>CM030834.1:173833-923833 GCA_018105865.1 Metaphire vulgaris
CATCAAGAAACTACAAATATTAAGGCCAAGAACAATTGTGGCAGAATACCAGACACTGTCTGAAATTTCAACTAACAGATGATCTGCAAAATATTGCATACACCGTTTTCATTAAATTCTCAATTTCTACCATCAGGCACAGTGTTGTTCCAATAAGTGAGGGATACATCTCTGCAACAGCACTGCGACCCCCTTCTTTTTTCCAAGCATTACTGATGCACCATCTGATGTGAACATCACCATTTTATTCATATTTAATTCATTTTGATTGTAAAAACTCTTGATAGCATTTAAAATGGACAAACTGTCACATCCTGTTAACTGCACTATTCCTGCAAATGCCGTTTTATAAAATGCACCTGTTGGCTCTCGATATTTTATATACAAAATCAGCATTTTGTTTATGGAAATATCAGTAGATTCATCAACAATCAATGTGTGAAAACGTGATTGCCTAATTTCCTCAAAAATTTCTATTTTTATGGTGGAACTGATATATCTCAGGAATTCATATGCATAATTCTTACTGCGCCACGCATCTGGTAACTATTCATTTCAATAGCACATACGATATTCTTCAGTAACGCCTTTATCGCTTCTGGGTTTTGATTTTTGCCGCAGTTTCAGTTCCGTCTCAGTTCTTTATCTTTCTCCGAATCGGTTAACATTTTTGCAATGGACCTTTGTGAAAGTTCTTCAGTTTCCTTACTGCTTCACGGTGTGTAGCATGAGTGACATGTCGTTTCAAATAATCGATTTTATAGTCGCTCCACTTTTTTCCTTTGGTCCATTCATCGCTCAACTTAGCTTCCGCGCAGATTTTACATTTCACACCTGCGGCTTCCGAGAAGCTAAATATGTCACCCAATAAGACGGACTTTCGGTTGTTGTCGGACTCTTGCGGCATTTCGGTTTCAATTGCGCAAGATGTGAGCCATTCTAATTTAAAAAGACCTTTCTTTGCCGTATTGCTTAAGGAGTCTTCGGCTTTACGCTTGGACATTATTTTAAATGTTCAACGCAAAATTACTTTAATAGCGGATTTAATTATTGATCATACAAAACTGGCTAACGTTTGCTTTCAGATTGATTACGCGACGCGACGGAAACATAAAATAGAAAGAATTTTGTCAAAATCGCATTATCGCATAGCAGTTTTAATATGATAAAGAAATTTAAACAAGATCGCCGAGCAATTGTTATAGCGCAAAATTTTAGCGCCTACAGACAAACTTACAAACGGATGATGTTGCATGACATTATTATTAACATTATTGCAAATGATGCGGGCGCAAAGTTTGATAATTACCCGTGCATTTTGTCCATCTCTGTGCGCAAAATACCAAAATTCTGGGATTTCTTGTGCGCTAACAGCGCACAGCGCAGCTTAGAGGGAACACTGGTCGCCACTGGGTTCCATGCGGCCCGCGAGATCATTAAGAAATATCCACGGAGCAGCAGAAAGTGAAATAAGTTGAAATTATTTTAGGGGATGTTAACATTTTTATTGAACCACGACGCTTTACTTTAATATCTTAGAAACTGTTATAAATAGTTGATATTTTAGCAACAAATATTTAATATCATATTGCTGCTCTGCTATGGACTAAACAAATTATACTAAAAGTACCCTATGATGATGATGATGATGATGATGATGATGATGATGATGATGATGATGATGATGATGATGATGATTTATGTCAGCATCTTACTTATAAACATTTTGTCCATTCGTATGTGCGGCCCATGGCCTAGTGTAGTAGGCCTATTAGGTTTCATGCGGCCCTTTAAGGAAAAAGTTTGCCCACCTGTGCAATAGATGACAGTATTCTAAGTTTACTTACCTTGATGAAATATTTCTGCACGATTAGTTCCTTCTTAATTTAACGTGATCATTTCACTATTGACCGACCTATTAACACAAATTCAGCATCGTTATAAGAAGTCGTCTTGGATTTTAGAAATAGAAAGTGAAACACAATCATTTTTACCTCTCTGCTTTTAGTACAATTTATACCCTATGCCAGCGGGTGCACTTTTATTTGCAATGCAGATGCTAATTCCAGTAAATTAGCTGATTTGTAATTTTTGAAGTACCACCAGTAGTACCCTATTAATTCATTTCTGGACAACTTCTATAGCGCCGTAGCATAGCGAAGTCAAAGCAAAAAGCGATGTCGACAACGTCGACAAATCAACACGGAACGGAAGATGTTGGTCTTGAGAGGGAAAATCCGTCTCAGATGACACGAAAGAGGTCGCTGTCCAGAGACAGTAATCCATCGCCGAACCTGATGAGAACCGACTGAAGATGGAACTCCGCACGTGGCCGGAACAGTCTTTGCCCTTTATACCTTGTATAGACTGCTGCCTTATGTATAGGCCTAACTTGTTGTTAGACTGTCGAACTGAGACTGAATTGTTGTGTATTAGGCAAAGCACTGCAAGCACTGCAAAGCGAGAGCACATTTACAGATTGAAATTTTAAATGTGCCTCTTAAAAAAATTCTTGTCAGCATAATCATGACATGTTTAAAAATGTACTCTGCTTTCATGAATACATTAATGTTGTTGCCTCTCTACAGTCTCTAGGAACGGATACGGGTACAGGTCCTTGTACCCGTTCCCCCATACCCACGGGTACGGTTAGGGTAAGGAAGTTTTGGGGCGGGTACGGTTAGGGTAGGCATTTTGCTGTACCCTCACATATCTAATTCAAATGCCGACTCGGAAAATAGCCGCCAACACTAGAAACGAACTTGGAATCTGTAAATTGTGACGACCTTCATTAGATAAAATTTTGCCTCTGCGAAGATATCCCCTTCTTCTTCTTCTTCTTCTTTTCTTCTTCTTCTTCTTCTTCTTCTTCTTCTTCTTCTTCTTTCTTCTTCTTCAGTGGAAGCTGATCGTCCAGCAGAAGCTTCATAAACAATTGAGGAAATTATTAGAATGCGTATTAAATTTTTGCTTAAATTGCAGAATGTTTCTGCTATTTCCGAACAGTAGAAAATTTGTGCCAATCTACTCGTCAAATTTTTCATTACGCAATTCTTTAATTTAAAAGTAACATTTACTAAATGCTTTCAAACCGCAAAATGTTTGCCTTAATATACTGACAATTTTATAATCGAAATTCCTAAATACTTGGATATGATCCGTTTAAAATAGCTCAGAGGAAGGGATTCTGATGCGCTGCTGGAGATGTCCTGTGTTAGTTGCCTCAGCAGAGAATGACTTTTGAATTCTTCTCGATTCCTTCGTGTGTCTCTCTCTCTTCTTTCTGCGCTTTCTGTTCGCATTAGAATCGCTTAATGATTGCTTTTTTCTTTTGAATCCGTCGCAGTGCTGCAGTTGACCGTTCTGCAGCTGAAGATCAATCCGGAAGACCAGAAGGGAACTCCGCTGAAGGACCTCCTTCGGGATCCCTACATCCTCTTAGCCGCAGGTAGATCCACTTCCGGTCCGGTTCCTTCTTGAGTCTGTCGCTTCGAAGAACAGCATTGAGTTCAAGGGCAGCAGACGCCATCAGTGGCGCACCAGGGTATAGGAGGTAGGGGGTAGATGCCCCCGGCGCCATTCTTAAAGGGGGCGCCAAAAACTCCGTGAACTTGTTCTACTCAGCGCAGAAAGAAAGAGAGAAAGCTGTCTTCTTTCATCTGGCGTCAGTTAAAGCAAGAAAAGTGCATTCGCAGTTTCAATTTTGTGCCAATTAAACGTCTTGATTTGCTAATTAGGCATATATTAACCTGCTGCTTAATTTCTGACCACCCTGCCATGGGCGTCAAATGCCCTCTGTACGCCGCCGCCCCCGGAGCCCTGTCACGTACGCACACCTAGATCTCGTTCTGACGAATATTCTATGACAAAATTGCATTAATTAAATACAATATTATTTTATTTTGAACGATTGTAATTTTAAAAAGTTAAAATGCAGAAGACGCAATATGGATGACCCGTGCAGTTCTTTTGGTCGCCGTCATTTCTTTTTCTTCGATAGGTTCAATAACATTTGCCAACATGGGAGTTGCAATGCTCGAACCGTCTCTTCCTCTCTGGATGCTGGACACAATGGAAGCCCCGAAGTGGCAACAAGGTACGCCGCTCCATCCATCATCGGTCGCAAACGACTGGGCGGTGGAAGAGTGACTTCCGGACGCTCTCTTAATACGGTGATCGGAATAGGGGGCTATGTTCCTCTATGTCCCTCTGCCCCTCCTTTGACAGTCTCTGGCGATGATTTCGATTCAGTAAAATAAAATCTATTATTTCTGCCAATGTAGTAGTAGTAGTAGTAATAGTAGTAGTAGTAGTAGTAGTAGTAGTAGTAGTAGTAGTAGTAGTAATAGTAGTAGTAGTAGTAGTAGTAGTAGTAGTAGTAGTAGTAGTAGTAGTAGTAGTAGTAGTAGCAGCAGCAGTAGTAGCAGCAGCAGCAGCAGTAGCAGTAGCAGCAGCAGCAGCAGCAGCAGTAGCAGCAGCAGCAGCAGTAGTAGCAGTAGCAGCAGTAGTAGTAGCAGTAGCAGTAGCAGCAGTAGTAGTAGTAGTAGTAGTAGTAGTAGTAGTAGTAATAGTAGTAGTAGTAGTAGTTGCTGGTTCGCTTCTGTTGCTATTGTTGTTGTCGTAGCACCGTGAAAGGCAACGAAGCTCCAGGCAGTGATGATGATGATTATTATTAGTTAGACGAGATGACTTTTTAAGTGATTCACCAATCGAAGTTTTTAGTGCAAAACCACAATTAAATTACTTTAGAGCTTAAGCTCATCTCTGTATCTGTGTCTGTCTGTCTGTGTCTCTCTGCTGATGTTTGTTGTCTTGCTGTTTGTCTAAGGAGCTGTTTTTCTTCCTTCGAGCATTGCGTATCTCATCGGAACTAACATCTTCGGACCTTTAGCTCACAAAATGGGAAGGTACGAGTCTACTGTCTCTGTTAGACGCCCTTCCGATGATGCTATTAATGTGATCACAAACGAACCATAAACAAGCGCTGCATGAATCCATCTGCATGTGTAAATGCTGTCTTTCCCTTTGGATGTTGGAACCTCTTCAGTTAAAAGACAACTGATGAGCTATGAAACAGAGCTATAGCAATGGGTCAACGGGTTATAGGTCAAATGGGTCACCAATACTCCATGGGTCACGCGACATGGGTCATTGAGTGACCAACTGCCATCTCTACTAATAAGAGAAGAGAAAGCCTTCACAACTATCGGAGCATCGTGACTTCTGCCTGTGGCGTGGGTTCTTTGGGACCTCACTGCTATTTGGGGCCTTTTCCTATCCGCATTGGGGCCAATTCAGAGCAGGACCCTTTGGACTTTGGCTAACAGCAATATGGCTCCAATGGCTCAAAGCCAGAGGCTCCAAATGGCTCTAGTCCTGAGCCATCGGAGCCACTTTGCTCCATTGACTTCTGCGGCTCCTTCTTCTTTGAGAGTGAATTTCGGTCGTAATCTTCTTCGGATGTTGCTTATTTCAATCGAGTGCTTTCTCTATTTCTTATTGCAGATGGTTGAGTGCGTTGATCGGAATGCTCATCGTTGGAGCGTGTTTAACTGCGGTAAGTAGGCCCCCTATTTAGGACAACAACAACACGCTACAGTTATAAGTGCAAGGAAGCAGCGCAGATGGTTACTGTACAGTGGTTTTCACACAGGCTAAGTTTTAACCTCCTGAAACACTCTACATTACATCATTGAGGATTGGGCGGGGAATCAGTCTCAGTAGGTTCAGTCTCTACTGAACCGAATCTGCATATTAGAAATGACAGAAGCGCAAAGAGTTGAGTTTTTTATGCACGCAAACGCCGTTTAGGCCTAAGTCACGAATGACCATTATTATTTCTCAGGTTCTGGAGAAGGTTGATAAACTGTAGCCCCGTTGTGGTTTGACTGGTTCCACCGCGACAGATTAACTGATTGACCGACCGATCTATTGATAACTGATTGATTTGTTAGACGATTGGCTGATCTGAGGCTGATGAATAATTTTTGATTTTTTTGTGTTTGGCAGATTCCTTTCGCCAGAACATTCACAGATCTTCTGGCTCCAAATGCCGGATGGGGATTCGCTATAGGTGAGCAAACTCACCTTCATAGACGAGCCGTCAGGTAGGAAGACACCTGAATGACGTCGACGATGCTTGAAAACGCTTTCGCTTTCAATTTGGCAAAATTCTATCTTCGCTGTTATTTCAGAATGTCATTCAGCCATTCGCTACTGTCCCTGTTTCACCGATCTAACTGTCACTGCTAAGTAATTAATTAATTTTAAAAATAAATAATTAAAAGTGAGATTCGAATACTGACAAAATGAGTAAGCTTAATGGGTAACTGAATGCTAGTATTAACCGATGTTTCCTAAGTGATCACGTGCTTCATGACGAGCCGAACCAGCGGTGCAGAATCAGACAGCAGAGTGACAGAGCAGATGACTGTGGCATGACAGTCAGTCTGTCATGTCAACTGCCAACGTTGGCTGTTTGTTGTTTGGTCGTCTGTAGGAATGGTCGATTCGGCCATGATGCCCCACATGGGCTACCTGGTCGACCTCAGACATGTATCTGTCTACGGCAGCGTCTACGCCATTGCAGATGTCGCCTTCTGCGTCGGCTTCGCCATCGGTAAGTCAGTCTCTGTCTGCCTGTCTGTCTGTCTGCCTGTCTGCCTCTGTCTTCAATGCTCCAGTATCTACAATAGAAATAAGATGCTACATAGTTTTTAAAATCTATTTTTAAAATTAACTTATGTTGTTCGCTCGGTCTTTGGTTCATATTGGTTAATTGAAAACGCAAGAGACAAACTATTGAATACGACCGAACATGCAACGGACAGACCGCGACACAGAGTAGAGTACATCTCAGGCTCTCAGCCAACGACGCATGATGACGACGACGACGACGACGACGAGTGCTTAACGATGTTGTTGCTGCTTTTATTTGAGGTCCGGCTTTGAGTGGTCTGATCATCAAAGGAATTGGATTCCAGTGGTAACTGTTTCGCTCTTTTAAGCTAAAAATTATTCACCTCTTCTTATAATATCAGTAATAATTATTAGTTGGATTTTAAGTGGTTCCGTAGGATTTCTCCGCTGTTGCTCATTAAATCCACTGTTGCTCATTTAGTGACATACATGCATGTAGGTACTAGGCCTACATTGTATACATACGCATACATCCCTCTAGTCCAACTTCCGCCATATTATCGTTAATTCTACAAACACCCAAATGCAATTCGCAGTCGAAGGAAACGCCAAAACAATTATTCAATTTCAGTTCTTCGTAAATTACGTATAGTATATACATGGAGATTATAGAGTATCCAAAATTTACGAATAACTGAAATTGGGGATTTTGAAATGTTTGGGGGGACAAGGCCTGAGTCTCCACACTTTTGGAGGGGAAATTTCCATCCCCCAGCCAACATATAACAATTTTTTTTTGGGGTATTTTAAAACTGAAGGGGGGGAATTCCCCTCCAGAGAAGGCCTAGAATAAACACTGCCTGGTCCTTAGGTCGATCGTCATCTCACTTTCCTTTAATTCCTTCACCATCTCCTCCTCAAGCCTTTAGGTCTAAACTTAAAACCTTCCTATTCCAAAGGTCATTTCCTCCGTAGCTATTACAACCCACCCCGCCCACTCATGGATTCATTGACCACTGATTGTAGTGCGAAAATTTACACTGACCTTTGCCCGGCTGACAACCCACCTGTCCTTGCCCGGCCGTAGCCTTTTCAAGAAAGATTAAGTGCATAAGAATAAGCAGTTACTGCTGTACTAGGCTACTTCCAAAGCTCCATATAAATTTACGAGATTTACTTAGTTACTTGACGGGTTAAGTACTATAGTCGGCGGTCTAAGGCACATCATAGTCCGGTCTAATTCTGAGCCTAAGTTTTAGACTCAGCAGTGTCTTCCGACTAATTCGATCGGCGCTGTCTCTGTTCTCAGGATGATGTGGATGATTGCCATCGTCAATTTCGTCTACGCTCCTCTGTTGGCGTTTCTTAGAAATCCTCCTGGAAAGGACGAGAAACAGGTGAGGAGGAGGAGGAGGAGGAGGAGGAGGAGGTGATATTCTCTTAGGTTTTCCGTCTTCCCATTCCTCCATCTCTAATTGTCTGTCGTCGATATTTATCGTTCGAATTCTAAAACGCTTCTTAATTTAAAAGAACGTCTTGTCGGTCGCGTGTTTAGTTGAGGCTCTAAGATTTGGCGAGTGGGGGGTGAGGGGGGAGGTGGCAACTTCTAAGTAGCGGGACCGACTATTTTTCAAGAACCTGGATTAGTATAACTGCTTAGAATTAGTGCTCTAAATTATAGAGGACCACCAATGGATCAGGAGCCCCGAGCCCCTGTGGGGCCCCTGTGTGTGTGTGTGTGGGGAGCCAGCTCTAGCGATTCTCGTCGTTTCTCTGTGAAATGAATTTAGAGATGGAAATGGGTCAAAGGTCAAATGTTGACTGGGTCGCATGGGTGGGGGTGATTTTGGGTGACTGCATGGGTGACGAGAGAAGTGTTGTCTTTTAAGCAGAATCTGATGATGTCTGAGAAGGGATCCATTAAACGCATCACCTACAACTCCGGAAAATACGAACAATTCGAAAACAGCGACGACGACGACGACGACGACGACAACAACCGCCGCCAATGGCAGACGGGAATCTCCCTACCACCAAAGGACAATGACGACGACGACGAAGAGGAGGAGGAGAGGAGGAGGAGGAGGAGAGGGCTGGGCACGACCAACCATAGGACGAAACGACCACCATCCCTGCGACGAAGGAGCATGGCAACTGCTGCTGCTGCTGCTGCTGCTGCTGCTGCTGGGGTCGACGGCATCCTCTAAAGTCTTCTTCTTCTTCGACCTTTTCCACTTTCATCTTTTCCGCACTTAACCCGGTTGACGCTTTCAGACTGTCCACTGCAGTCTGTTGTGCGCGTGCGTGTGTCTGTGCTGCGTGTGTGCATCTGCCGTCTTCAGCTGCCGTGGCTGTTTCAGCCGAACGATGAGCAGAAGATCAGCCGCGACTGTCGTTTAGTCTCTCGTCCATCGAGTCTTCTTCGTTATTTAGAGGAATTTCTAGACATCTGCAGTATTTGGATGTCATTTTGTCAATAGGAGAATAATTGCTTTCAGGTCTCATCAACAGATCAACGCCACACACACACACACACACACTCACACACTCACAAAAACACACACACACTGAGAGAGAGAAAGAGCGGGGGAGAGAGAGAGAGGGACAGAGAGATTTATTTGCATTTAATTTGAGACATAATTTGCATCGATTTGAGTTGATTTGTTGTTGGAGGAGAAGATGACAGTGCTGAGTGTCGGTTGATGGATGTTATCTGTGGATGGAGATCGTATACAGAGGGAATGACGGCTCTTAAGTGGCTATAGTTGCTTCTAGGCTGATGTCGTGTTCTGTATATAGTTTATCTAAGAGTCGTCTCCGTCGATTAGCTGTTGTGTCTGTTGTGCGTTTCAACCTTAAAATAATTGCTATTAAACTAAATAATAATAATAATAATAATAACAACAACACATTAGTCAGAACATGAAATTTTGTCTTCTAATTTAATGTTTCTTGTCCACTGTTCGAGAGTAGAATCAAAGCTCAAATATCGAACTTCGAAGCTAGATTTTAAATTGCCCAACTCCAATTGGAAGAGGAAAGAGGCGAGAAACAGAAGAAGACGACGCTTTCTATTAGCAGAGGAATTAAACAATCGCTAACTATACGAAGAGCACAGAGAGTATATTTCATCTCATCATCATCATCATCATCATCATCATCATCATCATCATCATCATCATCAGCTGGTTTCAGTCTTCGGTCTGATCAGCCATTCAAATAACGTAACGCACTGCTGCTTTTCGCCTTCAGCCAAACGCCTTCGGTCCTAAGGGACTGCATGGCGTCTGTAAGTGTGTTTGTGTGTTTGTGTGTGTGTGTGCGCATAAATTTGCTTCTCATCATAAGACGTATATTAATTATCACAGAGAAGACATTCAGAGTGGCAGTTGTCCAGTGTTCTTCTGTTTAACCGGAGAATGCATTAACTGGCAGAACGGGTCCTTGGTCCTTGGTCCTTGTACTGCAGTCGAATGCTGCTGTAGAATGCGTCGTTTGAAGTCGACGACGTACGTCGACTGTCTCTGTTCGAATGTTTGTTGCGTCAAATGAAGACTTTGGTTTCTTCGGAGAAAATAAGAAGAGAGTCCGCGAGAATGAGGAGGACATTTGTCATCCTCCTTCTCCTCATTTTCCTCCTCTCCTCTCTTCTGTCGTTTAATTTCTCTAGCGCTAGAGTTGAGTTTTTGGTGAAGCACAGAGACGAAAGCGAATTCCTGACTCACAAATACAAAGGATCTTGGGAATGGGATGAGAGCAACACGAGATACAAATGTACGCGACAGATTAATCTCTCATTCCCAATTACAATCATCATCATCATCATCATCATCATCATCATCATCATCATCATCATCATCATCATCATCATCATCATCATCATCATCATCATCATCATCTTCATCTTCATCTTCTTCTTCTTCTTCTTCTTCTTCATCTGCATCGTTGTCATCATTATGTGAATGTAATACACCGACTGATGATGATGATGATGATGATGATGATGATGATGATGATGATGATGGTGGTGGTGGTGATTCGAAGGTGGGAAGATTCTGAGTGTGTCACGTGGTTTCTATGGTTCTGGTGGATTTGAGTTGGTGGTGGGGAGGAGGAGGAGGTCGTTGCGTCTGAGGGACTGTCTGTCTGCGTGTTCGTCTTCCGTCGTCTGTTTCTCCGGAGACTTTGACTTCTCCAGCAGACGATGTTTCCTTCACTCGGCCTCGACGGCCTGTGATCGTCTTCGCTCTCATCCAGTCTACGTCCACTTCAGCAAAGTACCATGCAGTAAGTACACTTACTTACAGTGTAGTACTTGGGTCTTCAGTAACTACAATATACCCGCACCATACTCTAATGGCGGTGCAAGGTCGAATTTCAAGGTCATTCAAATCAAGATAACGATAGTCAGTCTATCGTGCAGAGGTGTGGTGCCTATATTCATCGGTAACCGTAGTAACCGGTTCCCTAGTAGCAACACTTTTCAATGAATAATACGGCCTATACTATAAAAAGTTGACAAAAAGTTATAGAAGCCAAAAGTTAGCAAAGATTTGGAAAGACTTTCTTTTATCGTCCAGCAAATGCGGACCTTTTCATCAGCAAGAGGAATTCTCTTCTGTCTCTGACGGCGAACGAAAAGAGGGAAAAGTTCTACTTGGACTTGTTTAATCGTTGTTCTGAGAAGAGAATTTCCGAGCAGTTTGGAGTCCAGTCCACCACCCATCGACCAATGGCAGATTTATTACACGCCTCTTGACTATAATATATTATTAGGACATAGGCTGACAGACGTTTAATCTAATAGCATTGATTGATGCAATGCCTGTAATCGGCGTTGCAAAAGCCGAAACGAAAACTAGATTAATGGCCATATAGTTGGAGAAAACTCGATGAGAAACTACGACTGTTATGAAAATTAGGGTTAGGGTAATGTTGGGATTTGGAACATATTTCAGAATATATGACAACGACAATCCCTTCCACGTCCTCACGGATTAAACATCTGTCGTCGTCTCTGACGACCAATCGAGGCCTGAATAGATCGAGGCTTCAGGGCCCAACGTCTCTCGATCGATGGTCTCAGATAAGTTATCAGTCAATGACCGATGCTGAGGTTAGGGTTAGCACTGATGATGCACTTCTATATGAGATCACTGAATTCGGCGGACTTCGTAGTTTAGTTGAATCAGGGTTTAGTCTAGGCCGTTTCCGGGGGAAATTGCCCTTTTACCTCTCGGAAATTTAAAATTCCCCGGAAATTTTGGCATACTACATCAACTAACTGCAGCCCCCTAGCTGCCTTCCCCGGCCTTGTCAGTTTCCCTCCGAAGTCCGGAGTCTAGATTAAACACTGAGTTGAATTCAAAAGGGAGTTCAGTTGGAGTGAAAAACGTTTGTTTAAAAACAGGAACAATCGAAGCCCCTTCTGGTAGGATCATCCCCGGAGTATCTCTTAACGGAGGTCTCGAAGTGAGGGGAGTCAAGAACCTGTCTCAGTGCATCAAAAGTTGCGTCTCATCTGGAAAAGGAGTCAAAGAAGCGGTCAGTGACGACCCAGTCTCTCAACATCACACTCTCCAACAGTTCACAGTAACACCGAGAGAAGCGTGCAAGGCGTTTCACTAAAAGGCCTAAATTATTTGACGAACAATAATAAATTAATAATATTTGCTTCAGGGTCTTAATGACGCCCTTGATTCTCGTTTTATTTGCCGTTGAAATTCTGAACATTTTGCCCGATTGAATGAATATAACAGCCTGTGTGTATGTGTGTGTGTGTGTGTGTGTGTGTGTATGTGTCTATTTAAGATCAGTTCCTTTGATGATTTTGCTCATCAAGTGTGTTTTGCGATTGGCTTTGACTTTGCTGAATGTCGCTGTTTCGTCTTCTCTTCGAATCCTCTTCAGCATTGTCCTCTGGCGAATGCAAAGGACGCCATGTCTCCGTCGTCTCAACGGACGGCGTCTAATCCATCGAACGTCTACATTTCATTCTGTAAGTTGTGATGGAATCCATCGCCACCCTTTAGGGCCTACGCGTAAACTAGTAAACTACCCAGGTCCCTGGTGACACTAGAGAACCTTCCGAAAGCTGGTGAATGCGTAGAAATCTGAGACTTCAAAACCAGAACGTTTCCTTTCAGAGAAGAAATTATCCGAGAAAAATATCTGCGGAGACTGAGAGAGAGACGTATTTCGAAATGAACGTATGCCTATGCATAGTCTATTATGTGGTAATTCCGCACGAGAAACATACATGCAAGTATTGGTGTGGGAAGTGGTGAGACGCGATAGGGCCTACTACTGTAGGCCTTCCTGTATGTCAGCAACAATGGGGAGGAATTTCGGACATTTAACATCTAATTCTGTCTACATCCCCACTCACCCCCTTAGATTCGCAAGAGCTAAAGAACCAAATTCTATCCGAAATGACATTGCCTACAGCAGACATATAATTCATACAAAATATTCAGCTTCTATGATACTGTAATAATATTTTTTAAAATAAGGTTATCATGAGTAGTTAAGTGAAAATTTGTTATATAATATTGTGAAGAGAAAGAAGCAGAAAAACTCAAAATGCATCAACCACTGTTTATTCTAGGCCTTTTTTGGGGGGGAGGGAATCCCCAAAGTTTGAAAATTCCCCCTCCCCAAATTTCTATATGTTGCATTGGGGGATGGAAATTCCCCCCCCAAAGTGTGACGAGAGGGGGTTTTTATTTAGGAGAGGGGAAAAACATAAGGATATGACCATATTCAGAAGAGCATTAGAGCATGTGGAGAAGAAGGGGAAGAAAGATAAGGAAGGATGTGATGACCTTTTTTTTGCTCGTCAAGGTTTTTGGCAGACAAATCTTCTCCCCCCAAACATTTCAAACTCCCCAAATCTTTACATTGGCGCACTATAGCAGCACAAGAGGCCACAAATGCAAATTGTTTAAGCAGAGGGTTGGTCCAAGAAAGAAACAGTTTTTTGGTGCAAGAGTTGTGGACAAATGGAACAGTTTGGACGACGTGGGAGTGACAGTTGAAACAGTAAACGGGTTCAAAGGCTATCAAGATAAACTAGGTTATTGAATGCAGATGGTTACATCAGTGGTTTTCACACAGGCTTACTTAGCCTCCTAAACCACTTAAATCACATTATTGTTATAATGTCAAGGTGGCTAGAATAAACACTGTTCATCAACTCATGATAGGCGTCCCAGAAGCCAATTCCTAACCAAACTCTGTTACTTAAGCCTATTGGCGCCACTGATTGTATGCACTTAATTGCATAAACTTTCCACAAAGAGTTGCCCCCACCAGCACTTGTGTGTTCATGATTGTTTTACTTTTGATGTTTAGGTCCTGCTCTCCTCTTCACATTTACAACGATTCGCGCTCCGACGACAACAAAAGAAGTCGTCGGTCCTTAGACAGCAACAACGAAACACACAAACCAGCTCACCCCCACTCCCTCCCCCATCCACACATTTTAAACAACGCTCAAGGGTAGCCTACTTATAATTGTATGCCTACGGTGTTTTTAACGACATTCTAATTCGCATACTGAGCATAGCCTATAGACCCTATACAACTATATAGTAGTGCGAATGAGTAATTACGAAAGCCTAGGGCTCTAGGTGAACGCCATATAGGCATCTACGCTAGAACAGCGGTTTTCAGCTCTTTGCTTTGCGGACCACTTTTGAAGTTCAAAAATTTCTCGCGGGCCACCTTGATAAATTGAGCAGTCACGAGTCATCTGCTCTTAAAAGCGGCGGTGATCTATCGTTCTTTTTTGCTCGTCAGACTTTTTCACGTTGAAAATGCACAAACTACACATAAAATGTGCCGATAACCTTTTTGCTGATGACCTTGTTTTGCTACAACACACAGCCTGGCTATCCAGAAGAAAAACGTGATCCTCATTGAGTTTTAAGTTTCACATATAAATTACCTTAATTTTGATTTAGTGTAATTTCCGATCAACAGCAGAGGACCCAGCTCAGCTGAGTAGGCAGATCATGGACAACTAATCAATTAAAATGACACGATTGACAGAAGATCAGAAACAAAAGCAGCTGGAAATTATTTGCAAAAATGATTCAAATACAAAAACAGCACAAGGGTGCGATTTGTGACCTGGAGCAGTTGGGGGAAAGTAAAAGTTTCGGAGGGATGTAGTTTGTTGGGGAAATGTAGCAGTAGGGGGATGTAGTTGGGCAGTGGGGGAAGATTTCCTTTCCCCCTACAAATCGCGCCCTGAACAGCACAAAACTCAGTAAATCCCAAATTCATTGTTTTAATCTTAAACATTAAATTCAACATGCAATTGTGAACATTATGAACTAGGATTTTAAATAAATAATACGTCACAAAGTGATATTTAGGTTGGTTGTTTGTATGTTTATGTGTATTTAGGTTGGCTGTGTGTGTGTGTGTGTGAGAGGTGAGCTGGTGTGAGTATTGATGGTATGCTGTATGGTGGTGGTGAGTGAATGAATAGACGTGAAGGTGAAAGACAGAGAGCAGTCGAGCGGAGGTCGCTGTTGTGAGTGGAGTGGAATGCGGTGGTGTTGGTGAGGAGAAATTGAAATAGAACGTTGTCAAGAATATTTGATAACGGATAGAAATTTGAGAAATGGAGAATTATAGAATTTATAGAAATCGGTTTTGATGATGTTCAAGGGGTCACCGTGCAACTTTATGGCAATGCATTAAAGAGAAAGGCAAGAGCGAGATAAAGAGAGACAGAGAAACGAACATATTAGAATTAACTTTTGCTCAGTGCTCAGAGAAATAGAATTGTGTTCTTATGAGCGAAATGTTGTTATCTGTGGAAACATTGTGAATTAGAATTAAGTTTGTATTGAAGAAAAGGAATTAACTTTTACTCAGTGCTTTGTTGATTGGTTAATACGTTAAGACGGAGAGAAACTAAAGTGCATTTGACATTGAAAAGAAAAGAACCCCACAAGCTAAAATAGGAGAGCTTGTGACATAATATTTACCGGTAATCACAATTCCAGAGGTTTCAAATTGCACAAGAAATATAAACATCATGAAATTAAAACGTGCAACTGTTGAAGCAATTCAATTTGCTTAAGACTGTAAGTAGCACATTGCCAGCGTCAATTTCTGTTCATCAGTCGTCCTAGAAGTTCTCTAGTGTTTCTTTTCCGGTCTCCTGAGTGGCATTCGTCCCGGTTTCTGCTTCATGATGACTTGACCAGCAGCTGAGCACGTGCTCGGCTGATCCTGCAACTCTTTGTGCAAAAATTCATACAATTGATTGGCACTTATTGAGCTGCCAAGGAGTTCTGTTAGGCGTTCAAGAGACAGCCGTGACAGCGATGCGATGTTTTCGATGTGATTAGCTATTGCATATGCATTCTTGCTGGTAATTCCCGGCATCTTCAGAAGCATATCCTGTTTTATGAACAATAAATAAATATACATTACGAACAGTGGGCAGTGATAAATAACATTACAAAAAGAGACAAGGAAACAGGATAAGAAACACTCAATGACTACTCGAGGAAACATTCCTTGCTATTCTAGCGCTACAATAATAAACATCAGCATCTGACAGAATAAATATGGCAAAAATATGCAAAAACACAAAAGACCACAAGACTCACATAAGGACCAGGATTATATCGTCCAATGTTCTTCTCCAGATCTGCACCAGAAGCCGCAAGTGCATCGTTGGTGTCCGGTTGATCCCGACCAATCTACAATCACAATCACTTCCTACACTCACAGAGGCTCTCACAAAAACACCCAAATATCTCAGTCAACCTCTGAAAAGTAGAGCAGGAAAATCACAGAGAATCATTATCTGCTGAGTTCCAATTTAATCTATTTAAAAGAAACAAAATGTCAGCCTCTGAGCAATAATTGTTACACATTTACCATTGGCTGGTGGTTGGTATTGTGAAAAGCAATGGGAAGACATCATTTAAGCACTTTCACACATATATACAGTATATATATATATATATATATACACACACATGCATGTATATATATATATATCTATTATATCTACATACCACAAACACCATCCAATTCTTATTTGATTACTGAGCAATTTTTTTGAAAAAACTGATTTAAAATTGAAATCTCTGATATTTTCAAGAGCAGTGTTTGAAATTAAGCTGACCTTCAATTCCTGAAAGAGTTCGGCCGTAACAAAAGGAGACTGACACCAAAGAATTCTGAGACGAGGGAAATGAATGGTCAACAAGACCAGGCGAGATATTGTGTCATTGTTATTCATCTCCTTTGAAATTGGATATCTGTCCTAGAAATAAAACAATGAATTTATTATTCCACAGAACATATAAGATAAGACTACTGTCAGTGAATTATATATTATAATTAAAGTCACAAAGGAAAAGCCAGAAAAGAAGAATAAAAATCACAGAAACACGATTAATCCTGCTTAAAGTCACTCCTCTAAACATCACATGCTAACTAGTAATGCAACACAAACACACACACACACACACACAGAAGTAAAATTCTAGCACCAATAGATGAGATAAAAGCTGGCAATTGACCAAAAGGTAGACCTTAGTAATAATGCACTCAGATTGGATGAAGACAGCTCTACTGTGAGCGTAAACAATGTGGTAGCAAAGTTTTAAGCTGAACATGGCAAACTGAATGCATGAATATGTCTCCTCCAGCTGAAATCACCTCTCAGTTAGGTAGGTAGATGGAAAAAACCCCACACAAATTACCTGAAGTGTGAATGGCTTATTGGCGTCAAATTCAATGAGAAGAACTGGTCGCTTGTAAGTGCGACACATCGCTTGGCTTTGGCTGAACAATCGTCCGTTGTTTAAGGAACCAATCAGATCAGAGACGCTCTTCCTCTCAACACAGATGTCCTTTGTTAGAATGTAATCGCCAACCTAAGGCAATACACAACAGACATGAACTTCCTTAGGAATTACATCAATCTGGAAATTTAACAAGACAATGATAAATTATTCTTTGAAAAGAGTGGACAGAATATGGTATTTAAAAAAAATAACAAACTATATCAGTAAGAGCATTTAAGACATTAATAAGCATAACCAAATCCTTAAATCAAACAAATATTTCTGAATAAAAGTCTGGCTGGCTCTAAGTGTGATACTTTGCAACAAATACAGCCACAAAAACAATCCTATAGAAAAGTGAGCAGATGCTGATTAAGCACACACCTCCAATGTCAATGGTTCTATGTCAATTCCTCTTTTGTGAATTAGCGAAGGCAGTTCACTTCGAAACTCACGCAGATCAACGATTATCTAAAAGGCAAACATAAACCCCATCATCCATCAACTGCTACCAGCCGCTATCACGTTTCTTGCATCTTATGTTACATGGAACAATCAATATTAATCAAACACGTTCCATTCTAGACAAGCATCTCAACAGTAATATGGCAAACACTAACTAAATTAAGCAAATTCCACTTTAATTTACTTTCTGAGGAACAGTAGAAATGCCAAACTCTGCTCCCCCTTTTCTTGTGTTGACTGTAGCATTGGCAGGGGCTGTATTTCTTTCCAATTCTGGATCATTTTCCATCCTTCCTTCTCTTTCCTCTGGAATGACCATCACCTGAAAATTGAATGATGCCTCAAAACAGTTTAACACTTTAGCAAACAGGCATAGCTGCAAAATAAGAATCAAAGTTTTAAAAAGATCTTTGGCAAAAGATCAACACTTATATAAACTAACTTGCACTAGGCAAGCAGGTAGATCGTAGATGTGGTTCACAATGAAATTTAGCATAGTGAATTCAATTCAGAGGAACGAATCTTTGATCAGCTTTCCTGCTGATTATATACAAAAGAAGCAACTAAAACTGATCAGTCATTATCGACCGGTTAATGGGAAACAAAGCTCACAGCTTTCTGTTTGATGAGATATTCAAACGCCTCCTTTTCCTTCCGCAGTGTAGTCAAATACTTCTGTTCTTCTGTTGATCCAGTGTACATCAAAAAATAGATGCGTATTGGCTGCAGTGGGTTGCATGCCTTAAAAACCTGTGATTCAAATAAAACCTTATTACATTCAAATGTTTCTGGAATGCACAGAAAATGTTACAAAATATAACTGTGAAATATCAACGTCAAATATAACTTCACCACAGAGATAATTTCAGGTCTGGGTTTAGATTACAATAAGTAATATCTAATATCCTGCTAGAACATAAACAATATTTTTCTACTCTTGTGATCTGAAATGACACTGTTGCAAACAATTGGCATATTAAAGTAAAAATCATAACATTCTAATGTTCCTTGAAGCTTTACGGTTTCAAACCTCCAATTGACGCACAAACGCCATTTCTGCGTCGTATAAGACAACAAAGCGTGGTTTCAGTTCGTAAAGAATTCTCGTAAGACTCGTTGGATCGTCTGTGTCGCGAATTGGATGAAGAAAAGTCAAAGGCAACTCATTAACACGATATGCAGACTTAAAGTGGTCGACAAACTCAAAAGGAAAACCATCGGCAGGCTGAGTGTCCTGTCACACAAAACAAATGCCATTTCTCAGTAGACAACATAATCAATGTTCTAGGCTCCAGCCAGTCAATGATCTCGTGAAAAGACACCACGGAATAGTATTGGGATCGGTTCATAAACGGCATCTTGACATAAAAATTCCAAGTAAGAATCCCGTCAGTGAATCGGTCGTTCAGCAAAGAGCAAAGAACAGAGAGTAATTCAGCCAATCATTCCACAATCAGTTACTAATTGCTAAAACTTACATCTGATGCGGCAACAGTCTTGGCTGGATCCTTATCCGCAACCATTTGTGTAAGCGTCTGTTCTACTGGACTTTTATTGGGAATATTCGCCCTCTTCTTATTTTTCACTTTCTTCTTTTCTGTTGTAGTTGAACTCTTAAAATAGCAAGTTAAAATATTAATAGCATATTAGCATTTGACTGTAATTTTAAAAATTCAGAAAAAGCACAGTGCTTGACAGAGCACAACATATGAACTATGAGGCTATTTCTCAGCCGTAATATTCCTGAACTAGAAGCCCGGAAATATCATAGAAATATCATAGAATGAAATAATTACTTAAGCCGCTAATAGAAGTTTCTTTGCAAGAATTTGGAATATAGTATACAGTGCCAGATCAAGAAAACTATCAACATATTATCAACAAAAATGATGCCTGAGAAGTGATCCTTCAGTCATCGGCATTTCTCCAAAACGTGTGTCCAACATTAATCAACATTTACAAATAATGCAATTCCTCAACACCAGCAACAGTCAGTATATCAGAGACAATGGGTTATTAGGCAGTCAGGATATAAAAGAATAAAAATAATAATAATTAAAATAAAAGAAAAAGGGTTGGAAAAAGAAATGAGAACATGGTTTGACCAAAAATCTAACCCTTCATTTTCATAGAAATGAAATGGAAGTCTAGTGTAGTGACATTTAATCAGTACAACTGATAACAGAGTACAATTTAGCCAAAATCCTAATAATAATCTTAATCATTCACAGGCTCTGCTTAACATTAAGCTGTTTCCAACAGTTAAGAAATTAATCAAATTCATGAAAACTTTCGCAACCATAACAAGACATGTTTTGTAAGTAATTAATTCCTGCCAATAAACAGGCGGCCACTGTAGCTACCGTTTGCTGCTGAAGCGAAGCACTTTTCACGGCCAAATTTTGCTCAAAAAGACGTTTCAACAGAGGCTGACCACCTTCACACAGATACTAAAAACAGAAAAGACGTTTCATTAATGTCTACCAATTCGATGCAAAACATCTCATTACAACAGCCATGTAGACTTTCTCTATATAGAAGAATTAAAAACCACGAATCCTTGTTTATCATACAGTCTGATTGCATTAAATTGAGAATCGAGCGTTTGAAATTGACTTACTGACTTTATCTGACTGCAAGTGCGGTCGTCGTGAGCAACGATTAAGATTCTCACAGACTGAAATTCCTGATCGGCCGAACGACAGTCCGCCTCAATCTCCTCCATCACTTCCTTCAGAGCCGACCATTTCGGACACTCCTCCATGCCTTCCATGATTCCACAGTTCACAAAACGCAACAAACAAAGGTCATTGCATATACAAGAAGAACCAACACTTCATCATAAGACTTCAAAAGAAAGCTGATAAAGCAGAATAACATAAGCCCATTCACAACCGCAGACAACTAGAAAACAAATGCAATATTGAACGAAACCTTGGCCATGGCTGTAACTCACTAATTAACTTACATGTTTTAATAAATATAGATTTTCATCATCTCCTCAAACTTAGATTTTTATCAGTTTTGTCAATATTAGTTAAGAAATTGCTTACATAGTCAAATTGAAAATGCTATTGAGAATTAATTGTAATTAGTAGTATTTAATTTCTACAGATGTTAACCAGCAATGAGATCGGCACTGATGGTCCCAAACGACCCATCTGCTGTTCCGGTGTTTCTCATCTTCTTCTTCTTTGACGGTTCTTCTGTTGCCGACAAGCGTTCCTTCGCGTGCTGCAGAAAATGCAAATGTCAAATGAGCAAATGCCAGACCAATACGACAATCCCAGGTGTATTAAATAATTCAGAAGTAAAATGAACTGCACGACACACATTTTCACTTATAATCTGTACTTTGATTACTTAAAAAGTAAACTTATTCTAGTCTTTGACAGCCAGAAAATGCATCTGATTGTTATTCAATCTGTTGTTATTAGACAGATTAGGTCCTTTGCATAAATCATTTCCAAGATCAAAAGTCCATCTTGCACCGTCTCAAGAACCAGTTTAACTAAGAATGTATCGTGGCAAAGACTATGGCAATGGCACTCATGATTTAGATTCCATACAAGAAACAGATTTTCAGCGGAATCCATGAACAGCCATCCAGCATTTGAACCAAACGTCTTCTCATTTGTTCTGAAAAAAAATTAGACCTTAAAATAAATTTCTACAGAAAAAATTCATATAATGAAGAACACGAAAAATGGCAAAAACCCTGTTAAAATTGCTTCATTAAGCAGGAAAATTAAAAAGATCTTAGAAACAGAAGACTGGAACTTACTTAAGAGCATTCACAAGGCCATAGAAATTCACACAATCATACTGCGTAAGATATCTGTTAAAATATACAAATAACAGTCCTTCCTGTAAATGCTGTCAACATCATCAAAACAACTAAATCTACCTATTAAGAAAGAAGATGCAATTTAATACAAGCAAGCAAAATTCAACAAAAATTTACCAATTTTAATATAAAGCAAACTTGTCCTAAAACGTCAATCAGTACAAAATCTGGGCCAAAAATCAACTAGGTGCCAAAGGAAGAATATGAAAAAAACTGGAAAAGTACTTTTTTGGTAATTTTTGTTCATGATGTTGATGTTCTACAATGTAAGAGTATGCATAAAATTTATAAAAGTGTGTCTTATTGAAAACATATTACATGCTATGTCTGTGTTTCATAGTCCAGAGTTCAGGCGTGTGTTATGTCATATGCTCCACAGTTCACAACTACACCGTGATCACGAAAATCGGTACCCCCTAGATTAATGAGTATAACTTAACAACCTTTCGACCAATCATGCTGGAATTTTAATTATAGCAGGCCTAGAAGGCAGTCTCGATCCTCAAAAAATATTTCGCCTCAACGCTGCAGCTGGTACAAGAAAGAAGGACATCACTTTTCAAAACATTGTTTCGTCTTTTCTGCGAACTCGTCCGACTTTCACCAAGTCCTTAATGGTATCAGTCGGTGTTTCAGCACTCGGTCGTACAGCTATTCACTTCGTCGAGCCGGGGGTGAAAGTTAACGGAGAGTATTACAGAGACGTTCTACTGATTCAGGGACTGCTGCCGGACACCTGAACTTTCTCAGATTATTACACATTCCAACAGGACGGTGCACCGGCACACAGAGCTCGAGAGACAGTTGAACTGTTAGGTAACAAAACGCCGGACTTCCTTCCGCCTACTCTCTGGCCACCCAACAGCCAGGATTTGAATCCGGTGGATTAAAAAATTTGGAGTGTTATGCAGGAACACGTTCACCGAACGAAAGTCCGTGATATTGAGGACCTGTGACAACGCATCATGCAAGTGTGGGACGAGATTGATCAAGCCATCATAGATGCGTCATTCAAGCAATTGCGTAGGCGTCTTCGCGTGTATTAATTGCAGCAATGGCGGTAGCAGCAAATGGCGGACCGCTTGAGCACAAACTATGAGTGGAATATCATTAGAACTATCTAAAGTACACGTACTACAACTTTGTTGAATATTACTTGACTTTTCGTTGAGTTATATTCATTAATCTAGGGGGTCCCGATTTTCGTGATCACCGTGTAGAAGTCATCCTCAGCGTGATAAATGATTGGAATTGTCATGTAATATTTTATCTAAAACTCCTCTGGCATTAAATTTATATTTTTAGATGCAATGCTTAAAGTAAATGTAAAACATGAACACACCAACAAATAACTTATAAATCTTAAGGAATATTAAATTTTGATAAATGATTCAAAGCCATAGATAAAAAAATTAAAATTTGTATCTGTGGTCACCAGATGGCAGGACAACACAAATGTTATTCCATATGCCAACAATCATTTCTGAGAGAGACATCACAGCATAAGACCAAGACAGTGTGAATGATCAGTTGATTCATCAGTGGCAGTCGATGTCTTAAGTGTTGTCATCAAAATCTCATGAAAATATTTTCAAGTCTCTAGAATTATAACCAAGCTATAAGCTGTAAAAAAAGAAAACATAAAAAAGAACTGGAGGAAAAAATAATAGCAACAGAAAATAAATGCCTTAGAAGGATACTAAGGATTGGATACAAAGAACATACAACAAACGAAGAAGTTAGAGAGAGAGAGAGAGAGAGAGAGAGAGAGAGAGAGAGAGAGAGAGAGAGAGAGAGAGAGAGAGAGAGAGAGAGAGAGAGAGAGAGCACTGCAACCGAACATCATGGAAGTCATCAGAAAAAGAAGAATGAAATGGACTGGACACATACTCAGAATAGAAGAAATAAGAAACCCAAAACGAATTTTCATCTACAAACCAGAGGGAAGAAGATCTAAAGGAAGACCGAAAAGATGATGGGTGGATGGATTGGAAGAGGATCTGCACATGGCAGGACTGAATCTCAGCGGGAAAAGTGACGGAAGACACCGAATGACTTTGGAAGAAATAGCAAAGGACAGAGACCTTTGGAGAGATGTCATGGTGAAGTCAATAGCTGGACACAGCTGGAGAACAAAGACCTGACCTGACCTGACCTATAAGATGTCCTCTGTGCCCATTCCCATTGTGAGACAACCGAAATTATGTGAATTAATTAAGGCTGTGCGTTTAATGCGGCAATTTTTTGGGCAAATATGTGACACTCAGAAGTCCTATATATGTGGGGGAAATGTGAAAATGCTCAATTTATGCGCCAAAAATGCACCTATTTCACCTCGCATATTTGCGGATTTTGTAATGTTTTTCAGGAAAAAAGGGTTGACGAGCAAAAAAGGTCATCCAGATCATCCAAACATGTACTGATCCCCTGTAATTCTCTGCCCATAAAAATAAATGCAATTATATAAATCAAATCAAATCAAATACCAGAATATTACATTAAACTTACTTATATATTCAGTTGCTGGAAACGTGAACTCTTTTTAGTGTTACATTCAGTGATTAAATTAAATGCTGTGGTATTTAGCAAACTGCTCAGTTCCTCGACAAATCTAAGCCAAATGGGAAACAGAGAACCTCGCTTACTCTAGGACTGTGGTCAGAGTCTTCAGGTCGGCCACCAGTTGCTTCGTCTTGGAACTTAGCTGATGCCAAACCGGATCCAACTGTAGTCTCACGGCTCTCTCAAAGTTCCGAGTAAGTGCGTACTCTACGTTAATTTCCTCACTCTCCAACTGTTACGTCAAAATAGAATTAAAACTTGTACAGAAATCACAGCAGAAGGCAAAATGCACACATAACAAGTGAACAATAGCAACATTCTTTCTTCAGACACAATTTCTTACAAAGTTCTTTTCGCCTTAAGCTGGTATTTGCACGTCAGGCCAATCGAGGAGTTTTGCCACACGAGGAAAACAAAACCCTAAGTCACTTCTAACAAAGTCATGTCTAATACAAATGCCATTAACCCTTTGAATCTGACTCTAATGGTCTCTAAAGGCATTGAGTTTATGATGCAAAGAAAGAAAACCGATGCCAAACGTTCCTTCTGTCACGACAAAAGTAACAGATACTGCATTTCACTATGAAGAAAAGTCTTTTATAGAATAAAATTATTACTCATATATAATACAAAATTACAGAAAGTGAGATAATTTTAAAACAATTTTGCAAAGTACTGCAAAAATAAGAAAAACGATGAATCAACGTACAACTGCATTACTGCGCTTCAATTCTTTGACGCAAGCGTCGATCAAATCGACAAGCGCCGTCTGACACGACGTCATAGAATCCGTCATTTGTAAATGCAGCTCAACAACGTCAATCTGAAATCAATGCATTAAAATTCTAAAGCCAAATAAATAAAGAATTAAAATGTAATTGTCTAACTGCAAAAATTACTTATATTATACAAGACCATGGGAAGACCAAACATTGATAAGGAAGAATGCAACAGTCCAATGCTTGATAATGCTGACAGTCACAACGATGTCCTTTCAATCCGGACTCATTTACGTCGTCTTAAAAATCACTTTTTCCTCAAAAGAGTCTCTCTGAGAAACATCAGACAGTTCATGCAAATTACAGTCATATTTAAAAATGCCTCAAAAAAAAAATCACTACAGCTGCATGTACACATGCCTACATTTGCTCAAACTACTTCATACTATACTTACAGTTAACTTAATAATATAACCTGTCTAAATAGTTTTAAGAAAAACATAAAACGTTACATTATAATTAACCAGAATAATAACTGTTCAATTATTCCAAGCACTTTTTAAAATTATTTTTTAAAAATAATTATTATGCCCATTTTAGAATCCAAGCTTTCAGTATTTATTTATGCTGGTTTCTATAATATTGCTTACTTATATCTTTTGCAATCTTTGGCCGGAAGACTGGACAAAGTCAATAATGATCATGATACCAAAAAAGGGCAATACAAAAGAATGCTCAAACTACCGATCAATTTCCCTCTTATCTCACCCTAGCAAAGTCCTCCTATCCATTATCCTTCAAAGACTGAAGGGCAAGCTGGAAACGGGACTATCCGAAGAGCAGGGAGGGTTCAGAGAGGGAAGAAGCACAATACAACAAGTGTTGGCATTACGACTGTTAACGGAACAAGCACAGGAATTTGGAAAATGCATATACAACTGTTTCATAGACTACAAAAAAGCCTTTGACTCAGTGTGGCATGACGGGCTGTGGGTAATTCTTGAAAGTGCAGGAGTCAAAGGCAAACTACTAAGAGTCCCTGCAATCTATACGAGACAGCAATGGTCACGGTCGCTATAAGGGGAAAGATCGGAGACTGGTTTAAAACAACAATAGGCTCAAGGCAGGAGACCCCTATCACCTCTGCTGTTCCTAACATTGTTAGAGCGAGCAATGGAAAAGATGGAAGAAACAGAAGATGGAGGAGTCACCGTTAATGGTATCAAAATCAAAGATCTGCGATTATACGATGATGTGGACCTCCTGGCATTTCAACCAGAAGAGCTACAAAACATGTTGGACACACTTGCAATCTGAAGCAAACTGGGCCTGGCAATCAACGTCAACAAGACCAAAATAATGGCAGTAGGGAAAGGGGCAAGAACCATGACGATTAAAGTAGGGGTCAGGAAATAGAGTGGGTAGGGGAATTTGTTTACCTTGGCAGCCTGCTCTGTGCAGATGGAGACTGTAATCTGAAATACGACGAAGAATAGGCCTGGCAAGCGGGGCCTTAGGCTGCCTTAGCAAATTCTGGAACGGAGGACTCTCTACCAAAATCAAACTGCAACTACTCAACACGTGCGTGTTCTCAGTTCTGTTATACGGAGCAGAAACCTGGACCTTAAAATCCGAAGACCGTAGACGCCTGGCAGCATTTAAAATGCGATGCTACAGACGCATTCTTAACATATGGTGGAGCAGAGGATTACCAACGAAGAAGTAAGACTGCGAATAGGAGCAGCGCAAGATATCATCACCACAATCAAAAGAAGAAAGCTGCAGATGTTTGGGCATATTGCAAGAATGGAGGATAAAAGAATAATAAAGGTCTGCATGGAAGGCGCAATGGAGGGATTCGAGCACAAGGTCGACCCAGAAGAAGATGGAGAGATGACATCACCGAATGGACGCGGATGTGCATTGGAGACGCGTACACGTGGCTCAAGACCGTATTTGGCGTCAAATCATGAACAACGCTGCTGGTCTCAACGGTTCCTAACGGGACTACGAGAGGAAGAAGAATCTTTTGCAACTATTTGCTACTTTAAGATACCTTCTTGCAGGAACTCTGTTCCCTTTTGGTAACTTTTTCATCTCAATTAAATTTGATGTGTTGGAATTACATACACATTGTATAATGCTATAATTAATGGTCAATGTTTCTTTATTCTCTTACTTGGTTATTCAACTAATCTAGGATTGTGTTCCAGATTTGATAACATCACCTTGACATTACCTTGGATGGAAAAATGTATCACTAGTTTTGTTCTGATTTAAATAATATGTTAGGTCTATGACCCTTTTCTTTTGCTAACACTGGTTTCATTTATTCCATTAAATAAGGTTCCATTTTGCTCTGTTATTTATTGTACTTTGGTATACTGCATATAACCACTCTTGAGTTGAGTTGAAATAAATAAATCATTCAATCAATCAAAAAAGTTGATCACACCAGCAAAAAAAGTTTATGTCACATGACCAGATAGATGTCTGCATAATTGAAGTCTAAGTTATTATACCTTATAAGCAGAAGTAAATCATTACCTTGTGCTTTTCATAAAATGCAATGACAGAAGCATGAAATCTTGGCCAAAGATAGAGCTTTCGAACAAAAAGACTTTTCATCACTCTTTCCACCTGGCAAAATCCAGATGTAAAGCAGTGAGGATGATCGGAAAATGCCTTGATAAATCCAGTCTAAGAGAAAAGATAAAAGGCACATTTTAAAAACATAAAAAAACCTCAGCTTCAATATCTTTAATAAGCTCAATCCTAAATATCACAGTAACTGAAAAATGAAGAATCAGCCATATCCTGAATAGCAAAAAAGTCTGAATGCATTGCTCTTAGATGCACTGCCTGAACAGATCAAATACACTGTAGGGCACCTCAGTATTTAAGTTTCTCACAATGCTTATAGAAAGTTAGACACCTTGTTCTTTTCCCGATACAGACGAAGTATAAATGCTTCCTGACATGAATCAATAACCCTATAAACAAAGACCAAAAGGAAAAAATAAAAACCAAATAATCACAACTGATTCTTAAACAAGAAAGTCACGTTACCAACCGTCATAGAGCGTCCTATTTGCCTACACAGGTCAATGCTACTGATTGACAGACAGCAACACAAATTCACCTTCGGTCACAGGGCGGGGGTTGACTGTCGTGGGGCTGGGGCAGATTCTTGCCTCCATGCTGACCTCTATTACAATCTCTTAATCAGTCATTAGCTCACAGGTTGATAGCTGATTATCAACACCGACGTTTTCATCGGAGGGGGCTATTAATTGCATAAACACTAAGTTTCAAGTTTGGTGTAAACGGTCAAACAGGTTACCGAAGTCACGATGGCAAGGTAAAGAGGTAAAAATACATAGGCATAGAATTCTGAAAGTCATGGCGAGGGTAAGCACCGAGTCTGGCGGCTGAAGGAGGTGAAATACACAAGTGGAAATTCGTTCTTAATCCATCTGTGGTGAGAGGGGAGTTTGGGGAGCTAAAAGAGGGCGAGCTAAAGAGGCTTTACTGTATTACGGCATTGATGTATACACAAATGTACAGTCAATTGAAAAATCAATTCTGTAAAAGAATTCAATGAGATTAAATAAAATGCCAGTTCAGAGTCTGTTAGTGATCAAAAAAGCCAAGAATAGGAATAGAGGAAACACTCACAAACAGAGTCAAAGAGTCATTTTCACGCTCAGAATAACGCCCTGTTTACTGCCTTTTATCCAAACAATGACCCACATTTGAAATGACACGGCTACTCCATCACACAATTACAAATTAAAAATCATCTTAAAACTAAAGACAATTAGCTGTTAACAATGTTGGAATTGTTCTGCTTCACAGGAAACTATTAAAAGCAAGAAACTGAGCTGCAACAAATACTGAACATCCATCAACGAAATCTTGAAACTTTCACCCATGAAGATCATTTGACAGAACTCATCAGTGATAGGCAACTAGTTAACTAATTAGTTGCTAACTAAAAGTTTAACTACTTTTTAGTTAGCTTCATAGTTTAATTAAATATAAATAGTTTAGTTAAAATGATAGTTTAACTAAAAAAATTAAGTTAATAACTAAATAGTTTAACTAAAAAATTTTAGTTGGTGATCCGAAATTACAGTACCTTTTTATCTATTCCTTTCTGGGTAATTTTTTTCATGACAACGATAACACCATATATCACTGATCTTGGTCAGAGACCAGTGTATTTTTACTTACTTACGATCTTTGATCTCGTTGGTAAGCGGGAAATGCTTTTATATGAAGTCGTTTATCTTTAGTTGGAATTATATACAATATTGAATTACATCATAAGTAGCGTTTTCTAGCAACGGAAAAGTGAAAATGAATTAGTAAACATGTGTTGCGAAGAAGTCAAATTGAAGTTAAAGGACTCAAACCAAGCTCATAATGACTGCAAGAATTTCAGTGCCACGTGCCGCTTTTGCCGACCAAAAGTAAAGCGATGAGACTCTTGACAAACTTGTGTTCCTGCAGTCTAGACTAAGACTTAAATAGACAATCAATGATTAATTAATTCAATGGTTCATTGACTGATGTGTTGATGCTGCCAGCATCGTCTATGTTTTGAATTGTTTTCATGGACACATATTTGATACATGAAAAATAGTTGTAAAATTAGTTGCAAAAAGTTTAACTAATTTTTTTTAGTTTAGTTAACTATTTTAGAAAGTTAGTTAGCAACTAAAAGTTTAACTACTTATTTTTAGTTGAAATTTAGTTATAGTTTAACTAATATTTTTTAGTTAGTTGCCCATCACTGGAACTCATCCTCTTAAATTCTACGACTGATAAAACACAATGGCTCACAAACTTGTGCGCTCGATAAACGAGTATTCCCGATATGAGATGAATAGGAATTCGCTCCACTAACATATCGACCACCAAGATCCTTGCTGTTATAAAAAGCACTCCACCTTCTAGATATATGTCATACCTAAACAAGAAATCACACTAATAATGCTTGTGGCATTCAACTTAAATGCTATTTATAAAATGTGGTCAAGTGCTTACGTATTATGTCTAAACCACAGACTGTTTTCTCAACAGTTCAGTTTATCATGCATCTATTGAAATATTAACTCCTTTACCAGCTGTTTATTTGTAACGTAATGTAAAATGGACGCATATGTGCATCACGGCCGGTAAAGGGGTTAAAGTCAACAGAGTCTCATCTAACCAAGCAATGTTAATATCTGCAATGCTACGACATTTAAATACAAAGTGGTAAATGAAAAATGGGGAATACATCACCAACATTGCTCCCCCATTACCATCATTGCTTCCCAAAAACAATTTTATTCAATGATTCGTAAAATTCACAGTGCTTTTCATTAACAAGTATCTCTAACATTAAGTTTTACAATCAAACGACTTGCCATTTCATAAATTTAAAGCAGCAATCACTTATCCATTAAGAGTTCAGTGCTGTGTCTGAAACAGCAAAACAACTTACGACTGAGACCGTTGCCATGCTCTTCAATATGACAATGCAGCCTTTCCTGTTTCTTTGTTTCCATTATGAAATTAGCACATTATACAAAGCACATGTGTCAGAATTTTACCTCTCATTTGTACCACAATTGGAATTGATAACTCTTGGCAACGGATCTACATTAGATGATTTCAAGGAATCTAGGAAGAATTCCTGTTATAACATAAAATATATTCCAAATGACATTTCATTTATATAAAAGCAAGGAAACTAGATGTAAAACTTAGCTTTTTACCACCTACAATTCTTCATCTGAACTGAAAAAGAACATTGGTAAAAATGCTTTCTGGACAATCAGCAAATGGATGGCTTGTTGCTAATAAATGCACATCGGAGATGGGTTTCTTATTCTAAGCTAAGCATTCACCTGAATGATTCATGGCAAAAATATTTTATGAATAAAGTCCACGTAAGCAGAGCAGCAGGGACGAGTCTGAAATGGATCAAACATTATTCACCTGGGAATTAACTATCAATTCATTGTCAATGTATCTATAAGAGGAATAAATACAGAATATTTCAATCTATTTAAAAATGAATTTATTTTCAAAAAAGTATTAAGATTTTGTGTAACCATGAATTATGAATTGGTTAAGGCTCTGAAAAAACCTAGAACAGATAGGTTTTGTCTTAGAAGGCATTGGACACTGTCTACATGCACAAATCCAACTCAGAACATCAATTTTTAATTGTCCAGTAGGGGCTGATGATAACAAGATTATTTTCATTGAGTACAAATGCTGGCTGTCACAAATTTAAGAATGCAATATCTTTCTATATAACCATAATGTCATCTGAAAATCCAAGTACATCAAGTATCATCTGCAGACAAAATAATTAGTATATCATTCAGAAGTCACCTAAGCACTTGCAAAATACAAACCTCTTCATTCTGCAATACATTCAGGACTAAAACAAGACTCCCTTCATCACAGTACAGCTTCAAAAATGCCCCAAAGATTCTTTCAATTCCTAATCCCCTAAAAACATAAAACTGAAAACAATTATCCTTAAATTCTATGACTACAAGACTGATCATTTATTTATGCTGACATATCCATTGGGTATTGCCTATATTCCCTTCCATTGCCTGAACAATGATCTTCCAGTTCACTTCGTACCTTTGTGTCAAAACCACCGTATTATTTCACGTATAAGATGCGCTTTTTCCCCTTTAAAAAACGACACAAAGTGTGGGTGCGTATTATATATAAAAATAAATTTTATGTACATACAATTTCATGTACATAACATACATAATTTTTAATTTAGCCATATTTTTTGCATATAGCACGCATTTTATATGGGTTTTTATCTACATGGTCGGTGGTGAAGAAAAACTTTGCTTGCACGTCAATTTTCAAAAAGAATTTGTCAGAAAATTGTAATTGTCTAGCTTACTCAATAGACATTCTTTCATTGATAGCTAAAAAATGATGTGGGCTTATTGTTTTTTGGCATAATGATGACCGCCGGCGGGGGGAAACTGTCTATTCTTCCAATTTTAAGCAGATTTTGAAAGACAATTGTGATTATCCAAGTTAATTAATAGAGATTCTCATAGGAAATTTTGGGTGTGTATTATACATAGGTATTAACATTTTTACATTATGATAACTCTAGAAACTAAGGGTGCACATTATACATAGGTGCGTATTATACCAGAGATAATACGGTAAACAAAGACCAAAATTTGTTTTCCAAATTCGTTTTTTATTTCTTTTTTATGCATTTTCTTATATTTTAAAGAAATTTCTTTCAAATAACTTCTTTCAAAGTCTGTCTCTGTTCCCATTCTGATTAATTGCCTTGGTTTTGGCCTTATCTTCACTATGGATGAACTTGGGGCAAAATCAATTAATGACTTGATGTATTAGAGCTGATAACATAAAAATGCATCAGTATGATGTCTTCTTATTACTGAAAATTACAAACAATGAAATGCTATAAATATAGAGACCACATCACTGCGCTTCATCACCTTCATTGGCTTCTTGTCCAGTCACTGATACAATACAAACTATGCATGCCGATGTTTTGCACATGGCATGGTAATTGCCTGACCTACCTGACTGATCTGCCTCAGCCAACATCAACTGCCAATGGTAGACCAGGCTTATGAAAGTTACGACCTGCCTCAACCAGCCATTACCATAACCCTCATCTACGTGCAGTTATGGGGCAACAAGCTTCTTGTACGCTGGACCCCATGCTAGGAACGCCCTTCCATCAGTGCTAAATAACCTAAAGGCGCCTGTCACTTTCCATAAATAGCTGAAGAGCCTAACTCTTTAACTGTGCTAATTATTGACATCAATTGCAATGCTTTTGTAAGCATCAATTGAACAGGTGCAATATAAATAGCTAGTGTATTGTATATATATGTATATTAAATTCACTAATCTCAAAAATACATAAGCTGACTGGTTAAGTCAACATTGATAATTGTGCAACTACTCAAACTTATTCAAGTCAGTATACTCTAGAAGATGGCCAATTGTATATTAACACATTCAGCACTGGACTGATTTTTCTGGCTGGGCCAATCATTGTGTTAAAGTCCACAGAATATAGGATGTATATAATACTATATGTACATGCCGGGTCCAGCAGATAGCCATATTTGGGATATAATAATACGTCTCTGGTGCTGAATGTGTTAAATAAAGTCAATGAAAGGCAAATATGACAACTATTGCACATAATGAACTGACTTTGCCATAATAAGTAAACCATCCTCGTGGAAACAATCCAAAAATATTTCATTCTCATACTCGAGGAGAGCCATTTCAGGCAAAGTCTGCAAAACACAAAATCAAAGCTCACAGTGGATTCACTGAATTTTCTACATACTCACCAAAAGGATTAAATCACATCTAAGATGAGTCATTAGTAGTACATCAAAGTCATGGCAATATTGTATATCGGTCTCATAAACCAGCACTGATTCATAAAACTGAATAGTGAATTATAGATGACACATAATTTCCAGTAAAAGTGAAAACATTACTATTCATACTTACCAAACCATTACAATATTCCTATAATATGTTTCTAAACCAAGGAATGTTGCTTTACTCTGTTAGCCAATTAAAAACAGCAAGATAAGTTGAAATTTGAGCTCAGGTTATTTTGGTATTATAGTTTACCTCCCAAATATTCTTAAAAGGCTAAGAAATTATAAGAGTCACTAGGCTTAGTAGTAAGAGGCAAAAGGAGAACTACCGGTATATAGAATCAAATAAATAATATTTTGCCAATAGCAGAACAGTCAATTGGCAAAACTACTGTCACTGTCACATGCAGCTTTCAGTACTGGTTTTCAAAAGCCTGCTTTATTCATATTCAGGGACCAGAGGCATCGCCTCACGTCCTTGTCTTGATATTAAGACTACGCCACCCACAATCCCCACCTCTATAGTCCACTCCAAATTAGATTACTGTAACTCCCTCTACTATAACCTTCCCAAAGCCTCCATCAACAAATTGCAATCAATACAAAATGCACTTGCTCGTGCTGTTACTAAGTCACCTAAATTCTCCCATATTTCACCCATACTAAAATCATTACATTGGCTTAAAATAACAGAACGTATCCAATATAAGATAATAACACTTACACATAGCTCACTTCAGTCATCAAAACCTGTCTACCTTAGATCACTATTAACCCCTCAGCCTCTCAACCCACACGTTCGTCATCTCATCTCACTCTGTCACGCCCGCTAAATCAGTCATCCCTGAAAATTTGCAATCGTGCCTTCTCATATGCTGCACCTGAACTCTGGAACTCGATCCCAGCTTCTACACGCACACTTGGACACTTTAAAACAATAAAATCTGATTTCTCATTTCCTATAATTCTGAGATTAAGCACTATCTCCTCAAGTCTTCATCGGTGGTCTAAGCTTAAATCCTTCCTGTTTCTGAAATCTAAAGAACAGAATGGTTAGCTGTAACAACCTAGCCTCACTGCCCTTCGGATATTGACCATTGCCTGGCTGATCCCACACCTTTCCTATAGCTATTTTTTAGAGGCTGAGCGCATAAGAATAAGCAGCTACTGTTGTGCTGCTTTCCAAGGCGCTATAGAAATCCAGATTTTACTTTACTTTACTTACTTTTCAAATAAGATAAATCTGTCCTCTATCCCAGTGAGAAACCTTAGCACATGCAGAGGCATCGCTCACAATCGCCTGGCAATACACACAGTCACACACACATTCGAGCTCTACGCCACCTTCGTCCCTACCTTGATATTAAAACCGCTTCTACTATTGCCACTTCAATAGTTCATTCTAAGTTAGACTACTGCAACTCACTGTTTCACAATCTTCCAAAAGCTTCCATATGTAAACTCCAGTTGATTCAAAATGCCTTGGCTTGTGCAGTTACCAAATCACCTCAATTCTGCCATATTACACCATTATTCAAATCTCTACACTGGCTGAAAATAGCAGAGTATTAAATATAAAATAATATCGATGACTTGTAACTCACTTCATACATCAAAACCAGTCTACCTATAGAAGCTGATAATCCCACAACATCCTCAATCTACCCGATCTTCCTCTAATGTAACTCTCCTTCATCCTCTGAATCAATCATCTCTCAAAATTTGCAATCGTGCTTTTTCATATGCTGCACCAGAACTTTGGAACTCAATTCCAGCATCCCTCCACTGTCTACACCATGGTCAAATAACAAATTCTGGATTAAAGACCCTGCATGAATGACCTCACCTTTGGCTATAGCTACTTCATTCTGAGATTAAGCGCCTAGGAATAAAGAGCTACATCGGTGCTGCTTTGAAAGCGCTAAAGAAATTAACGAGGTTTTATAATCTTACACTACTAAAGAACAGAATGGTTCGCCTATTCGAAAGGTCTACCGGACCCTGATATCCTTGATCTTTTGTGATTTTGTGTGCCATCGGCTAATTCTAATATGCATTATGAAGTGACGCTATAGAAGTTTAAGTTTAGATTCAAATAGGCAAAATATGACTAGGTGTAATGAAGTCGGTTTGATTTTTATTGACTGAAAATAACACACGAGAAACCTTTGGATATGCTCCCCTAACAGACAACTGTCATCAACGATCGTCGTTAAACTCGTTATTAACATGAATTTTCTAATTCTTCGTTCAAGAAAACTACCGATAACCGAGATTTATATAGCGCATTTTTAATAAACAAAGATATCGATCGTTGAAGAAAGTTACAAGACAACCGTCAACACAAATGCCCATTTCATCTATATGACCAGCCCAAATAGACAAGTGCAAAGTCTTTCACATGAAACAACATTTCTGGCATAAAATCGAATCTTTTTATTAAATCAATCTTGGCAAAACGCAAGGTCAAAACATAATGCACACTAAATAATAATACGTAAAACACCGGTCTCGGTCTCATGTATTCTTTTTGATAACTCACATATTCAAATATCTGAGTCCGCTAGAAAACTTGGCGCTATCTTCGACATAAATTTATAATATGAAAAGCTCATCGATGCGGCGAGAACGTCAGTGCAATTCGTGACCTAATATTAGCAGAATCTGGCACTTTGTTTCATCAAATATACCTATTCCATTCGCCAATGCTCTAGTATTCAGTCGCTTGGAAAGTTAGAATACTTTAGTTCTCTCTTTTCGGATATCTCTAAATACTCTCTGACAAGAATACACTTTTGAATGACACTAAATTGCTTTTCATGATCAGTGGCACCAGAGAAGGCATTTAAATTCTTAACTCAGAGATTCTGATGACTGAATGCTTACTATTTCTTATGACTGAGCATAGAGCTGTGTTTTTGTGAAATCAATTATATTTTTCTTGATCCGCATTTAATGAGATGAAGTCAAGAATAAAACGCAGAAAAAGGAATTCTGTTCAATAAAAGTACAGTTCTGTTGAAATTATTTCTGGTGTTTTTCGTCGTTTCGCCTTTTCACTTGATGCGATTGTGCGGCTTTTGTTATCCGATGTTGAAATGAAAGGCCTAGTTCATTTTGTTTACTGCATCATCGATTTGGCCGACACTCTTAAAAACTTAAAAACAATATTATCGAAAGGAATTTGAATGAAAGCACAGATATACCGTCGAATGCCCTCCTCATGGCATTTTAAGGGTTTTAACGTATTTTCAACAGATTCAGCAGAGTGTTCTTAGAGGGTGATGTGTGAATTGATCAAAAGGCGGACTTTTTGTCCCACCTTCTAAAGAGCTGTCCACGAGTCGATGGTGACATGAAGGTGAACTGATGGTCAGAATCTTGTTAGTTTAATGTTGACTACTGTGTAAGAGGCTAAGCAGTGGAGAACACGTTAGGCGTTAAGCATTGGTCTGAAGGTCACAAGACAGCAGTCAGTAGATGATGCATAAACTTTGAGTGAATTTCAGAGTTGGATCCATCAAATGAAAACCACATACCAAGGATTGTCCGCATGTAAGGTATTTGAAGTGCAATTACTCAGATGATGGTTCGACCATCTTGGATTGTGAATCAGTTGCGGAGTTGGGAAGACTGATTGAAGGTACATAGGTGATCTGACAAATGCTAATAAATAATTAAAATGAAATTGTTAAATTATTATTCATTATATTATCTACAGAATCACTAAATATACAAAATGTATTTAATGGCCTTGCACAGATATTGTCTCTGGATACTGAAGTAATATGTTTAACTGTTCTTTTCAGATTGACTTTTCATTCTAATGCTGGTCTGAACTGATCAAACGGTACATCATAATGTCGAGTGAAGGTAACAGTCGTCTTTCATCAGACAATTCGGTAGAGATGAGTGCAGTTCAGCCATCGCCACCGACGTCTTCCTCTTCTAGTGATTCTGGCTCATTGGCAACGATACCGTCATATCCCAGTGCTTCTCACAGCGAGTCTAACTCATCTAATTCACAGTTGTCTTCAAGTAACGGAAGTGATGCTGCAGTGCGTGTGACCACTGCTAATCGGAATGGTGTGAGACCAGCACAACCGGAGCCCCGTAACAATGTTCCCGGGCAGCAGGGGGTCCAGCAGCACCCACTCTATTATGTACGTGATCAGCTGTTCCATGCGCTTTTCCAACGACTTGCACTGACTTACGCTCGAGCGGTTCCTCCTCATGGCAGAATGGCTCTCGAGTGGCTGGCCTTTGTCAAGGTGATAATTTTTTTACTCTGTAGACTTCCAATTATTGGCATTTAATGACTATGAAAATTGAATATTATTTCAAATTTGAATTTATTTCCTAGATTTTGGTTGAAGTCTGCATGAACTGTAAATGCCTTTGACAAATGCCAGAGGTTTCTCACCAGAAGACTGCTTAGACTGGCTTGATTGATCTCTGCCCTCTGTACTTCTGGGTCACTCATGCACAGACTTTACTATTGTTAATGAAACAATAATAGCTATGATTTATAATGATTGTTCCAATCCAGATTTGCTTTCAAGTCTGCAGGATGTTTTTTAGGACTTAATATTATGGCTGAATGCACTTACTGGTGCCAACAATGCCTTCTGGACAATAATTGTACACAGGCCCTCCGAGAGGGGGGGGGCAGGGGGCAACTGCACAGGGGCCCGGCGGTCTGGAGGGGGCCCGGGCCGATGATGAATATGTATAATTAACAATAGAATGAATAATAACAACTAAAGAATGGTTAAAATGTCAGTTCAGCAGAGGGCCGCGCAGCACAAGGGGGCCCGGGACACAGTGCTAAATGGCTGACGAGCAAAAAAAAAAAAAAAAAGGTCGTCAACACTTAAAATAATAAAACACTTATAATAAACGGCTGACGAGCAAAAAAAAAAAGGTCGCCAAGAAATTATGACGAAAAGGGCCCGTCGGCCATTCTGCACAGGGGCCCGGAATTTCTCTCGGAGGGCCTGATTGTACACGTGTTTTGCCTGATACGTCAAAGTATCAGTTTTTAGTTGGCTCCTATGCAGAAGTAGGATAGGGATCATTGTACAGAGAGGCTGTTGCCAGAAGGAAGACTTAGCATATTTGTCTTGTTTTCCATGCTCTCTGACAATTCCACAGCAAACCTGTTTTGTGAGGCATACATCTATGTATCTTCATCACCACTGTCAGCCATCTATGTTGCTTCAGCATGGATAGATATTTACATGGCTAGAAATAAGGACTGCCTCAGGTCAGCAAGCATCTGATCATGCAGTTGAGAAATCTCTCTTTTGGTGAGCTTTTGTTTTGAGTTCTCACAAGTCATTCAGAATCTTAAGTCTCATTCTGCTAATTTAGCATTTATTGGTTTCTGCTGTTTATAGGTGAGAAGATGACATTGAATAGATGTCTGTGAGTACTAAGAGACCTTCCTGATGTTAGTAACTGTTTCCATCAGATGCAGTGCACGGACACAGAGCAGCTTCTATTCAGTCTGAACAGCTTTAGCTTATTTTGCATCCCCTGACACTGCATTTACATTCACTGCTTATATCAGATGAGTAGGATTGACCTTTGGACTGCCTCTATGACATATCACCACAGGCAAGCTTAAAAGGAGAAAGTCCAAACCAATATTAACAGAATGTCTGAGTTCTGTCTGTGATGATGGAAGGACTGGATCCTTTAAGGATATTTGAGTTCAGCCATATAAGACTTGGGAGTTCTTTTTGAAGTTTGTCCTTTGCTCCAGTGGCCTTGAACTTTGGTCTGCAATTTACAAGTAAATTTTCACTATATACTATGCAGCTTTGGTGACATTTTAAAAAGGATATTTATTGTGCCTGTATGTAGTACAATTTTGACTAATGTTAAAAAATATAAATGTTCTTGTTTGATCAAAGGATGTTTTTTCTGAACTTTGCTCCTGATACTAACATCTTTGCAGCTGAATATCTAAGAATGAAAAAAATCAAAAGTGGTCTAATGCTTGGTACAGTATCCTGGAACTATGTTTCAAATGCATAAATAAGGTGAACTTTCCAGAAATACCAGAGAGCATACTGTAGACCTATTTGCTTAACTTGTCATGTGTTGATTCTGATCATGCATTGTTCTTCTCTTTAACTGATGCCTCAGTCAGAGATCAATAATTTCCCTCTCTGATTTCAGCTCCATGGGTTGTATCTGATATTTTCAGTCATACAATGGTGATTGGATTTCATTATTATTGCATGACATGGGCACATTCAGGTCAGGTCAGGTCTTCGTCCTCCAGCAGTATCCAGCTATCAACTTCTCCATGACATCTCTTCAAAGTCCTTTGTCCTTTGTTATTTCTTCTAAAGTCATTCGGTGTCTTCCGTCAGTTTTTCCATTGAGATTCAGCCCTGCCATGTGCAGATCCTCTTCCAATCCGGTCTTCCACCAGTAGTTTGCGCACCTGGGAGTTTGCGCACTAGGAATTTTGGACGTACCAGGGTTAGGATTAGAGTTAAGGTTAAAGTTAACCCTCAACCTAACTCTAACCCTCACCCTAAACCTAACCCTAAACCTAACCCTTACCCTAACCCTGGTGCGCAAATTCCTAGTGCGCAAACTCCCAGGTGCGCAAACTACTGGTGCGCATACTATGCTACACCTCCAATCCGTCCACCCATCGTCTTTGGGCACATTATTTGCTTGAAAATGAGGTAACCAAAATGTGAATGGCTGTTACTTAATCTCATTACAGATTCAGACCTTACTATATGCATGCAAGAAAAGAGGAAGACCAAAGAGAAGATGGAGCAATGATATTCTTGATTGGACTGGACGTCTTGACACCCAAAATGCGATACGCATGGCCCAAAAAAAGAAAGGAAAGGGCCATGGACGAGCACTTCTACACCATTGGCTCCGATGGTCCTTATGGACTATGGAGTGTGATGATGATGATGATGATGATGATGATGATGATGATGATGATGATGATATATGCATGCATACGTACATATTGAAGTTTGACTTGGATCATTTGCATATGTCTAGGTTTGCTTGTTCTGCAAGGCATGGTGGTTCTGACTGCTGCATGGGTTTGTGTTAGGAGGAGGAAGGGGAGGAGGAGGAGGAGGAGGAGGAGGATGAGACTTGAAGGTCTTCACTTTGCATTGTTTGGCTTTTGAGTATCAGCACTCGAATGAATGATTTCCCTAACCCCATCCTCAGCAATTTCTGACTCTTATTTCAAACAGATTATTTAATGGGTAAAGAGCCTCAGGATTTTTATTTTTGCCATGTAATTTATTTTAAAAGTGATGGTCAGAGGAGTGATATATTCTAAGCAAAGGACTCTTCTTTGTGGTATTCTGATGGTATTGTGCTGGTTTCAATTTGAATGTATGCTCTTTAACTCTGTTGAACTCCACTAAAGTAACTTGACTTAAAACAGGAATGGAAAAAGGAGTGGAAAAGTAGAATTACAGTTAGTTTAGCAGATGTATCTGATGATAGATCATGATACATTGTCCAAACTAGAGTCCATCAGTCAGTCAATTCAATAGTAGTTACTAGAATGCTGTTGTGACTAGGTTTGTTAGTTTGATCAGGTGAGAGAAATTCTGTGGAATATTCCAAAGCAACATTTAAACTGTTGTTTTGCTGTATGGCTTTGGAATTAGTCTTTATCAGTTGTCAGTTGTCATTTGTCTCTTTTTTGTTTGACTGAATTTGTGCTGTTGTTAGGCTGTGCTGATGCTCGTTGTGTTGATCTACGTCCATGCGGTCTTTGCCCGTGGGCCCATAGATTGTCTGCAGCACATCCAGAAGGACTGGCCTCACGATGGAATTCTTCGGGTCGAGATAATCCAAAACGCAGCGGAAAATTATACGCTAAATGATTCTTATAGAAAGGAATATCACGGGAAGCAGTTGCGTGATATGCTTGGCATTATCTATGAAGTGGAGGAAAAGCCAGATGACGTCCTAGAAACGTCTGCTGGAGATGATCAGTTGCATCAGAATGATTTTGGTGGAAACAGCATAGAAATTACCGCTAACAGCACACCTGAGCCAGGTGGAACTGCTAATTGGACATTTGACGACCTTATTCCAGATGAGTCATCTGCTTTTGAGTCGTTGTCTGAGTTTGATCTGTTGGCAAGAGTTGGTGAGCGTTGATATTTGTATGTCTTGTCTTTCCTTTAATTGAGTTTTTGTCAGTTGTTGGATGTTGTTAGTTCTGCATTTGTGATGATGGAGGAGGTATTTAGACACAGTGTGCTGTCAGCCATTGAGTTTCGTTTTATATGAAGAAGTATAATATTCATATTTCATCAGCTGCTTCTTATGTGACTAGCTTTATAGCACTGTTGCTGTAGTCAGGTGTGCAAAATGCTATTTTCTAGTTAGCATTAATTAGACAGTTCTCAGATGTTTGAATGGGTTGTTTTGCAGCTGGGACTGATTTATGAGCCAGGCTACTGAGTGAGATGTGACTCATATAATTGTTTATTTAAAAAATAATTATTTTTGAATTGCAGACAGTTGTTGAGTGTTGAAGTTTCTGTCTTCTTTCTAATAATTGTGGTTACTGTGCTTTTGTGCGTGGCTCCTGTCCCAATATTTTGTGCTGATGTAAAACTATTTAACTTTTGTGACCTGTTTAGAGTATTGTTTATTATATTGATGGCTTGCTGCTTTGTTTGTTAGTGTGTCCAGATGAGAGATATATCGTGGAATATTCTCTTGAATATGGATTTCTTCGTCTCTCTCCGAAGGTGCGACAGTCCCTAAACATTACCGTCATGCTTGTTGTTCTTGGTGAGATTTGCTCTTGGCATGTTATGTTATTCATTTGTTATGGCCACTACTAATCAATCAATCAATCAGAGGAAGATGAGCTTAAAAGATACACGCTTGAAATGAAGGGACTTTGCCAAACTCTTGAGAGTCTCATGGACAGCAAAAAGAACTAACGGATGGGTGCTAGAACAGGCGAGAGAAACAAGAAGTTTGCTGAACAACATAAAGAAAAGGAAAATAAGTTACTTTGGACACATTATGAGAAAAAAGACTCATGTATGGAAAAAGAATTAATGCAAAGGACACTAACAGGAGGAAGAGCACGTTGAAGACCGAGAATGTCGTGGCTGGAAAATGTAACATCCTGGACTGGACTGCCGTTGCAAAAATCATTACAGGAGACGGAGGATAGACAGAAGTTCAAGATGATGGTTCATAGTGTGGCCCAACCTCGGATTGAGGATGGCTAAGAACAGAAACAGAATCAATCAATCAATCATCAATCAATCAACTTCTGTGGAGCCACTATCATAATGCCTGGAGGCCTGGCATCAGCCAAGGGTGCAAAGCCTCTTGTGTTCACTACTGTAGTCTTGTCTGTGTTGATGAGTGCAACATTTAAGTCTTATGTCTGAATGATTCGATTTCTGATGACTGTGCATTTGGGTTCGTGGCTTCATAGTTAGATACTTGTGGCCTGCTGACTGTGACAGTTATTGATTTCTTTCAAATTTTAAACTGTCTTGTGTCTTTCTTTGCTCTGACCTTTTCTTGCATAGTTCCTTTATAATTACGTGAGAAGTGGCAACTTTATTCCTCTCATTCATCATCTTAGTAATGCCTGTTGTTGTTTTGACCAACAAATGTAATCTTGTGATAAATGTTTGTGAATAAGATGGTTTTTTCTCTCTACAGTTAAACAGCAGGATCTGTGAAATTATAACTTTTATAAACTCTAGAAAGTTGGTTTCTTGGTAGATTCAGAGCCGTAGCTGGGGGGCGGGGGGGAAGTCGCCCCGGGCGCCGACCAGTGGGGAGGGGGGCACATTTTGGATGTGAAAAAAAATAATAAAAATTGCTGTGCCGCATCAACCCGAAAATGTTTTTTTATAGGGATAACGACTAAAAAAAGGTCATCAGCCCGAAAATTGAGTGTTTTGTGTTTTATTAGGGATAATTTAACTTTGCAATGACTAAGAAAAAAAAGGTCAGCACCAAAATTTAGGGGCGCAAAATATGAATCTTGCCCCAGGCGCCGAAAACCCTAGCTACGGCTCTGGGTAGATTACCATTTAACTTTTACGTATTTTGGTTGCTAAAATTGATGCAGATTTCATGTGACTGATTGTCTATGCTGTTTGCATTACTAAAGTTTAGATTTTGTACAGTTTCTTCTAATTTATTCATTTTATTGTTAGTTTTTCTTTTATTTTTTATGAATGTATTTTGTGTGTTTTTTCTTTTCAGATCCTCTGAAGGACAAGTGTTTTGGTGACAATTTCAGTCGCTTCTTTCTTGATCAGTTTCTCGGATACGATGATGTTCTGATGTCGAGCATTAAGCATTTGGCAGAAGAAGAGGCAAACAAGGGTACTACAATCTTCTTTCCGTTGTATTTGTTGCTCTGCATTTAATTCTGAAATGAATTCAGAAATTCAGAGTAGCTAATGTTAATCTCCTGTCAGAGAAAGAATTTTGTTCCTCATCTAGGTTTTTTGTATCTTATATTTGTTTTTTGTTAGTTTCTTCTCTGTAAAGAAAATCAGTTTACTTATTACTTTTATCAGTTTACTCAATGATGATAATGGACCAGGCCGTCGACACAATGGATCCTGGGTCTGCGTTGGTTTATGTAATTTTTGGTGTGCGAAAAGTCCTAGTCATGAAGCGCAGAGACGTTGACAAATGTCGCAAGGGAAGCAGCCAGTCACTGTGTGCTGTCTTTCTTTGTGAATCCGGCATTTTTCTTCAAGTGATTTCACATGTTGAGCTTCAAAGATAGAAATACCATCCATGCAGTGAGCACGCCAGTTTTATCTGTCTTGTACAGGTGGTATTGGACAAGCTTTGAGATTGAGTTTCAACATGTCATTGTACCGCTTCATCTGTCCTCCTTGTGAGCGTACACCATCGTCTAGCTGGCAATAAAGAGTCATCTTTCGGATATGACTTGACTATCATCCATACGGATGACGTGACCAATCCACCTGAGTTGGGCTGTCAGGAGGAAAGCCTCAATGCCCATGATCCCACAGGTCTGCAGGACTGCGGTGTTGGGAACATGTTCTCGTTTTGGTGTGTGTGGGCGATTGACCTTAGGTGGCGCATGTGAAATTGCTCCATCTTTCTTACATGTCAGCGGTAGAGTGTCCAGGACTTGCATCCGTAGAGTAATATAGGTAGTATCGCAGCTCTGTATACCATCTGTTCTTCATCTCGCATAGTTTGACTTGCACTGTCTGTTTCGCATCGTTATATATTCCTTTCTTGGTGGAATTGGTTTTGTCATGGACCCAAGCAAGATGTGTGCGATGCATGGTGTCAAACAGATTCCGTGCCTCCAGATCGTGATCATCAAACCAGTCCTGATGTTTTCTAGTTGCAAGACTCAATGCCTCGGTGACAGCTTGTTAGATCCGGGCTTTTTTAGTAGAGTCCAATCTTTGCTTGCAGATGTCTGTTCATCGTCATCTTTAGGTTCAGAGACTCCACAGTACACACAACTGTCTTCATTGTCAGTTGGAGAGCTCCACACAAAGCTGTGTTTTTATCAGACATGTGTCCTTCCCATTCTACTCTATATCTGTGACACTTGGACACTTAGAATGTGATACCAAACTATTGCAGGCCTTCCACCTGTGCTGTCAACACCAGGTACTACGTCCACTGGTTTGACCATATGTCAAACGACTTATCATGCACAGGATTAACATATGTTGTCACATGGCATTATTCAGCCATGTTGCCCTGCTGGACATTAGCAGCCCGGCACGTGGCGCCCTTGTCTGCACTACAGCTCATTATGATGAACGCCACCCCCCCCCCCCCCCACTCCCATGGGCTGGAGATGACTCTATGGGAGACCACGGTGCTCATGGATCCAACAGATCGGAGACAGATTCTTCTCCGCAATGGCATACGGATGGGACACTGCACTAGGATGTGGGCACTCTACTCGTGGAAGATTGGTGCAGTGGATCTCCCCACTGTCCAGGCAACACGATTATGATGATGATGATGATGACTGTTTTTGTTGTAGGTTACTTACGGAATGTTGTGAGTGGTGAGCAGTATCGCTTTGTTAGCATGTGGATGGCAAAGAGTTCCTATTTGGCAGCTGCTGTTATTATGATGGTCTTTGTAAGTAACATTCCTGAACAATTAGTATTTTAAAATTCACTCTGGCATGAATATGATTGATTATGTGGCGCTTCTGTCTAGTTATGTTCCTGCTCATAGGCATTGAATAAGAAGGTGAGCATTTTAAGGATCGTGGCGTATGAGATAATTACTCGGGATTCAGTGGTCTTGTAATGGACAGAAATTGAATTAAAATTTCAGAGATGATATCTTCATGTAATATTTTTATTTGTACATTTTCTCTCGTTCACTTGACAGAAGCTTTTGATGATTTATCTCGATATTGAAATGCACAGAATGCCTCGATTGTCTTTTTCTAATGTCCTTCTCTCAGTAGTGAGCTAATGTCTAGATCTCACTGCTGCACCAGCTCTTGTCTTTGCCTCTCATCAGGTCATCTGTCGTTGTTCACGGACTCTTCAGAAAGACAGACTCTTTCTTGCTGGAACTTTTGCTGTTATCAGGTCTTAGCATATCATTAAGTCCAGCAGGAAAGTCTTTGGAAAGACCTTGCACTGGTCTTTTTTTAAGGAAAGTGTAGTTTCTGTAGCTGTGTGAGCAGATGTGGTTAAAGAATTTTGATAATTTTTTTGAAATTTGTATAATAATTGTTGAATTGAAGTTTGAGATTTGTTGTTATTGTTTGCTTCTGGTAAAATTTATGAATTCTGAATGAATTTCAGACGCTTTCAATATCAATGTTGCTGAGGTATTCTCATCATCAGATATTCGTTTTCATTGGTGAGACAAATTGCTTTTCACTTCTTTGCTCTCTTTATTAATTTAATTTCAAAAAATTCTTCTTGTGCTGTGAACCTTAAATGCGATGAAATTACCGGTATGTGATTCAGTGTCATTACTCACTCAACAGAATCTCTTTAATTGGATGTCATATCAGCACTTAATATTGCCTTTGTAATTTTTGGATCAATGCACTGACAGACTTCATACTAATACATAAAACAACAACACAGTTCAGGGCATTGATTTTTAGAAGGATGCTGTTCGACCGAAAGACGTGAAAATAAAGAGATTTTAGGATGAATCTGATCGCATATTCAAGATTATTGACTTAATTGTGAAATCAATGCCTGCTGAATCCAAGCATGCATACATTTATCTGAACTTGTAATTTCCATTCAGTGACATAAGATGATTAATGGCAGATAGCTTGTGTTTGGTCTGTGTTATTTAAATCTGTTTTAAATTTGTGACTGTGAAAAGTGTTTTGGCAGACTGAGGTATTTGGTTTGATGATAGTTGGTAGGTTCAAAGAAACTCATCAGATATATTAGATAAGTATTAATTGGTTGTGCTACGTGAATGGTTTTGATTATGATAGGATGGCTAGGCTGAGAGACTACTCTGTAGAATAACAATTGACGCATGCGAATGGATTCTGACCACTTGGCCATAGATACATAGGTGGATACACATGACCATAGATACACAGATACAATGTTTCATAGATAGTCAGACCATCCATTGGTGTTTGGCAGTTGTAGATTGGAGACTGGTGGTATGTAGTGCTGTTCTGTTGATTTAACAGACAGACTGGTGGCTAGAAGCAGACAATCTCTAAAATGCAGCTCCGTTTGAATTTCTTCTTTTGTACTTGTTGTTCTTTTCCATCTGCCACTATGTTTTGGTCATGTCCTTCATTTCTGACTCTTACAATCCTGGTTATTTTACATCGATGTGGAGACTGATTTGGTTTGACTTTTTTCCAACTCTTTCAATCAGATTGTCCAGGTCTCTTTGCTCGTTCACTCGTTACTTGGACAGTTTGTTGGTACTCATGCTTTCTCAGTGTCTGCCTCAGACTCTGCAACTCTCTGCCTCAGCCTCATGTGTGCTCTGCATAGTGACTACCAAATTTTAGAACACAATTAAAAACTCATCTTTACGATGAGCCACTGATGTGGCTTATCTACCCCATAGGCTGTCATCTGGTTGTCAAGCTGGATATTCTAGATTTGATCTGGATCTCTTGTGTGATTCTGATTTGATTTGCCTTTGGCTGATGCTTCTATGCATCATGAAGTAGTGCTATAGAAGTTTAGGATTAGATTAGAACATCATCATCTGTGAAATCCATATATGACAGTCATGTTTCCCAGAAAAAGCATTGTTGGTCATTGTATTAATGTTGTATATGTTTTGCAGTTGATCTGCTGCACATCATGGAGATGAATCGTGTCATTGCTTTTCCAGTTGCTCCCCTCCTCACTGTTATTCTGGCTCTTGTTGGTAAGTTGTAAACAGAGTTTTTTGAAGTGAAATTATCCGAGTTCATTCACAGAGAAATTTCAGTTATGGTTTTCAGTTGCAGTTTCAGTTATGCAACTGGGGTAATGTAATGTTACAGAATATTTGTATAGCACTTCTTTGAAGGATCACTCAGAGGTGCTACTTCAAAAGTGCAGTTATGATTACAGATGCATTTAATATATTTCACTTTGACTCCTCGATAGTCTTTTTATGAGACATGCTTTAAACAGAATTTGTTCACCTACATTTTAGCATAAAAGCAGCGATATCAATAAATGTCAAATGCTTCATAGTCATGCAAATTACCGTATTTGCACGATTATTACCGCACACGTGTATAACCCGTGGAAAATTACGAATTATGTTCCAACGTCCCAGCATAAGCTGCACACGAATATAACCCACATATGCTATGATGTACGAGGCGCCGACGTGGCGTAGACGGGCGTTGAGAGCGTCGACGGGGCGCCAAGAGCGTTGACGAGGTTTCAAGTTTCCAGTATAACCCACATATGAATATACCCCGCAAATGGGGGCTGCGGTTTGTAATTTCTTGTATTAACCATGGGTAATAATCGTGCATATACGGTATTGCATGCATATGCTCAGACCATGTTGAGAATGAATTTTTAAAAAAGCAGCAAAATCTTCTGAAATTTTCCACCGGAGTGTGGTCAAAACTGCCTTCGGAATCTTTCTTAATTATTTTGCTCACCACAGACATTCCAGATTTTAGAATAATTTTTGCTGAAATACATTTTCACTTAACTTATCAGCTGCTGATAAATGATAACTTATCTTAGAACTTCTCTTAGTTATCTTGCTGTTTCAAGTTATAATTAACTTAGGAGCTCATTTTTGGGGTTTACTTATGTCACTGATTATGAAAAGATTTTTCAGGGTTTATTACATGAGTCAAGTAAGATACTCCTGTGAATAATATGATGTTAAAAGATTTGTAAAATGTTAGTACGTTGTTGTAATGTGCATACTGTTCTATGTATGTTGGTAAACTTGAAAGCACATTGGGTTATAGGATTGGTTGTGATATCAAATGGTAAAAAAACCCACTCAAGATTTTGATGAATGTATAACTGAATGGCTGAACAGAGTATAATTTCACTTTTGTGAAATTCAATTCAGTTATTCACACTTTGATTTGTTGTAGGCATGGAGGCCATCATGTCAGAGTTCTTTAGCGACACTACGACCGCTTTCTACGTGATTCTTATCGTCTGGGTTGCCGATCAGTACGACGCCATCTGCTGCCATTCTGCTCTGACCAGGAGACACTGGTTGAGGTCAATGCCACAGGAGCACTGCTCTTTGATTCTCTGTCTCTCTCTGTATTTTCTGTCAATATGCAGAGTTGTGTATCTTGTCATGGCACTTCTGTGTATGACTGTAATAATTCTGGTGCAGAATAAATTTAGAATTAAATAGGAAAACAATTGAGTAGAATCAAGGCGACATTGTTGATGTGCTTTGCTGAGGTTGTAGCTAATTAATGATCGAGGAACTCCTCCTTGCTGATTACTTCGTGATGCACACAGCCTATCTATCAGTCTATGCATCAGTCCGGTCTGAGTTTATTTATTATGTATTATGTATACATCACCACATGTCAGTGACATTGTCTTGATTTTTTTTCAGGTTTTTCTATCTTTATCATTTTGCCTTTTACGCTTATCATTACCGCTTCAACGGCCAGTACAGTGGACTTGCCTTGGTTACATCGTGGCTTTTTGTCCAGGTGATTTATCTTTGCATTCCTATTTGTTTTCTTTTCCAGTTAAGAATTTTGTAGGAATATACACTTTACAGATCAGTGGCATGGTTGTCAATCTGATTCTCTGGAAATACAGTTTGCGATGCTTTAATTCATTAATTCATTGTTCTGTCTTTGTGAATTGGACTCTTAGACAAGCTGTGGATCTGTTTGTCTTGTGAATTTTTGCTCTTCTAACCCTATTTATTGAATTGATTTTTCATCATAAGAACTCCCATACGGCCCGCCAAGCAATTTTTTTCTGCCCACGACGGCGACTAGAAAATTCTTTAAAATTTTTATTTAGTAATTATTAATAGCAACATCATTATTATTGTTATTCTGTGTATCGTGCTTGATTTGCTTCCACCGAAAGGTCTGCAGCAGATCATGATATATTCGAAGTATCCGAGAAGCGCTTGATAAAGCTGAATTGTCATTTAGTAAAAACTTGTATCTTTGACGACCGAAGGTGCCTCTGCAATGTGCTCAAAGGGTTTTGGTGCGGTTTGATTCTTGGAAGTTAAGCTAAGTGTTAATTGTCCAGAAAACAGCGTTCCTAAGAAATGCTATAATTTGCACCAGAATTGATCGCTGGAAATCTGTTGCGCTTTTTGACACTTGAAGGTTTAGAGAGGGTGAGAAATCTGCAAGTTGAGAATATGTGGATATTATTTCTGATCTGCTATAATGGTTTAAACTGTGTTTTGAAGTGTTAAAGGCCATTGAATCACATAATCAGCTCTTTTCTAATCCATTTTCAGTGGGTAGTGAATGCACTCCAGAACAGCTGCAGGAGGAATTAGCAGAGTTGCAGTACGACAGCATGTCGAAGCTGAAATACAAAGACATTGGCATTCCAGATTTTTATCGGTTTCTTTCAAGAGAAAGATTCTCACATGTACATTCTGCTGTTGCTGCGAAGATGGCAATGTTTGGAAGCACGTACATGATACAAAGAGTTTTCTCCTTCGTGAAACTTAACAAGTCTTCATTAAGCACCAAACCCTACGAAGAACAGCACTTACAAGCAAAATTTAGGGTGGCCGCATCTCAGGAAATTAGGCCTACACCAATCATCAATGTACTGGCTGACAGAATATGCAGACAGTCTAGTAGACAAAAATGAATATACTCCTTTTTTTAAAAAATGAATGAACCTATGCTTTTTGTTGTTCTCTAACCATCAGCAACTAATATACTAACAATAAATATCATAACTTCATATTTTATTGCTTGAAAAATTCTAACTATGCGGCCCACAGGCCACTAACGAATTCCCAATGTGGCCCTCCATGAGATTTGAGTCGGAGACCCCTGATCTATAGTATAATCTAAATTTTAGAATCTTATAATGTTGTGGCCTGCTTTAGTACCAAAAATAGTAGATATGACCCTCTACTTGGAAAGCCTGGTAACCAATGATTTAATATAATCCTATTCTGTTGTTTAGTAATTTTGAGTTTTCTGTTTGTAGCATTCCATGCTCTACTTCTTTCATCATTATGAACTTCCTGCAGTGCTTGAGTTGATGCGTCAGAGAACATCTCCTGTCGTCCCTCCTCCTCCTCCTCCTCCTACTACTGCTGCTACTGCTGCTGCTGCTGCTGCTGCTACTACTATCAGAGTAGAGCGATTATTTGACAACAGTTTGAATGTTCCTGAATGGGGTGCCAGCCAAATGGGTATGGATAATAGTGGTCCTGGGTCAGATGTGCTTGGTCGGCATTCGACTGAACAGGTGACTGCTGACTTCACTGCAAACAGTTCTAGAGCAAACAGAAGTGACATTCAACAGAATTTACTGACTGACGACTTAGCCGCCGCCGCATCATCAACAGATACAGATGCCAATTGGGCGCATGCTGTCAACTGCCCTGCTGCTGAGCAGTCATCTTGTTCTCTTCAGAGCACGATGTCAGATATTCGACACTGCACGAATGACCCAGTCGTTAGCCAATCACTGGATGAAGAAGCATTAGAAGAGTCTGAGGACAGGGACTCTACTTCTTTAGAGTCTTGTGTTGTTGCTGACCATTCTTTGATTGTCGTAGATGGGAATGGCTCTTGTGCAAGACACAACTCAGATGAACGTAATGCTCTTAGGCATAGAATGAAGAATCCAGACAATGGCATGGTCGATTCTGCAGAATAGGTTACCAATGGCATGCTGAGTAGCAATTTCAGATTTTATTCTCTGAAACTTTTGTGTATAGTTTGATGATTGACATCTGATTTCATATCTTAGAAAACTCACAGAATGAAAATGTAAATTCTGTTTGATTTCTGTAACAGAAAGGATGTCACACTCGACTGTTTCTAAAGTTTTCGTGAAGTGAAATTGATAAACAGCATTTTATTGGATGTAAAATCAAGTTTAAACAACCAGGTTCACTGGGGAGCTTGCTCATCTGACAGATTTTAGCCCGTGAAATTTCAGATTATATTTTAATCAGTCTTTTTATTTTGGTGCCTAAAACTGTGATAAATTTTTCTATATGATATCTTTATTAGCAACTTCTGTACATGATTCTTCTCAACTCTGATAAATGCATTTTGGAGTAGAGACACACACTTGATAATATTAATTGCATTTCATTCTTAGTGCTGTTTCATTAGAGGCTTCAATGGGCATTTTAACACTGAATGCAGCAGAGAGTAATGCTATTTGACTTAATATATGCATCTATTGAATGCGTAAGACACTAACTTTAATGCTTTGCTAAATTGCTATTCACTTATCTCTAATCGTGAAGGTAGTTGGAATACCATAAATCCTTTAATACAAGCCCCTGGCTTATATTAAATCAAATTACTCCCCCCAGCTTGTATTTTAAATCTGGCTAATGTTTGAGACGTGGCTTGTATTAGAATATTTTAAAATTTCCATATTTCACTTGCTTGTGTTTGTACATGCTACATCAATGCTGTCGTCTTATAAATGCAAAATAGTACTTTATTTTGACTTATCTGTTGGTCTGAACATGTAATTGTATTTGAGACTTTATTTGAGACTTCAGAGACATTGTATTGGGCTTGTGTTAGAGATGCATTTCTGTTGGAGACCTGGCTTCTATTAAAACAAGTGACTTTTTCCCCGGCTTGTTTTTAAAATCTGGCTTATGTTCGAGGCCTGGCTTGTATTAGAGGATTTACAGTCAGTGGTGTAGCCAGGATTCTAGAATGGGGGGACATTTCAACATTTTTTGACCAAAAGTCTTGAGCAAAAAAGGTCGTCACCTTGAACACTTTGAAGTCTGCTCTTTGGTGCTTTTCCTCGATGTAATACTACCCCCCAACTATTCGCTGATTTTGGATGAATCTCATGACCAGTCCCAATCCTAATAGGGGGCCGGGCTCCTGTGGGGGATGCAATGCTTATAGTAGAACAGAAATGTATAGTTGTTCGTTCTATACTTGCTATCTAAATGGCTTATTAAAATATGTTGTGTTTAAAATTTTTTGCTGTTTTACTAGCAGTTGTGTTGGTGTTTTTTATGTAACAAATATTAAAGACCATGTAATCATGAAAAGTTGCCGAACATTTGAACTGCTGCTTAGGTGGTCCATAAAAAATCTGATCTCGGTTGTAGCTACCGCCTTGTAAATATGTTGTCATTTGAAAGCGTGCTTTTGAAGTGCTTCAGCTTCTGCTTTGAACTGCAATTGTTTCTTTGGACAGAAAATGTCTTCTTTGTTTTCATGTAGCAGATTGGTGTTATGGTCAGATATGAAGCATTTTAATCTTATTAATGGTACGTAGTTTTAAAAGTGAAATGGCTGATCAATCAATCAACCAATAAACTTCTGTGGCTCCAGTATCGTAATGCTTAGGGCATCAGTTGATCGCACACCACATCCAATCTGAATTAGAGCCAGGCCAATCTTGAAAGATCAGCAGGAAGCTATCTAAGGGAATAGACCAAGCCAAACAGGTACTGTACTGTAGGTCTTGAGACTAGATCTAAAGTGTCATCAAAGCTGGTTGAAGGCATGTGAATGATTATGTAAAATAAATATTGTTTGAAAATTAGTTTTGTTTTGATGATGGTCATTAAATTGGTGTGAATTAATGTGAAATCTGTATTATTTGCAAATGAAAATTTCTGTATTTATAAAAGTGGATGTGAAAATTCTGTCCAACTATTTGAATATGTTACAATGACAGGAAATTTAAACATCCTTGTGAATGTAAAGACATAATGTTGATAACATTGTTGTGGTGCAAAGAAATTAGGAGAAGCAATTTTTTTATTTTGCTGTCAGCATGAACTCTACTTCATGTAACACTTTATGTCAGAATCACTAATATTTCAGATAGAAACCAAAGCATGATATGTTGCCTGCTTATAAGATACAAACGAAAGTATGCAATTTTAAGCGTAATATTAGTGCAAAATGTGTGATGCGGCACCACAGTGCCACCTATTGGTTGGAAAGCTCAGATTCACAAATGGAAACAGTGAATTAATCAAAGATACATAATATGATGGCCAGCAATGTTTGCTACAGAAGCAATTCCAACAATGGAGAAATACCAAGTCAACTTTGTTTGCTGAAACTTCTGATGTTTGAAAATAAAGAAAACAGTATTGAGTGTAGCCTAACTGACAGGAAGCAGATTTTTCGACAGAAGCAATGGAGGTCATCCGCATACTCTATTCCTGAATGTGTAATCTCTGCTGGAGGTTGAAAAACTAGTGCTCAGAAGTTTCAATCTCCACCTCTGTTTTGATCACAATGAGGTTAGAAGCTTAATAGTAATTAAATACTGATCTCAACCAATATAATGCACTTCCTGTGACGTCGATTACATCTGTGGATTTGTTCCTCGCTGCTCTTAAGAAGCATCTTTTTCGTGTCTCCTATCATCCTATGAATAATTGAATAGTTACCGGAAAATCTAGGATCATCTTTCTGTTTGAACCGACGAATTGCTTATGTAAAATGCTCTCATCTTTAGCCTTAGCTATGTTATAACGTTTCATAAATCATCCATTAATAACAAACTTCCTTGGATAACAAGAGAAGTTTTTAAAAACAAAGCGTGGAGGAAACTAAGACTAAGTAAACTCAGATTAGCAAGTAAAGGAAATGAGCAGAATCAGCACAGACTCAAGATCTTGGAGGAACAGTATACTCAGAAAAGAAAAGCATCAGCAGTTACCAACAAGATGGCTATTGCAAATTTTGAAGGTAGATTAGCAAAAATATAAAACAGAACAGTAAAAGTTTCTACAAATATTGTAATAGAAAGTTGAGAAAGGACACAGTCGGGTCCCCTCTTGGACAGCGCAGGATGTGCAATAACAGACGATGTAGAAACTGCACAGATTCTAAATAACTATTTTTGTTCAGTATTTACAGAGGAAAGTACAAATACTATGCCAGAAGCCAAAATTGTGTTTGATGGAAATGAAGAAGAAATGCTAACAGATATATACAAAAGAATGTGTTATCAAGGTTTTGACCAATTTAAAGATAGACAAGAGCCCAGGATTAGATGGCTTACATCCAAAGTTTCTTTACGAGGTTCGAAATGAAATAGGACATGCAATTGCTTTGATAATCAATGAATCACTCAGAACTAGTAGTACCACAAGACTGGAGAGACGCATTAGTCAGCCCACTGTTCAAGAAGGAAAACGAAAACCAAGCAATTACAGACCAGTGAGCCTAACATCTGTAATCGGTAAAGTTATGGAAAAAAATACTGAAAGAAAGCATTTTGGAGCATTTGACTAGGCATAAAATTGTTAAAGATAGTCAGCATGGATTTACAAAGGGGCGTTCATGCCTGACCAACCTGTTGGACTTTCTGGAGGAGGTTTTGATAAGCTAGACAAGGGCAAGGCAGTTGACATAATATATTTAGATTTTGCCAAAGCTTTTGATAAAGTTAAGGCTGGCTGCCAAACTGAAGTCCTGTGGAATAAGGGGCAATATTCTCAGATGGATAAATTGGTTGAAGGGAAGAAGACAGAAGGTTGGCATTAGGGAGGCCATTTTAATGTTATCAGTGGAAGGGGCTCAGTGCTTGGGCCATTGCTTTTTCTAATATATATAAATGATATCGATGAAGGATTACTGTCCAAAATCTCAAAGTTTGCTGATGATACAAAGTTATGCAGAAATATAGATTCGGAGGATGATGCAAAAATTTTACAAGAAGATCTAAGGAAATTGTTTCAGTGGTCTGTGGACTGGCAGATGCTTTTCAATATTGATAAATGTTCAGTAATGCATGTTGGGAAGTCTAATAATGGTAATGAATATTCTTTAGGGGAAGGTTCTAACCACAACAGAAAAAGAAAGAGACTTGGGAATAATCACCCATAGAAGTATGAATCCATCTCACCAATGCATGGAGGCAGCAAAAAGGGAAACCAAATGTTGGGAATTGAGTCGTGACAAAGAGATAATCATTAAACTTTATAAGTCATTAGTAAGGCCTCATCTGGAATACTGTGTTCAGGCTTGGAATCCATTCTTGAAAAAGATATAGAACTTTTAGAAAAAGTGCAAAGACGAGCAACGAAGATGGTCAATGGGTGCCATAATTTTTACGAAAAAGACTTCAATATTGTGGACTGACAACATTAGAAAGGAGAAGAGAGAGAGGGGATTTGATAGAAACATACAAAATAATGACTGGAAAGTAGATGTGCCATATGATCGATTTCTTTACATTGGCACACTATCAAGTGCAAATTGTTTAAGCAGAGGGTTGGTCCAAGAAAGAAAAACTTTTTTTCAAGGGTTGTGGACAAATGGTTATGACAGTTGAAACAGTGAACGGATTCAAAGGCTATTGATAAACCAGGTTATTGAATGCAGATGGTTACATCAGTGGACTTAAAAATCATTATTATTATTATTATTATCCATGTAATAATAATATAAGGAAGGATAAGAAAGACTTTTAATGCATAGTAACAGGAAGAAGTTGATATCTGACAGCTGGGTCAGCCTATTTAATGTTGTAAGGGAAATCTTTAGAGTATGGCCATCATGATGCTGAGTGGAAATCCCAAAGGATTGGAAAAGAAGAATACTGTACTTGTAGGCCTACCATTTTATAATCACACAATTAAAAGTCTTACACAGGCTGTCTACTTTAGGTGTTTCTGCAAAATTGGTCAAGATAAATCTGATGGACCTTGTTTATGGAACTTTGTTAACATTTCACTTTACACACCATTCCACTTGGATAATTTCTGTCCGGTTATTTTTCTGATTGCCATCTTCGTGCCAATGACAATCGTGTAATGTATATGATGGGCCCCATATTAAAGTGAGATCTCTACGGTTCGTTGATGTAGGGCACCATACGATGATCTATGGGCGTCGTCCTAGAGTCGTGAGGGCCCCATAGGTGAGATCTCTACGGGTCGTTGGGCTGTTGTATGAGATGCCATGGAGTGAGACAGAGATCGTAAACAAAGCGCCCGTCAACGGACGCCGCAGCGGCGATCGTCGGCCGCTCGTGTCAATCGATGCCCGCCGTCCCCCCTTTTCGTCTATTCGTCTATTATGCGTTAACGAGTGAAAGGCGTTAAGAATAGCGCGGAAACAACAAAGACTGAACAATCACTGCGTCCGCCACAGATAATAACGGCAACGAAAAGAAGGCGTTTAACCGTCGGGGGAGATATTCTATGGAATGAATGAGAAGAATTTCAGCTCAGAACATCGCCCTGTCAGATCAGATTCAGAAATGGTAAATGCTTACTTAGGCCAAGACTTAGTGCAGTTTTCTATTTGTTGGGGTTACCCCTCCCCTACTCCTACTGGTCCCAGACCCTCATTCAGTGGCGTCATTTCACACTTTTCTTGAGGGGGCGAGAACATTTTTTTTGCAAATTTTTCAATTTTTTAAAAAAAATTTTGCGATTTTTCGGCCTGAGGAGTTTGAGTTTGCAAAAAAGTTGACGACCTTTTTTTTGCTTGTCGTCCTTTTTTACGATTAGTTACTTCGGATTGCTCGACATCAAGCACATAACACACAAACATGCCCCCCCAATCCAAATGACGTCCCTGTTTTTTGCACATTATGCACATTAATACATTATAAATTAATATTTTCATTTCCTTGGGGGGCCGTGCCCCCTCCCAGCCCCCCCAAATGACGCCTCTGCCCTCATTGCATGAAACAAATAATAAAATACTTGGGTTATAACTTATGGGTATCGACTGTGCCCGGGAAGTGTTAGGGTTAATTCTATTACCCTGGACAACAAATTTTTTCAAAAGTAATTTTAGTAGTTACTTATGACAATCAAAATGCAAAATTGGCTTGAGTTTTGTTTGTAATCTGCAATTGTTGTTTATTACAATAATGCATGGCAAATACTGACCTTAACTGGAATGGAGAGAGAGGGAGATCAGAGACAGAGACAGAGAGGGCAGAGGGTCAGTCATAAGCCATAAAGGTAAAGGAAATTGAACCTTTGAAATATTGGACAGTCACCAAATAATTAACTACTAACTTAGTAAACTTGAATGATCAATTAAATATTAATTACACAGGGCAACAACAAAAAATTTTTTGTCTGGTGCCTTAGAAGTTAGATCTGTTTCTTATTATATTTAGGGCGCTGATTCCAAATATGGCATCAGATTTTCTCTAGCAGCTCTTTTTGAGATATGGCCATATATCCCAAATTGGAAGCGCGTGAATTATTGTCTATATTTGATTTATGTAGATTTTGATTGCTCTCATCTAAATGTCTTTGAAAATAACATTAAAGGTCTTACATTTCCAGAGGAATTGAATTGAAATATGTGCAGTACAATAAATTATTTTATATAATTAAGCACACTTCCTGAAAGTTGGTTTGAAGTGATTGTGGACGAAAAAGTAGCAAAAAATTTCAGGGCTTATTTAGAAACACAGTTGCAGGAAAGAGGACCAATCTGGGATTTGGAATACCAATGGTCTGGAGAGAACCATGAAACCATCATGATGACTGTTATTTTTGTCTTGTTAACATCAAGGGGTTCAATTGAAAAAAGCGATCTAGGTGGACATATCCTGACCTACAGCCTGCAAGACGACCTCATCTGCACTCAGACCAGGCACCTGTTCCATCTTTCAGCCACCTACCAGAGATGTCAGACAAAGAGGAGTCACAGCTGTCTGGCAGAACTTAAGAGAGCAGCAATGATGATGACTGTGACTTTAAAGATTCTTCACCACTTCCTCAGCATTTCAACCAACATGAATTAAGTGACCTCTTAAGAGACCTGAACCTTTCAAAGGAATCTGCTGAAGTTCTTGCTCCAAGGTTGAATGAGAAAAATTTACTTGATTCTGGAACCAGCATTACCTTTTATCGCAACAGAGAAAAGAATGTGCTGCCATTTTTTTTAACACCAGGCCGATGGTCTGGTGTTCTGCAATAATGTTGGCGACATCAGAGAAATGGGTTTATCAGTATACATGCCAAATGAATGGCGCCTTTTCACTGATAGCTCCAAAAGGAGTCTGAAAATGTGTTCTTCTGCACAATGGCAACAGGTATCAATCAATTCCTATTGGTCATTCAACCAGTATCATCAGTATGCCAGAAAAGTATCACACAATATCTTTGGCTTTGGAAAAGTTAAAATATCAAGAACATCAATGGGTGATTTGTGTAGATTTAAAGATGGCGAACTTTCTTCTTTGTCATCAAAGTGGTTATACAAAATATCCATGCTTTCTTTGTTTATGGGACAGTAGAGCTAAGCATGAACATTGGTCGAGATCAGAATGGCCATTGAGAGAATAAATGAGAGCTTGACATAAAAATGTTGTCAAATGAGCCATTGGTTGACAGAGAAAATAATTTTGCCACCACTACATATCAAATTAGGTCTCATAAAGCAATTTGTGAAGGCTTTGAACTAAGAAGATTCATGTTTTGCTTACATATCATGTAAATTTCCTGGAGTGACCAAAGAAAAGCTAAAAGCATGGATTTTTGATGGACCTCAAATAAGACAGCTCATAAAAAATACAAGGATGGCCTTTTTTTCGCTTGTCAAGACTTTTCGGAAGACGAAAATGAGGGGAGGGGGTCCACTGGCGGCCCCACAGGGGGACCGAGGGTCTGTGCCCCCCTATTGAGTACCTGACCCCCAGTGGCCTCCTGTTGGGACCCTATACTTAATACTACATACCTAACAACAAATGGTTGGCCCCCATGGCTAGAAGTTGTCATCCCAATGCCCCCACCCCACTTGCCAAATCCTGGAGCCACCACTGGGGGTCGGCCCGTTGCTACGTCATATTTTAGGAGGTCTGACGTTTTGCTATGTCGCGTTATGTAGTGGTGGAGTGGGTCAAAAAAGTGCCAAAATCGCATTACGTAATTTATGGATGACCCCATATCTCAAAAACTAGAGCTGATGGGGCAAAACTGATAACATTTTTGGAATCAGGGCACCAAAATTACTTAAGAACAGGTCTAACTTTTGAGGCACCAAATTGTGTGTTGACCAGTGTTAGTTATGTCTTAGGTGTATGACTATATTTCAATATTTCATCGATGGTTTCTTGAACCCAAAGTTGATGAAGAAGACTCTCCCTATTTGAGCTAACAGTTTGATGATATATTATACTCTCTGGCCTTGCATATTACACTCATGTATACCATGGACATGCTGTTGCTCATGATAGAAATATCACAAATTGCCAACTCCTATACTTAAACCCCCACATGAAAATGCTGACTGTGCAGTGCCATTATTCCCACTCATCCACCATTGGTCTACCTTTATTAGTAAATGCCTCAGATCTCAACTGTCAGTATGGCTGTAAAGCTGAATGACATCCATGGGCAATAATGGTGTAGTCAGATGCATGCTTAAACAAATAACTGTCATTCCACTAGATTTTGATTATATGATTTTCTCTTAGTATTGCAATGACTTACTGGTATATTGTGAAAGTCTAGTGAAACATGGCAACAATCATGGACATGTGTCATCTACTTTAATGATTTAAAAATGGCATTAACTAGTGGCAAAAATGCCTGTCTGTGAAGAATCCTGAGAGTAACTTGAATGCAAAAGATGAGAAATGAAGACATTAGACAGTGCATTGGCATAAGCAATACAATCATTAACAAAATTAGAGGGAAAGGACTTATAGACAACACATCAATAGAATGGATGAAAGGATGCTACCATACAAAGCATTCTACACTCAACTGGAAGGAAATAGAGGCAGAGGAAGACCCAGATGATGCAAAACATCAGAGAAGATGTTGATCTCAAGGGAATTACAATCACAGAAGGAAGATTAGCAGAAGGCAGGATTTGAAACTGTTTTGTGTGCTGCCATTGCCGTTAAGGTATTGGCAGAGAATACGATGATGAAGATGATGATAACAGTCACACAAATATATATTAGTAGTGCAGCCTTCATTGAATGTCTAGATTCTGCCCTGTGCTAATGCTTACTCTCAATGTTGAAGTTTCTGAATGTACTACTGCTGCATGAGAAGGTGGCATAGTGGTCCAGTGGTTGGCAGTGGTTGGTTTCAGATTTGAACCTTGGACTGAAATTTTTTTATGTTTTTGTTACATTTGCACTTATTTTTATTGAAGCTCTATATATAAGCATTTGACATGCAGTGTTCTTTGTAGTAATTGTTATTGTCAAGATAGTTGTCAAATGGCAGTCAGAATGAATGCTTTCAGGAGATGAAGTTGTGCTAATGTTAAGAGATTAACCAAGAATTTTATGCAGTGAAACCTTTGACTTTGTGCAAATGGAGGAAATACTATGAAAAGTGTACCTAAAGGCATCCAGTGAATGCTTCATCATTATGACTAATAAATTATTTTAAAATACACTTTGCATCATGCAACAGGTTTTTAATGGGAACTGCTAATGATTTTGTGATTAATCATTCAGTCGGATGAGGGAGGTCTTTGCTTCTAAGTCAGTGATCCACTGGCGTTTGAGGACCAACCTGACATTTATTAAGTGCTCTTGACTGTTTGGCAGTCCATAAACACTTGCAGCAATGTATGCACCAGCCAAGTACCCATGCCAAGTATGGGTATTTATGACCACTACATAGCAGCTGCAGCAGACTGCAACAGTGGTGTCACTGACAGATCTTAGCACCTGCTTTAATTTACAACAGTGAATTGTTTTAAATATAACAGCACTACTGTTAGTATATGCATGTGATAAAATGGTGCTGTGACTGCAACTCACACTTATATCAATATAAAGATTTTCATTCACTTGATAAATTTTTAATTTAGTGAAACTGAAAAAACCCTTACTTTGGAAAGGGAGAAGCTCTCTTCTAGTGGTCAGCTTATTGTGTTGTTGATGGTTTTGGAGAAGCACAAAGATGGGATTTGAAGCCTTAGAAAACGTTTAATTGAGAATTTCACAGATGTCATTGGCACTTGGCCTCTGGTATATTTCAGAATTAAATGTCTTGTTGCAGTGCCTAAAACTGGACAATTTACTTTTTGAGTCATAACAAACCAGTGTGCTTAGCATGTACCAATTTCCACAATGGTAGTCTTTGTATCTATATATTATTTTCTTTTTTCCCCGCTATAATTTCCACTGGGGTGTCGGAGAGAACCAAGAGTCCAATTCCTTAAAGTTTTTGTTAAATTTAAATGTCTTCTGCTGTATATTATATTTTTTATAAACAGTAATGTGGCATTCTGTTTCTCTTCTCTGCTTTGTATTATGATGCTGGGATGATGCATTACACATATGCCAAATTTCTACAACACACAGATTACAACCCACAGCATAGACAATTAGCAGTCAACAGACAAATCAAAGAAATATCTGTAAATTGATCAGTGGTTAGTTTGTATATAATGGTTTAGTTTAGAAGAAAATTTAATTACAAAATTTGTACATTCTGTTAGATATTTGTGCCATTCTAAAGGAATGCAATTATCTACTCAAAGACAATGAGACAAATGCTAAGAGGAAATGATTACTTTGAAATGTAAATTTTAATTCAGTTGGTTAAGTTCAATTGCACTTTAAATGCATAACAATTTTCTATTATGAGCTGAGTTAGGTTTTGAAAAGTAACATTTTTTGCTTCTTTCACATTTTAAGATCAGAAGCTGAATACAAATGGAAATTGCAGACGTCAGGTGTGTCTGTTTGTCTGTGTGTGTGTGTGTGTGTGTGTGTGTGTGTGTGTGTTGGAGTAGCAAGTAATTAGTGTGAAAGTAAAGACCAAATATTTGACTATAAATTGTTTCAGAGAGTGGACCTCCACATCTACATAATTCCTCAAGAGCTGTGGAGAGAGCATTTGCAGAGTGCTGTTAATCAGGTCATAAATGAAACGGTCTCAGCTGGATTCATAAGGTATTTATTTATCACAAATGATACATGATTTCTACCAATTGGATGGGTTTTCCTATTGAATCTGATTTTCTGATGCTTGAATCTTCTGTTGTGTTTTGATTTTCTGATTTTCATTGCCTTGACAGCGTTCATTTTCTTTCTCCTCTTTATCTTGCTTATATTTTGGGGATATTTTCCACGGTTGGTGCACAGGTGACATATTGCTGCATTTTTAAAAATTTGCTTTTAGAAGAGATCATTTTCATGTGCATATTTTATAAATACTCTATGCAGTGCAATATAATTGCAGTTACATAAAATGAAGTGCATGCGTCTCATTTTACGATCTTCACTTTGTTGAGTCGGGTGTCAAGATGAATGACCATTAGTCCTAATATCAGGATGTTTTGCTTAAGAACCAACCGTTCTCTGTCATTTTGTTCTTTCAAAATATGAGTCAACTATCTTGTGAACTAATACATGATTTTCTTGTTTGGTTGTCAGATCTAGGATTTATTTTGTGAATTGAATAACTCTTGTGCTTCTTACATTTGTATTTACATGTACTAAAGAGTCTAGCTGTTGTATTATAACATTTAGTTGCTCTCTTTCACACACACACACACACACACACACACAAACACATACACAAACACATACTGGCATATGTAGAAACAGGACAAAATATATTTGGGAACATTAGAACGTAGTTTCCATGGCAAGTATATTGATGTATTTGCATACATGATATGTCGAGTGGGCAATCAATTGGATTATTTTCAGATCTCTGACCGATAGCGATGTCTGTTTTTCTTCTTGATGTTATGACCTGCACTAGTGCATAGAGTTTGTCTATTCTACTTTAAGATTGGTCTTCAATTCTGTCACCACTGAACTTGAATGAATGCTGTGAAAAAATTTAGAACTGTAGTGACATTCTATTAATTAAATATGAAACTCATATCTATGGAATATATATATATATATATATATATATATATATATATATATATATATATATACAGACATAAGTGATTAATAAATAAACAACATTAATTGATGATTATGGTATATTAATTGACATATGATTGATTGAGTCAACTTGACAATATGGCTGCCTTCATAGAAAACATCATGCCTTGACAGTTTAACCCCTTTACCAGCCATTTGTTTGTAACGTAATGTAAAATGGACGCATATGTGCATCTCGGTTCATAAAAGGGTCAATGCATCTTTGGTTTTCTTATCTTTTGTCACTGTTTTAAGATATTTTTAACAGATAAAGGATTTTCACTCACTTATGGGTATTTTTCACTGATTATATATTGCCTCAATGAGGAGTCACAATTTTTCAATTATTGCAGTTGACACATTTTAATACCTGGGGAGTGTTGGTGTAGAACCCTCAAACACAGCTTTATATAAACAAAAAAACCATTTTATTTGTTGCTAGTTCATTTAATTTATATGGTTTTTGTTTATTTTATGAGTTTGGAATTTCATATCCTCATATTTTATGAAAAGTAATTGAAATGCAGAATCGTTTTGTTAATGGTCTTAATGTTTTAGGTAACACTTCTCAGTAAACTGGTAATTTTTTAATTTCGTTAAATCTTTGCTTTCTGTGCTTTTTCACATCAATTAATTTTTCATAACTGTTATGATTTCCTATTGAAAGGTTGGATTTTTATTTCTGTGATATTAAACAATTTTTCTGCTGTCAAACATCCTAGTTTCCTTGGGTTTTCTGGTTTATATTATTGGCTGTTCTTGTTAATGGGATATTTATGTCTTATTATGTGGATTTGTGTTTGAATTTTTTTATTTAAGCTTAAGAAAAAGCGTTATTTCTTTGTTGCATTTTTCAGAGTGTTTCCAGATGCAACAGTCTCGAGCCTGCGCGAAGAAATTGAAAATCAAATTGGTTTTGAGATTATCCCTCGAGAATTTGTCTTCCTGAAATGCGTTGGCCGCTGTTTCACACGGGTAGAGCTTTGATGTTTGAAATTAGGTTTCTTATTATAATCAGGCGCTGTGTTGAAGTTCTCATGTCAGCTTTAGTCAGTTTTCCAAAAAAACAACAACATTAAAATGTCAAATGACCAGCCAAACATTTTCTTTTTCTGGGACTGGTTTAAGGAATAAAACCAAAGTATTCTGACCCATTGGGGAAGTCCTCAGCAAGTGGGGGATTAAGCCCCAGCCTCATATTGAGCATTGCTCATAATAACTCATGATAACAGCAGTTACTGACTGCTACTGAATGCCTATAATAATAATAATAATAGTAGTAATAGTAGTAGTAGTAGTAATAATAATAATAATAATAATAATAATAATAATAATAATAATAGCAATAGTAATGTGATTTAAAGTGGTTTAGGAGGCTAAGTTAGCCTGTGTGAAAACCGCTGTAGTAACTCTCCATGTTTAACCCTTTAATGACCAGAGTGCCCACATCATAGCTAAAAATAGCGACCATTTACCGGGTAAATCGGCCCATTTAAATTCAGCACCTGCGTAAATAGCCAGTAAATTTGAATGAATTAAACTCTGCCTCAGCATAGAAACATCAATAAACTTGAGAGAAATATGAAAGAGACTTCACTTACCTCATTTACTGGTAGTTTCTTTTTCTTTTCTATTAAGCCAGCTTCCTTTGTAACTTCAAAATGTCAAAATGAAAGAAGGGTGTCCCTCTAAGAAACGGTATATCTCCCCTGAATATAGTTTTATTTTTAGGAAATTCTTGATTTATTTAATTCGAAATACATTTTCCTACACCATTGTCTCTCACCAGAGATAGCTTTTCATCATTCAAACATTTTAGCTGCAGAGCTTTAAGAAAAATTTTCTGTTTTTTTGAAGGGGCTGTTTTAGGCGGGAGAGTGACCCCCTCGCGAATTCTATATATTTTTGCACGGATGGATGGAAAGAGGAATTAAATGGCAGTCGACTGTTGCACCACATTAGCAATGAATGCACTTGTTATCAGTTGACAGTTGCTCCAAAGAAGTGGATCCCCATTTTGTCAGATCCAATGAGTCCAACCATCTAACGTCTTCAATCTCTAATTCCCAGATTTGAATTGTGATTTGACTTTTGTACATTTATAGATAAAATCAAGGCAAGAGAATTTGCTAAAGGTGAAGAATTTTATCCCCCCTCAGGTGAGCCCTCCAACTGACTTTCATGAATCCAGACATAAGTGATTAAGGAATAAACAAGATTAATTGAGAATGTTGTTGATAGTGTGTCTTCTTGCTTCTTGCTCATTATGCTGTTGTCTGGATATTAGTAAAAATGTAAATTTGTAATATTTTCTGTGATGAAAACAATTTTCAGAATATTGGGATGAAGTTGTTGATCAATGACAAACTGAATTTTTTTAGTATTTCAAGGCTAAGGAGATCGTACAAGGTGTTCACTTATTGATCGTTGCTAGGAGTGACAGTTGAACTCGTTGCTCTCTCTCTCTGAGCTAATGCGAATAATCACGATTCAATAATTCATAGCTGACAACTGATTTTCATTAGAGAAGGAATTGCTTCCAGAAGTAAAGCGTGATGTATAAGACTTTGCTTCTGTTGTTCGAAGTTTCATTTCCAATGCCATTCTTCCATGCATTGCATACATATGCATGTCTCTCTGCAGGTGGTTATGGTTGCCATGGTGTATTGGTTGCACCTCCTATGGACTGCATATGTAAACACAAGTGCCTTTGTTTAAGAATCAGACCATGACAACGTTATTGATTGAAAAACTTTCAGTTGTTCCCAGAGTCCTGAATTTTTTTATTGATAGGAAGACCAAGGGTCATTTGGTTGATACATTGATTTTCTCCATAGTTTCATCATTGACTATTTGCTTTTTTCTTCTGGAAGACAGATTTATTGGTGATTGGGTGATAATTTTCTTATAATAGCATTCAAGCATTAATTTGAATTGGATCAGAAAATGCCAGCTTGTCTTTTTATCTAGTAATATTGTTTTAAATTCTATTAAATAGATTAACAGAAATTTGTTATTATTTTGTAATTTGTTTAAAAAGACAAAACCTTATTTTTAACTGCTAAATTGTAAAAACATAGTATAAAAATGCCAATGTGCATGTCAGTTGTATGTGTTAGATAGTTTTGTTATTTTAAATGGCCATTCTTAAGTGCTGTGGAGCTGTGGGTTGCAGAGCTTTACATGGAGACTCAGAGGAGTTTGTGTGGCTTTTCAAACACCAAAATAAGCTTTGAGAAAGAATGCTAATGCCGATGTTCTTCTGCCAAATGGAGTCACATGAACACACGAGTATTTCCTACGATTGGTCATTGTCTTATTATTCTGATCATCTGATGGTCTATTTAGGAATTTGACTTGACAGTTCAAGATGCAAGTTGTTATTTCTTATGCAGACAGAATACACATGAAATGTGAATTTTGTACATGTGTGTGTGTGTGTGTGTGTGTGTGTGTGTGTGTGTGGTTGTGCAAATGTGGTCAAACAAAGCCTGTCTTATGTTTGTCTTACTTGATATTTTGAAGAAACTGCAGTTGAGTATCGTCATAGCAACAGCCACAAAAACTGAATTGAAAATACATAGTTAAATCCAGATGTCGTTATCAACTTCGACGTCGACTGAAACTGTGTTCCTGATTTATAATGGAAAGTTGTTGGGGACAGTCATTGATGTGTCAATATTAGTAGTTCATAGCTTTGACCTGTATCATGCATTTTAACATTTTTTCAAGAGTATATCTTGATTAGGTCTCTCATGCGGGTGGAGGAGTAGGGTAACAGATTTGGCAGTTGTCAGAGATTTATGATGACATGTGACAAGAGGACAGAGGACCAGTTTTCCTAAAATTTACCCATAATCATTTATGAACAACCCTAAGAAAACAGCTAGAATAAAGTGGGAAAATAATATGGCTATTGAACAAACGCAAATGTATTTTTGTCATAAAAACAATTTATATTCTCATTTATTCCTATTTATTTGTGCTGTTTCTTTTTTGAAATTCCAGGCTTATGCTCCAGAGATGTTCATACTTGAGGCAACTGCTGACATTCGAGCACTGCCGGACAGTGGGTCAGTGTCAGCTCAGAGTCAGACGAGCTTTCAGAATGGCTACCACTCTGACAGTGGCAGCTTTTCCAGTCATTCCAGAGTACCTCCTATCAAGTCCCACGCTGTTGCCGTCCAAACTGGTAAATGGCAAGTTTATTTCTTTGCATCTTCTTGATCTGTTTAAACCTTTTATTTAAAAAAACTAGCTGTTGCAATTAAATGCCTAAGAGAAATGCATGGAATCATTCTTGTAATTGTTGGGGTTGGAGCAGAGACAGCAACAGCATAGTGATATCGTGAACTGGTAAGAATGGAACTTGTTAGGTTGTTTTTAAATTGCTTGATTCTTTCAGAATAAGCAAACTGTTGTAGCTACTGGTAGGCGTATTGAAGCTGTGTGGTGATTAATGAAATTAAGAAAACTGCACAATTCTGCAGACTTGAACTCATTCTGATGAAATAATACAGAAAATGATGTCTTTGATTGAATGGTTAGAATGAGAAAGGTTATTTGAAGGCATTGACAGCACACAGAGCAAATGCTTTGTGGGAATTAAAGATACTATTTAAATGACAGTACTTATAGTTAACATATTTAATGCAATAATAAAAAATGTTGATATTGACATGGCTCCTGTGTCCCTGATCAAAGAAAGTGTTGAGCTTTCAGTAAAATAATCTACAGTAACAGTGAACCTGATTGGCTTCTAAGGCCCAACTCACCTACTGTACAGTATATCTTACCATCAGCTTCTCTAATGCACCAACAGTACATCCAAGCAGAATGCCCAATCTGAAACCACTTGTGTAGTGGTGAAGTGTAATGGTTGTCAATATCACTTGTCCAAATAATGTAATCAGATTTATATGTACATATTTTATATTTGGTCCAATGTTATTTTTAGACAGAGGTTCTAAGGTTTTCTCAAATTCAGAAGATGTTGAAGACTGCGGTGATGGACGGCAGCAGTCTTCACTTGCAGAATCTTTGAGCGAGCAAAACCATTACTCTAAATCAACTCAGACCACCCACTTGACTGGTCAAGAATCACCAGAAATTAAGAAATACAATCCAAAGAAAAGGCAAAAACAGGTTTCCAAGGTCAAGTTCTCCAGAGGATGAAGGTTACGATCCTCCGTTGAATGCCATTCCAAATCACTCGCCAAAGTTGTCATTAAAGGTCCAGCAGCAGCAGCAGCAGCAGCAGCAGCAGCAGCAGCTGGCCAAGGGTATTCAGACACTGAGTGAGAAAGAAATGAGAGAGCTTGAAGAACAGCTGAGGTTTGTTGCTGCTCGAATATCTTCTAAAATTATTGAATTTCTCTTTTGAGAGAGCATGTTTAGTTATTTTCAAAAAATTTGCATAATTTCATGTTTTGGTACATTTCATTTGTGCTGATTTCATTTACAAGCATGGAGATTCTGTTAAAATTGACATCAGTTACTAATTTAAAAGAATAATTTTGAGTGTAGAGTCCAATCTTTGAACTTGTGATTAGGTTTTGGAGGGGAATTCGTGAATTTAATTGCAAATCATTGTCCCTGAATTGCTATTTCTATTTTATCTATTTTATTGGCGAAAATGGTAACGTGCATGAATTTTCTTATTTTTATGTTTAGTTTCAGAAGGCAGATTGGAACAGAGAAACGAAAAGCAGAGGAGACAGAAAAGGCTGAAAAAGACAGACCGAGGAGAAAGAAAGAAGAGGAGCAAAGAAGGAAAGAAGAGGAACATAAGCGATTGGAGGAAGAAAAGTGGAGGAAGGAGGCAGGAGGAAAGAAGAAACAAGACGATGAAGAGAAGAAAAGGAAAGCAGAGCAACTGAGAAAGGAAGAAGAAAGAATAAGAGAAGAAGAGAGGGAAAAGGAAGAGGAGAAGAAAAAGAAGGATGAACAGAGGAAAAGAGAAGAAGAGGAAACACAACAGGAAGAGCAGAGAAAGTCAGAAGAAGAGAAACTGCAGCAGAAGGTAAATTGAGAGAGAGAATGATTTCCTATTTAGTGTCTGTCAGAGGAGTTTGGCCATTCAAAGTTCTCATTGTATTTGCCTGAGAAGCGTTGTCGCTTGGCCTCTCTAGTGAGAATTTCTTAAATGCAGAGCGTGAGAATGGCCTTCACTTGAAGAACCTACGTGAGATAATGCACTTAAAGTGAGTTTTATGTTCAGTGTTACTCAGTCATCGAGTTCTCTAGTGCCACTTCATAATGCACAGAGCACCGACCGACCGACCGACCGACCGACCGACCGACCGACCGACCGTGTGTCGACTCACGACCAATTAAGAAATAAGTTCTGTCAAGATTAGTTAGTTAGTTAGTTAGTTAGTTAATATGCCAACTTATATAGTGCTATAGTCACAGCAGGCCAAGATCAAGAATGCTTTACAGATTGCACTTAAATGAGATGTTAAGGTGAGATGTTAAGATGTTAAGATGAGATGTTAAGATGAACAACTAGATAGATGACACAGCTTATGTTGTGGATAAGTCACAGCAAAGAGAAGATGTTGGACATCTGTAGAGGAATCAGAAGATTAGTGGGCAATTTGCATAGACATTGTGAATGAGTTCCAGAGCAGGAGGGGGTGGGTCACTGAAGAGGCAAGAGGAGACAGGGACTGCACAAAATAGCCGATGAAGTTGAGTATTAAATTAACTTGATACCGTATATTGTAAGAGTCTTTTACAGGAAACAGGACTGAATTTTTTACAACCACCACAGCCAACAATTGAAAAATGATGAGGTGAAGTAATACACAGCCCATTCTACTCCTCTAGTCACGTGTCATTTTGATGCTGTTGAAATAGTGAACTACTTGGCACTGTTTAACTCCTACCGTCCGTGTGAAATGACGGCCGTCAAATGGCACCAGTATTACTGATGCTCAATTCTGGATTCAGTGCACTTAGTGAGGTTCAAGCAACAAGGCATAGTGTTCTTTGGCCAAGTTATGCACTTATGCACTTGACCTTAAGTTGATCTATTGAAATATACTAAGAGAATTGTGATCCACCAATTCCTATGCACTCATCGAGCCATATACTTGTCCGATATGCAATTGAGTGGACTCAGCAGTATCAATGAATCTATGATGAAACTGTTAAATGACTTTTTATGTTTATAATACTTGCTGAACCATTTTATTCAGGCTTATGAATAAAATAATCACTTTATCTCTTCTTTGCCTGAATTTGAATGATGTGCCTAGGCAGTTCAAATGAGTAGAATAGCTTGTTAGAGCAGATTGCTTAAATGAGACAGTTAACATTTACACTCATTCCAGTGCTTAATTCTGCAGTTCATTAGTTGCACTTAATCTTTCGTCATTAGAGTGCAGTTCCTTGTTATTGTAATTCGTCTCATTGCTGGTCGTAATCATTGCCAGATGAGTGCATGTTGGTTCTTGTCACTTTTTCAGAAAAGACAACTGGCAGCTGAAAGTAAGTCAACCACAACACAGTTTCATCATCTTGCATTAGACGTACTGTGACAATAATTGTCCACTTAACTTATTTTACCATCAGACAGTTCAGAACGGTAAACTGTGATGCCAATCTTTTTGCTTTTGCTCAGGAAAGTGGCATTTATCATTTCCTTGGCTAACGTTTTTTTTTGCACTGACTACCTGGTAATTATGGAATAGTTCTAAAAACAATTTTATGTCAGCAAAGTGTTTGAGCACAAAACAACAAATATCGTTTTTCTTTTAAAAATGTCTACAATTTTGTTTCACAAGTTTGATTAGTATTGTGCTGTGCACTGGTCTTTTTCAGTATTGATGTGATGCCATGAAAACATGGAAACATGGTAAATTTTGTGTTTGTAAAAATTATATTTTAAGAAGCAACTTTCTTAAAAGAGATTGAAGAACTGAAGGTCGCTCGCCAGGAGTTGGAGGAGAGGCAGGACTTCCTGATGAGGAAAACAAAACTTTTGCAAACTAAGACACCAGTCAACAAACACAACGGTAGAAGTTTCTTCCTTCACGATATCTTATTGTGAATTATGAGTGGCACTGAAGTCAAGGACTGCAGCTGGAGTTGTCTGTGTGTTTTAAGCTTAAGACCTTTTGAAATGTTTTGTGGGCCATGAGTTGTTTTTGCAAATGAAATTGGCAGTTGAGAATGCAATTTTTTAAAATTTAATTATCAGATAATTCAGTGAATGCAGTTGGCTGTTCTTTCACTTTGCAGTCGCTCATCGACAGTTTTTAAAGGTTAAGCATTTTGCTGAAAGTCAAATTTATAAGTTATTAAATGGTTGCAAAAAGTGTGTTTGGGAGCTGCATGCAGTCTATGGAGCCGTTTATATGTTATCCTGTGATGCAGGATTTAACTGACTTAGGAGGAAAAAGGCTTATTTTGGTGATGAATCAGCAGTTATGCAGATTGTGTATCTGGAATGCAGTTTATTTTGTCAGATTTTATTTATTCTGGTTTCTTGTTATTCTGTTTGAATCATTTGGTCATTTTGATTTTACTCTTTATGTCTAGTTCGAGATAACTGGAAGAAAAAATACTTTGAGGAAAAGAAGAAGACAGCACCACTGGATGAACATGGCAACAGACTGAAGCAGCATTTACAGACACTGCACAAGAAACTCATGGCAAGTTTCGAGTCTTTTTTTCCTCCTCCTCCCTCTTCCAGCATCTAGTGCCCGGACTGAAGCCAAGGTGAAGGTAACAGATCCCCTGTTCTTGCGTCTCTTCCTCCAGCTTACTACAACATGATGCAGATTATGTGCTACAATTTACATGGCTTGCTTACTTACTCTTTCTGTGATATGATCTTTGACAATGTCTATGAAATGTTAGGCTACCGATGTGATTTGCTATTTTATGAATTGAGGTGTGATTGCATTAAGGAAGCAAAGTTTATCTTGATAACTTTGTAAGCCATACATACAACTGCATTATCCATGATTGTCTTGTGCTCTACTGTCTAGTTTGAGGTCAGATATATATATGACTTTGCAGCTCAGGCCTTCACTTATTGTATAATAATAATAATAATAATAATAATAATAATAATAATAATAGTAGTAGTAGTAGTAGTAGTAGTAGTAGTAGTAGTAGTAGTAGTAGTAGTAGTAGTAGTAGTAGTAGCAGCAGCAGCAGCAGCAGCAGCAGCAGCAGTAGAGAGTAATAATAATAATAATATTGTTGTTGTTGTTGTTGTGTTTGAGTAACATGTTTGTGACATGAACTGGTCGTAGCTGAAGCTGTATCCATGTTCAAGATTACTGAGAGTTCAAATCCTGGTTTCAGCCAATTCGATTGTGATTGTTGGCCGAAGTTAATGATTGATATAGAGGTTCTTTGATACGATGAATGCTGATGTATTCAAAATTGAATGACAGTTCAGTGAAGCAGGGAAGTTGCAACATTCACCATTCATAGAATCATCATCAGTGGTTGATCATAGTTTGATTACGTCCAGATATCACTGTTAATAAGTCTTATCAACCTCTTGCCTTCCATAATTTATCTTTCTTACCTGTTATTTTACCTCTACCAAACACTGCCATTATTGCTAATGACCAAGGAGGAGAGTTTGACTTTTCCCTCCCAATTAAAACAGATCGATTGTTTTTTGTTCTCTGTTGTTCTGTTTTGTACTCTCCATTCATTTAGCCTCTCGTTGTGATTACTGGCATTGCATCCAGTCAGACTATGTGATCAACGTTAGATCTTCCCTTCTTTGTCCTTTCAACCGTCCTTTCAGTTCTGCCTTTGTCAATGAATTTCTATTTAGATTTTGACCAATGTATTGACATAGCTCAGTCATCACATTTGGAAAACAATTGCATTAAACAAACTTTAAAGTGCTGAGTAACAGTTATTAGACACAATTGAAACAAAGTTGGTTTATTGTGATTAAGAAAAATGGATATATTTCTGTTGGCTTAACTTCCTCCTAAGGTTCACTGCAGCACCCCTTGTGATGGGTCCTAGATAGTGTGGAGTCCTGTTGGCATTCAGTCACTCAGTTCTAAAAGAACTAAACCCTAATTCTCATCGCCCTAGGCTTCCTTTCCACTCATTTGCATTACTTAAAAACATTCATCTCCTCTATTAACCAGTTTTGTTGGAATTTATGAGTCTTTTTTGTTTTAAATTCTGTAGTTTATTTTATTCTAATGAAATATTTTCAGAAGGCAAACAGCAGCAGCAGCAGCAGTCTACACGTGAAGGCAAAACAATTAGAGCACAACATAGAAGAGATTCAGCAGCAACTGGAGGGCGTTAAGATGAAACTGACTGGAGAAATAAAGGTGCGTCTCCACTGAATTATCCTCTGCATTTATTAGTTGTTTTGTCTTAGGTCAATGTGCATATAGGGTAGGAAGTAGGGGTGTCCAACCCCTGGAGGCAGTAAAACCGGGAATCCAGAACATACCTGCTGACTCCCCCCCTTTGCTGCAATTAAGGATAAAATCGTTAGTTGCAGCAACAGGAGAGGAAATGTGACACGATGGTCAGGGTGGTCTATCTTTCTATTTGCAGATGGGAGGTATGGAGGATGGGGGAGTGCAGTTATTTAGTAGGGTGTGGGGATAAGAGGCCACAACGGAGATTATGCTAATTCAGGTATCCGGATACCTGTACAAAATTTGGATGGTACCTGGACAGCTTTTTAAAAAAATTGACAGCCCTAGTGGGAAGTTAGCAGAGTGGTAATAGGGTTGGGCTAGAGAGCAGAAGGTCGCGGGTTTAATACCCCAGGAGCCCTAAGGTCAACTCAGCCTTCACTTGCTGGAGGGCAGTGGCAAAAATAAGTAGCAGTGCTGCACAATTAAACAGGTATGCTGCACAATACACTAGCCCTGTATCCATGGTATTGCTTGCCTGGCTGAGGACTATAGAAATGGACATGTGTCTTTGACTTTTTAATGTAAAGATGCAAAATCATATCTCAGAGTTACAGGAACACTAAGTTTCAGCTGGTAATTTGCATGTAACTGTTTAAGTCTTTACAACTGATATTTGTTTTTATTGCTGTAACTTTCTGATATTTGTTTTTATGCTAATAAACTGATTGAATTGAAATTGAGTGAGAGAAAATTGAGCTACCTGATTAATGCAGTGAGAATTTGCTGAAATGCTACATTACAACTTGCTGTGGATTGACCTAAGCGCTAGAATATTTGCATTTATTGTAATGTAGAATGGAATTACCATCCATGTAGTTTATTAAGGATTACAGTTGTAATCATTGACCCAACACAAGTGTGTCTGTCTTATGTATCACAGAGGAGTCGTATTTTAAAACATCTCATTTAAAAAATAAGAATTATGTATTGCTACCTAAAATGTTTCTAGGATTTCAGTAATAATAATAATAATAATAATAATAATAATAATAATAATAATGTGATTTAAAGTGGTTTAGGAGGCTAATTAGCCCTGAGCCTAAGGCACTCCACTAATAACTCTTGCCCATTCAGAATGGCCTCTGCTAATGCCAACCTTCTGTCTTCTTCCTTTCAACCAATTTTGAATCCATCTGAGAATATTCCCCCATATTCCACAGGACTTGAGCTTGGCAGCCAGTCTTATGTGGGGCACCTTATCAAAAGCTTTGGCAAAATCCAAATATACTATGTCTACTGCCTTGCCCTCGTCTAGCTTATCAAAAACCACCTTCAGCAAGTCCAACAGGTTGGTCAGGCATGAACGTCCCTTTGTAAATCCATGCTGATGACTCTGTCTTTAACAATTGTACGTGTAGTACTTCTCTGCTGCTTCGTCATTGTCCTTTCCAACGCTGTGAACATCCGGCACTTCATGCACAGATATCTTCCTCTCATCCAAGAACTCCGTCAAGCTGCTCATGCTACAAGTATCGCAGACAGCCAAAGTGTCTTTTTCTATATTTGAAGTCTTTTTTATGATAATCAATAAGCCAAATCTGATATTAAATTCATGTTGATCCAAATGTTATTTATATTGCATGGGAATAATCTCTGATATGGCTCACTGGCGATTTATTGAGAATCTACTTTAGAATTTTGGTAAAAGCTCTTCAACTTCCCTTTTATTGGCTTTACTTGATCCTCCAAAGACCTTGCTTGTCAAAATGCTGTCAAATACTGTAAACTACGTTAGTTTTTCTACAAACTAATTTGCACGGTATTATGTTGTCGCATCAGAGGAAAAAATTCGTGTACTTTGTATGATCTTTTCACTGGTGATTGGAATTGATTTTTGTGTTGCATTTTAAAGTGATTACTTTATATGTGCCACTTCCATTGACTGACTGTTTCCTCTGTCGTACAGCTGCGCAATCAAGCGGAAAAAGACATCCGAGTTCTTCAAGCTGAACTGAGTCAACGTAAACTGCAGAACAACTTACAGGACCAAACACCAAGGACGCAGTATGTTACCATGCCTAAATCCTAGGTATGTCGTCTTAGAAATATGAACTTTTAAACTATCGGCTGAACTGTCCTAGGATATCTTCATTGCTTTTCATGATGAGCCACATGACAGAGATTTACTTTATATAAATTAGAATTCTCTTTTTTTTTATCATGAAAGTTCCTTTAATTCTCAAAGCGCAGAACAACTTGTGGAATTGGTAAATCCATTTTTAGCGACCGAAATAGAAGGAGACCTGAAAAACCGTAAACAAAACAAAAGCTGAATGCACTGAACTGACTGAATGCGGAAGAGGAACCTGCTCTGCTCTTTTGGATCTCTCTCATTAATTAATGTTGCAACTGAAGTTGGTTCATAGATATTGTATGAGTCATTTATTAATCAACTTTTATCAAATTAGCTTCATTTTATGAACTTGGATAAATTTTAAAACAAGTTTTAATCTGTTCAAATTGTTTCTTTAATTTCAGAAATTTTTCGTGTGCATCAAAAGTTTCTTTTAACTGTTGAAGTCAGGACTTGGGCACTGTTTAGAAAATTGTCATCTTTTCTCTGAGACCTGTATATTTTTATTTTTTTGTTTTTTTAGTTGACTTGAAGCTATATTTTCTTTTGTTCAATGGCTTAATTAATAATTGCTATGCTATGAAATTTATGAAATTTATTATTTTCATAGCAAATCAAGTCCATAGAATTTAAACTGCAGTTGAATATGTAATAGTTATGTTAATAATTGCTGCACTGGTCAATGTGTTTTTTAAAGCAAATGGATAAAGATTATTCATTTGTTGCATAATCAACTATTTTTTAATAGTTAAGTTTTTAAAATTTTATTTTATTTTATTTAAACTAATCTTGTCAATATTTATGTTTGTACAAGTGTATGCGCGTGAGCATATGCATCCGATTTGGTATTTATTTCTGATTGGTGTTCTTTTATTAATGTGTATTTATGTAATACACTTGAAGCCACCCAGTATGTAATCTGTAAGTTCTGTATTTGTAAAATTAAGCTATTTATGCTTGAACTTGTGCAAAATAAATAAAGTAAAAATCAGATTGTAAAGAGTTTTTGTGATTGTCAGATTTTTTAGCATTATGCACTCTGTTGAAATATTTTGCCCACGACTTCTTCTTCTTCTTCTTCTTCTTGTGCAATGAGTCTTTGATTTTTTCAAATACATTCATGTGTTCAATGTTACTTAGTGACTGGAATATTCCAGCCCTGCCCTTAACCAGTTAAGCATCTGGTGACATCTGGAAAGCCAAACACTACACTTTGTGCTCGGCTGAATCAAAAAAAATCATTAGCTTCCATGATATTCAACTTTTGTATCAGACATTGTCCTTTTCTAAATAATAAGAAGAGAAGAATTCTGTATATTTAGTAATTTGCATTCCTTTTGATTGAGGACCAATTGCATATTTTACTCTGATTTGGTTTTTGTTCATGACATCAGACTGCAGTTGGTCTATCTGTCTTTTCCAAGGTTTTTGTGTAGATTACTTTATTACTTGTGTTTTGTCTGAAAATGTACAAATTCATCACAAACCTTGGAACTTGATTTGATGTTTCTAAAGAGAGAACAGTTGTATTATTGTTTCTATTTGGTGTTACATAAAATGTTCTCTTTGCTAATCATTCAAATCCGGATGTTTGCTAATTTTATTGCAGGATGTAATTTTTGGAACTTTGTGCTAACCTTTAAAATTCAAATGTGTGCAGATGTTATGATGGGATGTAATTTTTATTAATTACTCTTTAGCTGTGTGTATGATTTAGATTAGTTGTAAATCTGAAGAAAAGCAAACTGAAGGCTTTGAAATGATGAAGTGTTTGAGAAGAGTGCTGGGAATCCAATATACATACACAGAGTAACAAACGTAAGGATAATGAAACAGGCGAAAACAAAAAGAAATCGACGGGCGGCGGTTAGAAAAAGAGGAAGCTACAATACTTTGGCCGCGTATTTCGACAGGATGATACGCTGGAGAAGACACTGGCGCTAGGGATGGTAGAAGGCGATAGGAAGAAAGAGGCAGACGAAGAGCAAGCATCAATCACAGACTGGACTGAAGCAACTATTCCGAATGCCTACAGGAAATCGCAGGAGAGGAGGAGGAGGAGATGGCTGGTTCACGTAGGCGCTCAGAATCGGTGTGTGACCGGTGGTGGTGGTGGTGATGGTGGTTACTGTATAGTTTCCGGGTGAGGTCTTGTGGATCCCAGATGGCCAAATGCTCACCAGGCAGTGAGCTCTTATTGAGTAAATCAGTTTACATTGCATGGTGAGGCGTTGTGCATGTGATGCCCCTCTGCCTATATCTGGTATGTTGATACGAATTAGATCGTATGACCTTGTTGTTGATTTGCAAAGCACTCTGTGAATAACATGTGCATAACAGCTGTCTTGCATATATCTGTGTATGGAGGGGACAATCTGCCTAACATTTATACCTATCTTCACTGTTTAGGATTCTGTTTCAAAACATCAACATCGCATTATATCAACTGTACACAATGTATGTGCTCTATCACATGATCATTATTATGCATGGACATTATTATTATTATTATTCGTCGTCGTCATCATCATCATCATCATCATCATCATCATTATTTCATGTTTTAAGATGTATAATTAATTATATTAATTATTTTTAGTATTATTTATTTTATTTTATCTTTGAATATGACTGCTGAATTGTGCGGTGCGTTCAACTGTGGCCTAGCCAAGAGGGGGAACTAGAGACCCTCCACCCATTCAGACTGGATTAGTGGGGGGATTAGTGCAAGACCAATAAGGAGGGCTTGGAAAGCGTCCTGAGCTCCCGAGGGGACCTGGGATGTAGCCCCAGCCGTGAATTTTTTTAGTAATAGGCCAACTAGAAGTTAGACCGTGAGCTGCGGTACGTTGTTTAGAGACGTTGAGAATAGACAGAATGGAATGCGGTGCGTGCGCCCCTGATCAATGAACGTCTCCATTTCCAAATACTGTCAATGGTGTCGAATGGTCGATTTTCAGAAAGCACTGCTTCTGCTGCTACTGCTACTACTACTACTACTACTACTACTACTACTACTACTAGGGGCTGTCCATTAATTATGTCAACAATTTTTGACCCCCTGTCAACAATTGTCAACTTTCAGTTACCCCCACCCTATAATTATGTCAAAAACTTTTCACCCCACCCCCAAGTTCAATGACAGGTCCCAATAACAGGTTTTTATTTTTTGTGGTGATGACCATTGTTACCAATTTTTCCCTTTTTTGCTCATCGAGTGTCAAAATGTGATGGTTATGACCTTTTTTGTCATGCTTTTTTCCATTGTAATAAGTAGTATTCCATGAAATTCCCTATTTTTTGATTATTTGTAAAAGTGAAATTTTGACGTCAACTTCTCTTGACCCCCTGTCAACAACTGTCAAACTTTTTCAACCCCCCTAAATTGTTGACGTAATTACCGTAATATGACAGCCCCCTACTACTACTACTTCTACTACTACTACTACTACTACTACTACTACTACTTTGTCTTCTTAGCATGCCCTCTGGTGGAGCGTTGCTGTTTCCATGGAGTCCGGTGCCATAATTCTCTGTCCTGCGCCCGCTTCCATGCCGTAGCGAGGCCAGTGTTGTGTGCGGCTAAGAGCCTTCTTCGATTGTTCTTGTCCAGGTTGTTCGGGGCCTACACGCCGGCCTTTTCCAGGTCTTTGGCAGTGGTCGTCGTGAATGATGACATTGACATCGAGGGTTCGGGCATGGTCGTGTCCTGGGTCGGCTCTAGCGACATGTCCAAAGTACTGCAGTCTCCAGCTGCAGATTCGTTTCGAGATTGGACTCTCTCTCCTGTCCTCAGAAATACCGCAACGTTTGTGTTATGCGTTGTATACGAGAGACGCAGAGGATTCGACGCAAGCACCATCACTAATTACTGGTGGCACTGCCCATATATGGGGCCTCCTACATGTAGTAATACCGGCAAGAGGCATAGATGCGTATCTTGGTCCGGACTGCTCCCACCCTCAGACTTTCGAATTACAAATGGTGGTCGGAGGACGTGTAGAAACTGAGGTGATGATCCTCCCCTCCACTGGGGTCGTTTTCTAGTTGGAGATGGACATCCATTTCCCAAACCCTTGACAAATCGAATAGGTCTATGCATGAGTGAGTTTATGCTGGACCCGATGTCATGACTCCAAGACGTCCTGTGTTCAGAAATTAGACCCCCTAAGGGACATCTCGTGTGTAGCAGTATAGTTTCATCTGCAATGCTTCATTGTCTCAGATGAAATCCTGCTATAGGCTAAACCGTCACAATGTAATCAACCCAAAGATGTTATTATTATTATTATTATTATTATTATTATTATTAATTATTATTATTATTATTATAATACTAATTGTCCAATTTCGATCATAAATAAGTATAGGCCTAATCACATTTCTTCATAACGGCTCACGAGACAGTCATACTAATAATAAGGGCACATGTCCAAACTCCTGCCAGTGTCGTAAAGGAGACAAACTGTATTTTAAAAGCTGGGTCTTGAGACGTCTTGAGGCCAAGACACAAGTGTTGCGAACGACAATCGTAGTAGTAGTAAACACAGCCGACCGCCGCCATTGATAACAGACGCGGGCTTTGCCAGTTTTTCCGTTCGACGGCCGCCCCAGGACATTGACTATAGAGTGGAACGGCGCTAGGCCAACGCAGCGCATAAATCAGACGAATATGTTGTCAAAACCAAGAACCAGTCGCAGTCTGAATTCAACAGGAAAGAATTGCCTTTCAAAGAGAGTTGCCGATAGAAGTAAGCAGGGGCGGCGCTGGGTTTTCTTGGCTGGGTGGGTCTAATGCAATCTCGTAATATGATCCCACTGAACACAACCAGGGCCCGGCTCAGACTACCCCTCCCACAAACAAAACCTCTACGGATTTGCACGATTTGCTTGGGTGCCCCTGTCCGAGGCCAGTGTTAATTTAATCTAGGCCGTTTCCGGGGAGATTGCCATTTGTCCAATTGCAGCCCCTGAAAATTGTGGAGTTATGAAAAAAGTAAAATTACTTGTTTCTTTCTTCACAAACCTTGTTTTGCACCCCCTTAAAAATGTTTTCATTTCTTTCGTCAAAAGACCTTGTTTTGCACCTCCCTGGAAAAATTTCTGCGGACGCCCATGAATGCGGCAGAAAGGTCGAAGAGGCAGAGACCGGTGCATGACTTGCCGAAGACCGATGACAGTTAAGAGTCTGTCGTGAATGTAGGCCAGGACGGTTTCTGTTGAGTGATGTTTAGTGCTGGCGGATTGATGAGTGTTAGGGGCCTGATTAGCATGATTTGAAGTGGCTTAGAATGCATTAGGCCTACTGCCTGTGTGAAAGCCACTATAGGAGCGCTAACGGAGTGTTTGAACCCGCTCCGTCAACTTGCCGCTCCAACGCATAACCCAGTCTGCCATCTTCCGCCCCCAAATATACAGTGAACTGTATACGAGAGGCGTTCAGTGAGTCTAGAAGACACACGCTTTTCTCGATAAGTTTTGACGGGTCACAGGAGAGAAGGATTTGAGATGGGTCGATAGTCGTTAAGGTCTTCTGTGTCCAGACTCCAGACCAGGCTTTCTCAGTGTTGCTATGTTGTGGTGTCGGTGGTCGTCTTTGGTGCAGAATGACGGCACGTCGTTGATCGGCAGAATGGCCGACCACAGCACGCAATTTTTTCTTGACGAGATGCTGGCTATCCAGACCGCCAGGTTGCCCCTGCCCCCTCTCGGAGTGGCCTGACTCGGCAATTTCGCAATTTCGTCATGTGCGCTGTTACTACGCATCGTTGACCAGGTTTATGAAGCGCCGAAAGAAGTGTGTGTGTGTGTGTTTTGTGTGTGAATGTATACGTAATGGTTTTATCTTAATTAGCCCCGCTTTAATCATAGGCTCTTCCCCATCGATTCAGCAGTAGGCTTTACCTGCGATTTCCAGTACGTCTTGCAATTTCGTCCTTTGGTCGACCCCATCGGTACCGCCCACGTACAAGGGTTTAATCTAGGCCGTTTCTGGAGGAAATTGACCTTCCCCGGAAATTTCAAATTCCCCGAAATTTTGGCATACTACATGAACTGACAGCAGCCCCTATCAGAATTCTATCCGGCTTTGTCAGTTTCCCTCCGGCTTTGTCAGTCCCCCCCCCGGAGTCCAGGAATCTAGATTAAAACACTGCCATGTACTACGTGCTGTGGCCTTCACTGCGGGCAGGACACGACGCAGGCACCTGCCTACTTCGCGTCCTGCTGTAAACGGGTGCATCTTGGGGGGTATATCGGTATAAATATCCCCCCAAATCAGTCTACCTTAAAGTTTTTCATGTGATTTATATGCGGTTATATGTGGTTTAAATGGTTTATAGTTAAGATTTATACCCACCCAAAATATTTATACCCTCCCAAATCAAATTCCTGGCTACGCCCCTGATCTTGACCGGAGACGTATTTAGTATAGGCAATCAAACAAAGTAGGTTCTTATCACGCCACACTCTCCCGTCACAGAGTAACTCTTAGGCAGCGTCAAGAGTCAGAGCCGCACGTGTTAGAGTTGCCTTTCTAATGCGTAGACTGCGGCCCTCCGTCCGTCGGTCGCCAGTTCAAATGATTAAGAGGCGGAGGACATCTTCTGCTTGAATTTTTCGTGTATATAAGAGAATCGACGCCTGTTCTGTGCTCTTGATGTGTTCTTGTTCTTAATAACGCTGCGTTCGCTACAGATGCATATCTTTGCGGTTGTTTTTCTTAATTTTCCAAAACAGGTAAATTATCAGCGGACATTTTGATATTGCAGACGTTAGACCTAAGATCGCATTGTTTAGATAACTGATATCTCCAATTATTCTTAAACCTTTGATATGCCTAAATACAGCACGCAGGAGCCAATTCTTAGTCGTATTTACAGAAGAAAATACAAATACTGTGCCAGAAGCCAAAATTGTGTTCCACGCAGTGGCGTAGCTAGGGCATCCGGCGCCCGGAGGCAAAGTCTACCATTGGCGCCCCCAACACTGTTGACGAGCAAAAAAGGTCGTCGCACGTGTCTTTCTTCCTCTTTATTATGCATTTCACTTATTATTGCCCAAATACCCAATTTTGGCGCCCCCATCTCGGCGCCCGGGGGCATATGCCCCTCTGAGCCCCCTCGCTACGCCACTGGTTCCACGGAAACAAATAAGAAATGCTAACAGATAGGTTTTGATCAATTTAAAGACAAACAAGAGCTCAGGATTAGATGACTTACATCAGAAGTTTCTTTACGATGTTCGAAATGATGTTGGAGAATTGCATTTAATGATCAATGAATCACTCAGAGCTGGAGAAGTATCACACGACTGGAGAGACGCATTAGTCAGCCCACTGTTCAAGAAGGGAAAACGAAGTGAACCAAGCAATTACAGACCAGTGAGCCTAACTTCTGTAATCTGCGAAGTTTTGGAACATTTGACTGGGCATAAAATTGTTAAAGAAGACAGTCATTATGGATTTACAAAGGGGCGTTCATGCCTGACCAACCTGTTGGACTTTCTGGATGTGGCTTTTGATAAGCTAGACGAGGGTAGGGCAGCATAGGGGAATATTCTCAGATGGATTCAAAATTGGTTGAAGGAAGGATGACAGAAGGTTGGCATCAGGGGTGGCCATTCAGAATTCATAATCATCATCATCATCATCATCATTATCATCATTATTATTATTATCATCATCATCATCATCATTATTATTATTATTATTATTATTATTATTATTATTATTATTATTATTATTATTATTATATTAATGATCAAACCATTCCCTCAGTGCGTTTTATGTCAACGATTAGCAGAATGAAGCGTCCAAATTCATTCTCGATTCATTGAACTGAACAACAATTGGATCGTGCGTCCTTCTGCCTGTCTGCCTTTCTATCACACTGTGTATGACTGTCTGGGCAAAATAACGTTCCACTTACAGTATATGAGAAAATAAAGTGCATTCGTTAAGCTAGTCCGATAGACTTTGTACCTATCTGTCTTATCAGTTCACGCAATCTAGATCTCGAGACCTATTACAGTCCACGACATCGGCGTAGCCACGAAAGGCCCATCATCATATGCAGGGCAGAGCCCCCAAGCCCCTATTCTAGTCTAGACTCGTGCAAAATCGATGATAAAATATTATATCACTTGATTGTTGATTGCCGATTGAAGCCAGAAAATATTCTCCGAAGCAGTGGCGTAGCCAGGATTTCCGGAAGGGGGGTTGGTTTTGACTTTTGACCGTAACCAACTTTCGAAAAATCTTGACAAGCAAAAAAAAGAAAAGGTCATTCTATGTATCTCTTGTCTTGGACATTAGTCTTGTCTATTGCGCTGAAGAAATTGTCTGGTAATAATAATAATAATAATAATAATAATAATAATAATAATAATAATAATAATAATAATATCTATCCTATGTCTTTCCTTCTAAAATGTTTCCTTTCAGATGCTGACAAGCAAAAAAAGGTCGTCACGCCGATGGCGCTTAAACAATTTTGGTCAGCAGCCCCAAGGGGGTTTGACCCTCAAAACCGCGTCCGAAAATTAAACATGCATGGAAACACATTAAAACAATTTTTTTCATCGGCGCCCAAGAGGGAGTTTAACCCCCAAAACCTCCCTTGGCTACGCCACTGCTCCGAAAGTCAAGCTTTCGATCTCATAGGCCCCTATTAGACGATTTTTTTCTTCTTCGGCCGGTGCTCCGCCTCAGATCCTGTTGAGGGAGCTTACGAGACTCTATTGACTCTATGCCCCTATTCTGAAACCATGGCTACGTCAGAGAGAGAGAGAGAGAGAGAGGTCTCCGGTCGCAATGTCCCAAATAATCAGGAAGTGATCGTCGTCGTCGTCGTCGTCGTCGTCGTCGTCGTCGTCAGGTAGAAGGTCGTCCATTCGTCACAGTCGATCGATAGTATTGTGTTATGAGCGGCAAGAGAGAGGGGAGAGGAGGGGAGGTCGTAGGCGGCGGTTACTACTCTTGGCCACACGTACATGGCGCCGGTGGCACAGGTGAGAGTGTAATAACCGACGATTACGGCTATAAATGGACGCTCAGAGAGAGAGAGAGAGAGAGAGAGAGAGAGAGAGAGAGAGAGAGAGAGGAGGGAGAGAGAGAGAGAGAGAGAGAGAGAGAGAGAGAGAGAGAGAGGAGAGAGAGAGAGGGCTATTCTCCATCGGATGGATATAATAATCGATTGAATTCATTCGTTGAAACGGATTCTATTTTTGAAGAGACGGACATGGCGTGCAGATGGTCGGTTTCGTCTTTAAATTTACGCGCTGCATTCATCGTCGTATAGGCGGCCAGATACTGTAGAACATTTGACGGGTGTTTGTTTGGGATACCAGATGTCGCTCATGCGTGACTCCAGACGCAGCGAAGCGCGTCTCGTGAAACTGCTCTCGAGTATAAACGGAAGACTTTGAACACGTGACAATCGATCGACAACACCTGTCTTCCATCGGATGTGTGCAGTTTGTCCATCCGATCCACGGAGTGTAGAAGACGACGGATGCTACAGCTGTAGGTCTTTGGGAAAGAGACTTCGTACAGTTCGAGACCGACCTTCGACGGACACAGCAACTGATCGTAGAGAGAGAGAGAGAGAGAGAGAGAGAGAGACGACTGATGTGTCATTCCACAGTGCATCTTTTCACGATTTGGCTGTTTTAGGAATTAGCCTAGTGAATCTACTCCAGCGAATCGACTTCTGCTGCGTGGTTAGTTAGTCCGTTGATATTCATACTTCGTAGTCATCACGATTTCCAGGAACACAACTCTCGAGGAGTGTCTCTGTGGAAATCATAGCGAATATATCACGTGATTTGAAGTCTTTTCAGTAATTACTTTCCATTCTGCATAACAGAGACTGTTCGGATGTTTTATCTTAAGTAGTTACAATAATTAGTTACGAATGACGACGAAGACCATGATCTGGTGTCATGCATCAGTGGACGACGCTCTCGCACATGCACCACTGGAGTGGCCAAGAAGGAGTACGGGAGAGAGGGGAGGGTAGGGGAGAGGGAGGGGAGGGGAGGGGCAGCGGTGGTTCTCCTATTCTGGCTTGAATCGTTCGTGGTATTTGCGAAATACTGATGAGATTGTTTTCGGGGTGGGGGTAAGGTGGGGTGGGGTAAGGTGGGATGGGGGTAAGGTGACTGTCGACAGAATCGATATACCTCGTTTTTTGGGGCCACTCAATAGTAAATCATAATCAGAGTCCTGAAAGTTTGCACCAGAGCTAACCGTCTAATTCTAATATTATTCCAAAAACTTCTGCGGCTGGGTCTCCGACCCCATGGGGGCTAATGACCATGGAACACTTTTTCAGGTGGGAGGATGGGTGCCAATATATACCGTCTGTAGAGTCAGAAAAATATGCTCTAAATAATCTCGAGATTTAGAAGACTAAACACAACTATAACAGGACAACAGTAGACCTATGTGAGGCTCTCGTGACATTGGTCACCAGCTGTAGCCTATGCTGCAAATTCACATGCACTGGTTCAGGCGAGCATCACAGCTGCTGCTGCTGCTGCTGTTTACGTGCATTTAGTTAGGATAGGATGCTCCGTTGTATAACTGATTCAGTAGCAGACTAATATGTTTGAAAACAACCTCCAATTTCTCTGTCTATGCTGAAGCTAACAGACAGGATATGTGAGTGAAATGGTTCACAGTGGTGGCGAGTCGCGTCCATTGCCACGATTTCCTCTCACTGGATCGTGGAAAACACGCGTCCTCGGCTGGATTCGAACCCACGACCTCTGGAACCGCGTTCCGTTACACTCTCTGAGCCAGACTAGGCAATACTTCGCCGTTACAGATTGCGTGTAAAGCAGTTTCATCCTGGTCTATTATTAGACTGCGTCGCGGTGAACTAACGTCATTTGAGAACAAAATCAAACTCCTGAGAGACAGATCTGATGCCTATCACGTCATGAAATCGAAGACGGTGATAGAGTTGGAATCTGAGCGGCGATTTGGTCTTCGGTCCGAAGAAAACGATCATCTCCGATGACTTTGGCTGATTTTACAGCGGCACACAGTGCCAGTTGAATGCGGGGACGGGGGGGGGGGAATGGCTAGTGGCAGTGTCTTCGAATCTCTGCAATATCTGTCACGTGCTGCGACGAGGGGCGTGTATATTGAAAGGACGATGGCAACTGAACTCCTCGATGAAAACTTTATTGCAGGCAAAAACCAGAGATCGTGTTTCTGCGTCCTTTGGACTCTTCGGCCGCCGGCGTCTTCTTTCGCTCGGGGGGGTAGGGGCATCATCCTCTTCGGGTCGTGTGCTGCTGCCTCCTGACCTTAATCTGGCGGTTAATTAATGCAGCGGTGAATCTCTCGTAATAATAATGCAAAAACTAAATCCGAATATCTGTTAAGAGAACGTCCTTATAGCTAAAGACTCTCTCCCTTCCTCTCTCTCTCTCTCATCCTCCTTAGTTAAATTCAAGGACTCTGAACTGGATCTTGCCTTGTCCTTCTACTCTTTCTCTCACCAATTACCCAACTGACATCTGCGGACGATTAGCATGTTACAATCTTCGCCACTTAATTATATCGTATTAGAACATTTCTTGACGAATCTGCGCTCAGTTATCTTGGCCAGTGCTCTCGTTTTCGACTATTGTAACGCCCTTCTTTTTGGCATTTCCAATTTTAACCTTGCTAAACTCCAAAGAGTTCGAAATTCACTGGAACGAGTTATCTGTAAAATCTTGAATTTAAACTACTTAATTCCAGTTCGTAAACAGTCTCCCACTCCATTGGCTCTCTCTCCCTCTCCCTCTCCCTCTCCCTCTCTCTCCTCTCTCTCTCTCTCTCTCTCTCTCTCTCTCTCGAATTCCAAACTCTGCCTCTGGAATAGGTGTTGCAAACGCATAAAAGGAAATAAAAAACGTAAAAACCCGTTTTTTCTGAAAACGTAAAAACGTCGAGAAAAAACGCTAATTTGCTTTTTAGACAACACAAAATTAGCATGTTGATTTTTTACAGTGTTGGCGTAATTAGCATATACACTGTAGGTCTATGTGTTAACAAAGAAAGCAAGACAACGTGAAACATTTATTAGTAACGCAGAAAACGATAGATTAATTTAGGCCTGCATAATACGGTAGAGGGAGACTTGGGCCTACAAGTTCTAAAGACACAACAAGCAGTGGCGGTTCCAGGAATTCTTGGTGGGGGGAATGCAGTGAAATCCCGAAAAGACTGACAAAAACGTCCTCAGCTCTGTTTTGCACTGAAGGACCCTGCAACGACGCGTATAGAGGCTCTCAATCGGACCCCGGTATAAACCCCAAACAACGCTGGCAAAAGCAACAGAAGCTCGATGACTGGGGATGCATATTCTCCAGTCATCTCCAACGTGGAACCGCCTCTGATAAGAGGCCAAAGGTTTAATTATGATTATTAATTATATTGGCAAGAACTCCCGATGAAATTGGAATTTGTTAAAAATTTCCTTAGCGTTCTTCGTGTTCTTCGTCGCCACCTGACTGGTCTGGCCACTCTGCGGCGTCATCCATAATTACTGTTTATGTTGTCCTGCTTTTCCTTTAGGCGAAGATTATCATGCACAAACACTACATATCGCACTCACTTCCCTCGCCCCCTGTCAGATCTTCTAAACAATTGAGTATTTTCCGATCTAAACTAAGAACCGATGTCTTTAAATCAGCCTATCTCCTCCTCCATAGCTCTTGCCTCTTTCTCGCTGTTTCTCATTGACTTATTCCTGGAATGACCCGGTCTCTCGCTACGAAGTTGAAGTACCATCGATTGATACCTTTAGACAGTTTAGAGTATTAGAAATGGTGCTATAAAATAATTATTTCTTTTATCATTCTCTTGCTCTTCATGTGGTTTCACATCTTCGTGTGGATGAAGTCAAAAGTTGACCAATTTCTGTCGCAGACGGAGCCAGATGTCTCCTGTGCTAACCGAAACTCGTCTACCATGGAGGTCTATTGCAGAAGCCGTTAAAAAACACAATAAAATAAAACAAACGTAAAGAAATTTTAAAAACGTAAAAGCGTTTATAGAACACTTAAACGCTTCGTAAGACGTTTGCAACGTCTATGGTCTCTGTATATATACAAAGCTCTTTATTACAACGAACCCAGCTATCTTCTTTCAAGTCTCTCTCTCTCTCTCTGCATGTGTAAAAACCAAATAATCTTCAGTGTGCGTAAGACTAAGTTCCAAATTCTGCATCTGCTTAATAATTTCGTTCTAATGCATTCTAATGACGACCGCAGACTCTCCGCTGTCTCTGTGCTGCTGCTGCTGCTGCTGCTGCTGCTGCCACCGACGACATACAGCATTTAAAAAGGCGCCTATATCGGTCGGTGCTTTTGTTCTCTTGCTGCGTCCTCGTTTCTTTCATCTATGCTTAATTCTTTCGTATAAAGAGTTTGCAAATTCATTTTATGCTTAGAATTTGTTTGATTTAGTCAGACGCATTGAAGGGGGAATCTTCTCTAGGCCTGCTCGGTTTACGCCTTCTAAACGCCGTCTAAACAGTATTCTGTTGGCTTCTGGTTCCACAGTTCACTTCGTTTTCGCGATATCTTATTCCGTAGACTAAACATAGGCCCAACAGTTTTGGGCTTTAGGCGATGTTCTGTGCATAGGCTGCATCGGATATCACGGCACAATGTCCGCTTCTTAGGCCCGAATACTTCGGAATCCAATCGAATGGACGCAGAACGGGCGACCTTTTCTACAGGCGTCGACACTAAACGAAAAAGTGAGACAGCGATTGACTAAGTTTGAAACAGATTCCGAGTGATTTTTGTAACTTGATTTTTAAAAAAATTAAAGTTAATATCTTTTCAGGTAATATTCAACGTACTAATAACATCATCTGTGTCTTGGGATCACAGCAGATGTTGGATGGCGGTGGATGGTGGACGACCCCAGCCGCCGCCCTCTGTCTTTCTGAGCGCCGCCGCCGACCAATGGCCTGGCCATACGGAGACTGCTGAAGCGAAGTAGGTCGGCGGTGATTGTCTTGACTTTGGTGTCCATCGTTCTTTGGTCGTTTCTCAATAATAAGCAGTCGTTTCTAATCGATCGATATCGTCACCAGTTCTCTGCCGTTCTCCGGTCGAATACAAGCAGCGCCGCCGCCGCCGCCGCCGCCGCCGCCGCCGCCGCCGTCTTAGCTGCGGTCGACCGGACCGCGGCCACTCGGTCGCCGTTGGGGCTCGATTCGAGCGATCCGACGACGAATGTTACTCAGGTGGGAAGAAGACGGAGGAAGGTGACGATTGAACTGGTTGGATGCGCTCGACTGGGCAATCACCTGTTCGGTCACGCGTCGATGCTCGGTCTGGCGGATCGGCATCGTCTCGATCCGGTCATCTCCTCCGCCAGCAAACTCTTCCTCTCCACCTTCGACGCCGGAATTCCGAGCGAGAACCGCGCCTTTTCCGGGTGGAAGACCTGCGAGGAGAAGCTTCCGTCTGGATACGATGAGAGCGTCGACGAGAGGATTCGAATCTCCAGCAGCGAAGCCTCAGACGTCCTTCTGTTCGGATACTTTCAGTCGTGGCGTTACTTCGACCACATCCGTCATCGAATCGTCCGTCACTTTCGATTCAAACCGACGACGGCCGAAAGAGCGGCGAAATTCATCGAATCGATTGCGGACAAGTATTCCCATCGCACCAATCTGTCACTCGTCGTCAACGGCAGTCGGAGTGACTTCGTCCTCATCGGAGTTCACGTCCGAAGAGGTGACATGATTGGCCCCAGTTCGCTCGAGAAAGGCTACACGGTGGCCAGTCCAGAGTATCTGAAGCGTGCCATGGCGCTGATTGAGGACCGCTGCTGCAGCAGCAACAGCAGCAGCAGCAGCAGCAGCAGCAGCAGTGGGTCGGCGGCTGTTGTCGTCTACGTGGTCGTGAGCGATGACATTGCGTGGTGCAGAGTGCATGTAACTTCGCAGAGGTTTCCCGTAGAGTACGTGAGCAGCAGTGCAGACGTGGACTTGGCGATTCTCGCCTCTTGCAATCACACGATCTTCACCGTCGGGTCGTTCGGTTGGTGGGCAGCCTACTTGGCCGGTGGACTGACCGTCTACTACAGGGACTATCCGGCCAACGGATCTCAGCTGTCGAAGGGATTCCGTGCTGGCGACTACTTTCACCCGTCGTGGGTCGGACTGTCTTAGGGCGGGCAGCGCGTGTATAGAGGCCTACGCAGGGGTCAAATACCTATAGGCAGTTATTATTATTATATCGTTAACTATATTAAAGCAGCGCATGTGATGCAGAAGAGAAACCGGTTAATATGTAATATTCGCTCTCTCTAAATCTCTCTCTGAACAGATCTCGACGCCTCAAAGCCTTTTGTCCTTCGTCAGAAACTGATCACCAGATTAGGCAAATGGCGGTTATGATATGCATTTTAATATGTGTAAATAATTTTTATAAGTGTTTGATATAGGCCTAACAGTTAGCCTATTATTAAATGAACCACACAATTTAACGTCTATTGAGTTTAGTTGAAACTAGATCAAAAAAGTCTACAAAGCAATTGCGCAGAGAACGGTTTCATAACTGCAGACCCAGTCAAAGGCGTCGATCCACTTGGAATATTGGGGGGGGGAGGGAAAACCTCAGAAGTTAGGTACATGAAAAGTTGATGCTGTCATTTCTCGTTGTCCTGGTCACTCACGACACGCTATATATATATATAAAATATATATATATATACTATATATCTAGACTATATATAGACTATATATACAGCTAATATATATAGCTAATATATATAGCTAATATATATAGCTAATATATATAGCTAATATATATATATATATATATATATATATATATATATATATATATATATATATATATATATATATATATATATATATATATCAGTGGTGTCAAAACCTTGGCCCGCGGCCAAACATGACCCGCGGGCTGATTTTATTTGGCCCGCGAAAATATTAATGTATTAAATTTTTTTACTAAAAGCTATCCGTGAAATTGGCTGTTAGGCACGACTAGAATACGGTTCGTCATAGTTACAACAATAGGCTGTAATCAAATAAATGTAAATAATGTAATGTTTGAATGGCCTTTTAATGTTTTCGTCATCCAGCACGCGTGCTAACCCACGCGTGCCAACTAGCACACGTGCCAACCAGTACGCGTGCTAACCCACGCGTGCCATCCAGCACTCGTGCCATCCAGCACTCGTGCCATCCAGCACTCGTGCCATCCAGCACTCGTGCCATCCAGCACTCGTGCCATCCAGAATCCAGCAGTGCCATCCAGCACTCGTGCCATCCAGCACGCGTGCCATCCAGCACGCGTGCCATCCAGCACGCGTGCCATCCAGCACCAGCCATCCAGCACGAGTGCCATCCAGCACGAGTGCCATCCAGCACGAGTGCCATCCAGCACGCGTGCCATCCAGCACGCGTGCCATCCAGCACGAGTGCCATCCAGCACGAGTGCCATCCAGCACGCGTGCCATCCAGCACGAGTGCCATCCAGCACGAGTGCCATCCAGCACGCGTGCCATCCAGCACGAGTGCCATCCAGCACGAGTGCCATCCAGCACGCGTGCCATCCAGCACGCGTGCCATCCAGCACGCGTGCCATCCAGCACGCGTGCCATCCAGCACGAGTGCCATCCAGCACGAGTGCCATCCAGCACGAGTGCCATCCAGCACGAGTGCCATCCAGCACGCGTGCTAACCAGTACACGTGTCATCCAGCACGCAGTGCCTTCCAGCACGATTGCCATCCAGCACGAGTGTGCCATGCCATCCAGCACGCGTGCCATCCAGCACGAGTGCCATCCAGCACGCGTGCCATCCAGCACGAGTGCCATCCAGCACGCGTGCCATCCAGCACGCGTGCCATCCAGCACGAGTGCCATCCAGCACGCGTGCCATGCCAGTGCCATCCAGCACGAGTGCCATCCAGCACGCGTGCCATCCAGCACGCGTGCCATCCAGCACGCGTGCCATCCAGCACGAGTGCCATCCAGCACGCGTGCCATCCAGCACGAGTGCCATCCAGCACGAGTGCCATCCAGCACGAGTGCCATCCAGCACGAGTGCCATCCAGCACGCGTGCTAACCAGTACACGTGTCATCCAGCACGCATGCCTTCCAGCACGATTGCCATCCAGCACGAGTGCCATCCAGCACGCGTGCCATCCAGCACGAGTGCCATCCAGCACGCGTGCCATCCAGCACGAGTGCCATCCAGCACGAGTGCCATCCAGCACGCGTGCCATCCAGCACGAGTGCCATCCAGCACGAGTGCCATCCAGCACGCGTGCCATCCAGCACGCGTGCCATCCAGCACGAGTGCCATCCAGCACGCGTGCCATCCAGCACACGAGTGCCATCCAGCACGCGTATCATCCAGCACGAGTGCCATCCAGCACGAGTGCCATCCAGCACGAGTGCCATCCAGCACGCGTGCCATCCAGCACGAGTGCCATCCAGCACGCGTGCCATCCAGCACGAGTGCCATCCAGCACGCGTGCCATCCAGCACGAGTGCCATCCAGCACGAGTGCCATCCAGCACGAGTGCCATCCAGCACGAGTGCCATCCAGCACGCGTGCCATCCATCACGAGTGCCATCCAGCACTAGTGCCATCCATCACGAGTGCCATCCATCCAGCACGCGTGCCATCCAGCACGCGTACCCATCCAGAACGCGTGCCATCCAGCACGAGTGCCATCCAGCACGCGTGCCATCCAGCACGCGTGCCATCCAGCACGCGTATCATCCAGCACTCGTGCCATCCAGCACGCGTGCCATCCAGCACGAGTGCCATCCAGCACGAGGTCCATCCAGCACGAGTGCCATCCAGCACGCGTACCATCCAGCACGCGTATCATCCAGCACGAGTGCCATCCAGCACGAGTGCCATCCAGCACGCCCTGCCATCCAGCATGCGTGCCATCCAGCACGAGTGCCATCCAGCACGAGTGCCATCCAGCACGAGTGCCATCCAGCACGCGTGCCATCCAGCACGAGTGCCATCCAGCACGCGTGCCATCCGGCACGAGTGCCATCCAGCACGCGTGCGTGCCATCCAGCACGCGTGCCATCCAGCACGAGTGCCATCCAGCACGCGTATCATCCAACACTCGTGCCATCCAGCACGCGTACCATCCAGCACGAGTGCCATCCAGCACGAGTGCCATCCAGCACGAGTGCCATCCAGCACGAGTGCCATCCAGCACGCGTGCCATCCAGCACGAGTGCCATCCAGCACGCGTGCCATCCAGCACGAGTGCCAGTGCCATCCAGCACGCGTGCCATCCAGAACGCGTGCCATCCAGCACGCGTGCCATCCAGCACGAGTGCCATCCAGCACGAGTGAGTGCCATCCAGCACGAGTGCCATCCAGCACGCGTGCCATCCAGCACGAGTGCCATCCAGCACGCGTGCCATCCAGCACGCGTGCCATCCAGCACGCGTGCCATCCAGCACGCGTGCCATCCAGCACGAGTGCCATCCAGCACGAGTGCCATCCACGAGTGCCATCCAGAGAGTGCCATCCAGCACGAGTGCCATCCAGCACGCGTGCCATCCAGCACGCCATCCAGTGAGTGCCATCCAGCACGCGTGCCATCCAGCACGAGTGCCATCCAGCACGCGTGCCATCCAGAACGCGTGCCATCCAGCACGAGTGCCATCCAGCACGAGTGCCATCCAGCACGCGTGCCATCCAGAACGCGTGCCATCCAGCACGAGTGCCATCCAGCACGAGTGCCATCCAGCACGAGTGCCATCCAGCACGAGTGCCATCCAGCACGCGTGCATTCCATCCAGCCATCCAGCGAGTGCAATCCAGAACGCGTGCCATCCAGAACGCGTGCCATCCAGCACGAGTGCCATTCAGCACGAGTGCCATCCAGCACGCGTGCCATCCAGCACGCGTATCATCCAGCACTCGTGCCATCCAGCACGCGTACCATCAGCACGAGTGCCATCCAGCACGAGTGCCATCCAGCACGAGTGCCATCCAGCACGCGTGACATCCAGCACGAGTGCCATCCAGCACGAGTGCCATCCAGCACGCGTGCCATCCAGCACGAGTGCCATCCAGCACGCGTGCCATCCAGCACGAGTGCCATCCCACGAGTGCACGCGTGCCATCCAGCACGAGTGCCATCCAGCACGAGTGCCATCCAGCACGCGTACCATCCAGCACCAGTGCCATCCCAGTGCCATCCAGCACGCGTGCCATCCAGCACGAGTGCCATCCAGCACGAGTGCCATCCAGCACGCGTGCCATCCAGCACGAGTGCCATCCAGCACGCGTGCCATCCAGCACGAGTGCCATCCAGCACGAGTGCCATCCAGCACGCGTGCCATCCAGCACGCGTGCCATCCAGCACGCGTGCCATCCAGCACGAGTGCCATCCAGCACGCGTGCCATCCAGCACGAGTGCCATCCAGCACGAGTGCCATCCAGCACGCGTGCCATCCAGCACGAGTGCCATCCAGCACGAGTGCCATCCAGCACGTGTGCCATCCAGTACGCGTGCCATCCAGCACGAGTGCCATCCAGCACGCGTGCCATCCAGCACGAGTGCCATCCAGCACGCGTGCCATCCAGCACGCGTGCCATCCAGCACGAGTGCCATCCAGCACGCGTGCCATCCGGCACGCGTGCCATCCAGCACGAGTGCCATCCAGCACGCGTGCTAACCAGTACACGTGTCATCCAGCACGCATGCCTTCCAGCACGATTGCCATCCAGCACGAGTGCCATCCAGCACGCGTGCCATCCAGCACGAGTGCCATCCAGCACGCGTGCCAATCAGCACGCGTGCCATCCGTTTACTTCAGATTTTTAAATCTTGACATCATTCCGATGATTACCGTTAAGTGACGTGAAAGTTTACACTCAACCAAAGACCAGATTCTTACAGTCCGACTGCTTGTTCGTCCCCAATGGATTAACTATCAGGTTTAAAAGGTTCACATTTGTTGGCAATCTGGATAAACGCAGTGACGGTACTCCAGTGACTGAGTGTCAAACTACTGAGCAAACGTTATAGGGCCTACATGTTGGAGTGGGGGCAACATATGATGAACAAATGCTGAGCCCACTCTAAATCAATGGAGAGAATCGGGCCCCCGTGGGTCGCCATTTCTGAACCGAAACTCCAAAATATGAAATTTTAAAAATAGAAATTTCAGGAAGAGCATGCATTGAGACTGGAAAATGTGTTAACTGGTATATAAGAATGTTAAAATATTGGGGGTGGGGCCCAACAAGTGCTGGACCCCTGCCGAAGTATTGGGGGGCCCGGGTCCTCCGGACCCCTATGGATTGACGCCTATGGACCCAGTCCAAAACATTAAGAACACCAAAGCAAACTGAATGCACTTCTAGAGACACGGGCCATTCAAGCATCGAAGGACATCGAAAGAATCTTCATAAGAGGCAGGTTCCGATTAAAAAACTCCCAAAGAGAACTTCCGTCCAATTGATTTGTCAAAAGATTCTCCGAACCAAAGTAGAAATGGAGGACAGATGAAAACAGAGCATCCAAAATGATGAAGGCATGTCAAAGAGACAAAGACTAAGCTACGATGAAAGACTCAGTCAAAAATCTTCTTCTTCTTCTTCTTCTTCTTCTTCTTCCTCCTCTCTTCTTCTTCTTCTTCTTCTCCTCTCTTCTTCTTCTTCTTCTTCTTCTCCTCCTCCGAAAATGACTTAACCTGAGGAAGGTCGCGTCGCTGTAGTTATTACAAGAAGATTGATCTCGCGCAGAGAGAATGACTCATTTTCAACGTCTGGCTATAAACCTGTTTCTGAAGATGAAGAAGAGATTTTACAGAAGACGTTTTCACTTCTGCTAATTTAAGGCTGAATGGGTCCAGAGACAGTGTGAGAGAGACGAAGGCCGAGTGTCTTGCTCTCTCTGATGAGATCACTTGAATTGAGAGCGCAGACAGAAAGAGGGCGCCGCTTCTATCGTCTTCTGTCTGTCGACTGAGGTCAAGAGATGCCTAGAAGCGCCACTGCCCCGCTGCCTCCCCAGCGTTGCCTCAGGTATCATTAGGTGTGCATGGGGGTAGGGAACCTACTGCACTAGGCCTACGACGGACTCCTCTATGGTCAGTCGTTTTGTAGCATAAGGCCGGTATAGCATATTATAATGACTCCCTTATAATAATAACTTTCCCTCATTATATATATATATATATAATAACTCCCCATCATTATTATATATATATAATAATGACTCCCCATCATTATTATATATATAATAATGACTCCCCCATCATTATTATATATATAATAATAACTCTATATTATAATAACTCCCTTAGTTTTTCAGAAGCCAGCTGAGATACCATGGTCTAGAACACGAACAGCTTTTTTTATATTGAGGATTGTTCCAAATAGTGTGCTTTTGTTGTTTTGGTATCAATTAAATTCATTATTGGCATTTAAGTGTAGAAATAGGGCTGAAACCATATTGATCAGTGGATAGCATATTAAATGCATCTAAGTAGTTTAACATTCTGGTAAGCGCCTAGAAATTTCAGAAAGGGCGCAGAAGCGCCCTTTCAGAAATTTTAGGAAAACTGGGAGATTAGAAATGGGTCTATAATTTCATATAACCATTTTAGAGACATTTTTATAAATTGTGGTTATTTTTTTCAATTTTTATATATACTTCTTCTGGTGAGTTACTATAATATAGAGAGAGTTATTATTATATATATTATAATAATGAGGGGGAGTTATTATTTATGGGAGTCATTATAATATGCTACACCGGACGCACAGCGTTAGGTCTCTCTGCGTCAGAGATAATAAAATGTACTCAGTTCCTACGAAGCGATCGACGACTGTTCACTAGACGCATAGACATCGGACAGAAGAAACTGCGCAAATTCATCGAAAACAGGTAATTGTTTTATGCGTTGACTAATGAAACCTCTCTCTCTCTCTCTCTCTCTCTCTCTCTCTCTCTCTCTCTCTCTCTCTCTCTCTCTCTCTCTCTCTCTCTCTCTCTCTCTCTCTCTCTCTCTCTCTGTCTCTCTCTCTCTCTCTCTCTCTCTAGATGAAAAAGTCAAATCATCGCTTCTCTTGTGGCTGGTTACAAGGCACATCGATCGGAAGACATAAACAGTATATGGGGTCATTGGGGTCTCTAGGCTTAGACAGCGAATTGGGGACTGTATACGCAGTGGATGACAATTTGACTAAAATTTGGCGTTTTCTATCAAACGTCAAAGACTTTTAAGTGGACGCATGTTTTGTTTCTGCAACTGAGAAGACGAATGAATTAGGGCCAAAGTCTCTTTTAAGTTTTCGTAGCCATATTTAACTAAATAGACTGATGGATTGAAATGAGTGCACGGTGTAATGACAACTTTTTCTCGTGAGGACTGTCGAACGCAAGAGATTTTTTCATAAAAGATCACTAGACCGTCGCTTCATCCTTTACAACTGCTGCTGCTGCTGCTGCTGCTGCTGCTGCAATTCAAGATCACCTGCATGGGCTGAGTTCGCCGATTTGGCCTGGGATGGCAGATAGCCGCATTAGCGTTGCCAGCCATGAGGGGCACATGGTCGAGTCCCTATTTGCCGTTGGATTTGCGCCAAACCGATGAGAAATATTTCGGAGCACAGAGCGACAGTCACCAGATTCAATGTACTTTTAGTTGTATTGCAGCTTTTGGTCGCTCAATAATAACTGAGAATTAAGGTCTTTAGAGTGTGCATCAGAGATGATTGTCTAAATCTAATATTACTCAGAAGTTCGGAGAAAGAGAGAGAGAGAGAGAGAGAGAGAGAGAGAGAGAGAGAGAGAGAGAGAGAGAGAGAGAGAGCTGTACTCAACCGAGCAGTCAAGTGCAGCACTTGAACCCACATCAGCAGCAGTTATGATCATCGATAGACAGTCTGTTGATAGCATTGATCAGCTGAAGAGATCGAACAGACTTTGACTTTAAGTTCAACCACGAACTCTTTCTGGTCAAAACCATTGAGTTTGGGCTTTTTATTACAGATCTCATTTGAAAGTGTTCTTAACGGCTGCTGCTGCTGCTGCTGCTGCACATCTATAGCAGCGGCCATTTTGCATCTGTCTTCTGTTAAACTTCCTTGAATCATCATGGATTTCATCTCGTCATAAATTCTGAAGAAAAGAGAAACGACTGTGACAGATGAAAACGGCGGCCATCTTATGTCACTTTGCAATCAAACGACAAATGGCACAGAGTCTCTACAGATAACGAAAGACCTTTTGACTGCTTTAGACTCAGATAATTAACGACCAATTGATCGATCAACTGCGATAGAGGAAGACAACGACGACGCCGCAAAGTCACTCATGATTTGATGCACGCTTTAATTTCTGACCCACGGCAGTCACTTTGACACTCCTCCTCCTCCTCCTCCTCCTCCTCCTCCTCCTCCTCCTCCTCCTCCTCAACAGACGCTGAGGCGACCATTTGCAGCCACAATAGAAACACACGTAGGCCTAAACGTCTCAATTCGTGACTGTAAAAATGGCGCGGGTCAGAAGGAGGAACTTCAGCAGCCGTTTGTAGTTTTTTTGTACGGATTAAAGTTCCACTCGCTCTCTTAAGGCGCACGTAACGCTATGCATAGAGGCCAGGCTGTCATCGTCGTCGTCGTCTTCTTCTTCCTTCATCATGTGCTGAAGTTGACATTTGACAACGTGACTTTCCTTTCTCCGGCAATGTCTGTCCTGTGTTTCGTGACTGCTGTCGACAACTGCAGTCCTGTCCACTCCTCCACATCATCCGTCATCCATCGTCTCTAGATTGTCTTTTTCTCCGGCGTCATTCCTTTCTGGATTCTCCTTTCCAGTGTTGACGGAGCGTCGCTCTTCCTCCGAGTGTCCGACGTATTGCAGCTTAATATTTCTTCGTTCGTTTGCTGTCTGTGTTGATTTGTCGTTTGCTGAGTTTCTTCGTCCGCTTTCCTTTCTCTCCAGTTAACTCCGCGGAGAGTGAGCAACGAATAGGCCTACATCTTGAAAGTCTCTCCTTCGTCCTTCTTTTCTTTGTGATGTTCTTTTCTTCAGAGTCCAGCTTTCGCATTCAGATGATGCGGTACTTCTCGCTATACGCTTTCCATTATTCTTTTCTTTGTTCTAATGTTGATATCATGGTCTTTCCGTGTCTGTTCCAGGGAACAGTCTTTCGAGAAGACGACGGCACCGATGTGTGTGCATTTCCCCGCTTATCTTCTGGATAAACCCTGAAATAGTTCGCCATTTATCGTCACTAGGCCTATACTTTGGATTCATTTGCATTTGTACGAAGCTCATACTTGCATCTGCTTGCTCCTTCCTCTCTGCTTTCTACGAGCTCCCGTAGTTCCTGAGCGCTCATCGACCGCATGCCTTAGCTGTAGTAGAGGCCATCGACGGGCTATTTATTCATCCCGTTCTGCATCCCCGTCTGAGCATCCCGGCCCTCTCCAATATGCCGCGCCGCAATCGTGTTACCATCTCTGCTAAAGTTACACTGAACAGGCGTCGAAATAATTATGCATTTGACAAAAAAGAGAGACGGAGATCAGAGCGCCGACGTCGTCTTCGCTTCCAACGGCCCCTGTCATGAAGTGTCATCTCAGTCATCGCCGTCTGCTGCTGCTGCTGCTGTTGCTGCTGCTGCTGCTGCTGCTGCTGCTGCTGCTGCTGCTGCTGCTGCAGTGAACGCAGACGACGTCCTTCCTCTGCCGCCGTATAGTAGTAGTAGTAAGCCATTCTCTCGTGGCTGCGAAGAGCGTCATACTTACCTACTTACTTACTCACTCATTTACCTAATTCACATTCTCACAAAAATTCTGATTACTGACAGTAAGCAATTAGTCACTCGAAGCCTATCAAGTCTCTCTGTTAGTCTATACTTGTAGACTGGAGTTTGTCACAGCCCTTAGCAAGTTTACCTTAGAAAGCAGTTTAACAGCGATAGCATATACATGAACAGAATGCATTCTGCTTTTGCGTTGGTGTTTGCTCATGCGTCAAATGCCGGGTTTCCCCCTTGTACTTCCCAATTTTCACTCGCTTTTCTTGGTCTTCTTTGTTCGTCAGTGAAATGTTTAGATTGTCTCTTGACAATGTCATTTCCACTCGACGACCTGTGAGCAGAGGCGTATAGCGAGGCGGAGCAGGTGGGGTCATATGCCCCCGGGCGCCGAGAAGAGGGGGCGCCAAAATCGGGTTGTTGGGTGTAAGTTAAACAGTTAAATACATAACAAATAAGAAGAAATAAGTGCGACGACGTTTTTTTTGGCTCGTCATGAGTATAAGAAGAGGGGCGCCGTAGAGAGTTGAGGGGGGAGGGGCGCCGAGAGAACGATGTGATGACCTTTTTTGCTCGTCAGCAGTGTTGGGGGCGCCAACTGTACACTTTGCCCCCGGGGGGCGCCGGATACCCTCGCTACGCCTCTGCCTGTGAGGGAGCGGGGGCTTGACAACTCTGTAATCTTACAGTTCTTGTTCTCTAAAAGAGAGTCAAACGTAAAAATAAACGTCTTCTTGGTCGTTGGAGCCTGGTTGCCTGAGAGCAATTCAAGACGCTTCTTAATAGTAACCTCCCTCCCAACCCTCACCCCTCGCCCCTCGCCCCTAACTATAGGTGAAGCACTGGGCTACACTGTCTGATTCATACTTAAACTTGTTTTTGGCCAATACACTGTAGCGTGTCTGTAGACTGCATAGAGTCATAATGCAGGAGAGAGAGAGAGAGAGAGAGAGAGAGAGAGAGAGAGGCCTAAATGCGTAGGTCGTTATTATTGCAAATAGCAGAAGGTGCTTATAAAGATGTTGAGCCACGAATCACTTTGCGTCGAAGGAACGATGGAATAATTCTAGAGACGAATATTCCAGATTTGAAGTCTTCGATGTTCGTCCGAATGAGGACAGAACCAATCCAGGAGCTTCACTTTTCGTCTGAAACGCATGAGGTTGCCATTGAGAACTGTCCTTTTGAGATCCATGCGCCATTATAGGGGTCAGCGCACAGACAGATGCAGGTCTCGTATCGACCGACGCTGTAAAAAAGTAAGTTCACAATTAGGAGACGATCGGATATTCGGTCGACCCAAAGATCTGGTCTTTTCCCTTTGAACTGCAGCGCCCCTGAGGCCTATGGGCGCCAGGTCTCGGCGGTCCTTCCTCCGCCGAAGACAAAGTCCGGCCCAGGACAAGGGCAGATTGATGGACAAAATAAGCATTTAGCTATATATCAGCTAATCATCAGACATCCTGTTGACCTGAAATCGATGACGCTCATTACGTTTGATTTCAAAATATAACGAATTGAAAAAGGTCCATGTCTTGAAAAACTATTCTAAGATTTTGCTCATTCTGCTCAATTAACAGGCCGAAAGTAAAAATTCTGTCGAAAAGAAACCGATTGAAACTTTTAACTATTACAGCTCAACACAACGACACTTTGCTGCTGCTGCTGCTGCTGCTGCTGCTGCTGCTGTCACCATTCGGAGAACATCATCTTCAGTGAGATATGCAACCGACGACGACGAAGATGACGATGACCATCATCATCTTAATAACGACGATGACGATGATGATAGGAAACGTTGTGGCTCAGACCGGCGAAACAGGTGAGTGCTCAGTTGAGCAGATTAGAACGATTTAGAATAAATTATTCTGTCATTGCAAATGACAAACTCTAGAGTATAGAATGAAACAAATAACTCCTGAATTAGGAGGAGAATGGCAGGAGAACTAATTAGAGGCGCCTCCTCAGCCAGTGGCGTCATTTCACACTTTTCTTGGGGGCGAGAAAATTTTTTGCAAATTTTTGACAAATTTTGCAAATTTTGGGCAAATTTTAGGCATTTTTGCAATTTTTTGGCATTTTTTTCAAATTTTGAGCAATTTTGGCAAATTTTAGGGCCAATGTTGGAAAATTTTCAATTTTTTTGATATTTTTTGGCAATTTTGGCAATTTTTTGCACATTAATACATTATAAATTAATATTTTCATTTCCTTGGGGGGGCCACGGCCCCTCAGCCCCCCCCAAATGACGCCTCTGTCCTCAGCATAGACCAGTGGTACTCAGATGTTTCGAAGGCGGTCCACATCGTCCGTGTGGGTCGACTGGTTACAGGAAGGGAAGTCCAGTTAGTCCAGTGACAGCTACGGCATGGGGGGGGGGGCAACTATACGAGTATAACTGCGGTCCGTCTTAATAGACTGTTATAAGTGAACCAAGGCAACATAAAACAAGACTGAATCTTAAAATGCATAGAATAAATTTTAGTTGAATCGGAAAATTTCAATTAAGCTTAGAGCAGATCTTAAAGCACATATATTGCAGTCCCACTCGATCAGTGACTAGGCGTGAAATTGTTTCTTCAACTGGATAATCGAAGCATAATCAGGCGAAAAACCAGTCAGAGAGCAAAATACGCATTGCATTTTGCAGGTGTTGGTCTGTTATAACACTGCGATGTTTCGATTTAATAATGTTCATAACAGAAAATGCTATGTCAAACACAGGCCCTATATATATGTGGATCCAAACATCGTCAGGACAGAAATCGCTAATTAAGCTTGGTTAATACAGGATAACTGAGAATCTGGAACAAAGTTGGTCCAAAAGTTAGTCATACCAGCTTCGCTGAGTTTATGGTTCAGAATATCAGATGCTTATGCAAATCAGCTGCTTCAGTCTGCAGTAATGCTTGCTTAGCATTTGCAAAAACTGAACTTCCAATATCTGTCCAATCACCATCAGGCAAATTCAATGTATAGGGGGGCCTACAGATGCCCCGTGATGTCAAAAAGAAATGCTAACTATGCAGTCTTTTTAATATCCTGATTAAAAATTCAAAACTTCAGAAGTTTTCTTCTTTTAGCGATTGAAAAACTCTTGAATATTTTCTTTCAGTTTCCAGAATCTTTCCAAAACTCTCCCTTCGCTTAACCGGCCTTGTGAAGCAGCAAATCTCCAAATTTTGCTGACACATTTTTAAGGAATGAACGCAAAATACGCTGCTGTAGCCCTATAGTGCTGAATTGCATTGTAGGAAATGGACCGATAATTTCACAACAGTGACCATAACTAAATTTAGCTCATCATAAAGTTTTCAGCACAGAGCTGCTCTTTTACAGTGACAACAGTGTAAGTAATTAAGCCACTATATTAGGGGCTCAAAATTTCTCAGACACAGAAAGCTGTGGCGGTCCACAAGAAACGTCCTCGCGGTCCGCATTGTGGACCGCGGGCCGCGGTTTGAGTACCCTGGCATAGAGCAATATTGGAACCGTGCATCAGGCAAAACGCACAACGTCTGATGGCCTTCGTCAGTGGCGGTTCCACCCTGTTGATGGCTGGGGCAGCATCCCCCACCGGGGTTCCGGATGACCTTTTTCCCTCGTCAACCTATTTTCCGGTGATTTTTTTAAAGTGAAAAATACTGCGAATGACCTTTTTTGCTTGTCGGCCTTTTCGGGCGCAAAACACTAACAATGACCTTTTCCTTCTCTTTTCTTTTTTCTTCTTCACTTTGCATCCACCACCAACTTCCTATAAATTTTTCACCCCCCCACCAAGAATTCCTGGAACCGCCACTGACCTACGTCATATCTAGTCACGCTGACGTCATTCATATTGAGTGACGCTAGAGCCACAAAAGATGAAGATCTACGGGGAAGGAGGCTGTCATGACAGCAGAAGAGTGTCGTTCGTGGACACGAGGACGACGACGGAGTGACAGATGCTGCTGTACTTAGGCAGCAGACGGATCGTCGCTTCCGTAGAATTTAAAAGCCAGGTAAGAAAGCGACTGCAGAGGCGATTAATAAGAGTCAATTGATAAATGACCGATCCAAGACGAGGGCGAATCCAGGCAACGAATTCGGTGACAAAGAATGGCGTCGGACGAAGCACTACGACCTCTCTCTCTCTCTCTCTCCATCTATCTATCTCTCTCTCTGTCTCTCTCTCTGTCTGTCTCTCTCTCTCTCTCTCTCTGTCTCTCTGTCTCTCTCTCTCTCTCTCTCTCTCTCTCTCTCTCCATCTATCTATCTCTCTCTTAATTAATGTTGTTACAGGATTCTTTTGGCACGTGACTGATCTTCACTACGATCCGACGTACAATTCTTCTGGTCCGGACGGCGTGTCCTGTGGAGTGCGCCATGATGGATCTGCGTCCGGAGCCTATGGCAGCTACCTGTGCGACTCACCTTGGACGCTCATTCGGTCGTCGATAGAAGCGATGAAGCAACTGCGAGCTGACGTCGACTTCATCATCTGGACAGGGTGAGTGCATGGACCCTCCTGTCACCTGACGAGGGCATGGAGTCGGGTGCACCTCCCCACCTACCCCCCATCCTAATTCTCGTGGATTGATTGGTCATGAGTGCAGCGATGGTCGAACCACTCCTAACATTTTCGACCTTCACTGTGGGTGAAGTCTCCTCCCAACTGATCACGTGACCTTCAGAGAAATCGTCCAAAGCCACAAAACCATTGCACTGATTCACTCGAATATGAATCTTCCATTTATATGGCGCTTTGACAATGAAGAACTTAGTGACATCGGAAATCAGACTAAGGCGTTGCGCAGATCTTATTAATGTCCACTCTGAATGCTCAGACGGACATCATCCCATCTGCAGTGTCTCCATTCGTCTCTAGTAGGCCTATAGAGCGTCACGCGTATTTCATTCGTTGTTTTCCAGCGATGACACTCCTCATAATGCCAACAATCTATCGAAGGAAGGAGTGGCCGAGATCATCCGGAACATCACCGTGGAGATCCTCCTGGAATTCAACAACACAACCGTCTTTCCAGTTCTTGGAAACCACGATTGGTCACCGAAGAGTCAGATTCCACCGAAGGATGATCCGTTCTACGCAACCATCGCCTCCATCTGGAAACCATGGCTGACGACAACGGAAGCCAACGATACGTTCTCTCGAAGTCAGTCTCTCTCTCTCTCTCTCTCTCTCTCTCTCTCTCTCTTCCATCTATCTCTCTCTCTCCTGTCTCCTGTCTCCGGCAGTGTTTATTCTAGTCACCTTGACATTGGGGAGTTTGAAATGTTTGGGGAGAAGGTTTGTCTCCCGAAAAAGTTTGACAAACAAAAAAAGGTCATCAACGTCCTTCCTTATGTTCATGTCTTTCTTGTCCTTCTCCAATACACTCTCTGACAAGCAAACTAAATGTTCATCCTTATATTTTCCCCTCTCCGAAAATAAACCCCCCCCTCTCGTCGCACTTTTGGGGGGGAAATTTCTATCCCCATGGCAACATATAGAAATCTTGGGGGGATTTTTAAACTTTGAGGGGGTAATTCCCCCTAAGAAGGCCTAGAATAAACACTGTGTCTTCGGTGTCCCGCTCTCTTGATGCCAACAACGTCATTGAATAGCCGCTTTTTAAAAAATGAAGAACCATTCTTAGCATCTCCTTCGTTTTGTTTGCATAGAGTACATCATTTTCTATTCTTCGATTTGTAGGTGGTTTTTATTGTATTCGGTTGAATGAGAAAGTACTGTTGGTCGGTTTAAATACGAATCTTCTCTACGACAGCAACGCAATAACAGCATCGATGCCAGACCCAGGCAATCAGCTGCAATGGCTGGACAACACTCTCACCAAAGCCAACGACAACGAACTCAAGGTCAGAACAACAACAACAACAACAACAACAACATCAACAACAACAACACTCAACTATCTCAGCGCATGCTAAGACTTATTACTATTATTATTATTACTATTTATTATTATTATTATTATTATTATTATTCCATTTTAATGAGCTACTGAGTGTGTGCCATCGCGTGTGTAGCAGAAGTTATTGAGGTTCGTTAGGCCCGAGTGTGTGTTGTAAATGAAAGAGTTGATTTGTTTGTTTGTGCGTTCGTAGGTCATTCTGATCTCTCACGTGCCTCCAGGACAGTTCGAAAAGCACCGAACGAAGCACTGGTTCCGTCCTTATTACAACCAGATCTTCGTCGAATTGTTGCGAAAGCACAGTCGAGTGCTCGGCAGCGTTCACTTCGGCCATCACCACACGGACAGCTTTCGACTGTTTTACGACGACACAGGTATAGCCACACAGACACACAGACACACAGGCACACAGACACACAGAGTATAGCCACACAGACACACAGACACAGCAGAAGCCACACTGCGCCAGAAGCAGGGATTTTCCTACATCCCAGCGGGGGGTTACACTCCCCGGTTTGTGACAAACACACCCTGCCCTGACACCCCTTCCCAGGGTTGGTTTTGGCTATCATCAAAACAGACCGATCGATGTTAAAGCTATTCATTTTAAAATCTAAATGGGGAAACTCATCTTTGGAAATTGAAACTTTAACCACTATAACTGACTCCACAAAAATTAGAATGGACCGCATGGAAGCGGAAGAGATGACAACGGAACTCTCATATTTTTGACTTGTATTTTCCTTTTTTCCAGGGACCAGGCATCGAACCCCCGCCACCTCCCCCAATTCAATTCTATTCCCCTCTTGGTCCAAAGAGTCTAGATGAAACACATTGGACATTGACACTCCCGTGCAGAAGCAGCGACATAGTTAGGACTACAGCAGAAACAATATATAGGCACAGCTTTAAATCACACGAGGTTCAAGTTAATCTCTGCTTAAAATCTGCTTAAGTTGCAGAAATATTTGCGCAATACTTTTATTTAGAAGAACTAATTTCTAAGTTGAACGCTCAAACGGAGGTCGCCCTGAGATTCGTGTCTTTTTTCCCTGCTTCCATAAGCAGCGTAGTCTTCCTCCTCTTCACCTGTTCTGTGCATGATGTGTTGATCTAAAGGTAAGACGACCGGGTCATTCTTCATCGCTCCCTCAGTCACTCCCTGGGAAACGACCCTGCCAGACGTGATGGGAGGAGCGGGAAACAACCCTGGCGTTCGTCTCGTCGAATACCTTCGCAGCGACGGAAGCGTCGTCAACATCCGCCAGTTCTACCTGAACCTGACGAAGGCCAACGCAGGAGGACCGACCGCCTGGATCGAGGCCTACGACGCCAAGGACTACTTTGGCCTCGACGACATGACGCCGTCGTCCCTGAAGAAACTGGTCGATCGAATGTGGACGGACGACGCCCTGTTCGCCAAATACTATTCCATCAACGGACTCTTCTTCGATCCGAACGAGAAATGGACGGAGGACTATCGCATCGTCCACTGCTGCGCCATCGAAGAACTCGACTACACCAACTACACGGCCTGCGTCGACCGACACACCCCCTCCGCCCCCGTCTCCCTAGGCGCCTCCGTCCATCGACCGACGACCATCGCCCACCGCTACTACGCGGCGGCGGCGGCGGCGGCGGCGGCGGCGATCGTCTTCGGCCGCCGGGGAGGCCTGATCGGGCGTTCTTCGGAGTCTGAAGGTTCCTCTTCGAATCAAGCGAACATCGGCGACACAATCAGTTTAGCATCTTTGAATCTGATATTGCTGCTAATGGGGGATAGAAAACGACTGAGCGCGCTAGCGAAGACCTTTCTTATGCTCGTCAACACTTTTTGTGCCGAAAATGGAAAATTAGAGGCGCAGGGCTCCCTACTCGTCCCTAGTCTGAACTAACTTGAAGAAATGTTGGTCAATAGGCCTAGATGCATCGGTATCCCACTATTCCGAAACCCTAGCTAAGCCGCTGATTAAACTAAATTGTACTATAGTCTATATTATACAGTTTACTATGGCCGACAATTGATCACATTCAACTGTGACAAGCGTTGTCTAATAAATGTAGCTGGGTATAATATTAGTTAAATTGTGCCAGCAAGTGGTTTGCTTGCGAAGTAAATCAGTTTAACACGATGATGATGATGATGCAACTTTAATCTATTTCCTAGTACAGCGGTTCCCAAACTGTGGTCCGCGGACCGGAAGGGTCCGCGGAGGATATGGCGAGCGTTTGTCAAAGCTTGTTTTAATTACGTTAAGCGGGTTTTGGCCATTCGTATTCATTTGTGCTTTTATATTCTTGTCTCTTTTGCCATTTCATGTCATCCAACTTCCAACGTATTTAAACGCCAGAATTTGCCGCATCCGTTGTCCTTTCACGTAAATTTCGCAAGTGTTTCCCTCTTCTTCGACATCGCCATTCAGAGTGTTTTCCTGTTGAATTTTTAGTCATTTCTTATCGCATTCTTATACTGGATGGTATCTAAGTTTCTTTTGTTTCTTCTCTCTCTCTCTCTCTCTCTCTCTCTCTCTCTCTCTCTCATTATGACTGAGTGGTCGGCGAATCTGAGGTTATTTATGTTTTGTTTCCCGACTTTCATTCATAATACACTGTAGATCTTTCTAGAGAAGTCGTTAACAAACAATAAAACGAATGAAAGGCGAATGGACACAGTGTGGTTCTCACAGATGACAAATTCCACTGAACCATTCTAATCGCAATCATTAATAGTAACATTATTAGTATCACCAAAAGCAAAGCTACGAATATCTAGAGATTAACGGATGGGAATACGTGAATCCGCTATTGTGAACGCCACGTAATCGGCGCTAATGATGTTCATATACTGTACGGTGGAAGAGCAGGTCACTCGGAAGATTAATCGGCAATAGTTTCTACGGTCTAGAATAGCACCCCTTGACAATTTTTTTTCAAAGCTCACCAACTGAAATTTTTAGTGGTAACCCTACTTGGGTGAGCGGTAAAGTTGTAGGAGATTGTTAGTGGACAAAATAAATCAAAAAGTTTGAAAATCGGACAACATTTGGTAGAAATATATTACTTTAACTCGAACACCCCTCTGTCGGAACATAGGAAAGTAGCGGAATTGTTAAATCGTGAGGTGTCTTCGCTGTGGATATTCGTGGTTGCCGTTAAATGGGACCATATAGCTTAGCCAATGGCAACTGATGATTCCCGTGTCCATTGCAGATTGCCTTCACTCGAAACAAAATACGACCAATTTACTCAACGCACAAGTTAATAAACTGTTAATTAAGCCACAGTGGCGTCTGGTGTCTCTGTCGCACGATCGGTATTTATAGGACATTGTGAAAGGCTTAGTTAAGCCTTTGAACACAGCACACCAATCCTAAAATCACCTCATTGGCTACCTGTCAAACAAAGAATTTAATTCAAGATAAGTCTCATTGTGCATAAGACGCTCCACACAAATCAGCCAATGTATCTCCGATCGTTACTGACTGCTCAAGACAACCAGCACTCAACGAGATCATCCGATGCTACTACTTACTCTTTACATACCCTATAGCAGGACTACTACTGGAAAACGTGCTTTTTCTGTTACTGGACCCAGACTTTGGAATTCTCTGACGGTACAGGTCCGCCAAACTGATTGTCTTACTACCTTCAGGTCTACACTTAAAACACATCTAATCCTGACTGCATATCCGCCTTAACCTGGAATCTGGAAGTACGGACTGACCTTTGGATTTACAACCTCGATTCACCACGGACAATGATTCACGACTACGATTATTTACTGAAGCGACCATCGACTGGCGCCATCGACTGGTGCTGAGTTTACTACTACAACTACTGGTGCTAAAGAACTACTACTACTACTACTACTACTGCTGCTACTACTACTACTACTACTGCTACTACTACTACTACTACTACTACTACTACTACTGCTACTACTGCTACTACTACTACTACTACTACTACTACTACTACTACTACTACTACTACTACTACTACTACTACTACTACTACTACTACTACTACTACTACTACTACGTGTTCAAAATGTCATTGTGCAGTTTGAGAGATAAATTGCATTGTGTAGATTTGACTTTTAAAGCGTCGTTTTAATTGAAAGTTCTTGTGAGGTGATTATAGGAAACGCGAATAGCTATTAATATGCGGATCGATTTGCTACAAACCGCGCTGCGAGAGTTGATAACATCATGAATAAATAATATTACAGCGACAAGAAAAGCTTTTTATTATACAATAACAGTTTGAATTTCATTTAAATTAATGATAGCGAATAACAGCAATAATAATTAATTTATAATGATGGTTTTCCTCTGCACTGTTAAAGATGGCTGCAAGTTGTCGTAGTCTTTTTTGGTTTTATTTTGCATGTCTTTTTACAATTTCGTCATTAAAAGTAGTCATCCTATCGAGGGCCGCACAAAAATGTTTAGACCCTTGGCGGGCCAAGCATGTTGTAGCACTTAATATGGCATAATTATGATATAATATATATAATTATATGTATGGCATGCCATATAAAACTGTTATAAAATAAGCAGGGGCGTCATTGGGGCAGGCCCCCAAGGAATTGAACAAACAGTGTAATAAATAAATAAATGTGAATTGTGCAAAAAATCGCCAAAATTTGCCAAAAAATTTGCCAAAATTTGTTTATAATTTGCAACAAATTTTCTTGCCTTCAAAGAAAAGTGTGAAATGACGCCACTGAAAATAAGACTATATACGACTAGTGTAAGACTAGGCCTACAGTAAGTGTTAACCAAGAAATAAAAAACACTTCGGTGGTAACTGCTATAAACAGCTATATTGCTATAATATTATCATTTTAACATAGTATTCCAGTTAAAATTAAGTAGTAAGTAAAGTACGTATTAGTATTCTACCGTCTCGGTGTCTAAGTTAGATTTAGTAAGACTAGTGACAGTCATTCTATTGATTCTGTTCAATTTCAATCTAATGATCCGTTCTATTCTATCGAACGAAGACTTTCTAGTCTAGTGCGAGCACTGCGGAAAAGGGTTTTCTCTAACAATAGCAAAAATAATTATTTTCCCAAACTCTGTGGCGGGCAGGATCCGGCCCGCGGGTCGCCAGTTGGACAACCCTGATATATAGGTCCTATAAACGTCGCTGGCTTCATCAGACGCTTCAGTTTCTCTTACGATCGACCGTCAAGCGTAGACTGAAAAGTGCAATCTGCTTGGTCTTCATCGTGGTTGTTGTTACGATGATGATGATGATGATTAAGAAGACGTGTTTTTGTGTTGCCCTAGTCGTTGTTCTGGTTGTGATCAGTTGTGGTCCTGTGTTGTCAAACGCAGAAGGTGCCGACAGACCTGTGATCAATCCGATCTTCAGACTTGCCATCGTCGAAGCTTGTCTTCTTTACGAGCGCCCAATGCTCGAAAAATACCGCGATGAAATCATCAAAGTGGAAATACGTCATGTAGGAGACATGATCTACAAGGTAATGCTAATAATTATACACCAATGGGCTCACTGATGTTCAATTTTTATACAATTTTAGCAACAGACTCTACCAGGGTTTTTCTAGGATTGCGACTTTGGAGGTGTCGGTAAAAAATTGGGGGTGTTCGGAGGCTATTTAGGGTACGTACCACATACATACCATTGTTAGATTAGCAAATTTTGGGGGTATCGACCCCAAATTGGGGGTTTTGGGGTGTTAGGGGTGCAAAAACTAAAGATATCCCTGGACTCGACAAACAGACTGTGAAATAGAGGGCTGCACGAGTGACTGTGGTTTTCAACACAGTAGAGATTTTAATAAAATTACTTAAAATCCAGTTATAATGAGTTATAATTAGATTTATTGTTAGTGTTATTTGTAATGTGCAAGATGATATGATGTCGGTATTAGAAATGGGGGCCATAGAATTGTATAATTATTATAATTATTATTACTATTAGCCTATTAGATGCTACAGAAGTCTTACACAGGCTTGCTTTGCATTTCCTCAAATCTAGCGGATTCCGAAAGTTAATGTCCTCGTACATTATCACTGTATTTCCCTAGATGTTGCTTAATTTCTACTCTGCTTTTTCATTTCATATTGATGCCAGGTCAGTACTTTATGAATGCATTTAATTATCCTATATTATGGTCTTCCGAACAACAAGGCAGCTCAGATCCTCAATATGGACTCGTGTAACAAGTGCTAATGCCTTGAATAGACATACTGTATATATATATATATACTGTGTATGTATATATACATATATCTATCATATTAAGATCCTTATCTGTATGTCTCTCTGTCTGTTACCTTCAAGCGTTCTGATTGGTTGACTATTGGTAGACGGTTTAGACCGTTTAGTCCTTACGTCGCGATGCGTTGGTGGACGATGTTCGAAGACGACGTTGCTATTGGTAACAATTGTTCGTAGAATCGTAGTTTAACACGCAGCGTCAGAGGGCTGGGCGTGCAACGACGTTGCTATTGGTAACAATTGTTCGCAGCCTGAGGTAGTTGCAACGTACATTTTAACGTACACAAAAAATACGTGTACAGCGTCACAAATGGTCACAGTTGCGTGATTTTAACGTACATAGACCTAATTATTACGTGGCGCAGAGCTTGGCTAGGTGGCGATCATTGAAATGTTGTTCACGCATGAATTCAATGATTGGGTATTAGGTATAGGTATTGGATTAGTATTATCCTGCACTGCGAGCGCGAGCGAAGCGAGCATCTTTCTAGTATACTATATATATGTGCATATATAACTTATATATATATATATATATATATATATATATATATATATATATGCGCCTATGGTATTAGACTGTGAATGTCACTATCCCCTGCGTTAAATGCCAGAGACTCGGAATCTATATGGCCTACTGTGCACTACAATCAATGTCATTCTCTTCTGATACCGCCATTTCAAAACCACCATTCCTAAGAGAGAGAGAGAGAGAGAGAGAGAGAGAGAGAGAGAGAGAGAGAGAGAGAGAGAGAGAGCGAATAGGGTCCTTCATTCATTAACGACCATCACTGAATTTCCTTTTCAGAACGTCCGCCTTCAGGTGACTGTTTCTGTATCTATATATAGGTCGTCTTTACGGATGAAGGTTTGGCCACAGTATGAATAATTCACCCCCAATTAAGATTTCCTGTCTCTGACTGTGCTGATCAGACGTGAGCTCTCGAGTTGAGTCCATTCACTAATGTTGTCGATCCAGGGCATTTATTGCAGGTCTCCCTCTATTTCTTTACCCTGATGTAGTTAATCCCGTTGTCATAGTCTGTTCGATGCTCGTTTTCTCTTGACAGAGTTCGTGGTCGAAGTGGCGTAGATTGCGTGTTTTCACTTGTATATAGTAATAGCGCTGGTTTTCTCCAAGTTTTGACCATACAGCTTCGTTGGTCATCTTAGCAGTCCATGTGGTAAGACGGCCGCCTTTCTTTGGTAGAGGCATGAACATTGATTCTGTCCAGTCTTCTGGCCAGATTCCAGATTCCCATATCTCTATGCAAATTTGATGTAATTCTTGCAAAGTCGAGTCTCCTGCATATATCTATGGAGCTCCATAAAAATGTCATCTGGTCCTGCTGCTGCCTCGTTCTCAAGGACAGTCTCTTCATTGCACGCGCAGCGTTTCACTTAGTGTGCGTGGGTGTTGGTTCCTTCCCTTCCACTTTAAATTGTAAATTTTCTTAATTGTCCAAGAGTTGTTCTTCACAATATTCAGACCGCCCTCCACACTGACGCCTTGTGCATGGCTATGCTACGTTAACGTCGTTTCGATCCTTTTAATGGCTGTGTGACGAGGTTGGAATTTACGCGCCATGAGTTCTTTTTTGTCCTGAATACAAGTCGAGAACAGTGTCTCGTTGAGCGCTTTCCTCCAATTCTATACCGGCAAATCTTGTATCCACTTCGCTCTGCCTCTGCATGCCCGTTGTCTGTCCGCGTAGACTCTTTTGAACTTCCTTTCGTAGCAGACGACTGTTCTTCGCATATACGTGTCATTTGTAGTCTTGTAATTACTTCCAGTCGAATATCTCGTATACGTGTTTGCATATATTACTGTTTTGTTGTGCACAGGCAAACGGAATTATAACAGCGGATATAGGATACGAGAGACCAGAAGCGGATCCGATTGACCAGGTACTACGGAAATGTTAACCCTAAGCGCCTTAAATTAGACTTAGCTTTATCTATAATTAATTACGTCAGATAGTACAAACCATTACAAGGCAGTGGAGACCTCACATGGGAGTCCGGGGGGGAGGGCGTGCCCCTATTGAATGCCTGCCCCCAATGGTCCCCTGTTGGGACCCTATACTTACTACTACATACCTATCAACAAAGGGTTGGCCCCCATGCTTAGAAATTGCCATCCCAACGCCCTCCCTACTTGCCAAATCCTGGAGCCGCCACTGCTACAAGAGCGAACAATAAAAAATTACGGAAGCAAAGAAAACGAGAAATATCGTTTTAAAGGTCGAGATGGTTGAATCTGATGAGTGTAAATATATTTTATTGCATAATGCAGTGCATAAATCTTGATTTCGTAAGATTGGATTCTTCTAATCAATCTAATGAGACCGAAGATACGAAACTGTTAGTTATCTGATGGTTGCTCAATAGCATTTCTAAAACATAGGAATGCCAGTCTGACTATTATTTTCTATGCACCAAACAAACAAACAAACTCTAAATTCAAAGATTGTCGCCATTAGTGGCTTTGTCAAAAGAGTTCGTGTTAATTGTAATAATTTGAACTGTATTCGTGTATTCTTCTCTGTATTTTCCAGTTTCCTACTTGTAAATATGAACTGACCTATAACAGTGGGAAGTTTGCCGTACCAGACGAATCTCCTTTCAAAATTATTAGTTTCAGTTGCGTGGGGTGAGTACTGTCTATTCTTCCGTAAACATCTTCAATTAGACCAACAGCGTGTCAACGGGTTTATACAGGGTGTAAAAGTAAAAACTGGATCCGTGTTTGACATTTAATATCTCGGCCGCGTGTTTAGCGATTTCAATAAAATTTATAGCCCATATACCCCATATTTTCAGTGGTTTTACAATTTATAGCCTCTAAACCCTTAAAATCACATTATTATTATTATTATTATTATTATTATTATTATTATTATTATTATTATTATTATTATTATTATTATTATTATACCTGGGGATGGATTCAAACAAATTGCTTTTAAACCCGGCCAAAACTGAATTTTTACTTTTAGGCACAAAGCCCCAGCTCAAGAAATTTGATTCTATAAATGTTTTTAAACTTGGCGATTCAACTATTCCTGTAAGTAGTTCTGCACGGGATCTAGGAGTAATTTTTGATTCCACGTTTTCTTTCTCAACTCACACAAATAGCATTTGTAAAGTAGCTCACTACCACCTTCGTGATTTGTATCGTATTAGGAAATTTCTGAATAAACCTGCATTAATGCTTTTGGCAAATGCCTTAGTGTCCAGTCGTCTTGATTATTGCAACTCCCTTCTTTTTGGCATTTTTAAATCAAACCTGGCTAAACTCCAACGAGCTCAAAATTCATTGGCTCGGGTAGTTTCGAAAACCCCAAAACGTGAGCACATAACCCCAGTTCGTAAGGGTCTTCACTGGCTTCCAATTAAAGAAAGGATAGACTTTAAAATCTGCCTTCAGGTATACAAAACACTTTATTATAAGGAACCCAGTTACCTTCTTTCAAAACTTTCTGTACAAGCAAACAAATACTTGACCAGATCCTCGTCTGCAATAGTTCTCTCCATCCCCCATACCCGGACAGTTCTTGGTTCTCGTGCTTTCTCAGTGGCCGCCCCAAAACTCTGGAACTCATTGCCTCAGCATGTTCGCATTGCAAATTCATTACAAATTTTTAGAGCAAGATTAAAAACCCATCTTTTTGACCGGGCTTATCCACCATAGACTGTCACCCGTTTGTCCGGCCGGATACCCTGGATTTGACCTGGATCTTTAGTGATTTGGATTTGGTGTGCCATCGGTTGATGCTCCTGTGCATTATGAAAGTGGCGCTATAGAAGTTTAAGATTAGATTAGATTAGATTAGAATGTTTCTGATGTAATTGCCAAAGTTCATCCTGATACGATGTCGATATTTATGCTTTTACAGAACTGTATTTATAGCAAAGGTTTGTTAACGCTCGCACAGTTTCAGGAGACAACGATCAATTAGTTTCTTCGTTGTTAGCACAGTACAATCGTTCGCTTTATTAGCTGCTAAATATTGACGCATTCAACAAATATTTAGAACAAAAAATCCCACATGAAAGGCACACATTTAGATTCTCTTGCATAAAGTTTATTTTACTTTTAGCATTCAGAAATTTGATCTGCTGTAATGTTTCTGGTGATCGTAATCTGTTGCGTGTAGGTGAAATGAGCGCAATAATCCCACAAAGACAAGCTTGATACAGGACGTCGATCGGCAAAGATGCTCGTTAACTTCATGTATCTGACTTGTTGCTTTTAAGAAATTACGTTGAGCTTATATTAGATTCGGCTAATTAGCTGTTCTTGTTATTAATAATAACAATTTGGCATTTAGATTGGCTTTAATTGCTGCGTTTGAATTAGCGAACCAGAGACCGCGCCACACGAGGCCCGGGGGCCTGTGCCTGCCCCCCCAATTCTTTTCATTCAAGTTTACGCCAATAATTTTATACACATTATAAAATTGCTTCATCAAGTTCAATAAGCGACATAGGGCACATTTCAAAGCATCTGTTTTCACTTTGAGTAAACGGAGATGAAGTTTTGTCCCAAAATATCCAGTTGAGAAAGACTTGTCGCGAATTCAAGCCGGCGCATCGGAAACTTACTAAAGTCACTAGACGGAACTGAAGGAGTTAGAAGTGAGACAATTATTTAAGAAAATCTGGAGTTTTTCAAGGGTCAATCATCAGTTTGAATATTGTTTGGCCCAAATTCGAAGGACTTCAGCACAAAACCTTAATTTTCTCACGATTTTGTGAAACCCATTTGCACCAAATTTCAACGTTCTTCCAATCTTGTTAAAACAAATAATTTCATTTGCTCACATTCACGTCACAGTGGCAGTGCTTCAAAAGCATCGACAACACAAAACAGCCGCACTGATAAAAGGTCATCATCATCATCATCATCATCATCATCATCATCATCATCATCATCATCATCATCATCATCATCATCATCATCATCATCATCATCATCATCATCATCTAACCCAACTGACGTATACGTCGTACTTCACTGATAAAATTCACTGATAAAATTCGAGCATCTGGCTTGAAATGTCATCTTCTTTACTCAGAACATGCTCTAAAATTCGCAGCATTCTCTCAACCACTGAATTAGAAAGACAGGCCAATTAGCTATAGGCCTACTGTTGCCACTGGTCCGATCGACGTACCCTCGAAGCGGACTATTTCTATATGGACGAATCTAAGAAGCGTCTCTCTCTCTCTCTCTCTCTCTCTCTCTCTCTCTCTCTCTCTCTCTCTCTCTCTCTCTCTCTCTTAATAGGCCTACTACCATCATTTGAAACTGCTGTTATCAGTCATTACGGATGCGATTTCGAATCAACTCACTAAGTCAACCACGTTGTTAGACAAGGGTCCTTATCTCAGTTGACTTTTTAGGAACACCCTCACACCCATCCACACTCACACACACATACGCACACGCATACATACAATGATACACGCACGCACACAGACATAACACGAAACAAATCGTGACTAACAACCCACTGCTAGGAAACAGCTTCGTTTGCTTTTGTCATCTAGCGTTTATCGCTATAATTAATTGACAGAAGTGCCGAACGAGATAAAACTCGTTTAATCGTATATGCGAAGAAGTGAGAATTAAGTGAGATATCAAACGAAGTGAGATTTTGTGAATCACGTTGTAATTTCCGTAATTGTCTACATGATTAAGAAAGCTAACACGTATTCTCAAAGTATTGACAGTCGATCGATCGCGTGATTCTGACAACACGATCTATAAAGCGCTGCGTCTTCACTCGACGCTTGACCAATTGCTGGACATCTGCTCTGTCAGTCGGTCGAACACCGGTTGTATCGCCGCCACTGTCGTCGTCGTCGCCGTCGTCGTTATCATCATGATAAATGAAGGTTCTCAGTCTGATCGTTGTCGTCGTTGTTGCAATGGTTTTCTTTGGCGGTTCTCCGTCTGAGGCAAGTCCGGTGACCAATCCGTTCGTCAGCCTGCCTATAGCCACACAAGGATAGGATACAGTGTCGACTCGGATCGAACCAAGTAAACCATGAAAACGCTGACAAGTAAAAAGAAGCTCGATGGGGGAATACGTTATGGGTGACTAGGCAAAATGCATATATATATATATATATATATATATATATATATATATATATATATATATATATATATATATATATATATATATATATATATATATATATATATATATATATATATGGACCTCTATAGTCACTAACGTGAAACCGCCACTGCTTGTAAGTAAGAGCGTTCCAATTCCTAAATGTTAGTCCTCTAAATGGATTTAAGTATAAAAAATAAATGACCTCGTTTTATGCCAAAAGAAAAGCAGCAAATTGTCAAAGCTTTTGGACGTTTACTTACTTATTAAGCTCAGCGGTGGCTAAATGCTAAAAAATTCACAAAGTATTGCTTTTAAAAGTGATATTCTTCCTGTGCAAAGCAGCTACTGTGTTGCCTCTTTAGGCTCCTACACGAAGATTTTCAACAGCAATATACGGACTAGGGATGTAACTTTTCCGGAAAAGTAGAATGGCCGGAAATATTCCGGAAATTTCCGGAAATTTCCGGAATACTTCCGGAAAAGTTATAAAAGCCTTCAACACTTCTCTTTTTTAGAGGTAAACAGACAGCAGTGGACAAAATTAATTACCGCAGGTCCCACAGCTAAGAAAACGAAGTTTTATTATATATTTTTGGCACATAGGGGGGAAAATGGTTGAAAAAGTGGTTCTCCGATATTTTAACGAGATCCCGCCAATTTAAGTATTCTACTTGCTGCTCAGGGAACCAGCTTCACCTTATGAATATTCACGAATGTGTCGCATCGAGTGCTGGCGAGAGTGTGAGACTATGGGTAAATACCGTAAAATAAACAAGTGTTTAGTTTAGTTTTGTGACAATTCGTTAATTTTTCGCCGAACATCGAGATTTATTATAGTTTTAACAAATCAGACAGCAAAACGGCGTCGCGTACTCTGGTAACTGGTTCTCTGCGACTTCCGACTCAGACATTATATAGCGCTACCATACTGACAGTTGTTAACTTGTTAACAAATGCCCAACAAATGAATAGTTATAAATAGTAATAATGATAAAAAAATAATAATATATATCAGTAATAGTAATCAATAGTAATAAATACTAATAATAAACAGTAATAATAATTATAATAAATAACATTAATAATCAACTTTTCCTTTCCGGAAAAGTACCAAAGTCAAATTTCGTTTAAATTTCGGAAATTTCAGAGGAAATTTCGGAATTTTCTAACTCACATCCCTAATACGGACTAAGTTCTGACCACTCCGTTTATGTCATCTATTGCCATAATTCGATCCAGCTCCCACAAGTCAATTATTTAAATTAGTTAGCGTCATTAGCAGGTGCTTGACACAGTTTTTAATTTTCTTATTGGTTGACCTAAATCTACCGTATTGGTCAATTTTTTGTGAAAGTAAGTAAGTAAATGCCGATGAATCGACTTTTCTTCAGCCAGCGCTTTCACCCTCATACTCAAGCTCTTTACGCCCTGTCTTTTCGAACGGCTTATGGCACGTTTTTGACAATTGTGTATCGCTGACAAAGGTCAGGTATTTGCTAAGCAATGGCCCTTTTGGTATAGAGCTACTGTCAGCTCCACTGTCTATCTGATCATATACGCTGTTTCAGATATGCTGATTACTAATGCTATTCTATTGCGTCCAACATAAAAACACCTTTAACAGGGCAATCAAGGAATGCCATTGCAGTGATAGGCGATGCATTGATGCAGTTGGCTTTTAGCAAGTGGTAATAGATTATAGCGTCCTATGATTGTCATTTACCGCGATATTTGCCTCTGATGGGGCAACACAAGGCAAGGCCTTCTTCGTCGCTGAAGACACAGGTAGGTCTCAAAGGTAATCACTTAAGTCTGTCATCTCATTTGACCCTTTGTGGGTTTTGGGTAACCCACCATTTCCCAGAAAGCCAATACACCGGTCATTTGAGGTTCAAGTTCCTAACTCACTGATTGAGACTGGGCTGAAAGGGTAAATTGTCTGCTACATCAGGTTGCAAGACAGCTTGTGTTGGTTTCTTTAATATTTTTGCATTAATAATGTGATTTAAAGCGGTTTGGGAGGATAAGTAACCCTGCAAGTGAAATTTCCACAATTAAAAATCAACCAAAGAAGACAAAGCGTTTTTCATCATTACTTATTATTAACTTTTCAGTTTAGTATTTCCACAATAAACAGACGAGCTTAATTAAGACAAGAGTTCAAAGACCGCATCAAAAAACAAATTATTCACTTCAACTTTGAATAAAAATATAAAGATTGACAAAAAGCTGATCAATGTTAAATTACTTCAATGTTAAACTTTAATGAAAGAAAATCAACAATGTTGAAAAACTCACAGATTTCATGAAAATATTTATTATAGGCAAATATGGACAGAATATTTAAACAGAGTGCAGGAACTGAATATTTCCCCTTTAAAGGAAATGCTCTTCATTCAACAGCAAAAAATTATGAAAAAAATCATCATATTTGTTAAAATGTTAAGCCATCGTAGTTAGTAGTCCTGCTATGCTTATAAACATCAAATAAACAGAGAACAAATACAGATTTCAAGCAAATTCTTTGAAAAGCAACATAATGACTCAAACATTAAGAAATGTAATAAATATGCATTTAAACATTTAATATAAATTTCATTACCAGCTGTTCTACACAAACACAAACTTTGCAAAAATCACAATAATTGTCAATTTTAAAAATGTTCTAAAGTGAAAATAGAAGCTTTTCATTAAAATAGAAGTAACTAACTACCGGTATCTATTCAAAATCCCGAGGTTGATCACTTTTAATATCAAAAACATCTGATCTGCAATTTAATTCCCAACTAAATCTTCTTCCTTGATCTTCTCCTCATTTACTAAATACATCCATTTGCCCCCCAAAATATTTTCACGCTTCTAGCATTGACATCTAATAATTCACTTAAAATACTTACACCATGTCCCAGTTACAAAACAGATGGCTCCACATGGGAGTCCATGCCCTTTATGCAATTCCTGGTTTCCCATACTTTAGTGCTCTCATTCTAAGCAACTAGACTAGTCCAGGTTTATGAAAAATAGTTGACACCCATGCTTAGAAGTTGCCACTCCCAAAGGGCCCCCCCCACTTGCCAAATCCTGGAGCCACCCCAGCCATGTCCTAGTAAAATAACAATCTGCACTTTCAGCAAATAAGAAAATGAATTTAATACCATTATTTGGCAAAAGCCATTGTTCTGGAATGATTGTTACAATACAAAATACACAAAAACAAATGACAACATGAAATTCTGCAATCCATTATAAAGATTCAAATGTCAAATCATCATTCAAGAGATTGAGGGCAGAAAATTTGGGATTTTAGTTACTCCACACCCTGGCAGATAAAGACTTTGATCATCCCCTGCTGATTTCCAACAGACTACACATTGCATCAGAGAAACAAAACCAGCATTACACTTCCAATCGTTTAGCTTAGAAAACAAAAACATAGAGAACAAACATCATTTAGATATTTACAGAGATCGGTAACAACATAAATAGTATTGGCAGCTGAGAAACGGCGGTGCTGCCACCTTGTGTCTGGCTAAATGCACACGATGGCCGCCATTAGGCGAGTCACTTTGGTTGGTTGATCGTGTGCTTTGGTTTGACGGGTCTCATCTCCCGACATGGGAGCGGTTTCACGTGGTACTGCCTCAGCGCCTCTGGTGGAAATGCCTTCTCCTCCTGAAAAGTTCGTTTGCACAATGAAAAAAAAAACGTCAAAGAAGAGAAGAAACTTTTAAGAAATCGTTCTAAAAGTCAAACATGAAAAGACTGTGAGACTTCATTGATTATTGAGGACTTCATTGGTCTGTGCAAAGACTTATGCTTTTAATAGTTGGGCAGGTCAGACCATTACATAATACCTGTAGTCAGTCATTCAGGTAATCTTGGCTCAGGTGAGGTCAGTGCTGAAATATTTTAATATCAGACATTTTACTTTAAGGCAAATCCCGGTCATCAATTGGTTAAGGCTGGTCAGAGATGTCACATTTCATTATAATTCAAAGGGTCAAAATAATGAATAAAAAATTTTTGTCACCTGGTAAATCTTATATACTGGTCAGTAAAGTCTGCAAAAGAACTTCATAGAGCCAGTGCTGCATTAATGAACGAGTGATTATCAGAGGATTTTGGAAACAAAACTGTGCTTTCGATAAAAATATTTGCTGACTTCAAGATCTTTAATTTTTAAAATAGAGTTTTGTCTCAGGTGTTACTTTCGCCATCTCTATCTGAGCAATTCGACTCAGTTTCAAGATTTGCTCTCAACTGTGATTTTCTCTGCAGCACCTAATTAGCACTGATTTCAACTAAATGTAAAGTTAAAACAGTTAATTGAGGCTGAAGTCATTGGCATCAAAGAGATTGAGATTACACTAACAGAAGCTGAAAGCACTGAGCAGAATACCAAAATCAGGAAAAGTGTCACATCAATGCAACATTAATTGGACACCCATAACTAAGCAGGTTTATTACAGGAAAATTATTTTAAAAAGCTTCAATAATAGTAAATTGACACTAAAACTGATCAAGAGCACACATCAGCCGTTGTCTGTCAGACCAAAAAGCAGAATAATCAGTTCAAAATAAGAAAGCGATAAATAGTGTGGTTAAAATAATAACTCATTTCTTACGCTAATACGAGCTCCAGATATGAGAATTTCTTTGCTTTCCTTTGGAGGACTAAACAAGACACATTAACATCATTTATCATCACATTTGCAAGCATATTGCTGAACATTAGATCATCATCATCATCATCATAATCATAATCATCATCATCATAATCATCATCATCATCATCATCATCATCATCATCATCATCATCATCATCATCACTACTTGCACCATCTGTGAACATCTATTTATAAATCAGCATCAGGAAATGTCCACATTACTGTTATCGTGTAACGTTTACTGACTTAGAAAACCAAAGTAATGCTCTTTGATAATGTCCTTATGTCTGGTTGGCCTAGCTGTCTTGAATATCAATGCAACAATAGAAGTAAAAGTAGATATTGGAAGAAAATAGTCAACTAACCTCACGCCATATTCCTCCATCTCTTCCTTTGTCATATCGTTCTTCTCTTTTGACTCTCCAGACGACAGTTGACGATGTCGCGAGACACGCATTCCACCCGCCTTCACTGAAAATAAAACATTCAATGAATTATACTGAAAGGAAATCATACAACTCTCATCAATACTCTGTGGTCTTCACACAGGGCAGACTTATGGTTGCCATATCACTGTCTCCAAAATACCAGACACCCATGTAGATGGCAAAAAACTCAAACGTAATACACATAATAATGCATTTTTCTACAAATATTGAATGCTATGATTTTAATTATAGGGTCATGGCATGTTACAAAACTGCTGAGGTGGGCCGCGGTACCAAAATGTTTGGGAAACTCTGCTTTAGACTGCTTAATAAAACACATTAATGTTTGGGTTTTCACAAACATATGATATTATTTATAGGGAAATTATAGCCCAAATGTTGCATTGTACCAGACTGGGAGTGGCTTGCTTGCTGTAGTTTGGTAGCTTGCAACAAAATACCAGACACATGCATTTCCGGTATTGCCTCAATTCTTTCACCGGACAAATAGGCAAAATACCGGACAGTCCATTTAACTACCAGACATCTGGCAACCATAGGCAGACTAATGAACCACTCTAAACCTTATTTTTACAAAACAGACATTTATAAACCACAAACATGTAAAATAAACACTCATTGACAGTGGCGTAGACAGGACTTTCAGGTGGGGGGGGAGCACCAGGGCAGGCCCACCGAGAGAAATTCGGGGTCCCTGTGAAGAAGGGCCAACAGGCCCCTGACAAGTCTTAAAAACTGCTGACGACCTTATTTTGCTCTTCATTGATTTCACAGTACAATGTTGCAACTCTAAAAACCAGTGATGACCTTTTTTGCTTCTCGCTCTTTTTCACGCTGTTTATGATGATATCCTCAGCGCCCAGGCCCCCTTTTTTACCTGAAGGGGGGAGGGTAGGGTATTGGTAGGGTATGAACTTTCTCCCCTGATTTGCATGATTGCCATGACTAGAGCTGCGCTAACCATGTAGTTTATTACTCGAGTAGTTGGCGAGTAGCTTAACAAGTACTCGAGTACTCGCGTAAAACCGGAAATACATGATTTGCAAACGTTACACGTCACATAATACGTATTATTTGCCTCATGGTCCTCATTTAACCAAAGCAGAACATTAGATACAGCTACATATCAATTTTTTGGATATTCAAGCATATTCAAGTTTAGTATAACAGAAGTTACAGAACAGAAACTATTTTGCCGGTACTGGCAAAGATGCGAGGTCCACACTGGACTTGGCCCAACTGTGGGCAACATCTTAACTAACTGGGGCATAACGATTAAGAATAACCTAAATAAGACTGATTAATAATTTGTAACAAATAACGGTAGGCCAAATGTTAATGAAATTCCTTGGTTATTCTTTATTTATCTATTCTATTCTTTATGTATAGTTATTCTATGCGAGTACTCGACTCCAAAAACGTACTCGACTCCAATCTGGAGTCGAGTACTCGCATTACTCGAGTTACTCGGCGCAGCCCTAGCCATGACCCAGTCAGACTGAGGTAGGGTGGGCACGTGCCCCCCCCGTCGCTACGCTAATGCTCGTTGATATGGTAAACAGGACAGGACGGGCCTGATTACAGTGATGTGACGTCTCAAGACACTGTCTTGTCTCGAAACAGTCTCGAGACAGTATTTTCAATGTCTTGGTCTTGGTCTTGCGGGTCAGTGTCTCGGTCTTGGTCTCGTCATTACTGTCTTGGTCTTGCGATTCAAGACCGAGACAGTGAGACAGTGGGTTTTTTCCACTGTGAGTAATAATGTTTTCTGTGGTTGATGTCTTCCGAATTATGGAGCAACAAGAGATTTTCACCGTGAGCCCTCCGGGAATAATAATAATAATAGTAATAATATAATATGTTTGTATATATATATCTATGTCATGCGGCATAAAACTGTTTTATCTGTTTTCTTTATGTTTAAAATTACTGTCTCGGTCTTGGTCTTGAGCCCTAGTGTCTTGGTCTTGGTACCTAATGTCTTGGTCTTGAGGGTTAGTGTCTTGGTCTTGCCACTTACTGGCTTGGTCACATCACTGCCTGATTATAACGGAAAACGCAATCACCATTTACCAGCGCTAAAGAAACTGCCGAGATATTACATTACATTATGCAAGATTAGCGTTACTGTCATTGATCAGCGACGATATAACCCGCGTCTTTGAGAAACATTTGCGACCAAGAAGAGCGAATGGTTACCCGCTGGGCGGTGACCGGCCTTCATTTCGACGTCCGCTGATAGTGAAACCATCGAAGGATCTTCCCTTTTGAGGAAAATATCACAAAACAAACAGAAAATTCTTCGATCACAATACGCTGTACACCATAGATTTATTATAATACAATATTAAAGTCTATGCTGTACGCTGGTTGGACCATAGAGCTGGTCCACTGAACTCACTTGAGTCACTCGCTGCGGCGCCTTGCTTGTTTTTAAACATTTCACCATAAGGGAAAGATATTCTGATTTTCACGCTTTGCAATGAATACAGAACATAAGTAGGAACAATATACTTCAACATTTGCCAGGCCACTTGACACGGATAATTCTTAGAACTGCTGCAGATTCATATCGTCTTCCAGCAGAGGTGACCATAAGTAGTTCAGTGAATTTGTCTGCTATTATACTTATACTTAATTTGTCAAATCCAGAATGTTGGGTGGGACAACCAGATGAAAGCCTATAGGGAAGAAGTCGGGTCAATAATATGCATTACGTAATTTATGGACGACCCCTTAAACTAAGGTTGTCAATGGTTCCTTTTAACCTTGACCAGTTAACTGTAATTTCAATTTGAAATCTTCAAAACGCTTTGATGTAGGCTGCAGGAGGTCGGCAACATCAAAGCGCTTTGATGTAGCTGCGCAGGACGCCGGCAACATCAAGGCGCTTTGAAGTAGGGACAACACCAGGCTGCCGCTAACGACCGGTTAACCGGTCTTTTTTGAACAGTTAACTGGTCCTTTAAAACCAGCGGTTTTAACATCCTTGCTTAAAACTAAAACTGCAATAATTTAGTTAACGAATTGGTCGACAACTAGAGTTTCAGGTCTTCAATATTTCTTGCATCAAAAATCCAACAATACATAATCACTGAATGAATATTCAAAACCTTTTAATTTACAAAATCAATACTTTCACATAACAACCCAGAAATGAAACTGTTTCATAAAGTTACACAACAGTCCGACATATAGTACCGCAATTACAGCTGTTCCCTAAAATGAGGAGTTTATATTCACCGTCACTTTCAGTCTAGTTTATATACAAAGCAAAACCCTTTTGAATAAACTCAGAATTAACAAAAGATAATGAATGCCAAAATCAAACAGCTGCACAGTTTCTAGTAACATCATTGCCAACAAATTCTCATTTTTACTACAAAAGAAGAAAATAATAGCTACAGTAAAAACAAATGAAACAAACAGAATGATACCATTACTTTTCATTACTTAACAGCAACAAGAACACACAAACAAGGGAATCCCACCCTGTGGAACTCTCTTCCAGACAATGTGACTGGAGCAGTCTCAGCTGGACTTTTCATTAGAAATTTGAAGACACATTTATTTAAAATTGGATACGAACTGTGTTAAGCGCTCTTGTTGTAGGCCTTAGCCTCCTCTACTGCGCTATATAAATTGTCAATAAATAAATAAATAAACAAGCATACATGCACTCTTATAGATAAGCTGATAGTGATTTTAGTCAAATGACTGAAGGAGATTTTAGATGAATAAGCTTAAGTGAAAGCAGAATGATGAGGTTTACAGTTGTCTATAAATCTAATGAAAGAAGCAACTGGTTGAAGACTTGGTTGCTCAATCAGGAGGATTTAGATAACAAATTGTATAAAGACACGTTGAAGAAACTGAATCATGTGTCTGCTACGTTTGATTGTCAACTGAAGGTTCTTCCTTATTTTCTGCAATAATCTTTTCGGCCGCTGTAGCGAGTTCTTTGTTTACATAAGCCACCGTGTGTCCAGCTACCATGAAACCTTCAAGACATAAAACACAAACAAGATAAGCAAGCAAGCAAGTAAAATCTCATGAATTTATATAGCGCTTTCGAAGTAGTACCACAGTAGCACTAAGCATAAATTCAAAATAGCCAAAGGTGGGGGTCATTCATGAAGGGTCATTTAATCCAAAGGGTCATTGTGGTTGGGACGTTACAGCGATGGAGGATGATTTTTTTGAAGAGAAATGCTTTAAGTTTAGAAAGAAACACTTTAGAGGAGTAGGAATAAATCACAACAGTAGCCCAACATATGTCATTCACAAAGAAGAAAAGAACTATAGGTACTTTTACTTTTATTGCAATGCAGAAGAATATGAGGAAGTATTTTTTCCTCTTTTGCTTCTATGCTTGTCAAGACATTTTCGCCACAAGTTAGAGGTGAAGTCCCTCTTTTGCCCGGGGGGGGGGGGCGCTGGTAACTCATGCTACACCACTGCATGAATAAATATAATTAATGGCTTTAAAATCTAAAATATCTGTAGAGGCACTTACTAAGGTACTTGGAGATGAAAGTCTTTAGATAATCAGTTAGATTTGAGGTCCATTGTGCACCGTTTCCCTGAGACATTTGATTGAAGAAGCAGTCCATGACCAGCAGGAGACTCACACAGACCTGCATCAGCTGACCTAATAACAGCAGATTTTAAAAAATTCATTAAATGACAATTATTAATAAATGTCTTCAGGATGGACGTTCATCAGAGCATCCAGTCCTGCCAGACTGTCCTTCCCTTCTGAGATGCCAGAATCCCTCCTCCCCTCTGAAATAGCCAACCTGGACAGATCATGTGTCACAAGAAGCAATCCCCCCTCCCATAGACTAAAGAAGGTGCATCCAATCTGACATAATATTATCTGGTTTTGACAGGAGCTTTAATTGATGTCTTTCTTAGAAACAAATACACTGTGTCCAAAAATAATTCCCCCCCAAACATTTTGTAATTGCAGGCGTAAACCTGAATGGAATTACATAAAATTTTAGCCTCATGTACTCACATCTGTTGCTGTTAAGGATGCTACATTTCACTAGAATCAACAAAGCTGCTTTAGAAATTTTACATTTTTTCCCAAAGCGGTCAAAACTTTCATTTTCCATTACGACTTATTTATGTGAGGCGGGAAATGACGTCGTTATTGATGCCCACATCTTCTGCGTACACGTCCGATGTTTTCCAAATCCCTCGTGGTATCTGTCGGTGTATCGGCACTTGGTTGCAAAAATTTGATTTTCATAATTTTCCTTGCATAAAGATTAATGGTGAGTACTTCCGAAACACACTGCTCAAAGAACATTTCCTGCTGGCCATTGGTTCTGTGTCTGGACAATTCTTCACCTTCCAGCAGGACAACGCACCAACCCACCGTGCTCGTGATACGGTTGCACGGCTGGCAGCTGAGACACCAGACTTCATTGGTCCAAGCTCATTGGCCTCCGAATAGACCAGATCTCAATCCTGTGGATTACAAAATTTGAGGGATTTTGCAGGAGGGTGTCTACCACGGCTGCCAGATTCAGAACGCTGATCATCTGAAGACGTGTCTCATTGAGGAGTGGGGACGTCATTTTGATCAAGGAGCAATAGACAGAGCTGTAAATCAGTGGCGGGATCGACTGCGTAAATGCATCCGAGTGAAAGGAGGACACTTTGAGGGTCCCATTTGAACAAAAAATCTTTATTGTCCGAATTGACGTAAACAAATTGACGTAAACAAAAAGGCAACTGGACTATTTGAGTGACGTCATTTAGAACTTAATTTCTTACACATCTTGCATCAAATTCATACGAAACTGCTCAGTTTTGCCAGTAATTGGTGCCTGTTTTAGCATGCAAAATTTACTGCAATTCCATGCAGGTTTAAGCCCTTTATTACAAAAAGTTTAAGGGGCCAGTTATTTCTGGATACAGTGTAGATGTCAAAATGACAAAGATTCTTACAATTATCTAAATCCGTGGTGCTACACTAATTGGCAAGCCATTATAATAAACAATAACTGAATAAACATCTTAAAGCCATAATTAATTACTGAAGCATCATGTTCCTTATTCGTCCAATACAGTCTTTGCATGAAAAAAGAGGTTTTACATAAAAAGTGCCATGGCAACATTTTTTCAATTCTTTCTGTGTTATTTGTACTTAATAAAAGTTGCCACAATACTGATACAGAAACAAAATCTACCTAAGACTTCTTGAATAATAAAATCTATGTTATCACATCATTCAAGACTTTACATCTGGAATCATCCCATTGCAATGAAACAAATAAATTAAATATTCTGAAAATATAACAACCTCTTTTATTCTTCCATTATGCACATGAAATCTTTAAAAAATGGCCTCAAAACTGGGAATCAGTCGTTCTTTATTCCTCATATTTATATATTTATTGCAATGACCATTCCATATGGAACAGCTCCCACATACAATGTTGGCCATAAATATTCTAACAGCTGCACCATACAATTGAGATCGGTGCAAACAACTGATTCAGGATAATTATAAGAAAATAAATTCAGTGAACAGTTTTTGGAATGAAAATTCACAGAGTAAGAGAGAAACCATCATACCGTGCTCTTTGTCAAGTCCTTGCAGCTTGATTTTGTTTGACTCGTGCTGAGCTTTCCGTCTCAGACGACAGACTCGAGATGCGATCTTATTCTTCTCTTTTCCAATATTTTTTTTCATTTTGCTGTTGTTTGCTGCCAACATCTTGTGTTTATTTTCCAGTCTTTCTATTCTGCTCCCAATCGACAGCAGTCTGACAGCGTCCGGCTGGAAACTTCCTTTTCTGTTCTGTCTCAGAAGACTTGAATTATCAGCTGATGATGAATCAATGTTGTCATTTACAGGATCAACGCACTTGCTTAAAATGTGAAAGTCAGTTTCATCAATAGGAGAAAACACACGTCTCGCCTTTGGGCCGCGAGACTGAAGATTGTACTGCCAGAAAGACCTGCACTGAATCCCATAATTGAGTAATCTCTCTGCAAAATCTACGGGGGCTTCGTGTGAATCTGAATAATACAATGCAATGTTTAAAATAAAAAATAATATGTTTCAGCATAAAGCATTCAATTCTGTGAGAAGTTGGCAGTCATAATAAATCACTTTGATGTCAGGAAATAATGCACTAACATTCTGACAATAAAGTTGCCTTTGAAAGGAAAATTACAAAATTGCAGTAACTTCATTTTAACGACTGTTCTATTTTCCATGTTTGCTTTTAAAATCATAAATCATATTCATAGAAATGTTGAAAATTTCCTCAATAATTCCCATATTTTGTAACAATTTCAAATTTTTTTAAAGACTTTCTCTGGCCATTAAAGTGCTTTTTCAAATATGAAAAAGAGTAAAATCTGAAACAGCTCTTCAGTTTCAACTTTAGAATACAATAAAAATTACTCTTATGCAACAACGCAATCTTATGTCCAAATACACTTCCAAAGCAAAAAATAAGTCATAAATTGCAAATAAGTTTTAAGTGAAAAAACACAAACCTGAATCCGATGAATAACAGTCGTCAGAGTCCAAATCAGATGCATTCATATTCTCATCTTCATCATTGTCAACTGCAGATATGCATTTATCAAAGGACCGGAGATTCATATCTGAGATGAGAAAATACAAGTCCCTTCACTGACGAGAAGTCATCAATATTTACATCACAGGTCATTCACACTCTTATCTCTATCTTTCACCTGATCTTTGCAAACTAGTAGTAGTAGTAGTAGTAGTAGTAGTAGTAGTAGTAGTAGTAGTAGTAGTAGTAGTAGTAGTAGTAGTAGTAGTAGTAGTAGTAGTAATTAGGGTGGCATATCGCACAAGTACTGGGTATTGCTAGGACACCTTATAGTGTAATGTGATTGTGATTTAAGGTGGCTTAGGAGGCTAAGTTGGTCTGTATGAAAACAACCACTAAGCCTTTCTGATTTCTAGTGCCATCAATTGATAACTTGGACTTCCAGAACTGGTGCAATGTAAGTTCATCATCATTACTATTAATACTGTTGTTGTTATTACAACTACTATGGCTACTGCTACTTCTGCTGCTGCTACTACCACCATGATAATAAAATCTATTACCACTTCTACAATTACTATATGCCTACATTCTATCCACTGCAAATCTTTTTTTCATCCTCCATAAAAATACTTTGCTGCAACTGTCTACCTGGATCTACAACCTTGACCACCATGGACTACGGATTATGGACTATGGATTTCCCCCAGATTGAGTGCTCATGAATAAGCTGGTGCACTGTGCCAAGCTTTCGAGCAGCGGTACAGAAATTTTGTCTTACTTACTTACTTACATACTTACTACAGTATTAAAACCACAATGTTGTGATGAAATGAATGATATTTAAACTAATATGCATTAATTTGACATCGATTAATTATGAATCTAGAAAAATCAACCTCTCTGTTTAAATGCTCTATAATAAAAAACACACACACACAAAGACGATTAGGAAATGTCAGTTTGCATTTTTTTTAAAATTGTCAATCACTGATCTATTTCAAATATTGTTGGGTCTGCTAGAAACCACATTTCCCATCAAATATTTGCTGAATTAGAGCACTACTTGGCAAAACAGCAAAATACAGCAGAATGACAAAAAAATCAGTGAATCACGACGCAATAGGCTGAGGCGGTTACCAAAGGCACAATGGATCACTTGCATCAAACTCAGATCCACTGTGAACTTTTAAAGAATCTTCGTAAAATATCTCTCTTTTAGTTTTCCCACCGACGCTCTCTACTCTGAATGCCAGTTGCAAAGCTTCAATGCTGATGACATCACAGCTGAAGAAGAAGAAGAAGACTTACCTGAATTGTTGCTTGAAATTGGATCAGTAATGGAAATCATTCTCTCTTCTTCAAAGATCTTTGAAGAAATCAATTCTAAATATTCAGTATAAATCTTTTACTCTCACACAGATGTTAGGCTGCAAAATTAGAACATTCCAAATCAAATGTAAAATCCATTAACTAAAATTAGCATTGAACACACAACAGAGATTTTCCTTCTCTACATTATATATATAGCTATTCAGTGTGTAGATAAACACTTTACTCAACTGATGACGTATTATCACACATTTGGATTCTTGCTTCATTCAAACAGATTTAATTCATGGTGACCACTTAATGGCATTATCGCTGCCCCACAACAATGATGCAGGTATTTATGGAATGAAATACAACGTTTCTTGCATACGCTAGATGGAATCAGAAGTGCAATGGGTTCATTACACAGTCTATCTGTAATACCATATGGGCCAAATTATTTAAAATTTGACAATAGCTCTGATAATGTTGCCTATAATTCCTATGAGCGGGGCACGAGATTAAAACCAATCAAAGAGTCCTAAATGCCACAGCACGGATGATCTTCGGAGCGGGGTGCACGGATCACATTTCTCCCCTCCTCAAGGAGAAACTACACTGGCTGCGAATGCCTGAGCGTGTCGCGTACAAGAGATGTGTCCTGAAGCTCCGGGCTGAGGGCTCTACATGATCCAGGGTTCCCAGCCAACCTTGCAGCCCTGGTTAGTAGACGGCAGCTCCCTGATTCGCGGATGCAACTGAGATCAACTCGGGAACTCAGATTGGCTGTACCTCCACCGTCACGTACTGCAGTATTCGGCGAGAGATCAATGACACATGGGAATCTTATTTTGTGGAATATGCTACCGAGTGACATTATCACAGAGATTGACTCTGAACAGTTCCTGCGGAAACTCAAAACATTCTTTTTTCAGAAATCATTTGGACTGTAAAGCGCTTTTGATTTTGAACTACTGTATATTCATGTTTACTGCGCTATATAAATTGGCTTGTTTAATAATAATTATTAATAATAAAACCAATCAAAGGCTATCGACGTGCCATGAACGATTAAAACTCACTTAGGGAGATTCTCTCAACTGAAAGTGAGGAATCGAGTGAAGCTGATGTTACTGATACTGCTTTTGAAATTTTGCCTCAAAGTTTGTCATGTTGGTTATTTAAGAATTGAATATGACGCTTCGATTAACACACATTGTAGGTCGTTACCTTACATCGGCAGATTAAGTACTAGCAGGGAGTCTGTACAGCCGCCCTGGTACTAGTAAGGTAAAAATGATAAAATGTTTGTCTGGGATGACGTAACACGTTGTCAAGATTATTGTGTTAAATTTAACGAGGACGACGTCAATGGAGACCCGCCTGCCTGCCAAAGGCACGCCCTCATTGTCTGTGTGCTGTCGTGTTAACTAATCTATTGCTGTCTTCAAAACATAAGAAACGAAGTTTTTCATGAGATATCAGTCTACAATCCAACCATTGGCAACCATCAGTCAATCTGATGCCAACTGCGAAGAACATGACGCAGCATTTCTATGTACTATAGAAGGTTGTTGTTTACCTGTGTCCAGTTATCCGTATGCTGTCAACGCGTTTCAATTATATTAAACGTAGACTCTAATAACTGATCGAGATTTATAACTACATTTGCTGACTGGCAAAAACCTCCTTCGTCTTATAACTACAGCGAAAGTGTGATTTCTTGTGTACGCTACAGCCTACACGTGCTAAGTCAAAGCTAGCCAAGGAAGCCGTGGGCTATTTTTAGACGGTCCTGATCTCAGGAAAACACAAGACTATGTCACTTGTTGGGAAATTCACGTTTTCACCCCGCCCCTCTCCTCGAATGCCCTATGCCATGCCTCTGTAGACGCGCGTAGGTTTGACAACTGAAACGATGCTGATTCGGCAAATTGAAATAACTGGCAGCATAGTACTAGGGCACATTCATAGTCTCAAGACAAAATCAAACGCCAAATATTACGCATTAAAGCATTTCCTTAAACTAACTCAAGGGTGTTCATTTAAATGATGGGCTTTAAACGATGATTTAAGATTACATGATGGTGGGGGTGGGGTGGTGACCATGGTGTCGTTTTCATCTGCATTCTCCCCGTTAACAGTTTGCATGAATTAATCAGTTATCACTGGGCAATGACTTTTTTTGCTTGCAAGCCTTTTTTCGGCAGGGGACCTCAGAATATACTAACACCCCAAAATTGATAATCATAGAAATAGTTCTGCTGCCTGACCCACAGATTCGATTTGGTATGGATCGATACATTTAGAGTTTGTAAATAGCGCGCTATAACGATACAATTAGAAAAAAACATCAAATAGTCAAGATTCGCAGAGCGTCCGTTACTTAAACTTTGTAATGTTTGTGGGCGATATTATGGGAAAGAAACACAAAAAGCGAAGTAAATCCGAAAGAAATGAAATAAAAGAAGAAATCGATCGTGAGTTTTATCTCATTTACAATAAGTCAGATGTTTTTCGAGCGTTTTTATTGTTTATCTTTAAATACACAGCAGTCTTTTTTGAAAAACGTCAGTACGAAAGGGTTAAAAGTGAAAGGAAACTTCGGTAAATTGGAAAGACCGAAAGGGTTAAAGAGAAAGATTTTCTATTAAATTATGTTGATTTATTGTATTCTGACCAAAGTGGATGGCCGCACAACGTACCGTTGTCGTCTTTTAAAGTTCAAATTTTTTAGCGCATTTTCTTTATGGTTAAAGGCTAAATCAAAATGCGGATGATTCTGGTCTGACATTCTGCTATGCAAAGTAGCAAGTGGAATTGTTGATTTCAAGTAAGTTCGCGTAACTGATGCACTAACAAGCTAAAGAAGCTCTTTATAGCGCCACTTTGATAATACAATTAGCCTCATTCGATAGTTGTTCCGAAATAGAACCTTGATCCCCCGTGATATTTTTCTCATGTAAGCTTCATCTGATTTCCAGCCGTGTCTGAGGGTCCGCTCTGCAACTCCGTTTCTTGGAATCAATAAATATTGGAATGGTCTTTGGTTGCGATTGATCGTTGTGGATTTTTCTGGCATTTAGGAAACTAAATATGTTTAATGGTTCTAAGTAACTTAACCGGTAAAGCACTTCAGTTTCAGAATTTGTTAGGCTGTATTGTTAGTAAGGTTGCATTTGTATTTTTAAAGTCAGGAGTGGAAAGTTCAATTGCAACTGCAGCTGATGCTATAGCAGAATATTTGATTAGGAAAGGTAACAGCATCTGATCAGTGAGGTGTCAGGTTATTTCACGAGTTGCAATGATTCTGACAACACAAGAGAATTACTGCATTTTAATATTAAATTTAAATAACCCGGATTCATCACACGAAGAAATGGTACAGTGATATTTTAAGATTATTTTGCAAGGTTAAGGCTAGGAGCTACAGTAATATTAAATCAGATATTTGTATCTAATAATTTCAAATATTTGTTTAGTAATTTTTCATTTTTAATTGCATCTTATTTAAGAGTTTGGTATTATCATTGTGTTATGTGCCACAGTGCCCATGGAAAAGACGAGTTTAAAGTTAGTATTAAAGGTCGGTGGAGCACCTTTGACTCCTGAGGTGACGATCGACAGCTTGACAGATGACAACTTCAGCGACACTGAACGAAGACAGCGACACAAGAAGAAGAAACGTCACCATGAAAAACACAGCAGCCATCGACATCACGAAAGAAGGGTCTGTTAATTTACATTATACATTGTGTTCCAATTGAAGTGGCATCATTTTAGAAATCATTATAACCTCAACAAATTCAATAATTCAATGCAATCAATGCATCATTACGCCTTTTACTATTTCGATTCTGTGCACTGAGGTCTGCTTGATGCCTGCCTCTCTAGCAATCCGACTCTCACTTCGATGAGTTCCAGGTGCATTCTCTTGGCTAAGAATGAGATGAATAGTTGTGGTGTGGATTGCAGCTGCATAGCTCTGTCTGTTCTGTGTTCAGACAGTTTTGTGTTGTAGATCGTGGTTCACGTTTTGTAGGATTTTCGAAAGCTTGCAGCGGAGACTGAGGAGGGTGAAGACTCAAAGGAGGAAGACGAACCAACTCCAAAGCGTTTGCAACTCGAAGACGAAGACGACGAAGACAGTCTTCATGTTAGGAATCTGCGAGAGAAAAAGACGAATGAAGATGATAAGACGCCGCTTCAACTGTGCCTTGATTATTTGCACAGGATCTTGCAGAGGTTCAATTTCTTTTCTATTTAATACAAGATTTAGTCAGATTAATGATTTGTTGATTAAGAGCATTGACAAAATGTCTCCATTTTGCTTACTTATTGATTTGTGATTTTAAGAAAACATGACAATGTACAGGAGGATCTGAGATCTGTTTAATACAGAATATAATTATAGCAAACTGATGATTGGTACAGTAGAACCTCGTTATATCGAACTCGTTTATATCAAAATCACGTTTATATCGAAGTCTGAGCGCCGGTCCCGCCAAAACAGTGTTAATGATACAGGAATCGGATATATCGAACCTCGGATATATTGAAGTATTTGTCACGGTCCCTTGAACTTCGATATAACGAGGTTCTACTGTAACTTGCTGCTGACTGATTGGTGGTACAGTCATTGAGGATGATGTTTGTGAATTTCTTGCTGAAGTTGTTCCATGACGTCATCTCCTCATTGGATTTATGCTGTGCTATGCTTTGCTGACATCTTGTTGCAATGTTTTGATTTTATGCAATTTTATCCGGGATATTTGTTGTTTTGTTCTTCTCAGAACATGTTTGAAGTTGTTAATGATGTGTTCATAATGCATCTCTCTCTGATAGTAATTAACTTCTGTCTTATGGACATTAAACAGAATCATTTGTTATTGTGTGTTTTTGTGATTGAATTTGATCAGAGGACACTGTAATTGATTCACTTGCACAGTGCTTAGGGGTCTTAGTTTTATTCTGGTTCTGGAAACTTTTAAGTAGTGTGAACACGATGGAGTATATGTTAATTTAGGTACCGGTATATCTTTGCTGTGTGTTGCAGCTGCATCTGGCAGCAGCTGTTGTCATACAGCTGAGCTCAGAGGAGTTTGTCAATATTTAGGCGATGGTGGATTCATTTATGGTATTATTATTCTTACTAGTGAACGGTGAAATCTAATGATTTGATTGCTAACAGGAAAGACACGAATGGTTTCTTCGCATTTCCTGTAACAGACAACATTGCACCTGGCTATTCAAGTATCATTTCACATCCCATGGACTTCAGCAGCATGAAAGCGAAGATAGACGACGGAGCGTATGGCAGTGTTGCAGAATTCAAGGTAGAGAGCTGTGACCATTGTAGTGATGAGAGTTCTTATGAAGATGCAGTTTTGTGTTATCACTGTCATAGAAGAGTGCAGTTTGCCATTTGAAGTATTTGGCGAATTTTGGCTCATGGTTTAATGCAGATTGGGGTTCAGTCTGTAAGAATTTCTTTCAGTTTAAAAAGTGAATTTTGATTCAGAACTTTTCAGCATTTGATGAGAAACTCAGTCACTTCACAGAATCATGGACATATGGACATCTAAAACTGCTAAATTTGGGGACCGATCCGTTTCAAGGGAGGACCCAATATTGTGGAACTCCCCCCCTGAGGACATAACGAGGGAGACCACCCCCAACTGATTCTTAGCGAAGCTTAAGACACATCTTTTCAAAATTTTCTACTAAAGACTATTGTAAAGTGCTCTTGACTGTGGCCTTCGCTACGCATATAGCGCTATATAAATTATCGTTTATAATATTAATAATAATTTGATTTAGAAAAATTTGCATGCTTAGGACATTTTTTCATTTGAAGATTTTTGCTTGTTCAATAGTTTCATTATACTATTTGTAATTTGAATTGAGATTTGGACTTTGACTATTTTCTTTGATTTGGAAAATTGCTCTTTGATTTGAAAGTGTTGATCCAAGGTTAAAGTCTGTTGAAGTAATTCTTGTGGATTTTAAGTTTAATGATTTGAAATATGAGTCAATCACTTGAGTCTGGCTCCTCATAGGTGGAGCTGCTTTTGTGATTTGGTGAAGCTGATTGGTTTAGCTTTATGTCAGTCTTAATTGCTTTCTCATTCTGCTTTTCAAAACAGGCAGTTTGTAAAGACCAGAATTTGAAGTTGAACACTTTTAAGTTTCTCGTTGAAACTCTTCTTTTCTTTGGTATTATCAATCTTATTGCTGTTTCAGTCACTTCTGCAGAATGGCAATTCTCTCAAATAGGACTAAGCGCTCTGGGAATTTAATGATTCTCTTTCGTCATTGATTCCAACTGTATCTAGGTTGACTGCAAGGGAAGTACATAGGCTTTGTTATATGTTGTTATGTGTCTGCAGTATTCACAGTTATTTAATTAAGAAAACAAAAAGTGTGATTCAGTAACTGAAACTGTGCAAATATTTGTTTTTCTGATCAGAATGATTACGAGTTGATGATGAATAATTGTATAACTTACAACCATCCAGACACCGTTTACCACAAAGAAGCAAAGAGGCTTCTTTCTGTTGGTCTTCGTCTCATGAGCCGAGTGAGTTCTGCCGTCTTCTTACGTTCTGCGTCAGTTATGTGTTATCTGCTGTGATGAACAATTTGGTCATTGAATATTACATTGGCAGTTCCTGTTTCAAGTTGCAGCTAGAGGTCTACACAGGGGGGAATCCTCCCCCGCCGCCCCACTCCGTGAAAGTCAATCCCGCCCCGTCTCTGTGGATTTTGTCTCCAACCCCCGCTCGTCCCTGTTACTTCAGACAATGGACCGGTTTACAGAACTTTTCACCTGTTTACATAATAACCAGAGTACAGGTTGCTAGCTACTGTGTTACAGTGGCAACTTGTACTCTCTGGTCTGCATGTAGACGTAACACAGACGCAGACATTCCCTTTACTGCTTCTTGTGTGGCCGATCGGCTGACTAAGCGTGAAACAAAATGCAGAAACTTGTTGCTATTTGTTCATCAGCTGACCCTGTTCCCATGGGTAACTTGTGGAGTTAGTCCCCTCACCTCTGGGGCCCGGAATTCTCATCCCTGCCTCCAACTGCCCAGCCCTTGTGCAGCCCTCTAGTTGCAGCTGAAGTCTCGTTTGCCCAATGAATTTAAATATGTTTTTTTCCAAACATCAATCATTATTCATATTTATTCAATTGTTGGAAGTTTTAGAATGATTCATTGTTGAGTTTCACTGTGAGGTGGTTATATAGCGGCTGTTGAATTGTTCTTAATGTAACCTCTGAACAGGAGAAGCTGTTGCACATGAAACGAGGTCTTCCGTTTATGTCGGGCGTTTCAAAGGAAGAGCTGGGCTTTGACGAAGAGACCGCTGCAGCGGCTGACGATGGAATGGCCGTTGCAGATGGAAGCAGGTCGAGCAAATCAAAAGTCAAACAGAAGAGACCAAGGTGCTTTGCTAACACACTCTCAACGTTAAATGCTCTGATTTCGCCCGACTCGTAGCAGGCACAAATGGATTTGGCCTAAGCGACTGTGGAACGCCGAAGAGATTTTGATTTCTTTCTGACATCCCAGTTGTGCATTTGGCTTGCATCAATGAATTTTCAAGTTAGAATTTGCCTCTCTGGTAACTTGAATTTTATGGTGAAAAGATAATTGTATTGTTTTGTAAAGCCCGTGTGCTTTCGGCTAAAACTAGGCCTTGATTAGTGCATGACACTGAGGTGGTTTCTATTTTTTTCTGAAGCCTTTTAGCTGCTTTTTGGTTTTGCTTTGTAGCTTAGCATTGAATTTTGATTTATAATTTCTGATGTTTGTCAATTGCTTGGAGTTGATGTCCTTTGATGTGTGAAGTCCAGATATTCTGAACGTAAATTCAGCTTTTAGACGAGTGCATGGCATCGACACAATTTGATTTTCTGTTGAAAATGTTCAGCATCCATTTGTGTTTTCATGTCAGTAAACAGTTTGAAAGGTGCAAAAGATCTGCAATAACCATTTCTGTTGGTTGTTTTAAATTTTCTAGCAATGTTGCACACATATGAATATTATGTTTGTGTGTGTGTGTTTATTTGAAGCAGCTCTGGATTTGATCAGAGCTGACTTAAAAAAAGCCTTGTGCTGTTGTTAGCTGATGATGCTCCTCTATTTTAAATTGAATATTGGGATTGCTTGAATTTTCAATGTGTGTGTGTGTGTGTGTGTGTGTGTGTGTGTGTGTGTGTGTGTGTGTGTGTGTGTGTGTGTGTGTGTGTGTGTGTGTGTGTGTGTGTGTGTGTGTAAGTAAGAACAGGCATCTGCAATTCAGCGTTCAAATGAGAGAAATTCTCGGTCACTGTTTCTTCGTGGTTTTGTTGAGACTTGTTTAGTGACCTTTGAACTTATCAAGGCAATTTGTTGACAGTTTGTGTTAAAAGTTGGTTTTTGTGTCATTCATTCTGTTATGCAGTGGTATTGGAAGATTTGAGGCAGTTCCTGACGATATGACCCCCGAAGAAATTCTGGAACAGGCACAAAATGCTGCCCAGGAAGCCGCTAATCAGCTGATGATTCAATCGCCTGCGAGCAAAGTGAGCGCCAGAATGAGAGACTTCATCAATGGCTGTTACTCATGCTTAATAATAATAATAATAATAATAATAATAATAATAATAATAATGGTTCAGTTATATCTGCCTTGTGTGAGAACCACTATGTTACAATGGACCCAGCCATTCATTTATACGAATGGCCGGGTGCTGTAACATAGTCTTGCTGTGTAATCTCATTCTTTGCCCTCCTGTCCTCAGGTAGGTTTGTTCCTGTATTCTCATTCTTTGTCTTTTGTCTTTGAGTCCACAAGTAATAACAAAACTCAGCAGTATACAATGTCATGGATGCCTCATTCTTTGTGCATGTTCTTAAGCATTTCAATCACTTTGTAAATTTGTTGCAGATATTTGGTTAAATTAGTTTCATTCTAATATTATTTTCTTAATTGTGTGTCTGATGTAAAGAGCAGATGATTTTAAATTGATTTAATTAGATTGGTTTTTTGCGGAGAAAAGAAGACGGAACAACGACGCTGAACATTTTGAATCCAGATGACGGTGGCTTTAGTAAGTATGATGATACGTTTCAACTCCATCAACTTTGCCTAAGCATGAAATATCAGAACCAATCAAAGTAGAAATGCATTAGCCTTTTGAGGTTTTGGTTGAATCAAGGAAAGGCAATTTTAGACAAGCAAACTCATTTTAGTTATCATTTGCTTCAAATTGGAAAGTTTGAAGACTCAAGTATCAAATTACCTAAAAATATATAAAAACTTGGACATTTATGATGTGAGAAGACTCAACTTTTGAGACTTGTGGTGCAAAAATGTTCTTGGATGTAATTGTGTGATATTTTAGTTGCATTTCATTGTTGCCGTAAAGGTTTCATTTGCTCTGATATTGACAGTTTCAGAGAAAGAAAGAGTCGTTAGCCTTGGGTCTTTGGTTGGCAAGTTGACGTCCGGGTCAGGATCCCTGATGGGAGTCAGAGAGGACAAAAGAAACAGAGTCAGCCATGGTCAGCATCTGAGTTCAGATGGTCAAATTCTTAAAACAATCTCTTTCAGAAGATTCACACCACAGTTTGGTCATTTGCTTTCATTTGATGACGACTTGTCTTGACGCACATTGTGCTAATTGTTTTCCGATGAACCATGATGTGTGTCCGATGTTGTTTTCAGTTACTTACCTCAACTACGGAGCATTCAGTTCCTATGCTCCGGTCTATGACTCGGCGTCGGCCAACATCAGCAAAGAAGACTCCGACCTCCTCCTGTCGACCTATGCTGATGAAACCGGTCTACAGTACGCCAAAAGGTGAGGCGGCTGCTCCTCTTAACATCATAACCTCCTTTGTCATTGTTATCCATGGCTGCTGATGTATGTTATATTGCCTGTGTGCATTATTGGTTCAACTTCTTCCATAGATTTATCTAAGTCACTGTTCTATGTCGGGCGATGTAGTCTTCTTCCAGCCATAGATGTTGTCCCCAAATTCCTCCATTATTCCTGATCGACTACAGCCTCAGGCGTTGACTGTTGTCATCTGGCTTTTCTAATATTTTTGTCATACTGGTTCTGACTCTGATCTTCCTCTATATTTTATCAAGCCATTCAACCTTTTCTATCATTTTCTTCTTCTGCTGTTTGGTTGTCATCAGCCTGTTTTTTTTTTATTCTCTATGGTTTGGCTAAATTGTTTTTATTCTTTGCTTGTATGTGACCATTTCCAAATACTTGTGTAATTCCTGAGAGAGTGTGACCAAAGCCTCACTTTCTGTGTAAACTGTTTGTGTTTACATATTTCAGTCTTCGCCATTTTGTTGCTGACGCTGGAGATTATACGATTGCGATGGTTGATGATCTGCTGAATGTGTTGACGTCGGGAGAACACTCGAAGGTCATGGCTTTGCTGGAAGAGGTGAGAGACAGACTTTCTTACTTACTTACTAAGTGTAGCATTTATTCAATGAGGTTTTGTGAAGTGGATATGTGTAGGTCTTTGTTCTGTTTCAGGAAAGCAAGAAGATATATTCAGTGCAATCGGCGTTCAAAGACTCTGGTATCTGGTGAAACGATTGCTCTCTTAGCCGTTTCTCACGGGGGAGGGGGAGTTGGGGAGGGGAGGCTCTTATGGCTGGGTGCAGCCATTGCATGATGTGGATTAAAATGAGGACTTTGTTTTCTAACTGACCTAAGAAAGGTATCTTAAAATGACTGAAGAATGCACCTGTGAATGACATTTCTTGGCTTTGTCTTCTGCATTTGCTTTCAGTCCATCTGATTCATTCACATGCATCGATTGATGTTGTTGTTTAGAGCTTCCTCTGCTGTGGATGGCTGTGCTTGAGCTATGTACATCAGCATTTAGCCTCTGACTGATTGGAAGAAGCCTGACTTTCTCCGAACAGTGTATTGTAATAATAGACTTTCGGCCTGTTAGTGTGTAAATACCTATAATCACAACTATTTCCAATATTTAATATTTTTTATTTCTGCAGAGAGAAGAGAAAGAAAAGCAAGAGAAGCAGGAGACTGAAACTGCCAATGAACAAATGGACGCAACGGCCGTAGGTTCTCTTCTGCAGAAGTCAATCACTCTAATAGAAAGTTACTTACTTATTTAAAGGCTTTTTTTTGCCCCCACAATGTACTTTTGGTCTTACCAGCAGCCGAATATTTAATTAAAATTCTTGTAAATTCTTGTAAATTTACAACATAATTATTTTCTGAAGGGACTTGAAACATGGGTTTCTAGGACTAAATGTTCAATATGCACAGAATTTAACTTTAGCTACCCAGCATTTACACACACACACACACACACTTTACATGATCACATAATTTTACTTGGCTCTTGTGAGCGTCCTGTTTACATGAAAAGATGAAAAGTGCCTAAGTGAGGCACGAGGAAACAGTGAGTTCTACTCTCAACAGCAGATGGCCAAATGATAGCTTTGCTCTCAATTAAGAAAACCTGGCTCAGTCTGAAATGACCGAGCCTCTCGTTCAGAAGAACGTCTGTCAAATGGAGGCAAAGTGTTTGCCACTGCAGAGTCTCAACAGATACAGTTTCTCAGGGAAGCTCTTGTAAGAGTAAAGCCGATCGGCAGAGAAACATAACCGAGTGCAGACGATTGTTTGCATTTGTGCTGATTTGTGATTTCACCCTCTTTTGTAAATGAAGACTTGAAACCAGTGTTTTACCCAGGCCTGTCAGGGGTATTTTCCCCAAAACCTCAAAATCCCCCCAACACAAATTTTTGCATGAACTATGTCTCTTCCCCTCCAGCCAAGTCAATTCCCCCACCCAAAGGCCTGGAGTCTGGATAAAACACTGCTTGAAGTGATGTTTGGTGATCACTTAACATAAGTAAGATCTTCTGACTGCAGATGGAAACTGATCAACCAAGTGCTGCTGATTGCATCAAGAGTCAGGATGAATTAGGAACTGGAGAATCCTTGCTAAGTGGCTTTGGTGAGTCTCTGAAGATTGTATTATGAAATTACCAGTTATTCAAAAGGGTCTTCAAAATGGTTAACGTTGCTAACTTTCCTCTCTTTTCAGTTTCTTTTGGTTCTGATTTTTGTGTGTATTTAAAAGTCGGTGAAATTAAATCGGGAACTAGTTTTGATTGAATAGGCTGAAAGGGTTTCAAGCAGTCTATTATCTAGAATTGTTTAGTCTTGTTCCATGTTCATTGCAGGCCTTGTTTCTGCCATTTTGATTTGTTGGTTCTGTTTCACTTTGTCTCGATGTGCACAGAAGACGAAGCACAGCAGCTGCACCTGGACGAAGCAGACCAAGAGACCGAGAAGAAGCTCAACCGGACGACCGATCTCATCTTGGATCTTCAGCAGACTCAGTATGAGCGACTGAGCGAGAAGCTTCCGGATCATTTGGCTTACGTCAAAGACCCGTCAAATGACGAGATCAGCCTAGGTTTCAGATTTCTTCCTTATTGGTATTTTGCCTGCGGTTTCTAACCTCAGCAGGGCTTATGTTGAATGCCTAATGTTTGTGGCATTCATAGACAGCTTAAAAATTGCACATTCTGAGGATTTGCTGTGTTCTGTTTGTTTAGGTCTAATAATAATTTTTAATCATTTTTATGAAACTGTTTAATAAGTATAGTCAAAGATCTGTAAAAAGTATAAGGGCTTTAATGACTGATAAAAGAAAGATCTTATATATATATATATATATATATATATATATATATATATATATATATATATATATGATATATATATATATATGTGTTGTGCAGATGCATGTGAAATCTATGGTTGTATTGAGTGGTGCTTATTTAACCCGACCATAAAAACAAGTTTATATAATATCCTGTTTTTGTGCGATTGTTTTTCTTCTGCAGCCAATGAAGTTACAAAGCAATTGACCGAACTTGTGAAACAAGTAAGTTAAGCAGACTGTGAGTTATGTAGGGAATGTTTATCTGAAAAGCCATCAAATCATAAATCATTGGCTGACCACAGTGTACTCTCTCTATTTTCATAGTTGTTTTTTGTTGGTATTATGATATTGCAAATAAAATGCTTTAATGAAATTGGTCCAACAGTTTTTTGAGAAAACTCCCCTTAGTCCTTTATGCGCTTGAAACAGGCAATCAGTCAACCCTTAACTGTTAGATCAAACTGTAGAGTTGCTATTGATGTTAAAGTGAATTAATTATTTTACAGCTTTGATGGTGGCAATTCAAATGGGTTTTGATTTCCTTTACACCTTTGCTCACCAATACAAGAATTTAGTCGTATAAATTGCGAGGAATGCTAAGGAGTTTTTGTCTGAAGGGGGGGGGACTAATGTGAAATGGAGTATCATATTATGAACAATGACAAAGTGAATTTATTTCAGGTTACACCAGGAGATGTTGTGAAACTTGAGAGAGTTCGTTCTGCTATGGGGATAGCAGTGATGGCGGTCAGTGGAGACACCAGCGGCAACACATTGGACACCGACACTCCTTCTTCCAGCACTTCGTCATCTCCACAGCAAGTGTCGATAGCGTCGCCAGACGTCGTGACCGCAGGAAGTGGGGACGAGAACGCAAAGACAGTCGGCGAAATGTCGGAACTGGAAGACGACTCCCTGTTTCTCTTTGAAGAGACGATCGCTGCCCAGGAAAATACACTGACAGAGAACGAGTGCGTCAGCGGTCCAACAGATTCAAATCACTGTTAGACGGAATCACTAGGAACTCAACTTTCTAATATAAATAAAGACAAAAACTGAAAAGTTAATATAACAAATTTCTGTAGTTTTAAGGCAGCACAGACACAGCTCGCATGACTCGACTGTCACATGATTAGATTTATTTTTAAAAAAATGCTGATATCTTTGCTTTGCAGCACAACACAGATGGGCGTGTCATTGGAAGTGGGAGATTCAACTCTGACCACAGTTAACTGTGTACTGTTTATTGATAACGGACACTCTGAAAGCGGAGAATGTGCACTTTAGATCAAAGCCTGGGTGTATTGTTTGATGAAGCTAATGGAAATAAAGGAGCATTAAGTTATTCAACATTCGAACTCTAATAAGAAAGTACACTGTAATCGATGTAACAATAGCTGTATTACAAAGTCCATGACAAAGCATTTTACACAGAGAATATCAGCAGATGTCATTGGTGAATAGAAAAATAGTTCACAGCAGCACTGTACACATATGAAATACCAATACAAAAACTTCAATTTCAAACTGAATTTAATTACTTTCCATTCAAGTATTTCATTTTGAACTTTTACAATAATTTCCTTTTTCAAAGATGCAGCAATGTTAGACACACACACACACACACACACGCTGTGAAATAATTTCAATTGCATTGCAGTAAGATTTCATAAGATTCCATTTTTGCTTTAGTGCTTTATTCAGCACCCAATCAGTAAAATTGTCTGTACATGTGTCATGTTTACAGAGAAAAAGATGTGTTTAAAAGTATGAATACAGCAAAATAGTTTTTTCCTCTAAAGATATTAAAAATAAAATTTTCAGCCAATTGAGGCAAAATGTTCACATTGTTCAGTCTTCATGCAATGAGAAAATATATGAATCAGCAAATATAAAGTACCCTAAAACCAGAATGAAATTTCTATATCAATCATAATTGATATAGAAATATATCATAATTTCTAATTATGACAAATAGCAAGTCCAGATAAATGTATCAAAATGAAAAGACAGGGCAAAATAATAAAATACTGTAATGAAAATGCATCATGAAGCAACTAGAATAATTGTCAAAAGACACAAAAACAAGCAATGCAATAAGAGACTTCTCAAAATACACACACACACACACACACACACACACACACAAGAAAAGCATATTCTAACTTAAAACAGACGGCTGCAGACAAAAACTGAATTACTTTCAATTGCAAACAAATTCTCAAAAGCAGTGGACAAAATATTACGACAAATGAAAAGACAAAAACTACAAATGCACACTCCACTCAATCATCTGAAATACACGTGTACACTGCTAATAATTACATAATTTACATGTACATCTTCAAACAGAATCCATACAAACTACTTAACTGCAATGAGACAGTAGCCTCTTGAAAGTGTAACTTGAAGTTTTGTCAAGTTTATTATTCACTTAATTGAATAATTGTGCATTGATGTCACAAATGTTATTATAGGTTCAACTGATAAACAGGGTTGTATTGGAGATTCATTTTCAAATCAATTTGACCCATAAAAGAACACTAATTTCACATACTTTGATATTTCACAAATAACAGCACTGTACTGAGAAGTATTCAGTCACACGTCAGGATCTTAATATATAAATGAAAGGCAAGCGAGGTTTGGTGAGCAGAGATTTGGGACTTTAAGGAAGTTCTCTCTCTCTCTTGCTTCTGATTAGTGAAACTCATTTCAGCTACTAACATCCATCAAATACTAGATGTTTTACTGTTATTCAATGAGGTAGCACAGACACAAGTAGCATTTAGAGTAACGTTGTACATGCACTTTAAATGCAAAGTTGTTTCACGCTAAATGCTAGACTATTGCAATACGATGTTAAGATGATGACCATCATAAGTGAATCATTCAGAGGAACACATGGCCATAAAGTTCTCTAGTCTTGCCAAACGAATGGTATGTGACGCAAGCAGTCATGAATTATAACATTTAAAAGAACAGACCATTGCATTGACAGACTCAACTCATTGTGATTACATTTCCTGTCTCAATTGCCAAATCATTTGTTGGTGTTATATCACAGCCATTACTACAACTCAGAAGGTCTTCAAAAACAGACAAAGGCACCGATTTCAACACAATTTTTGGAAATTTCTAAAACAGATCACACAGATTATGTAACAAAAGCAAGCCCACTGAGAGACATTCCGGGCCCCCGTGCAAGAACAGTCACGGGCCCCTAAAAAGTTGAAAGTTTATAATTTGTAGAAAGTTCCTCAGAAAATTTAAAAATTCTGGGCCCCTGAAGGGACCCAGAATCAAGGGTAAAAAAGTAGTGATGACCTTTTTTGTTTGTCGGGCTTTTTCAGGACGATAAAGTAAGTTAAAGTAAGTATGGCGGACAGGCCCCCAAAGCATAATTGCACTAGTTCATGAGATAACATTTTTGCAGACTCACTCGGGCCCCCTATGTATCGCCGCACCCCTGTACATTTGCCCCTCCCCGCCCCTCTCTCGGCGGCCCTGAACAAAAGTACAAATTCTCAATTCATCTACCGGTAATTTAATCTTAAAACTTCTATAGTGCCACTTCATATTGCAGAAAAGCATCAGCGGATGGCACACCAAAGCACAATCACATAAGATCACTGCAAGAAAGTTTCAGTTGAAGGAAGCTTAAATTGCACAAATAGTTTGATGACTGTCACATTTCTAAATTGTAAAATGGCACTATATATATATATATATATATATATATATATATATATATATATATATGTGTGTGTGTGTGTGTGTGTGTGTGTGTTCAAAACATGTAATTAGTAATTACACGGAATGACTAAAAGTTTCAGTCATTGAGTGTAATGACTAATAGGGTCAGTCATTTGCAATGACTAACATTTCCAAAGATTTATTTCACACCTTGACCGCTATATTCGCTAATATAATCCTATATGACTGCAATTTCCGCATCTCAGGCTGATAGGTTAATGGGTTAATAGGTTATCGCTGGCCATAGAAGCTGAAAGTGTCATCAGTTAACAATAAGTCGAAGCGACAGTAGTACATTCTTAGACGATATGATGTACTGCAGTGTGGAGATGCAGAAGAGTTGATAAAGAAATGTACAGAAGCAAATGGCGAAGAGCAAACAGTTTATTTTGCACATATTGATGAATAATTATATGATATAGTGAAGCACGTTCTTCAGAGTACTGGGCACGGAGGACGGGACAACATGATGAAGACTTTACCAACCAAATATGCTAACATAACACGTGAGGTTTGTCTAATAATACAGCTCCTCGATCAAATTAAAGTATCCCCTTTAGTTAGCAATCCAGGTTTTTTGTTGCTAGAATGAAGTTGTCCTACCTGTGCTCTGAACGTGTTTTCTATATCTCTGTTATCCATTTTAGAATCTGCTGTATTTGTACTAACTGAAACGTCAAGGAGCTACTTCTATTTATATAGAATCACATTTCTATAGAAGGGGTTTACTGGAAATCGAGTCTAGTCTAACCCAGTTGAATTTTAATGTCTGGATTAGTGTCATTATTTCAGTTTAACAGGTTCTCTGTTAGCACCACTAATAGTGCAACAATTAGTGTGAATATGAGTGCCAAACAATGAATTGAATGAATCTGTCAATGACTAACAAAGACAGTAAAGAGGGGAGCCTGAAAATATGGCCAGCGATAATCCACCCTTCATTAACCTATCAGCCTGAGACAGGGAAATTGCAGTCTTATAGGATTATATTATCAAATATAGCGGTCATTCAAAGTGTGAGATAAATCATTGGAAATGTTAGTCATTGCAAATGACTGACCCTATTGGTCATTACATGCAATGACTGAAACTTTTAGTCATTCCGTGTAACAACTAATTACACGTTTTGACTGTAACATATATGACAGAATGCAATTTAAGCAAAATACACTTTGTATGGATAAATATGTAAACATAGAAGGCAATAATGTTCCAGCAGGTAAAATTAAAACAACTAACAATAATCTACTTGGTAATTTATAAACATTACTGGACAAGACTAAAAAGTAAAACAAATGACTATGTATGATAACTGCATAATGTGCAAGAATGCAACATTCTAAAGCGCTTTTACCATCCAGCTTAATTAAATTTGTGTAAAGTGCCTTTGATTTTGATCTATGTCATGTTTACGGCGCTATAAAAATTGTCAAGAATAATAATAATGCTGTACAACAGCTTGAAATAAATATATATATATATATATATATATATATATATATATATATATGTTTATACAGAGGAATTCTTGCGTGATCAGTCTTCCTCTTGAAAGACCGAAATGCTTTCATCGGCCAAAGGCTGTGGAGCATGGTCTTCCGCTTTGGCCGCCTGATCATCGTCCTCTGTCATCATTGTGGCCTTAGAGCGAATGAGACCGTCGTTCTGTGGTGAAGATGGACGGAAGGACTGCTGCTGAGCAGACACCGAACGAAGCAACTGAGAAGATGAAGACTGTGCATGCCTACCTCGGTTCATCTACAAGCGAACATCAAAAAGCCAATTAAATTTCTTTTCCATGCACCAAAATCAATTCACACACCAACCACACCACTTTAATACTTCTTTACTTAATCCTCCACCTCAACATCATCATCATCATCATCATTGTCATCATCATCATCATCATCATCATCATCATCATTGTCGTTGTCATCATCATCACAAGCATCTGAGATGACTGCTTCAGCTGTTGATTAAGCCCTCTAAATTGAACAATTATTACCCTTAGCCTTCGTCTGTTTTGGAAACCAAAAAATGCGTTAGGAATTTAAAAACTCAGCTCTTCTGATTCTTGAACCAAGCAAAAACTTCTTTAGCGCCATTATAATAATAATGAATGTTGCATCAGTTGGAGATCATAAACAAAGTTCATACAGACGTCAGATAGAGTGAACGTCAGATAGAGGACTTGGAAAACTGAGGATCAAGACTGAAAAATAAGTAACAGAATATTAAACAAACTCAAGGCACGTGCAATGCTTAGAAAGCAGTCTACAAGATCTCTACACGGCCGAAGAATAACAGAAGGAAGGCATCAGACACCAAGAGTCGTTGGTTTCTGAGGGTCACTTGCCCATCAGGCAAAGTGAGAACGATGATCATACCATCGCATGAATATTAGGCAGACGCGATGTTGAAGAAGACGTTCCATCATCAGGTGCAGCCGGAGTCACTCTATCAGCTCTGCTGAAGCTTCCAACTTCTGAGTCATTCCTGTCATGTAAATGCATACCGTACTCAGCATCATAACAGCATCCAACATACATACTAAAAGTCACCAGTTTCATCGCTTCTGTCATCATCGTTGTTGTCATCATCGTCATCCACACATTAGAAATTTTAAAAATGTGTTGAGATAAAAAGGCAAAACAACACTGACTTGTAAGGAGGAGGAAGAGGAGGAGGAGGAGGACGAACTGGCAATTCATCTGCATAAAGAGTGCCTGACCTAAAAACATAAATTAACAAATCTGCTGAAGATCGACATTTGATGACAATTTATGAGTCAAAATCAAGGAACATTCCAAATAGATATCTGCAGATGCAATTGCCTCTGAGTTGGACAATTGGTATTAAGCAATTATTCTGAAATGCCTGCAAACATTGGCTTCCATTGGTTTTTAATCTGTTTGGACCTAGGGCCCTGAGTTACAGTCAAGCATAGTGCATGGAACCTTGTATTTAAAACTATAATTTACCAATTAAAAGATAATCTAAATAGCAGGCAGAGTAGTAGACTATTTTGACAATGACAATTCAAGCTTCCTTCTCCACATTGGCAATGTTTAAAAGTACTACTGAATACATTTTAGTTCAAATGCTATAACAAAAAGAATCTTGTTATGCATGGCAGATACAGCAAGAAGCTTTGTGGCACATTTGCAAAAGTATAAAACAAGAAGAACATAAAAATAACATAATCACACGCAAGAGGAAATCTCAAACATCATCATCATCTTGGCTCTCTGCCACTGTAGCAATAGCTAGAGAGCAAATGTGCCAAATCATTCCTTTCTTTAGCTTGTCTTTCAGCTTGGTTCTAGGTCTTCTTTGAAGTTGTCAATCCACTGGTTGTTTGGTCTCCCTTCTCTTCTCTTTCCCTGTATCTTTGCTTGTAGAACTTTGTATGGTCATTGGTTGATTTCCATTTAGCACACATGTACCCATATATAACCGAAATCAGGAGCAGATTGGGCCTGGAAATGACAACACTGGGGAAACTACAGAAAATCTGGAAAACTAAAACCATTCTAAGCATCCCAATTAAAGCAGGACTGTTACTTGTCTTGGTTTGGCCGGTTGCTACTTACGGATGCGAGGCAAGGACACTGAAGAAGGACAAAGAGAGAAGAATAGAAGCATTTGAAATGAAAGGCCTTCGAAAAATATTAGGCATCACATACCTAGAACAAAGAACTAATGAATGATGAAGTACTCCACAAAGCAGGAATGGAAAGAAAGAAAACTGAAATATTTTGGACACTAGAGCATGACAGGGAAACACCATAGAAAAGTCCATAATGCTAGCGATCAAAAGAAGGACGAAGAAGCAGAGGACCATTAAGACAGGACGACCAGAAGCACATTGAGCCACACAAGACAGGACTTTGTGGAGGCAGCTAACCCATGTCATCTCCCAGCATGGATGTGGCAGAATAGCATGATGATGATATCACATGTCCATGCCAAGTTAATCTTTGTCCTCTGATCCTTTCTACTATTTTATCTTTTAGTCCGATTCATTGTCTTATATTGGTGTCTTCATTTCTTATCTTTTGCAATCTGTGGTTTCCACACAGGCTCACTTAGCCTCATAAACCACTTTAAATCACATTATTATTATTTATTATTATTTTATTATTATTATTATTATTATTATTATTATTATTATTATTATTATTATTATTATTACGCTCACCACCGGCATTTGCCTCAAACAGCACATTTCTGCCAACATAAGCCTATCAGCGCTTTTAGCATTTACAGTATGTGTCTGACAGCCATATGCTATTTACCATTGTATTATATGTCTTCATTTTGGTTACAGATGTTAAGTTGTTTTTTTTTCTATAAAGTTTTTCATCCCTCGTATTGCTTGGAGCCCTTTTGATATTCTTAATTTTACATTTTCTTCCTGATTGTCACCACTCCCAATCACTCTTCTAACATATAAGAATGACTGAACTTGCTCCAGTTTATGTCCATTCACTTCAATACTCATGGGTTTATAAACTTTATATTTCTTTTTGCTATTTCCATCACCTTTGCTCTTGCTAATTTATATGGAGTCCAAATATTCTGCTTGTACATCTAGCAGCATCTGACAGCAACTGTAAATCCAAAATGTTTTCATGATTGGGATTATGTCATCAAAAAATTTGAGATTATTCAGTTTTTCACCTGCACATAGGGTTCCTACTTCATTTCTAGTGCTATTTTAAAAATGCACTCTAGCACAAGTATGAACAACGTTGGGAGAGGATGCATCATTGTCTTGTGCCAATTTTAGCCTTAATCCATTTGATAGTTCATAATCAATTTCCAATGTGTTTTTCATATACTATTTTTATTAGTCTTGCTTTTTTCTTCGATTTCCGAGTTTCTAATAGCTTGTCAAAGACCCTCGTGCCAGACTGTGTCAAAAGCCTGTTTATAGTCTATGAAATTCACATATAGTTTTCAGTTTGTCTTAATATACTACCATCCAACTGCCTTATTGTGAAAGGTGAAATTTAAAACATAAAATGCATTAAATAAAGTATCATTAACAGACCCTGGGTTTGATGCTCTGATAATTCGTCGGTGTGGATACGTCATTGTGTGACTTCCTCCGCATGCTCTTGATGTCGCAAATACATCTGCCATTTCTGCATTCTGTGAAGTCCAATTATAACTGAAATGATAAAAAGGATATCGGAAATAACAATCAATCAATGAATAAACATCGATGGCACCACTGTCATACTGTCCAGAGCATCAGCCAAAATGGCGCACCAAATTCAATATGAACTAAAGCAAGGTCAAGTCGGAAAGGACAGCCATAACAGCTCCATTCCGCGGAGGCAGCACCTCATCCACCGTTCCGAGTTCCAAGTCGACGGTGTGGTCATTGCCCCTAGTAGACAACTGCGTCTACTTGGTGTTCTTCTTGATGAGACTTATGTTCAGCGGACATTTGGACAATACCATCCGTTTGTGCTACTATCACCTGTGCCGGATAAGAGAAGTCTGTTGCTACTTGCCTATTTTGGCAGTCATAGACTTGGTTCACACACTAGTTGTCTCTCGGGTGGATTATTGTAACAGTGCGCTGTATGGACTACCGGTTGGGCAACTTAATCGACTGCAGTTGGTTCTGAATGTCTCGGCCCGCCTGGTGTTTGGTGCCAGATGGAGCAGCCATGTAACGTCGTTCCTAAGGGATCGCTTGCATTGGTTGCGGATCTCTGAGCGAGTGGCATTGACCCCCACTGCCCAACGTATCTGTCAGAGCTAATCAGCCGATCGACGACAGTACCACGTCGCTCCCTTCTCCGTTCCGGCGCCAGCAATCATCTCGTCGTCCCCCCTCCGCTCAAGACAGTGGGGTTAGGGACTGGTCCTTTCGTCGTGGAAACCCGGCGTCGTGGAATCTACTCCCGAAGGCTGTGACAATGAAGACCTCTCCAGATCGGTTCTTACAACATCTCAAGATGCATTTGTTTAGCAGTTCGTTCCCTGTACAGCGTCTTTGACTTTAGTCACATAGCTGTGTTACTGCGTTTAAGAAATGGTCAAGTTTAATAATAATAATAATAATAATAATAATAATAATAATAATAGTGGGGGGGGCAAAGGGGATAGGCCAAGCCAAACAGGTGTGTGTTAAGACTAGATCTAAAAGATGATAATGTGCTGGCTATAGGAAGTGTTGCTGGATATGAATTCCAGAGCCAAGGGCCACACACTGAGAAACAGTCAGTGCCAATGACTGTGTACAAGAATGAGGAACAACAAATGAAAGTCCTGTTGAGTATCTAATGGAATGACTAGTAGACTGAGGGATGAGTTGTGTCTTAAGAAACAGTAACTGGGTTCATTGCATAACATGCTTTATAGACGTCTATAAGACATATTTTATAATTAAATCAGTGCTTGATAGGAAGCCAATGTAATGAATGTCTGACTGGGGATACATGTTCAAATCTGGGAGTCTTGGATATGACTCTAGCCAAAGTATTCAGTACCCTCTGGAGTTTCTCCATATTGGATTCTGTTAGGTCAAAAAGCAGGGAATTGCAACAATCTAGGTGACTAGATACCAATGCATTGGCTAACTGAATAATAATAGGCATGCAGATGTCTGATGTGATAAATGTCTTGAATGTGAATTTTATTCACCTGACTCAATTGCATTATATAAAGATGCAGGTTTCATGAATAAAAATACCAAATAAGAATTATTATAGCAAATAAACATATATAAATATATACTATTGCAACACAATAAATGCTAACCTGTATACATATGTATTTATTAGGTCATTTTGTGAGTGAATTAGACGTCGTCATGAACAAACAGAAGTCGTCAGAAAAGTTTACAGAATGAGATCAAAATTTTGAAATTCTGCACAAGAATCACATCAAACTGTTTCCTATGCAAATGTGAGTCTATTAATGAACCTGTGCTTTGGTTGTCTCATTGGATCTTGGTTATACACTAAGTATGGACAGTTGGTTCGCTTTTCCGGCATTGCAGGCAGAGCGGGTAACGTAGGAATCGCCCTGAAATAATCATAAACAGAGGGCTAACTCATAGCATACATCTTTATACGTTCACTTGAATCAGTTGTCTTCAGGATTAAATTGAGCATAAAAGAATACGCACCTCCAACAACAACCATCTTTTTCCACAACATTACGTCACTTGCTTGGTTCCTTTAAACACAGGGATGCACCTGTGTCCAGATCACTAATCTAATCTAATCTAATCTTAAACTTCTATAGCGCCACTTTCATAATGCACAGGAGCATCAACCGATGGCACACCAAATCCAAATCACTAAAGATCCAGGTCAAATCCAGGGTATCCGGCCAAACAAACGGGTGACAGTCTATGGTGGATAAGCCCGGTCAAAAAGATGGATCACGCACCATTTCTGCCCAATGGCAAGCATTTTGCAGTCGCTGGACCCTCTCTGTGCAATAATCTAATTCTATCCAACTGTTCCTCATCTCTTACCAACTCTGAAAGTTCTCTAAGAAAATTTCAAAGTACCGCATCTTCACCAAACAACTCCAAAGTTGGCGGGAGCACCTCTGAGTAGAAATAGAAATCTATACAAATCTTTACATCACATTATTTTATACAAACTCAGTGTTTTATGGTTAACCCCTGACTGATCATGGCATGAACAAATACAAAATGCTGATCACATCTGCATGAAAATGAGAGAAAATTACCAACAAATACAGTGTTGTACCTTTGAGCCATCACATCAAGCGGTCTGTCACAGGAAATGCAGTGAAAATGCTGGATAAGTTGCCTCCTTAATCCTGCTGCTGCTGCTGCAACTGCTGCTGCATCCTCTGGCATCCTGCCCTCTTTCACGGCTGACTGCAGGGTGGCAATCTTCTTTGCAATAATTCTAAGTTGTCTTTCGAGCTCCTCACAATATGGTCCAAACTCCAGACGATCAAGTTTTCCACCAATTTCACTGTTCAACTGATCAAAAGCAGACTTCCATTTACCCTACAAGAAATTCACAGGAAAATGAGAAAATTCACCAGCCCAAGAAATTCATTTCATCAGACCACAGCATCTCAATAACACCAATCGTATGAACCTGTGACTCTGGTGCAATTCACAGAAAGGACGAAATGTGGTTAAATCAATAAATTATAAAAGCAGAAACTATTAAGCAAGCACTCTAGAAATATGTTGAAAGAAGAATACATGGTGGCAGATTCTTTAAAATGTCTACTTATGGAGACCCTCTTACTCCTCAACCTCATCATTTACGGTCAATTTAACCAACTGCATTCAATTCAGTGATGTCCAAAGTGAGCACCAAAGAAGTCAACAATTGACAAAAAACAGAGAAAGACACTAAATCCAGCATAATTCATTTAAGGAATTAACATTTAATGAAAAACCACAGACATATGCACTCGGTCAGAAAGTTGCAAATCCTATTTACACATCTCCCCCTTCTCTCTCAGTTCTCATCAAAATGCACGTTACCAGTTGGGCTGGAGCGCTAGCAACTTACACCATTCAAATCATCAGTAAACAAATAAAAATCTCGTGAATTTATATACCTCAGCAGCTGCTTATATCTGGTGCTTAATACTGCCAAATGCACCACACCTGATATGTTAGAAATAAATCAGCAATTAATAACTCATCCTTTTCATTGTGATCTCTTTGAGGTGCGTGAAAGTTCTAAAAGAATCTTGTTGAAAAAAGGCAAATGAACGTCTGAATATTCTTACAATGAACAATGTCCAGGAACCAAATGGCTACAAATGAGTTCACATATTTAAACAGAAAAGCCTTAGAAAAACAATTATGTAAATTATTTTAATATCTTATGAAATCAGTGAAAGTAAAAGTGCAGGAAACAAAAAAGGCAAGAACCTACACTGACCAATAGTTTGCTAAGTTTGTTAATCATTTGGTTGAATTCATTGTATGTTGTTTCAAAGTGTGTGTGACTCAATTTCCCTCTATGTTTTTCTTATCTGTTTCTGTGCAAAGTCACAAAATAACAAGAAAACTAAAGCAAGAAATATATGCACACATTAGAAAAAATATCAACAACATTTCTAAATCAAAGGGTGAAACACAGCAAAGTTAAAAAGCAAACAGTTTTTCTCTGTAAAATGAAAAATATCAACGGCATCAACATTCCATCTAACGCTCTCATTCTGAACTAAATTTCCATCTAATTAAGCAAAAGTCTATCGCACAAAAGAGTCCAGTGCAGAGATGCAAACATCTGAAGAGAAATAACTGCTGCAAGAAAATGCCAAAATGATTCTTAATAAAGCAAGACAAAAAATGAAACATGATTCTGCAATCCATCAATGTGCCAACTGATCTGTTTGTCAATTGATGTGATCTGATCTCAGTCTAAGCAACATCTGAGACAATTACATCAAAACAACTATAGGCAATTTCTACTTGATTCCAAGTAGAAATACTCTATTCTATCTCAAAAACAATAGCCAGAAATGAAAAATTGCAAATTTTAAAAATGCTTTTATCAATATTACATGTGCTGAATTCAATAAAGTAAAGAAAGGTGTTCAAAGTAAAATGTGAAAGTTATTTATTCCACAGATGAACTCAGTTACATTTAAAACTAAGCCTTCTGCTCAACTGCATATAGACACAGGAAACCCTAAAGCAGCTTCTAAAGGTCAATCTATGACAAGAGAAGTGTCAAAGAGCGCTCCTTTCTAAAGAAATTGTCTCTCAATAAATAAATAAATAAATAAATAAATAAAAGTGACTTAGCAATCAAAAGGCAGATGCCAGCATTAGAAACAACAATGTCTATTTAGTCACAATTTTATTTATCAAACAATATAACGGTAGATAGCATTCTTTAAAATGTTAACGCCAGAACCCACCTTCTGACCACAATGTCAGGATAGCCATGTGAAAAAAACACATGAACAACAAATCAAAGGTAAAAGTCAACGGATGAAAATGTGACAGATGCACGTGAATCGGGTGGAAAGAAAACGACGAAATAGACAGAAAACAGGTGAAATGTCACGAGTCAAGTGTCAATAAAACAACTTCTACCTACCACAATCAGAAAAAAATAAGCAAAGAAAACGACACAGAGTGCGACGAAGGAGAAACAAAGCAAACAGAGAGCCCTGTGCACAGGATGACGCCTGAAAGAGTAAATTCAACAGAATCACTAAACAAACGGTGTGCAGCAATTCTAATAACAGAAGAGCATCAACTGGATATATTATCATCCAACTTAAATAACAATTCTACGGTTAAACAGGGCAGAAAAGTGTTTTTCTATATTGGTGAAAAATCGTTAATTGTCTTGAAAATAAAGACTAACAAACAGGATGAGAACCAGAACTCATAAGCACTGATTCTACTTCATCTACATAATATGTGAACAACGATGCATTGCTGTTTGGCAGAAAATGGTTAACACATAAATAGCGTGAAGTAATTACTGCAAAGGCCAAAATTGGAAGTCATAAAAGAAAAATGCACAAAAGATGATTTTAAAATTTACAGTTTTCCCCAAAAATATGCCTCTCCTAAGTTTAAGCAAGTATGAAAAGCAGAAATGATTGTTTGTCAGACCAGTTAAACTTTCAAGCATGTCCACTAAATTCAGCATGAAGGCTTTGTCTTATTCTTATACTCTAATTATTCTGACCAAAGCTCTTTAGGACAACCTCAACAACGGAACAACGTGGCCATTTTGCAGTGCATCAGGAATTTCCAATCAACAAATATAAAGCATCTGAACTGAAACCAATTTAATACTTCAGGTAATAAGATAAAGGCTTTTCAGAATATAGATTCTAGATACTGTAATGATCAAATCAGGGCCAATGGCTGACAGCCAGCGTCAACAGAGTGTAACGTCAACTGCAGTACAGTGAGGTGCTATGCAGCTCCTAACTTACCAGATTCATCTCATTTTGAATAAATTCCTTATCTGCTTTCCTCTCATCAAGATTTTTGCAAAGACTTTGAAGATCCTGAAATAAAACATCCAGTATGCGTAAAATGACATTTTAAGAGACTTATTTAAAATAAAAATAATAAAGCTACAAATTTTTTTTATAAAAGTCATTTTACATCAAATCCAATAAATCAGTTGATAGGATCATAGGCATAGAAAGTAATCAATAACTGTTTGCATAAGCTAAGCAATCAGTTAAGACTTACACCAATAGCATAGATATATAAATCACAAGAAATCATTAAAAGATTTGATAGATTTCATTCTACAATAAAATTTGAAATGATGACATTTGAAATATAACTGTTGACAGACTTCCAGTTGGTCTCTGTGCTTCAGTGAGTCCTCATTCAGGACAACAACAGCGGTCTTCAATCGATCCAAATCCATCTGCAATGCGTCTGTAGGATGTTGCTGCCGGTTGAAATGTTCACCGTTCTAAAGCATAAGATAATATTGCTAATAACTTCAAAATATCTCAACGTGGATTAATATGCAATAGGTCCCCACTCTAAGACAATCCCAACTCATACGTAAGGAAGCTTCTGTTTTAAACACCTACTTAGAAAATCCAACGTTTAAAATGCATTATTCATTGCGCCACAGAGCAAGTGATAAGTCACAATAAACAAATAAAATGAAACACAAAGGAAATATCAAAATTTTGTGTATTTGACTTTTTACATTAAGACAAAGGCCTTCCATCATAAGAAACTGTTGCATAGTTCTTGTTCATTAAATGCTCAAAAGACTTACAGCAATTATTGCTTTATAAAACACTCAAAAGTCAACAAAGTCATGAACTTAAATCAATTCTTTTTCTTACCTGTTTACCTTTCAGGTCATCGATATCTTCCAGCATTTTACGAAGTTGTTCAGTAAGATTGTCTGAAAAACCGTAGACAGAGAGAAAATGATAAAAGAGTGGACATAAATCAAGGAGCTAATGAGAAACAGCTTATGGAGAGCAAAACTTCCATTACTTATTTAAACAATCATACTTATGCAATATGATATGCTGATAATGAAATTCAATGTTAGGAGAATAGAAATGCAAGGTTTTCCTGAAAGGCTTTTTTTATTCAGAATGTATCTGGCATGATGGTCAATGGTGACTGGTCAGTTGACTGGGAAGAACCTGATAGAGAGACCTTGTGGATCTCTGGTGGAAGATCATTCCAGAGACGAGGTGCAGTGTATGAGATCAACTGATCCGAGTACTTTAGTGACGTGGCTGTTGGCCGAGTGAGAGTGAGGCTGGAATATGATGAGTGAGTTGACCAAAGTGCTTCTAATGTAAGGAGATGACATTGATATCTGACAGCATGACATGCAATGCAAAATGTGCCAACATTTGGAAAAAAGAGTTAGGAGTAACTGTTAACTAATATTAATTAAATAACTCTACCTCTGTCTGAATTAGCTGCTTTTGTCTGCTGACTTAGCCGATTGAAATCTGAAGCTGTAATAAAACATTACCATCAGAATATCAAATAATCAAAGGACATGAAAGAAGCTAAGACTAAAGGTCTCCCAGGAAGTGAGATTTGACCGCAAGGCTTAACGGCTGTATTAAGACAACTGAATGTGCCAGCACCTCAGCTCCACCATGGGCGGTGAGTCTAAGCAGCGACCCTAACCCTAACCTTCTATCGAAAAATGGACAATTTTGTCAACCAACCGGCAAAACATACAACAAGACAACTGCAGCAAAGACGTGCAAATAATACAAGAAATTAACACAAAACAGAAAAAAATCTCAATTTATCTTAATCATATTTCTTAAAGTGGCCAATGACTGCCTTAATGACTCAATGCAATATTTACTTTAGCAAACAGAAGTGAGATTTGATGTCAGTTATAATTCACTGCTCTGCCAATGAGCGTTACCAGAGTAAGACTGCAAAGACTCAAAGTTAAGCATCAGTCCAGTGGCGTAGGAAGAAGGCAGGGAGTGGTCTGCCCCGGGGGGGGGGGGGGGGCATGTGCCAGGAATATAGAAACAGCAGATTTACCAGGCCGAGGACCCTATTTCCTTTCTTGCTTGTCTTTTGGATGGTTGTGCAATACTCTTCTTTTGTATTTTTGCACTTGATTACAAGTTCACCCAGTTAGGAAATAGTTCCTGGTTCGCCGCTCTGGGCGCTGACAGCTCACGCTGCAGGAGCCGTTGAAAATAACTTACCAAGCGATCCAAGTGACTCCAGATCCGCTTTCTTGGCAACATCAATCTGGAGAAGAATGACAAAGTAAACTATAATATAACTCTGCTAAAATAGCATAAAGGAGCAACTTCAAAATTTCAACTATAGAATCATCAAGATTAGATCTCGAATCCGTCTCCCAAAACAAAGTTCACCCCAAAACACCCACAGCATCCCCCATTCAACTCTAAAAGCTTTAAAAATCTGCTTGCAATCAGCTGGTCAGTTACGGTGGAAAGAGTTGTAATCATCATGTAATTACACATTACATTTGCAGTTGGATTTAAAACATAATCTCTTCTTAATCAGTCACAAATCAAAAACAGCTGAATAAACAGGAAAGTCAGTGAGTCAGTCTTAAGAAAAATTTCTGATTAATTATGAATTCAGGCACACAGTCTCATCATCATAAACAACAATAAGTACAATGCATGAGACCAATTTCATTTCATAGTCAGAAAGGAAATCAATAGCCATGCAGGGACTGGAAAAAGACGCTAACATCAAACTTCTCATCAAATATTCACAAGACAATTATCCAGCGCCTCAGCAAATGAGTCTAACAAGAAACTCCATTATTTATGTCGAATCTGCTTCTTTAACATTTGACTCTCACCTCCAGCTGGTCGACCCGTGCTTCGAGGTGCTCGTGCCGGTTGGTCAGTTTGCCGAGACGCTCCAACAAGTCCTGCAATTCAGTGGAAGGCCCCGGGGTTGACGTGTGGCGAGAACGATGCCTGGATCCCGGCCGCGACTGCTTCAGACAGAAAAAATGCTGGATGAAAATGATGTTGAAAGAGAAAGGACTGGAAAATGTTCAGATACACTTCATAACAAAGTTATAATAGAAATGCTTATGCACCAGATAATTAAAGCTTTTCACTGAACTAATGTAAAGCAGTGAAGTGGCTTCCAACGCAAACCGTTCATTGCATTTATGGATTATTCTGTTTCAGACAATCGGCCTCTGAATTTCCATAACTGCAGTTTTTCTCATGCACTGCTTCATAAGCTTCATCATTGAAGTCAATACTCTCTATTCTGATGATGCAATACTGTCCCAACTGCATTCTGTTCATTACTGATATATAATCAATCTTGGTTACTGTCATATCAAGCAATCAACATTGCTGTATAAGGAGTCAAACATATGGTGTTTCTATTGTCCACAGACCAGTAACTATGTAACAATAAAAGAAGTATTAGGAACAACTGTACAAGGTCTTCTTTGCACTAAACCCAATTTCCTTGCCAGAGCATTTCAGTCATTTCATTGATGATAGACCAAGAATTTAGTCATTTACCAGATCTTTGAGGCTGCCATATGAACGGTCCTGGGCATCAGTCTCTTCAGAGGTGTGGCCAACAAGTGCAGGAAAATGCTGGTCAGTTGACCGGTTCAGATCTCCAGTCGAAACATTCATGAAGTCGTCCGGTTGTACGGCTGGCGGTTCAAACTCCTGTTTTAACCCTTTCAGCGCATCTTCAAGGGCTGACCATGTCACAAAACCATCAAGAACTTCCCTATTAACTCGATCATCAAACTCTTTCACCTTCTGCTCAAGCTGATCCTAAAAAGAATCCAACAAATTATCAAATATTCCACCATCAATATATCTCGTATTAGCACATGCATGTACAAACAAAACACAGTCAATGTTTCAGCATTTTCCTAAACATAAAACTTTTAGCACTCACGTATAAAATGCAGACAAAAATTTGCAACTCATAAACCTGACAAGAAGGAACTGAAGAAACAGAATTAAGAGACAAAAGCAAAGAATGGCTAAAACAAGGCAGACCATCGTCATCATCATCACCATCATCATCATCATCATCATCATCATCATCATCATCATCATCATCATCATCATCATCATCATCATCATCATCATCATCATCATCATCATCATCATCATCATCATCATCATCATCATCATCATCATCATCATCATCATCATCATCATCATCATGTGTCATCTTCATATCTGAAGGTTGATGGTCATGCGTTGTCTCCATTTCGTTCTGTCTTCAGCAATCCTTTTTAGTCTTCCGTAGTTCTTTTCCTGTATGTGTTACTTAACGTCGTCCAGCCAGTCTCTTCTAGGTCTTCCTCTGGCCCTGTTTCCCTCATATCTGCCCTCTAATAGGACTTTTGCTTGTTCTGTGCTTGAACCATGCATTATGTGTCCAGCATACTGAGTTTTCCTGTTTATAATTTCTGTCAGGAGTTGTCTCTTTTCTCCAATTTTCTTTAGCACCTCTTCATTTGTTATTCTCTCTTGCCAGCTAATTTTCAGGATTCTTCTGTGTGAAAGAGGACCAACACAATCGAAATCATTTCACAGAGCACTTGAGAAAGTCAGTCCAAGACTTTTCTATGTAACAACTAACTAAGGCTTGACATCTGTGTTTGTGCACTTGTGTGTGTGTGTGTGCTTCTGTGTGCTAGGGAATGACTGGAAACTGCTCTGGACATTTGCTCCGGCCGAATACTACTGTGGTATTCAGCAATATCTGGGTTTGCAAAATTCTTATATCACAAAACTACTGAATGTGAATGCTGATTTTTGCTTTGGTATTTAATTTCCTCATTGAATGATTTAATCGTGACTTTACAGACTTTGTTTAACTTTCACTTTGAAGCTGCAATTGTGATTTTAAAACTTTCCAAGATCCTTGATGGCTTAGCGAGTCTTTTAGTTCTGATGAAAAGATTATTCCGCTTACTTTCAATCCCGTGAAGTCTACCTGCAAACTTGAGACTCACAGGGTCATTCTAATCCTGTGCGGTAACATTTGCTTCGGAACAAGCGTTGACCCAAAATATCCAGATTTGGTATCGGTGGAAAATACACATCTGGTCATTCCCTAGAGTGTGTCCGTTTTTTAGAAGGATCTGAATATCTCAATTTTTTTTTAATTCAGTCTGACATAACAACAATGACAAATCTATTTATAGATTCAAATATTGAGCAAACAAATCCAGATTTCTGGATCAATACAAAATTATGAACTACTAGACATTGAGGGAACACTATCCAGAAAAAGATCACAGGGAAGACCAAGAACAGCTTGGCTGGATAACATAATAACATGGATTGGACTCTCTTTTCAAAACATGATTCAGAAAACAGAAGAGAGACAGAAATGGAGAGACGCCATACATAGTGTTGCCCAACCTCACATCGAGAATGGCTAAAGAACAGAACAAAACAGACGTTGAAAGACGTATTTATAAATTAAACTCCTTTCTTACTCACAGACAACACCTTCCATTGCAGCTACTGACCAAAATTTTGTAGAAATGAAAGTACAGTAGCTTGAACAATTCTTTTCATCAAACATCTATTTTGGAGATGAATAAATTACTTGATAAAGATGGCGATAACTAAGAAGCTTTTCAGTTTTAACAGAGTTCACCGTATGGAGTAATATATATATAGTATATATATATATATATATATATATATATATATATATATATATATATATCTATGCTAGAAGAAACCACTTCCTCAGATATGCATTCATTCTATTTATAGGCAGTCAACAATTCCACTGAATAAAATTGCAGAACTACTTAAAGTGCATGCCAATTAACAAGATACCAATAAAACAGATTAAAATAATGAACAGCACGTTCAGTCAGCGTATTTTCTTATTTGATTGTGATTTGGTGTGTGCCATAATAGCTTATGCTTCTAAGCATTGTTGAGTGGCACTATAGAAGTTTAAATTTAGATTAGAATTTATCTAAATCCTCAGATCAAGATATGCAAACTTATTTTGCTGCTACCTGTTAGTAAAGAGGTAGCTCAGTTGGATGGTTTTGTCACTTTAAAAAGCAACTAAAAATAATTTGCACCCAGACTCAGTGAGGTAATTCAATAATTTAAATAAATATTCAGTATTGATAATGCATTAATTCTGACAATACCTAATGTCATAATATTAATCCTCACAAATTAGCATTTATTACAGAACATCTCAGCTGCATCAGTCAAATCATTTTGGCACACAGATCGCCAATACTGTCTGTTTCACGCAAATCTGAAAAGTAAATATTTCTTAAAATCTGATTAACTGCTTTGTATCATTTTTACTCACCATTAATTTCTGAAGATTCTGCAGCAAGTCATCCTAAAATAGAAAATGTAAAACTATCAAATTAAATATGAAATATCATCAATGATTAAGAAAAGTAATATTTCAAAGCAGTAACAAAAGGTTTTTAAAACTTTTATATGCTTTGATTCAAATGCATTATTTATACAAAATGAATTACGGTACATTCACTGAAAAGTATGGTAACAGAAAACTTGGTGTAATTCAAAATTTAAAGAACACAGAATAAATCACAAAGAACCCAAATGAAAACTAATAAGTCCACACTGAACTCGAGCAGAGTTTTATATGAGTTAAACAAATGCAGAGTCTTTGACATTATAATCTTCTTCAATTATATTCCTAAAATAAAGACATTTTGGTATTTCAACTACTGGAAAGTGTCTTCAACCAAAGCAGTGCAAAGAAAATGGTCCTGGTAGGGGCATCTTAGCCCAGTCAGTGTAGAAGAACTTTATTTTATCCTCACTTAATGAGGAAGAATTCTGCGATATTAAAAATTTTACAAATTTAGAACCAGGGAATCCCTCAAGTTTTGAATATGTGGAAGATGAAACTTCCAACCCATCATTTGGCAGATGGCACTGTTCTTGGTCAAATATATCTTTAAGATTTTAAGATTTTAATCTAACTGCACAGCAATGATTTACAAATGGTATATACAACAATGTACTAACAGTTTTCTTTGACTCTTCCATTTTGGATTTCAAGTCATTACTGGTCTGTTTCAGAGAATGAAGCTGAAGCATGAGGTCTTCAACCAGAGACATCAACTGAATTCAGATCAATAACAATGTCAAAAACTGCAGAAAAGACAGAATCAACTGAATCAAATCTGTCAATGATGAAAAATATTTAGTAAAAAGACAAAATCCTCTTTCTGATCATCAGGCAATTGCTCTTTCGATCATGAATTCTGCTCTGTTCATAATGTCCATGTTTGCTTAATACTAATTAAATACAACTTATTTTCCCAAAGCATCTAGGGAATATTTGCAGAAAGCAATAAACTGACAATTTGATCATATATTTTGGCAAAATACCTTGCTAACTCCTTGAGTGTTGGCATCAACTTTCCTTGACAGCTGCATAGACTGCCACATTTCAGCAACTGGTCGAGGCTTTCCTTCTCCCTGCTGCTCCCCCCAATCACCTCTGACTCTCTCCCAAAGCTCCCTGTTCGAGGGCAGTGCATCCAGTTCTCGTAGACGGCTCTCCAGTCGCTGCACCTTTTCCTCCAGCTGGTGGTATGGAGTCCGCGAGATGCCGATAGGCCTTGAATACTCTGTCACCTCCTTATCCTGACCTGATGATCCAGAAGTGTCATTGGAATCCATTCCATATGTAACTCCTGAATCAGAATCAGAGAATTGGATACCCCCTTCCCCTCTCACTGTTATCTCCTCCTCTTTCTTTTCCTCCACGTCCTCCGAGTCAGTCGCTTCCACCCGTGCGCGCTCATTGCCTTTACCTGTTCTCCGTTCCTTGTCCTTTGACTGTGGTGTGAGGAAGGCCTTTTCATCCGGAAGATCCGTTTTGATGTTTTGCATTTGCAGTTGACAGAGTAGAGCGTGCAGAAAACTGTGCAGAACATTGAAGTTGACACAACCGATCTCTGGAGTTCCCAGCGCCAAGTCGATCATGTCTGCCAAACGGACGGAGTCTGGCATTTCGATCTCTTATTTCTCGACAGAAAATTCAATTCAATTATAAAACTTATATCTTAAAACGGCACTAAATACACCGACGACCACACGAACACAACTGATCGACAGCCACGCTACTGTGTCAAGAAGGACGGAGCGCAACTGCTGTATACCGTACGTCAAGAAAATAGTCCACAGTTTGAACCGCTCAAGACGATTTTTCAGCCAGAATAATTATAATTTTGTAATTGTAATCGCACCTTGTAAAATGCCAAACTGGTAGTGTATGTGTTTGAGGGTAATAATATTATTTAGACAACGAAGCAATCAAGTGCGCGGCTGAATACTTGTTTATTAGGTCGTTGCTAAGTAATGCTGCTGAGCAATTGCCTTCGACTCATAACAGGTCGTTGTTATTTCGACGATCAATTGCTTTCTATTGACAATCAGTATTGTTCTCTAGAGAATTTGTTAGATCCATCAAGAATAGCGGATACGCCTAATACGACTGCAAACTCGACCAAGATAGGACAATTACTATGCAAATACAGCCATTAGCGAACTTCTATTGCGCCATTTTGGTATTTAATTGAGTATTTTCAGATACAGGCTTAAAACACGTCTCTTTCAATTAGCTTTTCCTCCATAGTCGGTCTTGGTCTTTCTCTCTGACTGATCTCTGAAATGATCTGGTCCTTTGCGGATGGATTTGAAGTACCATCGATTGACAATCAGTATTGTTCTCTAGAGAATTTGTTAGATCCATTAGCGGATATACGACTGCAAACTCGACCAAGATAGGACAATTATTCAAATACAGCCATTCGAACTTCTATTGCGCCAGCTTACTTAGCCTCCTAAACCACTTAAAATCACATTATTATTATTATTATTATATCCGTTAGATATATATTCAGATTCGCATTCAGGCAATAACTGACTGAGAGCTAGTTAGGTAATGCTATAATGTAATATGAATGTTCTTATTGGGTGGTGAGCGTGACATCAGTAATGTCCGTCATTTAGCACACTCTATAGTGGCGCCATAGAAGTTTATTGATTGATTGATATTCGTTGTTTCCAGTCTAGACATTTATGTTAGTGAGTCTAGTGCTTGGATTTGTGATTTCCCCAAATATATTATATTTATTACTATTAAGTATATTTAATTTTCCTGAAAATATTTTAAAATGTTTCATGGCGAAGAATTCGACGCAAAATCTCGGTTCGTGTCGTCGAAGTTTTATCTGATGCAGTTCCATTCATCAGCATCATCATCATCATTAGGACTCTCATTATGTAGCACTTTCATTGTCACTAGACGCAGCGAGCAGTTTATTCAGCTGCATCATCATCAGATCTGTATGCCAAAGTTAGGACGTCTGGGTCATAAGATGGGCAGTGCCCAAGTTAGGACTCCCAGACTCGTCTTTCCATCATCATCTGGAGCTGAGGTGACAGAACGGATTATGCGATTCTAGTTGTCAAAATTCACTGGCTCGGGTAGTTTCAAAACCCCCAAAACGTGAGCACATAACCCCAGTTCGTAAGGGCGTCCACTGGCTTCCAATTAAAGAAAGGATAGACTTTAAAATCTACCATCAGGTATACAAAGCACTTTATTTCAAGGAACCTAGTTACCTTCTTTCGAACTTCCTGTGGAAACAAGCAAATACTTGACAATAGTTCTCTCCCTCTCCTATACTCGGACAGTTCTTAGTTCTCGTGCTGTCTCAGTGGCCGCCCTCAAACTCTGGAACTCATTGCCTCAACCTCATATGCGCACTGTAGATTCATTGCATATTTTTAGAACAAGATTAAAACCCCATCTCTATGACCTGGCTTATTCACCATAGACTGTCATCCATTTGTCCGACCGGAAACCCTGGATTTGACCTGGATCTTTAATGATTTGGATTTGGTGTGCCATCAGTTGATGCTTCTGTGCATTATGAAGTGGCGCTATAGAAGTTTAAGATCTGATTAGATAGATTAGATCTCTGTCTTCAGTTGCTCGGGAAGCAGATGCTAGTTTCATCCCTGTCCACTCTTCTATGTCATCACCTGTCCATCTGCAGTTTGATCACCATAACACTTCTCCTGAAGTAAGGCTCAAACGGATGGAGACAGATCATTTTGGAGAGGGGTCCAGTCACTGTATCCATATTTTCTTATTAACTTTTATCAATCTGAAAAGATGGGGTTTGCTTGACTTTTCTGCGTTTTTGAGTGTTCCTTTGAAAATGACTTTATATTTGCTGGAGTTTGCAGTGTTTTACAAATTGTAGTTGATAAGAGTGTTTGTGTGATATTTTCTGCAGAATCAGCAGTTGTGGTTGGGGAAGAGATGCTGGTGGACAGACAGGCCAAGTGAAATGTGACCTTAATGAGCCAAGATGGGATCAGACGCTGTTCAAGCCACCGCAGAAATGCTTTTATGTGGAGCAGCCATCAGTTAGCAACAGATCGAAGGTAATTAAGGTGATGAAACACTCACGAGATTTAACATATATTCAATATGTATGAAGCCATGCTGTAGTGACGTTTTGATGAGGGCATTGTTATTGGTAACAATGCCTGAAGGAGTTAATAATGTGTTGTATCAATGTTGTCATCTTGGGCTACAGTTTAATGTGATGAATAGATTTGCGCTGAAATTGCTTCTGATGACATCAATTTTGCAAAGCAGTTTCTCATAAGAAATTCAGTTTCTAATGACAGAAGTTTTAAAAGTTCCTTGTGATGCTGTTGAGAAAAACTTGTTTCTTCTTTCCCTTACTTTCTTCCTAGATGCATTCGTTTATGTGTAGGCCTTTGTCTGTATTGTCCAATGCAGTGCTTCTCAACTTGTGTGCCATGGCACACTTCTAAGTTGCTGCGGCAAAATGTTGGAAAATTAATTTTTTTAGCTAACATAAATAAGTTGATGGCTTGTTTTTGCTTGTCGTCTTGGGAAATGGGAGAGGTCACGATCACAAATGAGGGTTTTTTGCTTGTCGGCTTCAGTGTGCTGTTGACTGCATGTTTCTTGGATAGTGTGCCATGGCTGGAAAAAACTTGGGAAACACTGGTCTGATGTATTAATCACAGGACAGAGAGGATAAAGTTAATATTCTCTTGTCTCGTGACATAAGTTGCATAACCTTGACTGAGTACTGTATTTTGGCATATATAATAATTTTTTATTACTATGCACTCCCCTCATGCAGTGTTTGTGGAGGCCAAAACTGCAAACTGCTTTTTTTAGGGAGCCGCATTCAGCATATAAAGTCCCTTCCATGAATTGTGACCAGCAGTGAACTTTAATAAAAACCAGAATATAATTGTGGAACCTTTATTGTTAGATGAGTAGTTAAGTATATAATTAATAGGACTTATGATTCGTGGCATGAACTTGCCCAACTGTTTAGAAATGAGAAGCACACAGGATCGTCAATTGTACTTGTTAGTAGTTTATTAAGCAGTATTTGTTAAATAGTAGCAAGACGTTAATGGATCCTAAAGTGGATTACAAGGCGATGTCTGTTATGAGAACGTGTGAATTCATTTAGACATCTAAAGAGTCCTTGGATGGAAGCTGACGATGTCTTTTGATGTGATAGGATATTCATCATAAGACTTGCACTTGTCAATCAGAGGCACTTGCATGCATATGAATGAGGGCACGTTTTGTAACAACTTTATTATATAAAAATTCAGTGCATTATATGTGGATGAGCATTATATGCGCCAAAATGCAGTAGCAATAATATACGTCAATGTAATGCATTGTTATGTGCCTTTTCATAAAATATCAGTATTGACTATTGCTTAGAATTGAATAAGCTTAGCATATCACAATACCAAATTCAGTTCTGGAACATGAATATTTTGCAAGGCCATTATCAATACTAAAGGGCATTGTATTATATTATTGTTTTGCCAGTATAGCAATGATGTGATATTATGATATAACATTGCTGCAAAAGTTTATGACCTAGTGCTGATGTGCTACTAAAGTAATGTTCCTAGTGCTTTAATGCATCATTCATGGAGTTAAATGACACTGCAGCCAGAGATGGAAATTATCTGATTATTTGATGTTATCTGAAAACTGCCTTAGTTGGTTGAGCAGCTGTGTATCAAAGCAAACACCGTACAGTGTCCAGCCTCATAAGAAAAAAAAACAGTAAATGTGTTTAGTACTTATGTGTATTTCTATGTGCTTTTGTAATTTTACTCTGAAGGAATGCATTGAGTCTCTTTGAACATTTTAGGTGTTTGTTATGTAAATCAGTCTGGCTGATTATTTCTGACTGAAAAGATTATCACTATTATGCTATTTTTCTCCTCAAGTCTTCAGGTCTAAACTTAAATCCTTCCTTTTTCCAAAATCATATCCTCCATAGCTGTAACAACCTAGCCTCACTGCCCTTTGGACGTTGACTATTGCCTGGCTGATAAAATACCTTCCCCATAGCTATTTTAAGAGAGGCTGAGTGACTAAGAATAAGCAGCTACTGTTGTGCTGCTCTCCAGGGTGCTATAGACATCCACGAGATTTTGCTTTACTTACTTATTTTTTCAGGAAGAGGTTGAACAGTATTATGCTGAAAAGCAGATCACAATTGAAGGCCACAATTGTCCTCGTCCTTGCTTTTTCTTTGAAGAGGCCAATTTTCCTAGTAAGTATGTTTTTCTGTTTAAGTTGAAGGTCAACTTGTTAATGGGTCTGTTATTTGAAATTAATTTTTGGTTGATAGTTACACTGCAGAGCTGACATTTACAGTTGAATATTAAATATCTTAGTTTTGGAAGAAGTATTTTGGAAAAGCAAGCTTTCCACCATGACCACCGCTCTCATCAGTTGTCAATCTCTTCCATCTCCTCTTAGCTTTGAATGTCTTGTGTGTATATTTAGCTTTGCTTTGACTTGTCGTAGAGTACATAATTGACGTGATAAAGCAGCAGGGTTGGGAACGACCGACAGCCATTCAGAGCCAGGGCTGGCCTTTGGCCCTCAGTGGTCGAGATCTTGTGGCTATTGCTCAGACTGGTTCAGGAAAAACAGCGGCTGTAAGTTTACTCCTCTGCACTTATCTTCAGTATCATAGCATTTGCTGCTGCATCAACATCATTTGTTTTGATCTCTCTCTCTCTCTTATACAATTTGGGGACAATTTGTTTGTGTGTGTGTATATATATATATATATAATATACAATATTCCAATTTTTATCCAAATCTGCAATATACAACATTATCGGACAATTTTTTTATATATATATATATATATATATATATATATATAAAAGATAAAAGCAGATAAAAGCAGCATTAATGAGAATAGAAATTTCAGTGCATAAAGGCATCATGTCTGTTGCTACTGCTGTATGTTAATATTGCCACTTTGATTTCTCCTCTTTCTCGCTTCTTAACGAAAACAGTCAAAATATTTTTTGAAAATGTCTGTCTTATAGTGAAACATATTTATATTAGTGTTGCCACTGGTGAATTTAGGTTGACTGAGACCCTCTTGCTGCTGCTGTTGTTCAGTGTCTTGGTCTCCTGCATTAGCATCTGGTTCATTTGAATGAATAGCACTCTTCTGTGTTCTAGTATCTACTGCCTGCGATTGTCCACATCAACCAACAGGCGTCCTTGGGCAGAGGTGATGGACCCATTGTAAGTCTCCCAACTGTCCTTAGTTTTTGAACGGGTTTAATTGGATGTCCATGTTCTATGACATGCATTCAGTCTCTCAGACAACTCTATAAAGTGAAAACAGCATTAAGTTAGATTAATTAATGGATGATTTCTGAAGGCATAATAATTGTTATTTGGAAAGTATTTTGTGAACTTTTCAATTTATTTCTGCAGCTGAATCTCTGGATCTGCTTTAGAATGGACTGTAAACTGTAGACATGTGTTTGAATATTATATGTTTTGGTTCATTCGTCTGTCAACTAAAAAGAAGTTGTATCTTTGATGAGAAGTTAATTGATCATTCCTAAGTTTTGCTAGGAAGAGAACTTTGCGTTTCCCTATGTTCTTAACATAGATGTTCTATGTTGTTTACTTGATACGTTTGTCATTGCATTTGAATTGGTCTCCTTGTTAAAAGACCTGTTAACTTTTATAAGACTATTATTCTACCACAGTCTGCTTGAGCATTGGCATTCAGTGCTTATTTAAGTATTTTGCAGTTGACAGTTGAATGAAGCGCCTCTTTAGATGCTTGTGTTGTTTTGATGTAGTGTTTGATTCTGGTTCCAACCAGAGAGTTAGCGCAGCAAGTGGCACAGGTGGCTACGATGTTTTGCTCGGTGTCACATGTTAGACATTGTTGTATCTACGGCGGTGCTCCAAAGGGTCCACAACTTCGAGACCTAGAGAAAGGTTTGTGTTGATCAGTTATAGACAACTTACATTTAGGAGACATTTTTAAGACATTATTTTCTATGTATTTGATTGAATATGACTAATGACTATCTTTATTTGACTGAATTCAACTATGAATGGTTGCAACTACAGGTATATTTATATAGTTAAAACAGTATGTGATGAATGGTCCATGTTCTTAGGGAAATATAAGAGTTTTTATAATTTCTTATGGGTGCTTGTCATTAATCATTATGTCGTCATTCACTCTGCCACATTTCTAGTTATGCTGACTCACAATAGTTAAGACATTAAAAAAATCAAGCTTATATCTAGAAGTAGAAGTCCAGATCATACGCCTGTGGAAGGCTCAGATTGTGAAGTTAATTGGGCTCTGCATTCATATCAGAGTCAACCACAAGAAAGCCATCATTCATCCACTGACATTACAATTTGACTTCTGCTCTGTTGGCTGAACTTAGATAATTAGACATTTGTGGCACTTGGGATGGATGAGTTCTCAATGGAGAGTTCTGCATTTTGGGCCTTAAGTTGACCTCTCAATTGATGATGCTATAGATGTACTGTATTTTTGTGTGTGTGCATGTATTGTGCTATTTGTTGTACAAAAGTCTTTTTCCCAGACACTGGAGAGTTCACCAGTAGTGATGTTGCTCAGCTGTACATAAGCTTATGCAATACAATCTTAAAGTTCCTTGTATTATCTCAAATTGACTTACAATTTTGTCGCTTGTATGCTGTGCTCTTTCTTGTAATGCACGATTTCTAAGTTAAATTTTGTCAGAGCCAGAGATTATGCTTTGTGTGTAAAAAGGTTTTACTTACATGCATTATAATGTATAGAACAGTTGTTGCCTCATCAAATGTATTCATTATTTGCTTTACTTCTTACAATTTTGCAGTGGTTAAAAATGCAGTCAAATGCATTTGGGATTGAGCTTTGTTGCCAAAGGAATTTCTGCTCTCATTTTGCTTTTACTGAAATTGTTTTGACATCAGGTCATGTGGTCTTCTTGAGTAATTTTAACATGTTGGCATTGTCTTGTTTGCTTTGTAATTACTTGTGTTTGCCTGTAAAGGCTCAGAGATCTGCATTGCAACTCCTGGGCGACTGATCGACTTTCTCGATTCCTTCCGTACGACTTTGTCCCGAACAACGTATCTTGTGCTCGACGAAGCCGATCGTATGTTGGACATGGGCTTTGAGCCACAGATAAGGAAAATCATTGAGCAAATACAGGTAAACATTGGTGTTGCATGGATATCTAATCTTTCTGATCTGATCATCAATTTTTATAGCACCACTTCATAAAGCATAGATGCATCATCCAATGGATGTCAGGCTGAACCACCAGATGATAGTCTATGGTGGAGAAGCCACAGGTCAAAATGATGTCCAGAATGTGGACTTTTAAAGATTTTTTAGTCTCAGAGTGTTCCATTGGTCTCAACTGATGAATGTTGCCTCCTCTTGTCTCTCTGTCTGTCCATCTTCTTTATCTGTGCTGCTAATAGATTAGCTCAGTAGTTTTAAATTTGAAGACAACAGCAATTGATGCTTTAAGGATAAGCCATGAACCTTTGAAGACTTAAATACATATTTGTTGTCATTTGCCAGTAATTTTTTCTGTTACAATTGCACTGAAGCTATATGATGCAGGATGCCACAGTGGAAGGATGTTTTTAATGGTCCATCAAGATATTCATTGAGCAGTCTTTTAGAAGTGATTTTATGTGGCATCTTCTTTCTTCACTTGCTTTTCCTTCACATATTGCAATAACAAACTGCCACAGAGATATGATGAATTCTGCATTCTTGGTCTTCATGTTGATTCATGGCTGAATGTTCAATTTGAAATCGTGATGCAACAGTTATTAATTAATTATTGATGATTTAAAGCTGAAATGTGGATTTGTATTGCCATCACTTAAGCCTGAAATTCAGACTATAAATTTCTTTTGTTATGAATGTAGCAGTGTTTGATTTTACTGATGTCTACCTTGAATTAATGATATGGTTTTGATTTGGACCAGTGTTGTTGAATTTGACATACATTTATGGGCTGTTTTTTGTTTTATGTAGTCCTCTCGTCAGACGTTGATGTGGAGCGCCACTTGGCCAAAAGAAGTGGAACAGTTGGCAAAGTCATTTCTGCGTGATTATGTTCGTGTAAACGTTGGTGGAGTTCAGCTGCATGCTAATCATAACATCCTTCAGATTGTAGACGTCTGCTCGGAAGACGAGAAACCAGTGAAGTTGGTTGCGTGCTGTTTTCTCATTCCCATTGCACTGATGATTTAACTTTGTCTTGTGCTGCTTGTAGTATTAGCATAACAGTGAGCCTCTTGGTCCTGTTGCCTCATCAAATGTTTCAGAATGCCACATAGACTGAAGGAAACTGACTTGTTTATGCTCTGTTGTTAAAATGTCTCAGGTTGAATCGCCTTCTGCGTGAGATCATGGCTGAAAGTCATCAAAAGATGTTAATATTTGTGGAGACAAAGAAAAAAACTGATGAACTGACGCGCAGAATGCAGCGCGATGGGTTAGACACTTTGACTCTGTTACGTCAGCGTAGAAATTGTCAAGTTTTGATTCGTAGAGAATACTCAAGTGTTTAATTTTCACATGTGTGCGTTGTGACTGTGTATCATTTGGGACTGTGAGGTGTCGGTTGAATGGATGCATAAGTGTGGGTGACTGTGTGATGCAGATGCTGAATGCAAATGTGCGTCTGACAGTCATTTGCTCCGTCTCTTTTGTAGTTGGCCGGCGATTGCTATTCACGGAGACAAGTCACAGCAGGAAAGAGACTGGGTGTTGAAAGGTAAGGTGACGGTCAACTTAAGTGTAACGCTTGAATGAACTAAGATCACTGCAGCAGCAGTTATGAGTCTTTATTGGACATGATTTTTAAAACATAAAGTGCAGTTTCTTATAATTCTTGTGAAATGGAATTTGCTTTATTGAATGCATCAGGTCAATGTTTTGCATATTTGACGTTAGATTTTCGTGACGGCCGTTGTCCCATCCTCGTGGCGACCGACGTTGCATCTCGTGGCTTAGGTAAGTAATGAAGAGAACCTGTAATTAGCATTGAAAATAAATATTTCCATTTAATTCATTTTCAATTATTTTCATTAATTTATATTTTCTCTCAATTTTTTGGAAATGTATTCAAATTTTTGTTGTTACTTCTTCACGCATCAGATAACTTTGATGTTCTTGGAATTTCATTCTTATTTAATTTATCTGCTATAATTTTTGTAACCTTCACTAGAAATATGAAAGATGGTGATTTAAATTAATGTGACATAAATAAATATGATTGAAGATTGAAGAAATTAAAATGTTTATAGCGATGATAAATTTGTTTTAAGTATGAAACATTTATCGTGAGATCTGCTTCAGTGTATATAAATCTGATTGACTGGTGACCTGTAAGTGAACTTTGCAATCTAGATTGCTTGCCATCATTTGGGTCGGTTATTGGCAGTGGTTCTTCTTGGGGAAGATTGTTGTTGTTGTTGCTGCTGTGTATTGTATATGAGTGAGAGCCAACAGCTGTTGAAGTTAGAGCAGAACTATTAGAAGTGATGAAGTGACTACAGAGGGTTTGGCTTGTCTCTTTAACAGGAAGAGGCAGGTTAGGCCCGTGCTGAATTCAACTGCTGCCTCCGCTATGACTGGGGCGCTCCTCTAGAGAACGGAGCGGCGCCGCAGACGGCAGCCGACCATCGTCTGTTGTCGTCCTCTCGTCTTAGCTTGGCGCCGTTAGACACTGTGGCACCTCATCCGGTGCCAGTAGGCTCTTTACCGCAGGCACCTATCGAGAATATCTCCCTTTGGAACAGGGAGTTTCTCAGTTTTCGACAGGTAACAGTATGTTACCATTACCAAATAGCTGCTGCTGATGCTCAGACAATGAGATGGTGCACAGAGTGCAGTTGTGCGTTTTGTCTTAGAGTTTACAGAAGGAATTGTCTTCGAATGGAAGCAGCTACAGCTGTATGATGATGATGATGACTCTTAGATTTTCTATTTGGCTTTAATGATTACTGTAATGTGATGCATCTGTTCAGGAAACAATTTCCTGATTGGTAATCTTAGAGTCTTCTTAGCGATGACAGAATTTACGCTAATTCTCGGCTGGTCACACAGCAGTCAGACCTGTAATGTTACACTCAACAGAGCGTTCTGGTTGTGTGCTCAGTAGCAGAGTTGGCTTCAACAGGAGTTGATCGTGCTATGCTATTGACAGCAGAGTGGTTTTGTGAGTTTGGCCAGACTGTGCTGTCTTTTTTCATATTTGTTTGGAGACTAGTGTGTGTGTGTGGGGATCATTCAGTCATCAGACATGTTCATTATGGTGACTGGTGACCTGTTGTCTTAAGGTATTACAACAGCTTATTTTTGACTGTTTTCATTTTGCCTGAGATTCACATTTGTGAGTTTAAAATCAATTATTAATGTTAATTGTTACTCCTTGCTTTATGTGAATGTGTTGTTTTTGCAGTGAAATGATATTAGTTTTTGTGTTAAGTGTTTTTGTTTACAAACAGAACAAATAATAGGCTGGATGACTGCAGGGTATGAAAATCACAAAGCATTGTACTCGTTTATGGGATATGAAGGCAGATGGCATCAGCCTTGGACTTCATTTCACATATTACTATTGCTTATTTATTAGAAATGATCATTACAGTATTTCCCAGTTGCACTTATGTGGCTGAGAATAAGTTTAGACAATTTCATTGGATATATCTGGCAGTATAGAAATGTGATACTACAGATTGAAACTTGAACCATTTCATTTAGAAATGTTCTGAGATTAACAGAACCCATATTTGCTGTAATCCAGTGCATGTCATGCAAATGTGCTGAAATTTAAGTGGAGCTGATGTCTTTTCAGTTTAGTTTGAAATTCTGCTGTGTTTAATCATGATTAGAGTAAATTACTTTGAAATGGAAGATGTTCAGTATAAAGCAAATGTTTGTGTTGTGTTGTTTGGATGTTCATTTGTTGGATATTTAGAATGTTTGATGCAGAAAATTATTCCTGTTTGATGTTAAACGTAAGAATGCAAGTACATAATTATTTACCAAATAAGATGTTGAGTTCCTGAGATGGAGCTTTTGTGTTGGTGTGTTCATAGGCTTCAGACTTATGACAATGGAGAAAGTTTAATATTTCATTTTACTTTTGACTGTTGTAACTATCATCATTATATATCCACTTGCATATTCAAATGTCGTTAAGTGGATTGATTGATATGTTGATTGAGTCATATGGTTGTTGATCATTGTGGTTTGTTGTGCTTCAGATGTTGAAGATGTCAAATTTGTCGTCAACTACGACTTTCCAAATTGTTCGGAGGATTACGTTCATCGCATCGGACGAACGGGTCGCGTCCAACACTGGGACTGCGTATACGCTGTTCACGTTGTCCAACAGCAACAAGGCCAAGGATCTTGTTTCTGTTCTGCGTGAAGCAAAGCAGGAGATCAGTCCGAAACTGTTGGCTTTGGCTGAGACTCACAGTTCCTTTGGAAAGAGTAGGCTGCTATAATATTACAGGATGGACTAAAATAAATTGCTTTATTTAGAGTGAACGTGAGAGTAATTATGAAAAAGAGGTTGATCTGAGATCAAAGCACAATTGCAGTTTAATTTTTGCTTAACAAAGAGTATATCTGCTTGGGTGGTTGTCATATTTCATTGTAGTATGATAATCTAATTGAAACAGGCTTATGGCTCATTGCCTTTCTTTTGGGAAGCATTAAATTGATTTAAGCTTTGAACTCTTGATCAAGAGTGCAATAATATGTTATTTATGGTTTGACAGTAGAAACATTTGAAATATTTTGTGTCGATTGAAATGAATTTGTTTGTTTCCTTTGCAGGTCGGTGGAAATCAAGTTCTGAATTCCGTGGCATTGGTGACCAGAAGCGCTTTGGTGAGGGAGGTGGATTCCGTGGAAATAAGGGATGGACTGGAAGAAGCATGGAGCAGGGCATTAGAACCAGAGAAGGAGGAGGAGGAGGCGGGGAGGAGAGGAAGACAACAGCAGACTGAGAAGCAGAGAGAGAAGCAGAAACGAAAGAGCAAATGAGAACAGAGATCAAAGAGGCAGCAGGGATCAAGACAGGGATAGAAGTAGAAGTCGTGATAGAGTGAGAGGTGGTGGTAGTCATAGAGAGTCGAGGAGGAGCAGAAGCAGAAGCAGGGATCGGGGCAGAAGGAAAGAGGTCGGCGGGAGTCATCAGAATCCGAGCGCAAACAGAGAAAGCGGTGCAGGGATTCCGTCTGGTGATGCTAAGTTGACTAAATCAGGACGGCGCAGTCGTTGGGACAGAGACGAGACTTTTGAACGCAGTAGCAGCAAGAAGCAGACGATGGATGTTGACTCAGTTCATCTGCAGCCTCAAATGTCTTCAGCAGTTCAGCCCCCAATGCTCCACTCTCAAAATCAGGACATTGCAGGCCACTCTGTGAAGGACAACGAAGGCAGATTTATGCACAACAGTAACAGTGTAGGACGACAAAGCACAGATGTACAAAAGTCTAATAGACAGATGACCACTGGAATGGAGAAAAAAGAGATCCATTCAATGCAGCATCATACAAATATCCTCCAATCAAATCCGATGATAGCCCAATATCAGAATATGGCTCATGTTAGTGATATGGGGATGACCACAGTATCTAATCAAGGAATGACAGGATTGCCTGTTATGAAGACCCAGATTGCTGATAAAGGAATGACTGAGCAAAGGAGTGTTGGCATGTTACATGCTCAGAGTCGGGCATTTGTAGAGAAACATGAAATGATAGCTGAAGCAACGTCACAAACACCTTTGTCAGGAGAAAACTACAGAAATATGCAGCATTTTTTGCCAGTGTTGCAAAATGTTGAACAGAAAACAACTCCCGACACTTCGATGAACTTTCTCTATCAGTCAAACAGTCAGCCATCTTCAGGCATCCAACCTCCTCCTCCTCCTCCTCCTCCTCCACCACAGCAACAACAGTCACCAGCACAGTTTCCTGGATCTATAACGGGATTGCTCCTCCACCACCACCACCACCACCACCACCTCCATCACAGCCTGGATATACAGCTGATGTCCACTCAATGAGTGTGCAGTCACTGCCACCACTTCCTCCACCACAACCTGGAAATGTTTCAAATTCTCTGTCATCTCCCAATGAATGGAAGACAAGTGGAATTGTGGATGTACAGAACTTGGAAAACATTCAGCAGCAGCAGCAGCAGATGGCATACTATGATAACTGGATGAAACAACAGCAGATGATGATGATGATGATGCATTCAGGATCAGCATCTTTGTTTCCTCCCCCTCCTCCTCCCCCTTCACACTAAGCCCAATGTACAGAGACGGTTGGTCTAGGTGGTGGCAGTCAGATTCAAGACTGTATTTCAGAGACAAAGACATTGGCTTTCTTGATTCTAATTATAATTTCTCTTCTTTTTGGTTGTTTAGTCAAATGACACGGTGGGGCAGAGTTGTTGCCTACAAACTTCTCAGGTTCCGAATTCTAATATATTGAAGATTTGAAGACTAAACTCCACTGTTTATTTGGATTTAATTTTATAAGCTTACAAAAATTTGGCAAGGAATTCGTGTGTGTGTGTGTGTGTGTGTGCTTGTGTGACAGAGTAATTACATTTTTATCTGACTTCTGTTGTGACTTTTAAGCACCGGAGATGTTTCTTTTGAAAATGTATTGATGGTAGAAGAAATTCCTTGACTTTGGCTTGGATTTGTAATTTCTTTGGAGGATCTAATGGACAAGAAGTTTAAACATTTTGGAACTGAAATAAAACGTTTAGTTATAGTCAGGGTCGTAGCTAGGAATGGGCTTGGGGGTCTCAAGCCCCCAAAGCCTCAAGCTAGCCCCCCACAAATGAATTCAAGCCCAAATGGCATTGCGGGTTCGAAAGGAAGAAAGGGGAGTGAATCACGGGCTTCAGCCCCCCCAAACCTAAAATCCTGCCCATGCCTAGTTACATACCTGGTTATAGTTACATATGACAAATCTTGTTGAAAATGTTGTTTTGAGTCTCTGTCTCTCTCCTCCTTTCTAATGTTTTAATGTTGTCAACCCACAATATGAAGTCTTTTTCGTAACTTAAATTATGGCAACCATTGACCATCTTGATTCCATACCTGAACACAGTATTCTAGATGGGGCCTTACCAATGACTTATATAGTTTTACGATTATCTCTTTGTCTCAACTCACTATTGTCTTTTTCATCATTCCCAACACTCGGTTGCCCTTTTTTGCTGCCACCATGCATTGTTGAGATGGATTCATACTTCTATGGATGATTACCCCCAAGTCTCTTTCTTTTTCTGTTGTGGTTAGGAGCTTTCTCCCTAAGGCATATTCATTACCATTATTAGATTACCCAACATGCATTACAGAACATTTATCAATATTGAAAAGCATCTGCCAGTCCACAGACCACTGAAACAATCTCTTTGTTCAACTTAGATTTTAACATTTGTTGCTGCCTCCATGCATTGTCAAGACTCTGTTCATGTAGTTATTCATTACCATTATTAGATTAACAGCTTTATAATAGACTTAGTTAGACCGTGAGACATGGAAACGGAGAGAGACTCTGAGAGAGAGAGAGAGAGAGAGAGAGATGGAGAGAGAGAGAGAGAGAGACCAGGAGCCCATCCAATAGAGACTGAGATTTAGCGTACAGTAAGTGTCGTCAAATGGAAATACTGTGCTGTATTTAAAGATGAGAGTCTTCATCCTGTTATCCCTTTTCCGAAGTGTTTTAGAAAGGCATTTGGATGAAGGCAATTTATAAATTGGACAAAAAAATACATTAAAACTGCAGGTGCTACTTTGCTGCTATATTACTTTGACTTTTTGATGAAATACTTTCAAATAATTTTTATTTGAGAAAATAGAAGTAAAAGCATTAAAATTGTTATCAATGCTACAACACTTGATACTCAAGTATAAGGAGAATAGTCATAAAATTATTTAAATGAATTTCTAATTGGAAACAATATTCGTTACTAAATAAAATCCAGTTGCAAAAGATCCAATGTCAATGCTATTGAAACGTTTAGAAATCAAACTCTCCCATGAATTACCGCTCTTTTCACATTAATACTAAAAATTTCAGAATTGAATAAACAGCGACCTGAAAAGTTTCAGGAAAACAGAAAATCTTTTTTAAGATCTTAAACTCAAGCAAATAATTTTAAAATCTTGTGTCTTAAAAAAACTGTCCAGATCAGCAAAACCGAGTGACGCCAGGAGAGGTCAAAGAAGTGAAAAACAGCGTCAACTGTTGTACCGTCTATTAGATGCTTTTCTTACTGGTAGTGCTGCTGACGTGTAGACCAGACGCTAGCGCCACGGGTTCCCCCTCGTGCTCTACGGGCCACCTGAGGCGACTGTGATGCCGGAGGAGGAACAGTTGGCATGGTCAAAAGTGGCCTAACTTGGTGCTGGGCTGCTGCACCACCACGACCACGATAGTTAGCACGGACGTAACCTCTGCGCATCTGACTGGTGCTGGGACCTTGAAGGACAGCCTGCTGCTGTTGCTGTTGAGATGAAACTACAGGCTGACTGGGAATCACAGGTCCTGGACCCACTGTAGACGCATCGTCTCGGCCCGGCTCCTGCCAGACGATCTTCTTTATCTTCGGCTTTGTTTGCGCTAAAAATAACGAAATATAAGCAATGATTTCATCTGATGACAAGTCTGAATCCAGATAATTTGAATTACTACAAAAATCTGAGGACACCCGAGATAGAAAATGAAGTGAATAAATGTCGCTGCAGAGACCTTGAGTCTCCGGTTTGTCCTGTGAACTGCCACTCTCACTTGTAGACGGTCGGTCATCAACTGCAGAGGTTCGTCCCTCAGTGTTTGTCTCAGCCGCCGTTGGTCTGACATCACCATGTGAATAGTCTTCATGTGACAACGGAGCATCTGAATGGCTGCCAGGAGGCAACAGACCAACTGAGGAGGCCTGAGAAGAACAACTGCCAACAGAAACAACACATGGATACTAACTGCTCTCTCTCTCTCTCTCTCTGAATGCCTTACACTTCATTAGCTTTAATAATAATGACATAATTTATCAGCAAATAAACTTTTATTCAAAAGCCTCCAGTGATGTAGATTATATGTCGACTGGCTTATCATTCTAGATCAGGGTGGCTCTTATAGCATGCGGCTCTTCTAGATGAATCTGCTGCTCACAAAAAGCGAAAAAACTTTTTTTGAGCAGATTAACAGATCAACAGAAACATACAATTGCCACATTTCCACATTGACCACTGATTATAAACGTTAACTATTTTGCAATTTTAACAAATGCCCCATAAAAATAGCAGCAGAGATTTAATGGAATTTTGTAAGTATTGGATCATGCTGCCTTGTTTTCGTGTCTAATTGTGGCAATGCGGCTCCAAGCTTAGAAAATTGTCATTCGCAGCTCGCACTTTCTATGGGTTTGGCCAGCCCTGTTCTAGATGGTCATCCATATGTAATCCAATAATTATCAATACAAAGTGTGCAGAAACAAAGAATGACACAATCAAAGCATGACAGTTGTCAAAGAGTGGCTACTGAATATATGCTGTGTAAAACTGAACACTACGATCAAGCCCAAGATCAATATTGCAAAGGCAGAAGAAACAATGCATTTATGTATAAAAGCTCCGTTACTGAAGTCTTCCAGGAGGAAGATTGCCTTTTACTCTGCACCTAGGTAAAACCTTGGATCTGGCATGGATCTTGCATGATTGTGACTTGGCGTGCCATCAGCTGATGCTGCTGAACATTATGAAGTGGCGCTATAGAAGTTTAAGATTAGATGGATTTAGATACACAGAAGCACTCAGTTAAACAGCATGATGACACAAAAGCCGAGAGGCAAGCAGCGCCTGACCTCGGCACAGGGTCCGACGCCTTCACAGCTTCTGCGCCGCTCCTTTCACTTCTCGATGATGTCTGCTGAGTTTCAATCTGTTCTTGGAATGACGCGGGAGATAAATGACTCATCGGGAATGCGGGCGACGTCTGCGAGCAAGGTGGGGTGAGGAGCAGGAGACCGCGGCTCGAGTGCTCATCAAATTGAGACAAATCCATGCGAGTATCATCAACACCGATACCTGCTCAACAGCATTTCAATAAAAAATGCGCTCAAGTTAAAGAATAGACTGAAATCATTACGTAAATGTAAACTAAACTCAATTGAAAGAACTTCCACTAGACATGTAAAACTGACAACCTACTTAGCGTCAGACATTGTCAAAGTCTGAAGATGCTCACATAATTATGTATTTTAACAGCAGAACAATCATAAAAGAGGAAACTGAATATCTGAAGATACTTTGGGCATTCTACTGCTTAGAAAAATTGTGCCTTGATAAAAAAAGTGATGCCAAATTGTTTTACCAGAAGAAACTACGAAAAACTGCAAAGGGCAGCTTAAGAAAATGAAGGTGTTAGGAGAAAGATCGGTCACCCGAGGAAATCCAATCTTATGGAATGCCCTTCCAGACTTTGTAACCAACTCGAAAACCGACAAACAGTTCATTAAGAATCTGAAGACACATTTGTTCAATGCGTCGTTTGACTGCTAACCTTACGTTGTGAAGCACTCTTGATTTAGGCTTAGGCCTTGCTATAGGGCTATATAAATTGTCAGAAATAATAATAATAATAATAAAAGCATTAAAAAGTGCATTTTGAAGGATAAATCCTTGAAGGCAGAAGCATCTGAGTATTCTGAGCATGTCAAGGATGAATCCATTCTACTAATGATGATTCTGCATCAACTGAAAGTGTGCAACCGTAGACAGAGCTTCAGTTGAGGCTATTCCAAGTATCCACTGTGGTGCTGTATCATAAAGCTTTTCTGCAGTAATAACTTGCAGTTGAGATGAATTGCCCCAATGTTCACAACACAGTTGAATCAAAGGCAGGATTTCAGGTGACTAACTCCATGCTATTAAACTCTACCCTAGAAATCTGGTCACGTAAAAGAATAGGTTCCAACGTCACACATTTACAAAACACGTTATTTTGCATATTCATGTAAATAGCAATGTCAGAGTAGAGAAAAGGGCACATCTTAATGGTAGGACTGCGGTACACAAACAGTCAACAACCAGAGCAGCTGAGAATTCTTCCAACTGCCGTGCAAATTCCCTTCCATCAAGTACATCCATGGTTGCCCAAGACAGGGCTTTCAGCAATGAATCCAGGTGTCAGCTCACACCTGGAATATGTGCCAATCCCCATTCCATTCAAGCACAAATCCATGAGCATACCTCTCTGTTGAGCCAGCTCCAGATGTGGCATCGACTCTGATGAAGGACCAAATGTAAACTCCTCTGTCACTTGAGGCGAACTAAATCAAAAGCCATAAATAAATGGTAAAATCAGAAAAATCCCTTAATCAACTTAAATTAAGTAAGAACTCAAATAATCAAAGCAGACAAAAAGTAAGTCAATAACAAAGTATTTGAATATTTTGGCATTTCTAAAGTATAAATAATTCTGCAACATCCAAAGAAACACAGATCAAATAAAAAGCCAATTATTAAACAGCATTAACAGGAGGAACAACCAAAAGGCATCAGATTATCAGATTTGTCAGAAAAACGAATGAATTGCAGACATCCATGCCAGAAAGAAGTACCCCCAAATTTCACGCTTGAGACTTGTAACGATGCAGCCTGGAACTTAACATTAGGCATTTGCAACACTAACAGGTGCAAATGCCTCTGGAACAGATTCAGATATCAACATAACAGCATCCAAGATATTTTGCTGAAAAAGTGAGTTGAATTAATATTAAATTCCACTGGATTTAATAACACATGAAATACATTGGTTTTTTGGCCCCAAATCCCTAAAACTAAACAAAATGAATGCTTAACCAGAAGAAATGCCATATAAATATATATGCCTTTGTTGCATTGCAAAATTAAGCACTTTTCACTCCTGGCCAGACATATAAACAACTGATAGAATAAGTCTGAGAAATGGATAGCACCTGACAGCCTCTGCAAACCCGTCTGTTCTCACTGAAATCTGGAGTGTAGGAGTGCTTGGGACGATGCCATCATCTCCAATCTCAAATGCACTTCCAACATCTGACTGAAATAAGTTCAATGCAAAACGCAATTTGAGAATCTATGCTTCACGTCTGTGGGGCAAACATTTTCAAACCACAACAGGTGAACACCCACCCACACAGAGTGATTCCTGTTAGACCACCACATGCCACAGGTCTTGAGTGGATTCACCTTACCCAGGACTCTGTCCACAACACCACACCCATCGGCAATTAAGAAAATACAAAAACATGCTAAACATGTCAAAAAGGCAAACATTTTCGACAAAATTTCTTTTAAAAATATGCAGCAAATAGAATTATAAAAGAGATTAAAACTGTGGAAAGAAACTTAAGAAAATGTCAAGATCCTAACAAAGCCTATATGCCCTGAGAGGGGCTAAACAATTTCAGCTTAACTTCCACACGTTGAGATGTTGAGAGCCCCATGTTAGCTCACTACTCACCAGGCTCACCAGTTAATGCTCTGAATTAACTGTCTACATGCTTCATATAATGACCATGAAAGCAAAACAATGCTTCAGGATTTTGTGTGCACACACACAAACACACTGTATATAAGGCTGTCTGATGAGGGCATGAATTGGTTTATTGAAAGATTAAAACAGATATTTATTTCTGTAACTTCAATGCTCCTGTAAAATGAGAAAGCATTCCTACTGAAAAGATGAACGGCATTAACTGAGCCCGACTGCCCATTGCCAGACGATCCATGTGACCGACGCCAAATGACGACCGACCAGGTGCCTGAGGGATCAGCCTCATTGGCCCTCCATCGGCAGGCACGTTCACCACTCGGGAAGTTGACAAACCTGGAAAAAACATTCACAAATAATGAACACCAAAACACTTTCCCTCACATTATCTACACATGCACACAGACAGAGAGTAATACACCAAGAAATTAATACCCTTACAGCTATTTCTCACAAGTCTTTCTAGCTCTTTTCAACAGCAGACATCAATTTCTAAGCAGAGTTAAACAGTTTACATCATAACTGAAGACATAGCTCAGCTTAGTCAGCTAGCACCTCATGACCAAGACTTTCATTATAATCTCTGTTATCCAATATCAGCTGCCAATGCTTCAATATCATTATAAAAAAAAAGAGACACAGGAAAACAGAGGACTTCAAATGCTAAGTGCATCCAACCTATTACTGAGTTTCTGACGTACACTAGACATGCCATCTGCTTCTACTTTGATTCATGCATTTATTTGCTCAAGGCTGGACTACTGTGGTTCACTTTTTGCTGGTCTTCCATCAGACTTGATAAACTCCAGAGCCAGGGTGATTGCTGGCGTCACAAGACGTGATCACATTAGTGATTATATGATGTCTGTTTTACACTGGCTGCCTTATCCTGCTCGAGTTGAGTTTAATGTTGAGAGCGGTTGCACTCTCTCTTTATGGTGCCACTCCATCTTACCTTTCAAGCTATCCATCCCCTTAGCTCTATCCCTGGTCGGCCATGTCTTGGTCCACAACCAATGGTCTTCTCAGTGTGTGCCAAGCCACCTAACCTCCATGTTAAGGTTTTGAATCAGTTGGCCCTATCCTTTGAATGCTCTTGGCGCCAGTATGCGTAGCTTAGCAACTCCTAACTCTATGGCCCTCTTTTTGAAACGACTTAAAACTTATCTCTTTGTCAATATACAGTAATTTGCTGTGGAAGCGCTTCTGAGTGATCTTTCAGAAGAGGCGCTATACAAATATTTTGTTACATTACATTACATTACATTTCTACATGCATGCCCATTGACCCACAGAATAACAGCTTCCATGAAATGCAAGGCAAGCACAGCAGTCAAGCAAAATTATTGAAGTCAAAACTAAACCAAATCTTGAACAGAAATCAATAATATATAAATATAATGTTAGGGCACAACATAAAGCCATAAAATTTTCAAAACTTTTCCAGTTAAACATCATGAAATGCTTCAACAAATGCAAATGCATGTGAGCACTTTACAGGCCAACAACTAACCTGGATGTCTCTGCATAACTTGGTGTGGCTGTGACGTTGACACAGTGCTGACAGGCACCATGTTGTCATCCTGCATAACGACATCTTCTGACGATCTGTCGCGATGACACCCAGACTCTGAAGAACCAGGCGCCACGTCATCATCTGACATCAACAAATTCACACCTTCATTCAAACCCATGACCTTAACAATAATATTCTGACAAAACAATCAAATTAGAACTTATGGAACATGCTATAACAACACACATGCACACACACACACACACACCAGAGTTTAGAGATGCAATGAAATGCTCAGCATAACACCAGCCATCTGCTGATTCTACCAAGATTATAATAAATTGCAGTAACAAGACCCATTCACATAAGAAATGTGAATATGAAATTAAATTAATTAAGTGACCGTTGTTAAGTGCCACTGACTGTGGCCTTTGCCAAACCTACAACACCACAGAAGCTGTCTCAGCAAAATAGTAATAAATTATGGATCCATCAGCAATACTTAAGAAGAATCAATGCAATCTTTGTTCAAAATAATATTGATCAACAAACTAACCGAGTACAATGACATCATTGGTGTTATCCTCTCCCTCAACTTGAATTTCAGCATCAGCTCCGTCGTACATGTCCTCCACCATGACCTCCTCCTTCTCCTCCCCCTACAATAGCAGTCATTAACAGCAGAGGTTCATGTTTTATCTAACTGGAAGCCAAGTTGACTTCAACTCAATATGAGTCAACAAATAACAAACCTTGGACAACCTGTCTGCCTGCAATTGCCAATGTCATTGTGGCAACACTCACATCCATGAATCAATCAAAGCAGACAAGAAACCTTTACTACTCGATTAACACACTGTGAGCCTGAGAAGCCATCAGAAAGAATTCAAAATATGTCTGCAGATGAAGAGTCATACATCTGGCACAGAAATTCTCTTCCAAATCTAGAAATGTTAACAGAAAATAATAAATGCAAATAAAAAGAAATGATGGATTTCAACTCTTCTCTGTTTCTGGCTTTCCTTATCAGTTAGATGTTGTCTTAGTTATTGTCTCTTTCTTCATCTGTCTGAACTTTATTCTTTGTCTTCCTCTTGCTCTTTATTCTATTTTTCCTGTTATGGCTGATTTTCCCTAAAACAGAAAATAATAAATGCAAATAAAAAGAAATGACAGACCTCAAATTCCTCAATTTCCTCCACTTCCTCCGAATAGCGCTGATTATATTCCTCTTCTTCATCTTCTGAATTATCTCCTTGATATTCAATTCCTTGATATTCAGTTCTGGCTGAATTTAAAACAGCATGAATTATATGGTTTTAATATATATATATATATATATATATATAGAATTTCAACATACAACACAAACAATATATATATATATACTGAATATAAATTATACATGTGATTAGTTGAAAATAAACATACCAATCAAAATTTCAGCATGAATTCTTATGGTTTTAATATCTGTATCCTCTGTATTATAGAATTTCAAGCAATTGAAACAATATTACTGCCGAACAAAAAGTACAAAGATTAGTTGAACACAAACATGATACAAGCAGAATCAGATTCTTAGATATTGTGACCAGATGCACTGCTCCACCATACAGCAGGTAAACCACCACCACCACCTGTGTCATCAATCAAATGAAGATCCAGCTTCAATTCTTCATCCATAAGTCAACAGATTAGAAAGTGTCCTCCTTTAAGAGAAGAATCCAACCTCTTCCTCTTCTTCTTCCCCCACACAGATAACATCTTCGTTTGCTTGCATGTCTGCCACGGCATCCTCGGCATCATCACGTGGCTCCGACTGATTGAGCGACTCTTGGTTGCTCTGGTCGTCTACGTCCGAACCAGGCTGACGAGAAGTTGAAGGGTGGATGTCGTATTCAGCGGACGGCTCCACCTCCTGGTAATCGGGGAGGTCGTCCGACGGCAGGTTGACGAGGTCTTCAGCCTGGTCGGCAGACAAGGTGTGCTTACGTAGGTGATCCTCCTGGAGTACTTCTGAATTGCGGCTGAGTTCTTCCATTGCTAGAGATGTTGAGACTGGCTCTAATTCACGTCTCATCTGTTTAACAGATCAACGTCTCGTTCTTCATTAATACAGGCTGCTAAACGAAATGCTATTCAGCATCACAGGCACCAACAGCAACAATTATTGCTATAACAAAGAAGGCGAGTAATCAATCATATTTGTTCTGGCGAACAGAACAGAATATTAGAACATCTGTTGGCAGAGTAACTCTAGAAAAGGTACACTTTTAGGAATAAAAAGCATGAATATCATAATAAAAAAATTGGGAATATCAATATGCATTTCTAAAGCCTGACTCAAAGTCTACTTACGCGTAGATAGGATAAAACAGACGACCGGACAGTTGGCAAAATGAGAGAGCGTTGAGAAGGTGGGGAGGAGGAGGAGGAGGAGGAGGCAGTTGTAGCGAGTGAAGTGCTTACCTCTGCTACTAGTGGCTGCTGGTTGTCTACAGTGTGACCGACTGATGCAGCCTCTCTTTCAACCTCTGTAACTGCATTTGTCTCGGTCGTGTCGGCCGCTTCACCAGCCTACATCCACCAAACACTTTCAAATACACAGCAGGCATTTACCTCTTCTCCAAAGACAGGGCTCTCATAAATCCATACTCTAAAGCTATTCAAGTCTATTCTGTGTTCATCCACATCAACTATTACCAGATGAAATAGTGACAAGCACAGAAATAGCTCCTACAAAGCAATTTAAGCCTTTCTCAGTCCAGTCAAATTTCTATGTTTGATTGTAACTAATTTTCACAATCATTCAATCAACAGCAACCGTGTTCTTTGAGCGCTAAATTAAATCCCTAAATGCAGAGAAACAAGCAAAAAGAGACCAGCCAGGAGATGCAGCCATTCTGTGCTGTGCATCTATCTGCATATGAAAGGACGTAACTCCCTATTCCTAGAAATAACTTGGCTACTTTCCACTGCACAGCCATACAGGAATTAGAATGCATATTTAATACTGAACAAGTGCTTATTAAGACTTATCTGACAGCCTTACCTGCAATTTTGATCGTTTAGCTGAAGTCTCATTATCATTCTCTGTGCTTTCATCCTGCCTTTGAGATATAGTTATAAAAAATACCAAAATAACATATGAAAGTCAACAGTTTAAAAACAACTCAACAAAATTCACTCAAAAACTTAGTCCAAAACACCAGAGAAGTCAAGCAATAATATCAGCAGCAGTGAAGACCAGTGCCAAACAGAATTCCAAGTCCAGATGTCCCTTGACTTCTTTCACAATAACAGATAAAAAACAATGACTATCATAATGAATCTTATGAATCCCTAAATAACTGAACATATCATTTTGGCAATAAAATACCAACACAGCATGAAATTTTAAAAAGTCAAAAACATCACCGAGCGAAAAATGTCACAGCAAAAAGAATGACCACAAAAACTAGACATAGATTAGAAAAGAGGAAAGCTGAGAGTTACTGTCGAGTTTCCTCTCTTGGCCGTTTGCTTGTGAGGCCACTGCTGGTTCCGGCAACAGACGTCATCAAAGAATGCTCAGTTGAAGTGGGAGTTGGATGCTCGTGCCACCAAGTGCCATGTGGCTGTAAACCATCCAGGGACGCTTGCTCCTCAGACGACGATACTGAGAAGAACATGCAGATTACAAGATTACAAAACACAAACGCTGTTCTGACTTCATGACTACACGAACATAACATGCATTCATAAAATAGTTTCTAAACATAAAAGAAAATTTCTAATGGCAAAAAATGGCTCACAAAACTTGAAATTTGTGGGAATTTCAGGCAGGATCTAAAAGCCATGTATTAAGTATCAAAATAATTGAAATAAAAAATAATTGTAAGCAACTGATCCATGATCGTAGAAATCCTCCTCAGCGTACATTAGAGTCTCACTTTTGTTTTTGCTCACATGGTCATCACAGTTGTCTTTTAAACACTCTGAACTGTAAACTCTTAATTTCTATATAATTCCAAAAGATCAAAGAACTTTTTACTGAATCAGTTCAAAGGTCAAAATCAATGAATGGCCATTCTGCTGTAATGCAGCGGCATTTTCTTCTCGGACCTTGGCTGGCTGTACATGAAAACCAGGGCACAGTAAAGAAACCAGCTTTAGTACAGAAAATACCAATGATGATTCTAATGACGTGGTCGTATTTCTCACAGAGACCATAATATTATGAAATATATTCATCTTCATCACACGGTCAGAACGAAGAGTATTAGAGAAAAGCCTAACCAGTTGATTCCTCAACGTGTGAAGACACTGGCTGCACCTGCTGAGTGGGTCGTCCCTGGGACATGACGGCGGCAGTTGTAGCCGACGACTGACTCAATAGATTTGGTGTCAGCAGACCGTCATCTGACGCACAACAGCACAGATCTCATCGCAGCCATTCAGGACAACATCAATTCAACATCAATACAGAGAATCTTGATTGGTGAGGTTCGTTCGTACAGACAGACAGCGCGACAGCAATGAACAGTTGCAGATTACGAGAAACTCAGAAACTGACAATATTACAAATTTAAGTATTAGAAGCAGTTCTAAATGCAAGATGCTGATCACTGCATGTACTGTAAATACCCCCTTAGAAGTAACTTTGAAGTAAATATAAATTTTAATACTGAATGCAGAACAGTGGGTTTGGTCCAAATGCTTCATTGAAAAATCTGATGACTCGTTTCAATATTCCTGACTGATGTTCTACCCCCCAATAATAAAGTATAAGATATGATGCTTTGGCCAGACATTCAAAAAGAGGCAAAATGGCATCTCACAATCGATGCCTGAAAATTCAATTCTGAATATCACCAACATAAACAAACAAGAATATGTATCGCAAATGAGAGACTTCCTTACTCTCTTGTACTGACATCGTAGTTGGCATAACCGTAGCCATTGGTGTTGCCGCTGGCTGTGTAGAAGCGACCGCCATCGGTCGGATGGAAGCAACCATGGCGCGCGTCTCGGCCGCTATTCCGGCCGTGCTGCGAACCGGTTGCACCGGGGCAGAGTGTCTCTGTGGCTTTGCTTGTACTGCAGTTGTCATTGGCTTTATGTAGGTACAACGCTGAGCAACATCTGAAGACCCAGAGCTACAAATTTCAGTTTAAAATATTTTGTAAATTTTAATTTGAAGCTACAGTAGCTCAGAAAAGAACATCAAGAAAGATTTCCAAGTCACCCAAACTTTCATGCAAAAATGTAGCTGAACCCTATCGCCTCATTAGGCCGATATTTCAGCCTGGGAACCCTTACCATTTCCAGTAAGAAGTTCTTGCCGATTTCAGCATTATTCAGGAGTCAGGACAGAGTGGTGTTTAGATGAACCAGATATGGTTGTATTTACTACTTGTAATAGCCGCTTTTAGATTGTTAATTTTGGGGGGAAATAGAGTATTTCATAGTATATAATAACAATGTGCAAACTCAAGAAAAGTGATAATCATACTGTTGGCGCTGAAAACAAAAAGAAAGCGTTATTCTCTTGCTTCTGCCAGAAATAAAATATCAGAGAGCAACGATGATGTTACTGACTTTATACAAGTGCAAACATATTTTTATTAACAAATGCACTTGATTCTGTTGCTACTTTTAAAGACAAAATTCCCCAAATCCCCAGTTAGCTAGGGGAATAGGTATTTTTTCCATAGGAACTTAGGGGTGATAAGGTTAAACCTAGAAGCAACTGTTTCATCGCTGACTACAATACTTTCATAAAACTAGACATAAAGACCCTCTACACCTCATAAGTTTGCCAAAGTAATCAGAATTCAAGCTACTTTTAATCTGATAGTAATCTGATATTGAAAAACTAAACTATTAACTGTAAGATAAATGTTATTACATAATAACATCATTTCCAAATCTTTTAATCAATTTATTTACAATGTAATGTCATATATTTCCATTTAACTGCAACAACTCGTCAAGTCCTACTGAAGTCACATGCGCTGGACACGTTCAGAAACAGTGTTTGCAGAGGCACAACTGCCGGTGGATGACACACACAATATGGCTGCTGCTGCCACCCTGATGCTTCCCAGCAACTTGAACAATGAGTATTGGCAGACTGAGATGTAGTGAAAAGAAATGCAGTGTAACACTGTGAATGGATGGCAGCACCTAATGACTGTATCAAATGTCCCCCATCCACTGTGGGTGATGGTGCCATTCCAATTGTAGCAGTGTCTGGAATAGTGAGAGAGGAGCTGTTGCCATCAGTTCAAACATTCAAGTGTTGTTTAGTTACCAGAAGTGGTTGCAATACTGAAATGTCACCAAATTACAGTACTGTGTTCACACAGTCCATTTATGTTAAGTTGCCACCTGAATCATATCTTTAACAACAACGACGACGACAACAACAACAACAACACATAAAATCAGTGAAGTGGTGTTTCACCCTTTACATGCTAACAAGACCTACCCAGGCCTCTCAACTGGCGGTGCAGATATTGTTGGCTTTGTTGGTGATTGCCCATATTGCCGCTGGAATGACTCACATTGGCTAAGTAACACTGTCACCTGACACATTCAAAATACCAAAGACACAAGCAGTAAGGCAACACAAATAACTAAATTCACCTCAAAGAAGAATTATGGATAGGATCATAAACAGCACTCCAGCACCATAACGTTATTTCAAATGAAAATATGCTCCTGATGTATGTGTGTGAGGTGTTCAGGCCATTCCAATTATATTAAGTAATACAAAGCTTACTGTAAGACACACTGAATCCATAGTCACTTCAGTTCGACTAACATGGCAAATAACGAAATCAAAATGAATCAAGGATTCACTCATATCATCTTCTTAGAGTAATTTCTGTGCTGAACATAACTCAGTCAACTTAAGACGGCAAATATGAGAATTGTCTATAGAGGGTCGTTAGTTATGCTGCGATTCAGTCATCTTTTGCAAGTAGACAATACAACAAAAGCGTTGACTTCAGGCAGATGTATTTCCAAGAAAGAACGTCTTCTTACTCTTTGCTGCAATTCGTGGTTTTCTCTGCGAAGTCTTTCTAATGCTTCTGTATCAACATTCCTGGCTGTCATCTGCTCACCGAGTTCCCTTTCCAGTCGGTTGACCTTGCCTTCAAACTGTGACTTCAGGGTGCTAATTCGTAACTCCATCTCTTCCGCTATGCAAAATATCAGCAAGATGTTACGCTCCAATGACATCCATCATAACAGTTCACAATCATTTGTAAAAAGCTGCCTATTGTTTAATATGACGGCCAGAGTGGAACACAGTCAAAGGAAATTCACACAGGTCATGATGCATTTCAACCGATAAGCCTCTTGCACACCCACCATTACTTCTATCAATAATCTCTAACAACATGTCCACCTATGCATCACCTGTTGCTACATGTTCATGGCAATGATGATGCCAATGATCATAACAACAACAACAACAACAACAATAATAATATAATAATAATACAAAGAAATGTTTGATATACAATCAAAACTGTGTCATGCTAGCACTAAAGTATAATGAGCATGCATAAAGCTGCATCAATACGTCACTTTCTTACCAGTCAATTATCATTTAACATTTACAGTTCAAATAAGATTCTACCTGTGGCGTAAAAAATAACATATAGGATGTCAACTAGACTTCAGCAAATGTACACTTCACTGCCAAACTACAGGTCATCTTGGCCTCAACCCTTTACGACCCATTTAAATTTTTAAATCCCTTACCATAGCGGCCATTTATTTTAGATTAGACTGAATGCAACTTACCCGATGCCTGCTGGTCAATTTTCTGTTGTAAGCCTTCCACTTGACCAGTCAGGCGAAAAATCTCCTCTCTGTCTTCGTCCATCTTACGTTTCATTTCCATGTTTTCTGCATTCACTCTCTCGCACTCAGCCTTACGCTCCTCCAGTCGTTGTTTGGCATTCATTACCAAATTCCTCGTCATGAACTGCTTCTTCTCCATCTCCTTAACCTGATCTGCCAGCTTACGACTGTCTTCCTGCAATCCGCTTCTCCCTTCTTCCAGTTTCCTTCGTTCCTCCTTCAATCTCGTATTTTCTTCCACCAGATGGTTGTATTCATCCATCACCTTGCCCCTCTCCTCCACCGATTTCAAATGACTGTCTGCCATGCTGCTTCTCTCTTCAGAAGCCTTCGACAGTTCCTTCAAATAAAAACAACATCATTACATCAAAACATCATCATTACTCTCTTCACCCTGCTGAAGCCAGAAACCTTACCTATGCCATCCAGATTCAAACAGATCCGGAAAAACTACAGCCTTTGGCTATCAAATGGAACGAGAAAGATATGAAGCACACAAAAACAAGGCAGTACAACTACAGTGTATACAACTACGTGGGTGACCATGAAGGAACCAAGATGCCTGCAATGAATGTGCATTTTAGTGATGAAGAAATGAAGACTCTGATAAATTGACTGGCATTGTTCAAATACATGATGGCAGACCACAAATATGATGAGAATAATTATAACCACTGTACAATTAAATATGAACACATACAAGTGATATGAATATTAATACATATGAACACACACGCGCGCGAGTGCATGCACACACACACACACTTACATAAGTACTTACATGAAAAATGATCATCAGAAAACAAAACTTGTAAAAAGATTGAAAATTTTTACCAAAATTACCAATTTACGGTAATTTGTGCAGCTCTAGCCCAGAAATACACTGAAAGATGACTCAAGGTTACTAGTTTTTGCAGAAACACATTTACAACTACATGCTTCAGTTATCCATTGCAAAGTGTCAACTCAAACAACAACTACATGAGAAAATAAGCTGCAGCAACACAAAAGAAATATGAAATGAAAGTGAATTGAAATGTCCTGTAGAAATACCTCTCTGAGCCTGGCTAGCTGCCCTTGTAGTTCTCGTTCTCTCTCTTCCACAGCTTTTACTTGTTTCACTGCATCGTCCTTTTCCTGCTCAGAATTTGCCAATTTCCTGCTTAATTCACCCGAGTCCAGTTCAGACTGTTTCAGCTTCAACTGGAGCTGAGAAATCTCTTGTTCGGCGTTCTTCATTCTGTCGTTCATCTCTGCCGTTGCCTCCTGAAACCTTGTTGCCTTCAACTCTTCCAGTTCCTTCTGGACTTCTTCGGCCTGCATTCGATACTTGCGGCCGATTTTCCTTAACTGCAATTATTTCAGACAGAAAAAGCAAAATGAGACATCATTCATCAATGGCAGGACACCAATAAGAGAGCCCTTGAAATCGATGTCAGTCTGTCTGCTTCACTGCAACATACCTGAGCAATCGTTTTTGTCTTTTCCTCGTCCTCTGCTTCTCTGGCTGCAATTGATGTCTTTGCGTCTTCGAGTTCTTTGCTAAAACCAAAATTAATCAAATAATGAAGCAAAAGTTGGAATGAAGTGGTTCAACAATCACAGCAACATCAAATGTACAATCACGCTCTTCAATCTCTCTGAAACATCAACAAGTGTACATCAAGTGTTTAACATAAAAGCAAACACACGTTTACACACACAAATTTCTTAACAACAAACAGCAATAATAGCCGTGTAATTGCCAGAAAGTAACATTATGAACCGGCAATACAGTGTATTGGGCATTTACCTTAATGTCTTACTCTGCTCTTTGCTCACAGCCACTTCACTTCTGCAAATAACATTTGGACGTGAAATATCCTGCAATTGTTATTCTGGCAACATTCAGCAAAACTACAGCTTCAATTTTCAGAAGCATAAAATTGACAAAATATAAACACACAAAGAGCTTACTCTTATTCTCACGTTATTTCATTACTTTATAATTATCTTAAATTCTACACATGTAAATTAACTGTCACATATAAATCATTCCTACCCATTCAGTGCATATGTAATAGCAGATGTTTTACCATGAACTTACCAAAACAAAGAACTCAACAACTGCTCTTAAACACATCCTTATAAATTACCAGCCAAACTGTTTGAAACAAATCAGCATAGTATTCACACACCTCACTCAGATGACTCTCCACAAAAACCATTCAAAGTACTTACTCTGCAGTCCTTATACTCTCATTTAACTGTAACACCTCCTTCCTGCAAATAAATACACGTCCTTTCATGATCTACATTCATTTACGCGCCAACTTTAAAGGCATAATATGCTAAACGCCAACCATTCAAACTGGCTGTACATAACTTGTATTACAGAAAGGAAGTAGTCAATGATAATTGTCAAAACCTACACATGGCCAGACACACCTGTAGATGCAGCCTTTGGTGATTTTATAGGTCTTTTTACGCTCAGAAAATATAAGAGAAATGACAGTCCTTCCATTAAGCTAAGCTGCACTATAATACATTGCAGAGCTGCACATGTGTAAAAACATCACAGCAGGCAATGTGCAAAATGAAATTATACCTAAGGCATTTCTAAAACACAACCATGAATGCCATTTTTAAAAATTGTGAAACATTCTATTGTTACAAAAAGAAGAAACAAGATAAAACTGAAAACCAAAACAAGCATCTGACTGCTGTTAGAAGAAGACATACTTAAGAGATTGACATTCTTCCACAACAACATCCATATGTCTTTTCATCTGGTCACGGTCATCCCTGTCACACAACAACGAGTATGCATCACACACACAAGTAATTCAGCCGTTTCACATTTATAAACATCATCAATTTCAAACTAAGAACTCACTAAGCTATATATAGACACAAGAAATGTTCAATTCTCAGTCAAATTGGATCTGAATTATCCTATAAGAATTCTCTAATTCAGCAAAATAGTTTTGCATTTAAGGTCAAAAGCTTCAATGTCCAAAACAAGAGATGAAAAAAAGAAGAAAATCCAAAAGAAGACTGATTTTTGGCTGATCAAGGAATCTTACATTCTTCAACATTAAGACAAAGCATCAACAAAGCATTTTGTGATATCTATCATGTACGTATGCTATGAAGAGATTTTCAAAGACAACACAACATACAACGCTTGCTTGAGTTCCTCTGGATCAAATTTGCTCCACTTTTCAATGACTTGATTGGCCCGATTCTTCCATCTGTCCGCTTCCTCCCTCAACAGCTCCACTTCATGACGTGACACGTCCTGCTGTGCAACCAGAACATTTGTAAAGTCTTTCAAAGGCTCGAGTTCTCCCTCCAAAGTAGCGCTCTAAAAATAAAAATGACAAAACGGTCAGTGAAACAACGCAAGAGTACAACAGAGACCCCCCATCCTATTCATAGTTTTTCTATAGCATTTCCTTTCGAAAAGTGAGTATTCTTTCCAACTCTTTGGTGATGGTTTGGCGATGGTCCATGTCCTTTGCCAGTAGAGAAAGCTGCTGAAGATGCAGGTCTCAAGCATTTTCTTTTTTGTTTCGGTGTTTATTGCTTTGCTTTTCCGGATCAGGTCCATTGCCGTCAGTTGATCTAATGCCCAAGCTGCTCTTCTTGTGATCTCCTGTCTGCCGCCCAAGGTCATGCGTCATGTTGCTTCCAAGGTAGGTGAAGCTTTCTACGTTCTCTACTTATATTCCATTCACTTCTTTAATTTTTCTTCCAATCTCTCACGGTAACCGAACACCATCGTCTTTGTCTTCTCGGCATTCACCAACAGTCCAATGGGCCTTGTTTCATTGCTCAGAGTACATAACCATATGTACTTCAGATAATCCTCATTACTTCAATATGCAATTCTATTATGGACTAAAACTACTAACCACGGCTGCAATCCACCACTCATTAGTAAAAAAAGCTCAGCTGCTTGTTCATTAGCAACATTACTATTATTTTATTAGTCACAATTTTAAAATTAAATAAGATTTTCAACTAACCAGCAATATAAACTAATTAATAATTGTCACAGCATTTTCAAAAAATTTTAAAATTCTGCAGCAAACAATGACAAAACAACTTCTTGGCTTGATGACAAAACAGGACAGATTAAGGTAGAATGTGCCAGAGAATGTCAAGAATCCCTGTACCATGACCAGACCTTAGTTTCCAGTTGTTTCACTTGATGGAAGAGTCGGTCCTTTTCACTTCGCAGTAATTGATTGCTGTCGTGAAGCAAATTCAGTGTCTCCACTTTCCTCATCAACTCTGCATGCTGGGCCGCTGTCTCAACCTTAATCTAAACAAAATATTGGAAAGCTGTGATAGCCAACAATGAACTTCTCCCCCGAAATAACAGCATCAATTTAACGACAATTTGAATTTTACTTTAACGAGGATTCATTGCTATGCGATGAATATAATTCTAAGGTTGTACTGGATCATTAAATGTACTGACCGCAGTCTTTTCAACTTCTTGATTCAGAGTCTGCTCTGTTGCTTCGAGCTGTTTTCTCAGGTACGCAACTTCATGGCGAATCCGATTAACCTCTGCAGTAATGACGTCACGCTCTGCCTCTACGACATCCTTCTCACGCCTCAAGTATCTACAATATTCTCAACAATTATTATACTTAAGCCATTTTCACTCTGTTGGTAACATGAGATACAACACATGACAGGCAGTGAACAAGACTACAAGCATATAAAGTCACATCTCGAAAAAATTATCTGAGATATTTAAGTTGATAAATGATTATTATTATTATTATAAACATTGAACCAGTTAAGGATAGAAATGGCAAAGTATTAACAGAGAAGGAAAGGATCATGGCCAGATGGAAACAACAATTTGATGAGATACTAAACCGCAAAGACCCTAACAACACAGAAGAAACATTTAATGAAATCGATCAATCAGAGGATAGATGTAAATTAGAGGATGAGTTAGAGGAAGAAGACGATATCACAATGGAAGAGATAGAAAGGGCAGTGAAACAGATGAGAAAAAACAAAGCCCCAGGACTCTGCAATATCACAACAGAAATGTTCCAAAACACTGGTGTGTATACAATCAGATGGCTACATCAGGTCATAACAACAGTATGGAAAACCGAGAAAACACCATTCGATTGGAGAAAAGCAATTATAATACCAATACACAAGAAAGGAGACAAAAAGGAATGCAACAACGTCAGAGGAATCAGTCTCTTAAGTGTACCAGGGAAAATTTTCACCAGAGTCAAGTTAAGCAGAATAAATGACACACTGGATGAAACTCTCAGAGAAAACCAGCGTGAATTCAGGAAGGAAAGAGACTTTCAAAGGGAAAACTGACGGAAGACACCAAATGACTTTGGAAAAAATAGCAAAGGACAGAGAACTTTGGAGAGATGTCATGGAGAAGTCAATAGCTGGACACAGCGGGAGGATGAAGACCTGACCTGACGATTATTTTCTATATTAGTTACTAATTCAACAAATTTTGAATAAACTTAGCAGCTATATGCATTCGTTCAGAAAATAAATATGGCTGGGAAATCGTAATAACACACTATAAAGAAAATTGTGAAAATTTAAAAAAAAACAATAAAATTATAAAGCAGATTTATACAGACTTAATATTTTTATTATCAAATTAGCACGCCCAGAATAAATGACAAATGTTGCAACAATTTACCGTATAACTTCAAGCAGTTGCTCAGATGTTTTTGGATTGGCGTCCTTCTCCACAGACTCCACCATCTGACGAGTGTGGACTTCCTCTTGATCCTTTTCAGACTGAATCTGCTTCATCTGATCTGCCATCTGTTACAAAATGGTCAATAGACCACCACAGATCAAAGTCTAATGCCAAATGCAAGTTAAAAATAAAAGAGCAGATGACTGAAGGCTAAAGACCATTCTTCATAATAAACAAACCAAAAAGACAGCTCCTTTGTTGAACATCATCACCTAAATAAAAGAAATCAAAACACCAAGCAACTTATTGCTGCTGGTTTCTGCAGACAGTAAAAACAATTATACCAAATGAAGATGTTAATCGTAGCACAGTCACCGTAGAAAACAATCTGGTCAAATAAGAAATTAACTGTAAATGTAAACCTTTTCAAGCTGTTCATGAAGAGCACAGTTCTGCGCATGCAGTGACGTCAGTCTGTCGCTCAGAGCAGCTACTTCGTTCTGCAAAACCGACTCCTGCTCCTTCCAAGATTCCTGACAAAAAACCGTCATCTATTATTAACATGAAGGGTATTTCTTGTTTTGAGAACATCAAGAAAATCACATTAATTGAGAATAATCATCACAAGGAATGACAAACATTTTGCCACAAGATATCAAAAACACAAAAACTAACCATACTCTTCAAGAACTCATAATAAACACAAGTCTATTATTCAATAATAGATCTCCGAAAAATTCAATAATCCATTCAGTCACTCATTAAAAACTAGCACAAGACGCAGAGATTCGACGGTACATTTCAACATCAGCAGCGATCCACGTAGTCCGGGCACTAGTGCTATCCAGGTTGGATTATTGCAATAGCATTCTTCTGGGGCTTCCGGACTATCAGCTTGACCGCCTTCAGTCGGTCATGAACGCTGCGGCCCGATTGATCTTTAGCGCGAGATGGAAGGATCACGTGACTCCATTGCTAAAGGAACGGCTACACTGGCTGAAGATCTCGGAGCGTATAGCTTATAAACGCTGTATGGTCACATTCCGAGCACTGAACGACCCTCTCTGCCCGGAGTACATTTCTGCGCTCATACAGCGGCCGATGCCGACTGACTGTCGCAAGCAGCTGCGATCAAACAAGCGAATTCGCCTTTATGTCCCTCCTCCGTCCAGGACTGTGATGCTGGGGGAAAGATCCGTGACACGCGGCAACCCCCTTCTTTGGAACTCTCTTCCCGCCTCAGTGACATCCATCACATCCCTCGAGGCGTTTGCGACTGCCCTCAAGACGCACTTATTTCGCGCATCTTATGAACATCTGTAAATCGCTCTTGATTTTAGCACTAGCTATGTTATAGCGTTTAATAAATCATCTAGAAATAATAATAATAATAATAATAATAATAAGACAGAGATGAGGTCACTTGGAGGAAGGAACAGTTTGTGATGGAGGGATGCACTGGATCCCCCCAAAGTAAATAGTATATTACCTCTTAAACAAAGAAATTCTTTACAGAGTGAAAAAGACACAAAAGACAACTATAGTACCCAGTTACACTATTATTATTATTATTATTATTATTATTATTATTATTATTATTATTCGATGATTTGTGAAGCGCCATAACACAGCCATCAGCCAAAAGCGGTGTACAGTCAACAGTCAACTACCATCTAACAACTAACATTACAGCATTTGAAAATTCTTATTAATGCTTAATCAATTAATATTAAGTAAATAATTAAATATAATATGACAATATTCATATAATGAAATACTTGTTCTCCAACCTGTGCTGCCAACTTCTGACAGTTCACCTGCTTCACCTCAGACTCAGCCGCAACTAACTTAGCATTGAAGCTTTCCAGCTGGAAAAAAAACAATCATTTCATCATTTAATCATAATATAATCGAAGGAAATCTAAGCTTATAAATAAAATCTTTATTGTTTCTTCAATCCAGACATTTTCCATGTATGTCTAATGATATGCAGTGCCTGACACAGACGCCTTCAACCTCTTTCCTCTCGTTACATTCAAATGACCTCCGATATGAGTTTCTGTTTTGTGATGTCTTCCATTTTAAGCTGCATACAGAGGGCAAAAGCGCAAAGTTCTCAATCTCAACCTGTACAATCTTCTGCTCATGACTCACACGGCTCAACGCCCATACAAAGACCAAGACTTGAAAGCTCAAAACCTAGACTGCGAATAAAACTCTGACAACCCAAGATGGAGACCACGACGACTTTCAAAACGGAGACTGAGACTCAAGTTCACAAGAACCACAAAACTGCAGTTTGAATTAAGTTTATTTTGGAAAAAGTGTAATGCTGAGTCATTAGTATTGAGACATGTACAGTATTCATAAAGGTGCTACAAGCACTGGATTAAAGGGTATCATTTACTGCATTTAAAACAGACAAGCCAAAACACCACACATAAGACATGTAAAATCAACAATTTCCTTAGAACAGACCAACCTGCTGCTTTATCTGAGACATCGTCTCAACATCTGCAGCGTGCAACAGCAGCTCACGCTGGTAACTATCGTAAGCCTACAATTGGCAAAATAAATAAGAGTAGTCAATCAAGAATCAATCAATTTCACAAAGTCACTCAATACGATGCAAACACAACCAATAATTTTGTCCTTAACCCCTCTACCGGCCATGACTCATATGTGCGTCCATTTTACGTTACGTTACGAATGAATGGCTGGCAAAAGGATTAATAGAATCTCAAATAACAGTTAAATAGCAACACACTGTGCCCTGAACCCTGAAATGTTTCCTTAATTTCTAATTCTTGAGAAATTCATTAACACTTTAAGATTCTTTTGAATGGTTAATACTGAAATGTTTGGTGTTTTCACATTAATAAATTCACTAATAATTATCAAAAGTAGTTAAATAAATAAAGGAATCTTACACAATGAAATAACAAATAAGTAAAAAGCCTTTCATGTTAAAAATTTTCAAGTCACTAAATTTCAGTTTTAATTCAATCAGTCGATTGGTTTAACTCCTGGAACTCCAAAACAGTCTGCTCAATTCTGTGCAGACGAAAACATAAAACACGCACATCGCATGCACACGAATGCAACACGGACACATGCAGATTATGTGGTGTGTTCTAATGTGCTATTTCGATTTAACCCACATAAACATGCTCGTGGCATTACATACAAAAGCCATTTAGATAAATGGATATAATAAGCGGTCCTACACAACGTCAAATTAGTAGGATGAGTTGAATTTTAATTACATCCTTTGCTTCTTTTGCCTGAACTTCACAGTCAAAGCGAGCAGATACTTCATTTGACAAGGCAATGTCCCGTTCATCAATCACGTCCTTCAGCTCCTTCTCCAAAATGGCAATACGACCGAGAGACAAAGCACCCTGAAAACATCAACCGACACCAGCCAGTCACCATCACATAAGCAACAAAAGTGCAAAAGATCATATTGTTAGTTACAAAACTGGATGAAAACAATTCTAAATTCTTTAGCTCTTTGAACTTAAGTAGCTTCCCTAATGATTAGGCTATATATACACCAATCCAACAGGCCACTAAAGAACTGCACATTGCATCAACTGGTAAAGTATTTTGATAAAAATCAAATCAGCATCCATCAATACAAAGTCATGGCAACAAGAAGTCAATGGGATCAAATCATTACTTATACAAAGTAGTAAAATTATTCTTATTATTCTTATTATTCTTATGATTATTATTAATATTATTAGTAGTAGTATTGCATAATTTTTATACTTTTGTCAGTATGGCTTAGGTTAAAGTTGAGGGCACCTTAACAAACATTCAGTAAAAACATTGGTAAATTTAAACTATAAGGAAAAAAGATTTTAAAGAAGGTTAGACAATTAAGCACATTTGATGCATTCAGATCAGAGATTAACAGCAAATGGAAGAGAAGACCTTAACTAAACACCAGTGCACGTTACGCTGTATCAACCGTCTGATAATTCAGAAAGTGTGTATACCAGAACTGGTTCTAAATTAAATCTGAAACTTACTGACTGACTGCTGTCAGTTGTCAGCTGGTCTTTCTCCTCCAATAGTCGCTGATTTTCAGAATTCAGGGCTTCATTTTCTTCAATCAGGTGACATTTTTCACTTTCCAACACCTTTAGTTGAGCATCTAATATTTCTTTTGCTACAGAATCACAAAGAAACAGTTCACGTTAACCAGACGTTTCATGTGCACAGACATTAAGCTGAGGGCCACTCTCAGCTCACACTTATTAAAATAACAGAATAAAGAATTTTGCAACCAAATTTCATCATAAAAAAGTCAAAACAATTTCAAAGAGATTCATAACAATTATCAATTAAAACAAAATGTCTAACCTTCGAGTACTTCGTTCAGCTGTGATTCCAATGACTCACGGAACTCCTTGCTGCTTTCATTCTGCTCTCTCAGACTCAGCTCCAAACCATTGGCTATGGATTGAAACTGCTCTGTGTGCTTCCTCGACTGGTCCAATTTCTCCTGCAAGTCTAAAAAAACATCGGCCAAACCCCAATCATCATCAATAGGCATATGCCATTGCCCATAAATTTATAAATACAGTTGCAACTGATAGAGAGAGAGAGAGAGAGAGAGAGAGAGAGAGAGAGAGAGAGAGAGAGAGAGATGCTGTTTCAGAATTTCTTGAGATGGTCATTACAAGGTCAACAATGAGAAACTCCTGACTGAACACCCATTTATCACAACACTGAATTAATATACACAAATTAGTATCATTATTGCAACACAGATCTTTATAATCCAACCATAAAGCAAAATAAACATATTAGAGACCTCAAGCGGCCAATGCCTCAAAGACTGAAAAAGACCTCGTCCAGATGTTAGCTCTCTAGTCAAAATGTTAACCAATTTACAAATCCATCCATCAACCATCATCTCATCATCATCATCATCATCACAAACAACAAGCAAGCAGATAGGTGTCAATGTGAAATGACCAGTCCAACTTCACCTGGCCCTAATTCCACTTGCATCTGGTGCACATAGGGTTGATGCCTTAGACATAATAATCATAGTGGCACCATAGAAATGGACTGATAGAAGAAGAAGAAGCACAAGAATTTCACAGAAGAAAGCATAAAATATGATAAATGAACATCTACTGGCAAATGATTGGAATGAGATGAAAGAAATTTATCAGTGAATATTTAGTTACTTGTGATTTCTCGTTGTGAATCCTCCAATTGAAGTCTCTGTGTGTTGATCTCTTCGTTCAACTTCTGAGTAGGATCACTCTGATTCTGCAAATCTAAAATATGCAAATGGAATTTCTCATCGGTGATTTATAAGGTAATGGCGTTTGGAACCACACGCAGCCTGATAAACACAACACAGAATGTGCATTATTATATAAGCAAATAATAAGTAAAATCAATTTTTTCTTTACCTTGTACCAGTTGGTTCACTGCATTAAGTTTAGCCTCAGTGGAAGCTAATTTTGATTCTGCTGTGGAAAGCTGTCAAATAATAAATACATGAAAATCAAGCATTCAAATCATCTAATACAGTAATTTCAACAAGCCATTGCCCCATAAGTGCACAGATGGCTTAACATACTTGCTAATCACGATTATGTACTTCATTATAGCCAGCAACAATTTAATACTATCTGAAATGATAGGATAACTACAAACAAAGTGCACGATCCACATGTCAATGTCACAAACGGTCAAGGTAGTATAAGACTCATACTTTAAAGGGGTTGATAGATATCTCCTTAAGTCATGAACTCAAATCCTGAACCCAAATTTTGAATGAGGCAGACACAAGAAGCAGAAAGACAAACCAAAGGAAACTAACAGAACTTCTCTGTGGAGCCCTTCAACAAAGTTCTAACATCATCGTCAATTAAAAGTAACAAAATAAAGTATACCTTAAATATTGTTTTGATAAAAATGTCAATCAATGTGCTAAGTTAGACCAAAATGACAATTGTCAATACCAAGGCATTCCCTGTGATTCAATGACTCACAGTTGATGAAATAAAGAATGCAATGGTAACCTCTTCTCGGAGATGAATGACGTGAGAGTCGGCCGTTTCCAGTTGTTCCAATAATCTCTTTGCTCTTGTTTTTTCAACATCAGCATCGGTCCTGGCTTCACTCAGCTGTCTCTAAATATAACATTTAAAAAGCAACGGTAGTTTAATAGAGGAAGACAATCATTTTTACTCATAAAATGCAGTTAATTGCATCAGTCATCAATTCTTGCTCATCTTCCTATGAGACACAATTTTTCAGTAGCAGAAAGAAACAAAAAAATTCAAGATATGCAAGCAAAAACATTCATAAAATCACAAATTCATTTACACAAATTCAACAATACAGCTTTACTTGCAATATAAAAATGAACTAAATAAAAACCTGTAAAATGCTTTCTCAAAGCACAAAAATTTGAATCCAGTAACATGTTTAAAAAGTCTTCCCAGAAACCAATTTCAGTCTCTTCATTTTCACAGATTGTCCAATTGAATTAACAGCATTATTCAAGTTCTTGTCAGTGGCCTATTCTACCATAAGGAGTGACAAAGGCTGAGAACGACTCAAGTTCTTGATAATATTTTATATAATAATTTAATTGCCACAAAATTACATACAAAATTATATTTAGTCTTCTGAATCTAATGACCACAAGTGTTTTTGTACCAAACAATCCTCTTAAAAAATGCACAGAAAAAAGAAGAGAAGCAAGAGAAATTATCTACCCACGAAAACAACCGACTGCTTCTCACTAAACTTCATAAAAGGCAAAATAGAACAGCTCTCAGCTGAAAGCTTCACGTGCATCAGAGCCGCAGAATGCAAAGCACAGAGTCTGGACACTTTCACAGGTCTATCTCAAGTGACTGGTCAAAGGAGCTTCTTATACCTCAAGTGTTATGATGAAAGCCTTCTGCTGCTCATCGGTGCCGTCCGCCTTCTTTCGAAGCACCGTGTTTTCTCTCTCCAAAGCATCAATACGTTGGCCGAGTCTTGTTTTTGTCTCAAATTCAGCTCTTTCCAAATTATTCTAAATAAAATTCAAATGCACCCACAGCATTCTTTCAATTAACTCTTCATCCACATACATACAAACTCAGTTTAAAAATGGGGATAATCAGCCAAATACAAATTTTAATGAAGCAAATGGATGTTCAAAACATGCAGACAAAATTTATGACACAAAAAACAAACAAAAGAACAGCCGAGAATAATTGACGTCATCGCGGCGAACCCTCTTGAGAGTGATAGTGAATTAAAGAAATTTAGGAATGTTAAATTTTATAACACAAAAGCTCGCGTGAACCCTCTTGAGTGTCGGAACACATTGTTTTGATTAAAAAACTGCGTTTTTAGCTTTGAACTATCGAAACTGAACGATTTTCACATTCTCAGATTGACAGTTTACAAAATATATTTAGTCAATATTTAATTAATATTTATGTGGCGCCTATAAATTACCAATCTTAAAAAGTGAACTTTTAAACTTGAAGGATATCATAGCACCAACCAGTCGAGGTCAGGATATATAAGTATCAGACTTTATCGATGAATGATAGCTCCAACGAGTTTACAAAATATAAGTCTCAAAGGCTTTTAAAATTGAAGGATATCAGACAACAGTGTCAATAAAAGTTCAGCTGATAGCCATTTGCAGCAGACAACACTGCAGTTCAGCTGGTCAAACAACGGTCAAATCATTTGACAAAAAGGACAAAATCTTCACTCGTCAGTATTATTGTTTTGTAGAAACCTGAATGGACTGAAGGTTGGTATTGAGAAGGTCTCGCGAATGAAAGTCTCGTCTCAATGCATCAAGCTCAGCTGATAAACGCGCCTCAACCGACTTCAACATTCCTTTTTCTTTCAAAAGATTCTGATTACGAATTTCAACGGCACACAGCTTCTCCTGAGTAGTCTTTGTCTCCTGGACAATGAAATTTCTACATCCGTTTAACAATTACAACATCTATTTACAATAGAAATGCTCACATATCAAAAGCTAGTCATAATAACGTCAAGTGTGAACATCTTAAGTTCATTATTACTCTAAATAGTTACTCTATTTGCCATTTCTACAGAACAGCAAAAGAAGAAATCAATTGAGCACTTACAACACTATTGATACAAATGAAGAAACATTTGACAGCAGCTGCCTAGATGCAATTACCTCTCGAAGCATCAGAACAGTTTGCTGATGCTTAATAACCGACTCAGACAGTTTCTGATTCTTGTCTCTTAAAACTTCAATCTCTTTCTTGTGCGACTCAATGTTGGACTGAAGAATTTTGTAGCGTTCATTCGAGTACGATAGCTAAGAATAGAACAAAGACAACAAAGCATCCGCCTAATATATCGCAACACAAGCATGACCTCCGTTAAATTAAAAGACGAAGTGCTAAGATAGCAAACCATACTTAGGCAATATTGCTAAAGTCAAAAGAATGAAGATGGAGCTAAGCAGATGAACAGAACTAACCTGTGACGTTACCTTTGCACCCTGCAACCTCAGTTCAGATGCCTCCCGGGTCACCTTCTCTAGCTGTTCATCCAACATTCTACAGGTAATCAAACACTGTCTGTTCACTCAACTATTTTGCATCCAACTTCAACAACATCTAAAACTAATGCCTAAAAAATTGAAAAATTCATTTGCTTCAAGTCACAATATCTTTCGATAAAGCCCCAAAGCAGCAGCATGCAAACACATTCAAACTAAATAAGTCTGAACACGTAGCCAGTGTGCACGTTCAGAAATTAACAAAGCATAAACAGCAGGGACCTAACTGCTTATAACACTAATCGCATGACACAACTGAACTTATGCTGCATGAGATCATCCCCGATCTCATCTGCCTCTGGGCATGGAAGTGACACTTCTACCACAAAATGTTTTATGCCTTGCTTCTGCTCCACTCGGTATGAAGAGTTGTTTCAGGAAAGTATTAAAAATCTACGTGTGCCGTCTCAATTAATTAACATCGGAGAAGCGGATTAAGTAAAATATAAATACTCATGTACAATTTCTCGAGTAGCATCGTCAGAAAAATTCATACAAAAACATGGGTTCCAAAATGCAAAAGAGAAAACATTATGACAATGCAGAAGAATAAATGACCAAGTCTCCCAATAGCCCCACAGGACCCATGTCCAACACTATTACCAACTATACGATATGTAACGAAGTTCTAACCCAAATGGGCCCTGTGCTCCTGTAGAAAAAAAACCAATTCCCTAATTAACTGACTACTCTTCTTTGTGTAATGTAACAACTGGAGTAGGTAATAAACTGTAAACGTCACTAATAGTCAGATGGTTGTCTCTATTCATTTTAGCATTATGGTCACCCCAGCTGCCTCTGCCTGTCCCATGTAATGTATTCAAAAAGATGAACATTGCCTGTGTGAGATGAATATATTGACTGACAGCACTGTCACTTCATTCTATTGCTGGCTCTTGGTTGTCATTGGTAATATACACAATCACATTTGGTCCATCTAAATAGTGAACAGTCTACAGTACTGTAGCTGATATATTTTTCTTACTGGGGTTGGCTAAAGAGTCCAAACCAAAATAATATCAGTGTTACAGATGGCCAAATTAAAATACTGGTTCACAGAGCAACTGGATTAACAGAACAAATACACTTCAGTGCATCAACATTCAAATGAAAAGAACAGTTTACAAGAGACTATGTCAATTACTTCTCATTTCTGCCTTTCTCCTGACGATAACTTGAAAACTCTTCCTGAAGCTCTTTTAAAGCTGATCGTGTTTCCTGCAAAACCTTCTGATCTGCTTCTCCGAACACAGTCACAGCTGCTGCTGCTGTTGCCGCTGCTGCTGCCGCTGCTGCTGCTGGAACAACAGGGGTTGAGGGAATTGTCGGAGTCGAAGAAACAGGTGATCGAAAAGAAAGTTGCTGCTAAAAATCAGCAATTATCATCTAAACCATTAAAGATTAGAGCAATACAATGACAAATCACTATGCAAACTACAACAAGATTATACAGTTATTTATAAGCATTTGATGATCATGTGACACATGACATTACATAAGGGAATGCATGATGGTTCTTAAAGGAAAGGAAATCCAAGAGGGCATTGGATTGAATAGACCTGTACAATGGCATGTAATGTAACATAACAAATGTAATGTAACAAAATATTTATATAGAGCCTCTTATGAAGAATCACTCAGAAGCACTCCATGACAGGGTGACAAGCAAGAGAATTCTATGGAGAAAGTCAATCCTCCAAGACATGGTTTATCCTCAGAGCAAGGATGGCCAAAGACAATTGTAACACTTGACTCCATGGAAGACTCAATCCTTCATGCTCAGACAACAGTTACAACAGGAGACCGTTTCCAATTGAGCTTCTATCGGAAGCATAAGATTAAATAGCAAATGTTCTTAGTTCTTACCATAGTTTGGAAATTTTGAATTTCAATTTTCAAACCAATTTAGATTAAAGTGTGTATACAATTCAGTCAGACGCTATCGCTCGTGACATCACTATCTGCTAACAAGACATCTTCCATAAACAATAGCATCTTCTCATGATACAACTGAGACTTACTGGACTCGATGTCATCTGACGTGTCTCTGCCATGGCTCTAAACATCTCTCTCTGCTGAATCAACGACTCCACCTGGTGACGACACAATCAACCACTATACATACAAACTCTAAATAACATGGATAGTAAATTATAGCACAACCAACTACTAAATTACAATGCAACTAAAACATTTTTGCAATTTTAAACACTACTAAAAGAAGGAAGTTTAGTTTATTTACAACAAATTAAATCAATTATCCACAGTTGGAGAATTCTGGCAAAACTTGTTTTAGGAATACGATGGGAGATCAATGAGCTTCTAACCAAAACAGCCTGCCTTTCACGCCCTGATTTCATTTCTTCAATTTCATTAACAGCTGCCTCCAGCTGCTGCCTCAGCTCCATCATCCTAATCACAGAAATTCCATAAATGTAATATTGAAATCACTGAAATGTTCACCTGCTACAAAATTAGATAAGTCACTTAAGTTGATCAATCAAACAAAACAGCAGCAGCATTCAACAATATACAATTATAAAGTTTGCAAACTATTATGAAGAAATTAAATTATAATTAAGATCATCAAATGGTTTGTCAAAATTTGAATCTCAGAGGCATTCAACTCTGAAATCATTTCTTTAATAATACTATAGTTGCTAATATTTTCATTTGGCAACATGTAGCAACTGTAGAATACTGCTATGATGGACCTTGTGAAACCTGTAAAACTCCTACATTACACCCAAATACACCATTAATGGTGTAACACTCTAAGGAACCTGTCAACCTTGTCCAACATAAATAAAGTAGTATTTCAGCACAGTCTGCTTTAACACAATTCTACTGCATTGTGACATGAACATCGACCACTGGAAGGCAGTAAATCAAAGTCAACTGAAGACACAACACAGGACCTAGTTACAAGTAAAAAGCACGTTATGCCAGCAACTGGAATCAGACATCATGAAAGCCATTTGTCTCACGACAACAGACAATGTGCAGCTTGCAATCAACATAAGATTGCAATAAATTTTCCATAAATGATTCAATAACATAAGTTTGATAGTTCTGTATAAAGCAGTTTCAAAAGAACTGAGAACGCTTTGTGTATAACCAACAGTCAAATACGGAAGCCAACAAGCTGATCATAGACAAAGCACAAATAGCAACAAACCGTTGACTGTCTTCGCCGTCCATTGCTCTGGATTTTTCACTCGCTTCACTCGCTTCACTTAATTCACGAACAACGACAAGCAGCTTCTGGTTCTGCTCCTGAAGCTCCACGATGCTTCTGTCAAATGAACAGAACAGCAACAAATGGCAGATCTCAAACCCATAAAAAACATCGCCACACCACCAAACAATAAGCCCTAAGATAAAACAACAGATATTTTCTTTTCCATCACAATATTTTAGCCCAACACTAATAAAAACTGATTATAACATTTACTGTCGCAACATTCAGTTTTTTTTCACTTTCCATGATCAACTTTCTCAAAACACATATCTTAGAAAAGTTCATAAATAAAGTCGGTGCTAATGTTAGGAAACATTTTGCGGCTATTTAAGTAGAACCCATGCACAATCATAGTACAAGGATAAGATCTTCAATAAAAGTACCTGAAAGACACAAGCTTTTCTGAGATCAGATGTGAAGAACTAGTCACCTCAGAATCATCATCATCACCATCATCATCACCGTCTGCTGACATTCGTACAACTGTTCCCCTTGCTTCTTCCAGTTCCTTGAGAAGCATTCGCACCTGTGTAAACCAATCCAAAACAGAGCACAGCAGCTTCAAAATGACTCCATCAAATGAAACATTTCAAAGAAAACATTAACGACAATAATGCTAACACTATATCACAAAGAGACTGTCCCACTGCCCAGCAATGGACAAAGCTTACTAGTAGCGGTCAATGTTCCCTCTAAGGATTGGTGGCTCGTGTGCAAAAGCAAAAACTCGCGAGCTGAGATTTACAACAAAACATTTTTGTGTGCAAAAATTTACAACCGACACACAATAGCATTAAAAATATTCTATTTTGCGTTCCATCTTCTTTTCGCTGTTTTCACTGTAAAAACATCGTTAATATTGATGTTTTCAGTAGACATCAAATAATTGTAAATGACATGCTAATTCAATAAAGCTAAGGTAAATTAGGTAAACCTCAAACTGGACATACTGTGAGAAAATGGCCACCACCGCCTGACTGCATAATAATAATACAAACTACGATAGATATAAGCATTTAAATGCTGCATAAAGAGGACATCATAAATAAGAGGAGGAGGAGGAGGAGGAGGAGGAGGAGGAGGAGGAGGAGGAGGAGGAGGAGGAGGAGGAGGAGGTACCTGAAGGCTGAGGTCCTTCAGCTGGACTCTGTATCGGTCGTTCTGACGCCTCAGTTCTCCACATCTCCTGTGGTTCTCATCAGCATTAAGACGAGAATTTTCACATTCCTAAAATAACATGTTAATCATACAAGACCACAAATAGTAATGCTCTGTCAAAGCCATAGTTAAGTTCTATGTTAAACAAACAAGAAACATCTCTTACAAATTCAACAGTACAACTCCAGATGCACAGACAAACACACACACACGAGCACAGCATACTACGACTGCCATTGAGCTAACAAAGCCCAATTCAACTTCAAACAGACATGAATTTTTCAAAGCTATACTTTCTCTGGCTAAGCTGCCTAAAAATGTCGCTTAACCTGACCTCATAATTAGCTTCAGGAGTGTATCCTGGCCAAAAAGAAAATGGCTTTGCTGACAATTTCTTGAACAACAGCAAACCACTATTACAACAACTAGGATAACATAATCCTCCACACACAACATGTGGCTGGTCTTTCTGCATCATTAATGATAAAGTAATACAAAAATTATCTTACAAAGATCTATCTATAAAATGGAACGAGTCTTAACTAGCAAATAAATGCTGCAATGGCTGAGCATCACACAGTGCGGAAGCGCATACCTTCAACGCAGCCGTCAGTTGCTGGGTAAGCCGTTCAATGACGTTCACAGCCTCCTCGTAGTCAGCCTTCTGCTTCTTAATCACAGGAGCCTTCTCTTCAAACTCCTGCAATCAAACTGTAACTGCATCAGAACTATTATGGACACCGGAACATACTCCTTAACCCATTTACACCAAGATACACCCAACAGCAGCTGCAGAAATAAATGGCACAGGATAAACAGTGAAGCCATTGGTACAAAGCACAGACGATATGCTCTAAATGTATATACATATGTCAGTACTTTCAACAGCATGCTGTCTTATGATTCCACATCAGCAGAGGTTAATGGAAAGGCAGGTGCCACTGGAGCCGATTCCAGTTTGGCTTATGTACAGCAACTGTTCAATGGAATAATGCCATCCCTCAGCCTATTTGCAATGAATGTACAATTGTACATAGCATGGTTGAGATAAGACAATGGATATGGCTGCCAGACTGGGAACATATATTTATTTATTTTATTTATCATAGACAACTTTGTTGACAACTCTGACAAGTCAATGAAGAACGGAAGATGTTGGTCTTGGAAATTTGCTCAGATGGCACGAATATGTATCATATCTTATTTTTATTATCTCACTATGATCTCCAGTAAAAGGTAAACAAACATATGCATCTATAATCCATCAATGTAAAACTTAATACAAGCAAATTCCAGATTCTCATAAAACATCCCTGTTTCAGCCAAAGCTGAAAGAGATATTAAAATTTTTGTGTACAAATTAAATATCATGGAACTGTTTGACTAACCTGAACCTCATGAGTTCTGGCAGAAAGAACTGAGGACAACAACCTTCAAAATTCCAATTAATTCAAAGAAAAAAACAGAGTGCAAGAACCGAACCAATGAAACACTCAGACTGCATATGAGACATTAAGTACCTTAAGGATTTTATCAAGATAATCAGTCAAGCGGCCATTTTCTTCTCTCTCGTGTTGAAGATGATTCAGAGTCTCTACATATTCACCGTAGATCTAAAACAGTAACAGTTCAAGCACAATAAATAAAATGCAATAGCAAAAGTTAAGTAACTCTTCAAATTTCACAGTGACAAATGCATGTTTACACTTCTGAATGATGTATAATTTAAGACTTCAAAGAAAACAAAGCAGAAAGCAAGTAAATTCTTACATATTCTTGCTTGGTCACAAAAGAAGAGGCTACAGAAATGATTGTGCAGAGAAAGAAGTGCTCAATGCTCACCTGTGTCAATGTCATTCCAGATTTAAGCAGTTGACTAGCAGCTGCAGCTGTTGGCGAAAGGATACGAGCATCTTCTTCTGAAATATATGATGGAACCTTCTTCTTCATCACTTCCATCAGTTCATTTGCATGAACTAACTCCGTCTCAAGACTTCTGATTTTATCATCTGCAACAAAAACCACCAGATAATGGCATCAATCTCTGCCAAATTACAAACAGAAACTGAATGCCAAACAGATCTACGACCCATAACTCAAATCATGCAACTGATATAAACACAGCACGTCTAAGACTATAAACACATTCTTTCATTCAGCTACAATTGCAGAGTACTCTTAAGTACTTATCAAAATCTATCTCAAATTATAAATCTTCCAAAGCTGTTACAATAAAACTAAATACATCTCAACAGAGATCAAATATGAAAGTTCAACAGTTATTCAGCAATTGTCTACCCTATTCAACAAAAATGTTGCCTATAAAACAAATGCAACGCAATCAGAATCAATTGAAAGCTACTTTAATGAATTTTAATTTTAGCCATAAGAAGATTGGACATCTTTATAGGCTAAAAACTCTGCACTGTCATAATAGTTTATAAATGTTTTCTGAGTCTGAACCCTCGAATAATCAATTCAAAAACACATATAATATGATAAATATATCAAAACAGTAACAACAATAAGTTATCTTTTAATAGAAAAGACATCGGTGAACCTCTTTCTGACAGCTGCTCCTCAGAAATCCTCAGAGATTCTTCATGCTCAGACTTCAGATCAGAATATGCTGAAAACACACACCATAAAACCTAAATAACACACCAGTCATTTCAACGTTCATACGGTGAATCATCAAATTCAAAACTAAACAAGCAACACAATTATCAACAGGAAGTCAAATCACTTCTTCAACATATAAAAATCCACCTTTGATATAATGCACATCAATATAATGCAAACAAATTATAATGTGATAGGAGCATGTCTCCAGAAACAAAGTTACAATGCAGTCATCAATATAACGCGCTAATGTGCCACTGCGATATAGGAGACTATGAGTATGAAACTGGCAGATGATCATGTGACCATTCAAAGTGACATGATTGCACGTGGTGAGATTTTCATCTTCATGTTTACTATCCATGCAAGTATTACTGCAATCAATCTACAGGGTGTCTCTGAAAAGCTGAAAAACTATGATTTCTTACAAATTTCTAAATATATTTCTATCAAATTTTCCACACGTGTCAAGTCAGGTCAGGTCTTCGTCCCCCAGCTGTATCCAGCTATTGACTTCTCCATGACATATCTCCAAAGTTCTCTGTCCTTTGCTATTTCTTCCAAAGTCATTCGGTGTCTTCTGTCAGTTTTTCCATTGAGGTTCATCCCTGCCATGTGCAGATCCTCTTCCAATCCGTCCACCCATCATCTTTTAGGTCTTCCTTTAGATCTTCTCCCCTCTGGTTTGTAGTTGAAAATTCGTTTTGGGTTTCTTATTTCTTCCATTCCGAGTATGTGTCCAGTCCATTTCATTCTTCTTTTTCCGATAACTTCCATGATGTTCGGTTGCAGTGTTCTCTCTCTAACTTCTTCATTTGTTATATGTTCTTTGTATCTAACCCTTAGTATTCTTCTGAGCCATTTATTTTATGTTGCTATTATTTTTTTCTCCAGTTCTTTTTTATGGTCCAAGATTCACATCCATAAATTGTATTGGTATTACACAAGTGTTGAGAATTCTTAGTTTTGTTTTCATCCCAATGTCATGTCTTTTGAAAATATTGGTGTGTAGCCTGTTGAAGGTTGATCTTGCCAATGCTATTCTTCGTTTAATCTCCAAGTCCAAGCCTCCTTTTGATTCCAATTCACTTCCCAAGTAAACGAAATTCTTCACTATTTCAATTTCTTTTCCGTTGTGTTATACTATTGGCCATTCCCCAAATGTTTTTGTAATTGGCATAATTTTTGTTTTATTAGTGTTTATTTTTAGTCCAAATTTTCCACTATCCGTTATTAAGGCCAATGTTAGCTCTACAATCCTTGAGAGGCATTCCGCTATTAGACATGTATCATCAGCATATTCTGCATCATCTATGTTTCCTGGCTTTAGAGATGTTCCCAACCCATTCGTGTTTTCAATCCATCTCATGATGCAATCTAATATAATGTTGAAGAGTATTGGTGATAGAATACATCCTTGTCTAAATCCTGTTTTAATTTTGAACCACTCAGTTTCTTCTCCATCAATTCTGATACATGCTTAAACTGTGCTGTATAAATTTTCAATTTCCACACGTGTACAGCACATATTTCCCCACCTTTCTGCTTATTTTCATCTCATTTGCATGTAAAGTGGCCATATTGTGAGATATCAAAGTCAAACTTTGATTTGATTTTTACTACTCAGTCGCAGCCTGACAGGCCTGAATTATAATAATATGTGGTGTACATGTGTTGCAAATTTGATAGAAATATATTTAGGAATTTGTAAGAAATCATAGTTTTTCTGCTGGGTTTTTTTCTGAGACGCCCTGTAGTAGCAAGAGCAATGTTAATGAAGCATTAAAATGTCTATTAATTTTTTCAGCCTGTCCTTAGAGCAAGTTGTTTGAATATTATGCAGTCTGCTTTGGATATCTGTGTGCTATTTTAGTGTATCATTTTAACGTGCTTCATGTTAACAGAGTCATTCAAAGTTTTCCTCTGACCAGCATGTCATATCATAGGTCAGCTGTCTCTACTTCCAATATAGATAAAATCCAAGCAAAAGCCACAAAAGAGATCAACCAAAACGATAACATGAAAGCAAAAGGTTTCATGCAGAAACACCTCATCTCAGTAACAGACCTTTTAACATGATAGTATAGTACCTTGGGTTGCCTGAGTCAAGAGTTGCTGCAATTCTTCCACTGCTTTTGACATTTCGTGGATTTTGGTCTCACCTTCCATTGCTGTTACCTGAAAAGAGCAATTTAGTTGAGAAATTGACAATCATTATGCAATCTTTATATCAAAATAGTAGCAGCAGGCAATACATTTTTAAAATAACTATTACATGCAAAGACAATTCAGCCAGCAATGCAGAATATATACATAAAACAGCTATTCAACTCCAAAAATATAACCGTAATATGATGACAATTAACAGAAACCATTAAATGGCAAAGTAAATATAAATTTTTCTTTATTACATTGGTTGCTGCTGCCTGGTAGCATTACTAAATTGCAGAGAATTTATTACAAAAACTAGACTAACTTCACAATAAATTTGTGAATGGAGCTAAATTTCAACCACAACTAAGCCATTAATCAGGAGATTGATCTGGAACCCATTCACAAAACGAACAATGATCACAATTAAGGTTGTTAACCTTAACATGTTGTTAATTAAGGTTGTTACTATAATCGGTCCTAAGAGCAAGGACTGGTCCTTTTAACTTTAACCGTAATTTCAATTTGAAAACATCAAAGCGCTTTGATGTAGTCGAGCAGGATGCTGGGATAGGCGCCGGCAGCATCAAAGCGCTTTGATGTTGACACAACACCAGACTGCCGCTAACGACTGGTTAACCGGTCTTTTTTTGAACGGTTAACCCAGGGGTGTCAAAACCTTGGCCCGCGGGCCAAACTTGGCCCACGGGTGATTTTATTTGGCCCGCAAAAATATAAACTTCTAAAAAATTTTATTAAAAGTTTATGTGTGAAATTGGCTTGATCTAAAATCTTGTTTGGTTTGAGAAATTGGTTTTGTGCAGAATATTTTTGGATTTTAAACATTGCTTTGATGTAGAATCGTACATCCTGTGTTTTCCAGGCGTGACAAATAAATGGAAGAGCGTAAATCTTTTTTTGGTTTTGAGTTTCGCTGGTGATGTTGATTGAACCATAATATCGACGCGCTACATCAACAGCGGGAGATTACTACAGTTGCATAGACAACAAAAATATTATGAAATCGATTCCCTGTTTGACATTAGTCTATGGAAGGACTATTGCTACAGTAGACTATACAGTAGATATGCAAAAATTCAGAGGAGTTTGAAATGAATTAAAACATTTTCTTGTGTCCCCATCTTTAATGCATCAAATCATTCCAGGATTGTCAATATATTCCATCTCAATTTTATTCTAGAGCGTTCGAAATGTCACAAAATGGTGAGCCTATGGACGTACTATTGTTACAGCAAGCTATAGATAAACAAACATTCAGAAGAGTTTGCAATGAATTAAAACCACATTTTCTTGTGTCCCCATCTTTAATGCATCAAATCATTCCGGGATTGTCAATATATTCCATCTCAATTTTATTTTAGAGCGTTAGAAATGCCACAATTGTCTCAATACACAGCCACTGATTACCTTGATGATAGACAGGCCTATACACCATCAATGTCTGAGGTAATTAAGGTAGGATCTCATCAACATTAATCATCACTGCCTGTGCATGAACAGGGTTCTAAACAACTGTTGGCAGAATTCAGACACACAAACCATTCTTGACCCAACACACCAACAAATAGAGATTTCAATGTCTTTACAGCTCTTTCTTGAGTCAGATAGGAAACATTAAAGAAGGAACTGTCTGCATTACACAAAGTAATATGATGCTATGTAATGCAGTCTGGCAGAAGAACAGAGCAGCAGCCAACATTTAATAATACACAAAAGCAGAAGTTCTCATAAAAACTGTTATGAAGTACAAAGCATAAATATCAAACCTTATATAGACCAAGCAGCTTATCCTGAGCAATAAGTTCACTGCGATATCGTTCTTCCAACTGAGTTTGAGCATCACGAGCCTAAAAAAACAGCAAAAGCCCCATTTGACTTTCTTCCAAACAAGTCACAGCAAAGCATCAACACTTCTACCCAATATAAAAATAAACTGATGCCAGTGAGTCAAGTCATCGCAAGGATCATTCAGACTAGAAAAAAATTCCCAATGCTGGACCTGTAAGCTAACGTTGTTAATTGGAATTATTAGGAAATTGGCTTTGGCAAAAATTCATCAAACTGCTCAATTCAACCAAACGCCAGCAAATCTCCATCCCAATTAATAAAAATGAGTCTCACACAAATCTAACAGACATCGTTGTTCTTAAGACGATCACAGCCCTCAAAATTAGTCTTTTAACAAAGCCATTCACACTGAGTACAGAAAAGTTCAATTATAAAATTTAAAAGATGCCTAAAAATGTTTTCAATGTTAAAATCTAAATAGAAGATAGATTTGAAATATAAAATAAAAATTTGATTTCTGTGCTGTCTAAAATCCTGAATATAATGCTCTATATACACACAAGTCATAAATACAATATAATTTAATACACACAAAAATGGACCAAATGAGGCCAAGGTAATAATTGGTACAAAGTGAACCATGATGATTATGCAAATTCAACCATACAATGCAAATAGGAAATGAAAAAGACACCTACATCCCGAAGCTTTTCAATATAAGATTCGATCTGAACGGTCTGTTCCACTTGAACTGCCTTTGATGACCCAAGGCTCTGTTCAAGCTGCTTCACCTACACACAACAAATCCCAACAACAAGTAAAAGAGCAACGAGACAGACGACAATTACAAATTCAACAGCAAAAACCAAAGCAAAAAAAGGTCTTCAGTAGCAGCATTCATTCATCCACAATCACATAAAACAACTTCTCTAGTCAGTCTCAAGACTCGCCCACAGATTTCTAACTATATCTTCAATAATTTTCCCAATTCAGCTTCAAAGCATCAAGCTTTTATGAGACAGCTGAAGCCTGGACCACACTGTTCTGTTCCTGATCTTCTGGTCAGCTGAAGTCTCCATTCCACGGGGCTTAAACTAGAAATTCACAACATGATTGGCCAGTCACTCTATCATGCTTAAACACAGCTGCTGAACTGATCATGTCGAGAAAGTGGCTGCTGAAATAGATGGCCCCATAGTAACACCACAGATAATACACTCCAGATAATACAGCAAACAACAGATTGTTGGTGAATTGTACTTCCATCCAGCTGCAGGGATCACCAATCACAATTTTGATAGCACAATATAAGAAGAAGAAGACCATATATCTGGAATATCTGAGTGCATATATCTTTGCCAGCACTTCATAATACCACGCTCTGTGTAATTGAGAGAACTGACACGACATACATTCAACCGTGACCATTCTGCTTCTACGCCAACAATATAATCATCAGTATCTATTCTTCAGCAAGAAACAAAGCACAAGTCTCTTTTCCGGATTATGTCATCATGAAAACAGAAAGTGATAACAGCAAAAATGCCCAAGTTCCATTGCAGGATTTCAAAAGGCATAATTTGAAATTGGGGTTCTCTATAGTAAAAAAGCCAGCAAGAATAAACACCTGGAAGCCTATCTCTTCTCACCTGAGCCTCACTGTCATCCAGCAGTCCCTGCAACTCAATCAATCTCTCCGACTGAAAAAGAAGTTTCACTCAAATCATCATTTCAAGTTCTCAATAACAATATTTTAATAAATGGTTAAAATCATGTTTGATCCATAGCCAAAAGCCACCTTGAAATATCAGATCACCAGAAACAAAGTAAAGTCATTGGTAAGAACTAAATATCCATGGTAATATGTAGGAAGACATGATCACACCATACATCCTAAAATAACTCACTAACAGTAAGCTGATGACAAAAGCTGACAGGACATGATCACCACAGAACAGATGCATAAAGTTAAACAGCAGGGTGGACACCAGCACATACACTTTCAAACTTCATAAACAACATGTCACTAATAGCCATGACGTTCACTAGATTAAGGGCAAAAAACAATGCCAGATGGACTGATTGGATTAACCCCTTTACCGTGTATTTAACTGTAACTCAATGTAAAATAGACGGATAAATTCAGGATTCCCGGTAAAGGGGCTAACAAAAGTTTATAGAAATTGTGGGGAAACTGGAGAAATTTATTTGGAGTAAGGACAGATGACCAAATATTAAAAATCAGTAAGAAAAGACATGACACTAGAGCAATATTTATAAACCACTAAATAATTAAATGACAATCACATTCTAAGAAAATAACTAAAACTGTACTGAAGAAAACAGTGTGACTGCTGAGTGGATCAGAAGAAAACATCATAACTTCAAAATCCAGAAATAAATATTGTCAGCAAAAACACCACATGACACATTTCAATCCTTCATTTCAATTTCCATAAAAATAGTGACCTTTTCTTTGCGGACGGTCATGACCTCATTGAACCTCTCTTGTAGCTGACTGTTCAAAATTCCATTCTGCTGATGTAGAGACATCAGCTCCTGGTTAAGTCTACTCGTACGGTGCTAAGCAGATGAAAACAACCAATGCTCATCAAACCAAACGACTTAATCTAATCTAATAAAAGTACGATGACAAACAAAGGTCACAAAATATACAGTACCATAATCATTTCACCAGTTACTAATTGCACAATTACTTAACTTTTAGCCAAGAGCTTGACTTCTCAACTCTGTTTTGTAACCAAGCATTAAAGTTCATGTCTTATGAAGGACTCTTAAAGACACATTATAATAAATGTACTAGAAAACATGATATATACTATTCCTCAAATAACAATACAATGGTGTGAAAAAGCCTCTAATAGGTTGGATGGTTTAGCCATTGTCAACATTGTTTTGAAAACCTCACCAAATACTTTCATGTAATGTGGGTTGATATAATATACCATTTTACTGGAAATTAAAGTCTGCATCCGGTGCTAGGACAAAATGTCCGAGGACAAAATGTCATGGGGACAAAATGTCAGTGGACAAAATGTCATCCTTACTCTAACCCTAACTGTGACATTTTGTCCGCTGACATTTTGTCACCATGACAATTAAAATCCCTATAACATTATAATATATATATATATATATATATATATATATATATATATATATATATATATATATATATACAGTTATACACACACATATGTATAATGGGCACATATTATATAAGAAAATTTGGTAATGATGTAAAAAATGTCAAAATACCTAAACTTTACAGCCTAAGCAAGAGACTTTTTCACATCACTGTATACAGAATTGACAGTGGATGTAATGTAAAACCTACCATTAAGCTGAAGAAATAATAATACTATTCAAATATTTAATGCTGAAAAAACTACTGTAAAACTAATGAACTACACATGCACAAATGCACAATGGTACTAAATTTTACATTATTATTATGAAATGCAACGAGCAACTAAGAAATGCGGTTAAGGACAGAAAAGGATGGCACATCAAAGTCTTTAATGTCACACACAAAGTTGGAGACGACTGAATGACTGTGAGAGAGAGAGAGAGAGAGAGAGAGAGAGAGAGAGAGAGAGAGAGAGAGAGAGAGAGAGAGAGAGAGAGAGAGAGATTAAATGCATGTGGTTATAGATAGTAGTGTGGCCCACTCTACATATGACCAAGACTGATGAGGCCCTTCATGAAAAAGGTTATCCACTCCTGTCCTACAGCAATGCTGCATCAAACAAAATTTTCAAGAAAGTATCTAAGGGCTTAGGCAGATATGCCTTTCAAAAACCACAAGTATAAGTTAAGGTCACCTCATCAACTGATACTCTATCCAATTCTCAACTCACAAACAATACAGCATTATAATGTTTTACAAACTATGTATACCTAAAAACTTGATGTGCATACATATTTGAATGTGTACATTTTTCAATGTGCTATATGAATATGACAATATATGACAATAGCAGTCCGGCAACACAATTTTTCAGTTAATTCTGCTGAGGATTCATACATATATGTTTGCAATGGTTGGTAAATTCAATCAGAAGACCAATAATACAAACTATTTTGGCCAGAACAAGAATTCAATTAATTTCCCACAAACATCAAATCTGTTTCGTCACTAGGAGCTAAATCTTAGTAAATGTATGCACTTGGTCTTTCAACTGATCTAAATTCTCTTCCAGTTGATTTCTACAGACAAACACTGCGGCCAGCACCACTTGATTATCTTGATTATTCATAATTTGACTATTCACGACAAAAGCCAACCAACAGTCTCAACAGCTAAATTATTCTGTTTTGCACATTTTTCCACGTTACATAGGTCTGTTTTCACCAGAGTTTAGCAATGGAGTGAGTGAAATACGTTCCATTTATTCCTACCTGTAGAATCATCATCTCTGACTTTGCCTCGTCAGCCGCTGTTTGAGCAACGAGACGCAATCGAGTTTCTTCACTCAACCGATCCCGATTCAATTTACCTTCAGCTGCAAAAAAACAAACAAAAATATGAAATCACAAAGCCATAACAAAATCCAAATCATCCAGGATATCTTTTACTTTACATAAAACATGCAACAAGATTATGATTCAGAATAGTATAGATGAACTTATCAAATGCTATAGAAGTAAAAACAAAAAAGTGCTAGAAAGAAGTTGCTACCTGTCAACTGCTCAACCTCATTTCTCTTTTTGTTCAGTAATTCCACAAGATCTGCTTTTTCTGACTCCAGGTTCCCATTCTTATGCAGTAGGGACTGTTCTTGAAGGTTCTAGTACAATCAAACTCATAATTAGGACACAAGCTATTAAGAATAAATGACAAAATAACAAAGTTAGCACCATAACCATTCAAATTCTGCCAATGAAAGATCTCCTGACACTACAACAGAAGATACACAAGCCAGTACATACAATTTCTCATAGCAGACATATATTAGAATTCAAGACGGAATGAAACATTTCTTATTATACTTTACATCTTTGAACTCGACATATGTTACAAATGAAAAATAGAACTGCAATTGTTAGAAACATTAGCAAATGCTAATCTCATTCATTGTAAGACAATTTAGTCAGATTCAAATACTAGCCCAGTATTTGTCCTTTTCAAAGTACTTATTCTGTAGATCTCGATATTTCTCTGAAATCTCAAGATACTTTTGTTCTGCAATAAAAACAATTGCATATAAAATGGCTCTGAATTCAGGTCTCAAATTAACTCTTAACAAGAATAAGCAATAGGTATCAGTCCTCTGTAGACTGTTGTTTATTATAAATGATGCCCACCTAAACAGTAAAACTCAAAGGAAGGACAGCTTTATACAGAGTAGGCAGGATTTGAGCAGCACATTCCAGCATCACGTCTATTATAAAAAAATTCATCTTTCTATGCCAGTGAACTTGACATCAAGAAAAGGTTTGAAGTTCTGCTATCATAGGCAAGACATTTTTCATAAGAAGCATGCCACATTGATTGAAAAAAATTAAATATTTTGATGAATTTCTCAAATATCTGTTCAGCCTTGTTTTCAATGTGAAAACATGAGTCAAACAAAACTCCATATCGTGAGAAGACAGAATAAGAAAAATAGACTCCACCAAATGAAACGGTTTGGTGATCATCAGGTTTCAGTCATCAAAATGACAACATGCAAAGCAAATGATTCAAAACAATTGGCTATTGTGAAAATCTGTTAATTAAAGGTGAACTCATCATCATCATCACCATCACCATCATCATCACCATCATCAACAACGCCATCATCATCATCGTCCGTAATCATCTTCCGTCGTCATCGTCATCATCAACATCATCAACATCATCATTGACATCATCATCATTGTCATCATCATCAATATTATCTAAATTAAAGGTACAGCATAAAAAATAAGCTAATAAAGCACAATATTATGTAAAAGAATATACTGTAAAGTACGCCAAATACTAAAAAGTAATACAGGATTTCTGATTTAATTCTAACCAAGATCATTGACGAATGAGCGCAGTTCTGAAGCAGTCTTTGACTCTGACTCCAACTTTTCATGCTCTAACCTCAGGAGCTGTTCCAGTTCAAAGTGCTGTTGCTCTAAAATGGTAAAAGCATCACTGACACATTTCATTCATCCTAACATCAGACATTCAGTGCTAAACAGTAGTTCAAATATATTTCATCACACTACAGCATTGCTTACAGTATTGATAGTGTGATGAGATGTAGTATTCGAATCACTGAATCACTGTTTAGCACTGAAGTTTTGATTGTAGGATGGACAAAGATATTTTCATATGCATATATGAAGTAAAAAAAACTTCAAGAGCCAATTCCCAGTGCTGTTATTCATAAAGACAAAAATATCAGCTTTATTCGGCTAGTTTTTGTTTTCTTACTGAACTCCTTTACTGTTTAAGACAAGCCCGACTCGTCTTACGTTATCAAAGCTTAATCATTTGAAACAAGTCCCACTCATCTAGTAGTTTGCAAGCCAACAACTAATCATTTCACCCAAGTCTGGCACGTTATAATATATACATGGGTTTAGTATCCATTTATTTGCCATATTTTTTCTAATATTTATGCTGTTAGCTCTAGAAATTTATACTTTTGGGCTTGACCCCTGGACTTTGCCCCTCTAATGGCAGTGACTCGGCAACCAGAGATTCGTTGCTATAGGGCAATATTCTTCTAGAAAGTGAGAATAAGTCGCCTGAAAACAAAATCAAATCTAAATAGAATTAAAGCAATTTTGAAGTTTCTGGTCGTAGTTGAATGGAAATTTACGATGTTGAACCAAAGTTCCCTTGGTTCTGGTGAGCGGTCTTTCAAGTAGCGTTTGTAAGATCTTATTCTTCCAATCCCAAGTAGAAATTCAATGATTGATGACGTAAAGCGATAAAGGGATACTAAATCTGATCTTTGTATCAATTTTAAAAGTTTTCTTAGCTTCGACACTTCAAAATCAGAAGTATCCAAAATATTTTAAAGTCATGCATTGTCATACTAAGATAAATGGCCGCCATGGTAATGGATTTAAAAAGGTAAAAGTCCATTTTAGGTGCGTAAATTATTTCTCTAAGTTAAACGTAAATGAAACAACTTTTATTACATCACAAATGATGTTAGCAAAGCAATTAAGCCATAAAAGAACACTTATTAAGTAAAAAAGTGAAGCGAACTACAATCGGGACATTAGCCATTTTTCAAACTGAATACTTTGTCGATCCTATGGATGGTGAAGTCCACACTGAAAAGGTGGAAACTTGTGGATGCAGGCAAAGTGCAAACATTGCCATCAATATGAAATTTTCTGTGAACTGGAACCTTTGTATCTTCATGAATTTGTATTCTGCAACAAGTTTCACAGCCAAGATATGTTTGTGGCCTTCCTGAAGATCATTAGAGAGAACTAGTCAGTTTGAAAAACAGCCAATGACATGATTGCAGGTCACTTCACTTTTTTTACTTACTCGCTTCACTTTTTGACTTAATAAATGTTCTCTAATGGTATAATTGCTTTGCTAACATTTCTGATATAATCATCCACGTTTACATAACAATCAAATAATTACAGGCCACACAAAATCATTACTCGGGCTTTTACATAAATTTATTCTTAAAACTCAAATTTCTTCTTAAGGAATTTCAACATCACTCGGTTAATGAGGTAAGCGTTTATGTCTTCTTCTTCTTATTATTATTATTATTATTATTACCAGGACAATTTATGTAGTGCTGCAACATAGTTAAACCCCAAAATAAAAAGCGCTTTGACAGCTCTGACATGTCAATGAAGGTCAGAAGGTGACGATGTTAAAAATCCACTCGGATGATAGAAAGAATTCGCTGCTGTGAAGAAATCCGGTGACAAGTCCTTAAGAAGCAGTCCTTCACAAGAAAACATTATCTCGAATACTACTTTACATTGGTTTAATTCATATTTACACCCCAGCACTCAATCAGTGATAATAGATGATAATCTCTCAACTCCCACCAATCTCTCTTGTGGTGTCCCCAAGGATCTGTCCTTGGACCTCTGCTATTTACTCTCTATACAACCTCCTTGGGTTCACTTTTGATGAACATCAGGTGGACTATCATCTTTATGATGATGATACACAAATTCTCATATCTTTTGACCACACCTCTTCAAACGCATCCCTTGAGACTTTATCCAGTGCCTTTACTAATACTCAGTCATGGATGGATTCAAATAAGCTTCTTCTAAATTCATCAAAAACTGAGTTCTTGCTATTGGGTACTCCTGCTCAATTGACCAAATTTACCGGTAAATCTCTGTATTCTGTTATGCTCGGAGATTCCCGTTGTTTCTAGAAGCACTTCTGCTCGCAACCTTGGTGTGACATTTGACTCTTCCCTCTCTTTCACTAGTCACATAAATTCAGTCTGCAAAATTTCTCATTATCATATTCGGGATATTCATCAGACATCTCCTCCCCAAGCCTGTTCTTATTCAGTTAGCCAATGCATTGGTATCAAGTCGCCTAGATTATTGCAATGCCCTGCTTTTCGGCATCACAAATTCAAATATGCAGAAACTTCAGAGAGTACAAAATTCCTTAGTTAGAGTCATATCCAAAACTCCAAGATTCAAACACATAACTCCAGCTAGACAGTCGCTACATTGGCTTCCTATCAAATACCAAATTCATTATAAAATCTGTCTTTTAGTATTCAAAACCATGTTATATAATGAACCCAATTCCCTCAAGATGCGACTCATCCCTCGACCTACTAATCATTCCACTAGGTATTCGGCAGGACCTTCATTTGTTGTTCCTTATTCTCGCGCAGTCATTGGCACTAGTTTATTCTCAGTGTGCGCTCCTAAGCTCAGGAATTCACTACCAACATCACTTCGCATAACTAACAACTTATCATTTCAGATCTGGTCTTAAAACATCTCTTTGACTTGGCATATCCCCCTTAGATTGCTCTCCCGCCGTTTTGGACTGATCTTCTGGCTTGACCTGGCTCTAATACTATTTGGATTTGGTGCGCCATCGGCTGATGCCCTGGGCATTATTATAGTAGCGCTATAGAAGTTGGGTGATTGATTGTCAACATAGATAGTAATTTTATTGTGTTGCTGAGCGCTATGGCCATTATCCCATGGTAAATCGTCTTGAGGATTACTTCATAATGAGTCAGTTAAACACGGCGCCTCATAATTAAAGCTTTATGTCGTCAACTAACCGGTGTTGACCCGTAATCGCTCGTATTTTGCCTTCAGGTCAGCTTCTCTGGCGGCGCATCGGCGCAGACTCTGCCTGAGGTCGTCAGCGGAGGCAATCGCCAGTTGGTCTTCGCTTAAAACGTCAACGGGATCCATTTTGTCTTCTAGAGAATTTAAAACAGATTTATTGAATTTTATTCACCGTTTCCTCCATAGATTTATTATAATACACTGGATGCCGTCTATCTATGGCAAAGTCAGGCCAAAGTTGAAGCCAGTTTGCATGGATGGTGTGTCAAGAAATGTTTACCCGCAGATATCTTGAAGACCTCATAATTCTTTAGCGCTATCATATTTATTTGAGTGCAGCGTCTTAGATATGGACGACGTCACCGCTTTAATATGGTGTACCATAGTTGCTTTAAATGTGTCCCGTTTGATCTTTCACTCATCTTTTCCACAATTCTTATTCGTGCCTATTGATTTCCGAATATAAATACTATAATCGTATCGTAAAAGTAGATTTTTAGGTCGATTATTAGTTGAGTTTGAAGCCGTTTTGTGCAGTGCTGATTTATACGACGATAAGCCTATGTTACTATGTGACCTATGTCTATGTAATTTTCGAAGGCTTATTTGCGGCAGCGACTGCGCAACGTCGCGGCTATTCGCATAAATCAGACGATCAATTACACAACTAGTGTAAACAACTAGTCCACATTAAATAAGTTAAACGGCTAAACGATATCCGTTCCAACAGTGTACCAAAATTTTCAAGATTTCAGCGGGGTAAACATTTCTTGACACACCATCCATGCAAACTGGCCTCACTTTCTGATACCATAGACTCTGTCTTGTGATATTAAAGTCTATGGTTTCCTCTGTTAAAAACTTAAAATGGCGTCGACGCTTCTAAGTAAGTCAGTCAGTCAATGTCAGTATAGGACTCTAGTGCGCATAAGGGTCCCGAAAGTGTGAGAGAATGGGTCCGCAAGAACTGTCCGAACATTTTATTTATCACTTCTAAGTTCTTGGTCTAGTAGTACTGTTCTAACCTGAGTAGCAATTTCAATATTTTAACATAGTTTATTCAGTGATACTTTCAAATATTTCTCGTTAACCCCTGGGGATCCCGGATATATCCGACGATTATCCGTCCATTTTACATTGAGTTACAGTTAAATACACGGTTAAGAGGCAAGCTTCAGTGACGTATCCAGGTTTAAACACCAGGAGGAACAGCGATAACATAAAAAGGCCCCACCTTAATAATATTTCAATCAACATCAAAAGGCGCCAACACATCGAATTTTTCTCCATACATCATCCCAAAAAGTCTTGATGAGCAAAAATGATAGTTTATTGTTGCTTCTTCTCTTTAATGTTTATTCTTTAGTTGTAATTTATTGCATTTCCGAAAAACGAAAGGGCTCCACTTTTCTTAAAATTTTCTCAAGGGAGCGACTGCTCTCCTGCACCCTCTGGTTACGCCACTGGTAGACTTGTATTGTCAGTTTCGAAACAGTCTACCTGTTATTTTATTAAATTTTAAGCGGTAAATTTTATTTTTAAAATATTTGATAGCGTGCTATTAATTTAAAGTCTATGAATCAATCAGAGGCCTTGGTCCAAAAGTGTTCGAAAACATTGAGCTAGAAGAGAACGGAATTTTTCGGGGCGTTCTCGTCGTAGCGCGAGATTTCTACTTGTAAACCATTCCTCCAAGTTGTAAACAGGATATGGCGATTTATTAATTTTTATTTGAAACTAACTCCAGATAAATATCGGATTGAAGATAGTCGTTGTGGATGGAGTCGATCCTTCAGGGCTGGTTGACGAAGTCTCCGCCGGATAAGAAGCAGCTAAAGCTCTTCGGGTCGGTCAGTAACTTATCTCTACGCTCGAAGTGATCAGTCGCTTTCTTCGTTTCTTTCTTTCTTCCCTTCCGTCGTTCCCTTTTGGTTTGGAATGTTGATGATGGGTCTGAATGAGTTCCTTCCACTTCTGTCTGTCTTTTGCTGCCTTGGTCATTTGGATGAAGTTCATTTGTATTTCTTCTTCCGAAGGGGCGTTCAGTACGCTGGACAAGTGCCGCCAATACAACGGACGCAGATAGAGAAATGCACAAGAGCCGATTCAGAATAAGTCGCAAAACCATGATGCGGTAGACGTGAAGACGAGCGGCGTAATGTATCAGTACGTATCACCGTATCACGGTATCAGTATGGGTTAGGGTTTCGGTAGGGTTTAGGGTTAGAGTTAGAGTTAACCCTAACCATAACCCTGACCATAACCCAGACGCTAACCCTTTCAACACAATTTCTTTCAGTGTTTACGGACTACTTTCGGTTACGCCGCTCGTCTTCACGTCTACCCATGACGCTTTGCACTCTTTAGCATCAGTGCTTGTGTGTATTTGTGCTTGTACCAGTAATAATTTTAATGTAAGTGAATCCTAAAAAACTAAGACATTAAATTTAGTTTAACTTAAAATTAACTTTATAAGATTCTTTTTAACTAGAAAATAATCTCAATATAAAATAATAATCATGACTTATAACTCATTTCATACATCAAAACCAGTCTACCTACAAAATCTGATAATCTCACATTCTCGATCTATTGTCAAGACTCAAGAGTAGGCTAGTGCAAGGCTAGACTATGCATTTGTAGGCATGTACATTTCCTGTTGTGAATGCTGCTTCTAGTTGGTTGGAGTCACTCACTGACTTGACTCACTGATTCGAATCAGTGACGCGACTCAATTACTTGATTCACTGACTGCTCTTGACAATAGGTACTATACAGTATCGAGTACCACTATAAATAATGCTAAAGACCATAGAAATCTGTTGCCTGATTTGATCTAGCACTATATAATAATAATAATAATAATAATAATAATAATAATAATAATTTAATAATAATGCACTTCTGTAACACCAGTTCTAATACCCAAGGGTATCATTAGATGGTACTTCAAATCCATCAGCATTCTAACCACTGCCTTAGATATGTGCCATTGCTATTCTATAGCCTTATATAGACGTTGTCAATAAAAGTAATTTCTTCTAAATCCAACCTATCTATGTATCCATGGCCCACATATATCTTTGGAAATATAGGAGATAATGACAAAATATTGGAGTCTTTCAGTGCCATATTAATGATGCATTGGTTTTCTATGATTTTGTCTCCTTGATATAGAAGGCAGGAATTACAGTCTAGTTGATCAAATTGAATTAGACTTACCGGTATTGAAAATTTGTTTTGTTTTAGAAATGGCGTAAGCGATATTTTGTTTTATACGCACCTCCAGCAGTTGATGGAATTCCTGATGCATACACAGCACTTCTAGAGTATTATTCTGACAAGAAGCTTCACCACAAGCGAGGAACAATAAATCTGGCCGACTGTGAGGAGCTGTTGTCGAGTCTTGATTCAGACGTACATAAGCACGTCTTTGGTCTACGGACGATGCATAAAAGTCAGGTTCGGACTTATTACTTGGCTGCAGAAACAGAGCCAGAGATGTGTAAATGGGTGAACAAACTGTGCCAAGTTCTTGGCTTAACGGAGAATGGTATGTTGTCATTTAAAATGGCAGAGCTTTGAGCTTTGCAGTTGCAGGTCACAGTTGTTTAGCTTGCAGTTAGGTTTCGAATTGGGGTGAACATAATTGACTTCTAAAATCAAATAATAAATTGTCTGTATATAACCTGGGACTGTATTTTTAAACTTTTACTGATAATTATCATTCTTTGGTTATTCTTTATTTATCTATTCTATTCTTTATTTAGTTATTCTATCAGTATTGACTCCAAAAAAAATTACTTGACTCCAATTTTTAGTTATTCTGATGTATTTTTAAACAATGATATTCATAATTCTGATGCATAGTCCCTGAATTCTTAATGCTTGAACTTATTCATGGCTAAGTAATCACAACTTTATTCTTTATAATTACCCATTTTATTTCATCACCTTTGCTCCACCATCATCATTATAATTATAATTATTATTATTTAAGCGCATAGCCTTTCGGCTCTTGCGATTGTACGCCATAACTGTCTATTTTGCGCACATTGGAAGGCTTCGGACACCGGTAATCCACAGTCCCACAGGGATTTGGTGAAGCCAAGTGATTGGTGGTCTGCCTCGTGGACGGTTCCATCCTGTAATCCTAATGTCTCTGTCTCGAAGTCGTGTTGCCAGTTGAAGTGCAGCTGAGGCAGGCACTGCTGGCGGGGGTCTTGCGACGTGCCCAAAGAGGCCAAGACGCCAACGAGACGAACATTGGCTTGTACAGTCTCTAGTCCAGAGCGCATGTATACTTCATCGTTGCATATGAAGTCAAACCATCTAAGATTAAGGATTCTACATTGAGCCTTAGTGTGAAAAGCTTCAAGTCTTTTCCACTCTTGACCAGTCATCGTCCAAGTCTCACTTCCATATAAGAGTGTTGAGAGTACAAGACATGCGTACATCCGAAATTTAGTGTGCAGGCTCAACCGACGTTGCTGCCATATTCGGTTCAGGCGTTGCATGACAGATGAGGCAATGGCTATGCGACGGATAGACTCACCATGTGAATTGGCCATACTACCGGTACACATATTTGATCCAAGGTAACAAAAACTTTCAACTGAGTCCACAGTTTCGGAACCAATGAGGATTGGTTCCCCTGCAAGACCAGACCCAAGGTTTTGAACTTTGCAACTAAATCATCATTGAAATGTTATTATATTAGATATGTAAATGAAATTGCTGAGTCCGTAGTTTATTTACCAGAAACTGGATTTCCAAATTAAATAGCATTATTTTCTAGACTAATGACAACCATGTTCTTACTCTGGTTTTTGTAAGAGTATATGGTACATTTATAAATATCCTGATCAGATTACTAAATATATTGAATCTTCCATTAAGAGAGTCTTAACCATTAAACCACCAGATACTTTGTAACTGTATTATCGGCGTCAATCCTGTGAGGGTCCTGGGGTCCGGACCCTCACAAAAACTTGGTTGTGAGGGTCCACAATGCATTGGACCTCACGAAAATCTGAATAACTCTATATTGTACTGTTGTACAATTATTGAGGTGACAACCTTTTTATGCTTGTCAGCACCTAGGAGGAAAATTAAAAATAGAGATGAAGAGATGACCTTTTTTGCTCGTCAAGATTTGCCTGAAGGTCCGACGTTGTAAAACCCCTCACTTCCAGAGTTCCAGAAATCCTGGCTATGCCACTGGGGTTAGGGTTTGGCACAGCAACAGTGGACCCTCACGACTGCTTACTACAGATTGATGCCGCTGAACTGTATGCAATGTAACCAAGTATACTCGGTTCTGGCGGTTTAAGGGTTAATTGTAATGAACAATTGCTGAATAATTTCTAACTGTGCTTTTAAATAAATGCTATTTATTCACAGTAATTGTAAGTGGTCACTTTTGAGAATAATTTTATGTTTATTTTTTGATGATGAAATGCAGTTAGAGTGGATGTTATAAGAAATCTGGAAATTCTTCGTTGTCTTTTAAGATTCTGTTTTAATGGTTTTGCAGATGATATTATCACTGGTTCTCATTCTCAGCTTTCTCACAGAACACAACAGAGCCTGAGGATGACGCAAACAGTGAAGACCTCTGGCAGTACAAGGCAACCATTTGCACGACCTGTGACACACCACAGTGCCACTGGTATTCGGTCGCCTGCTCCTCCTCCACCACGCGTACCGTTCCTTCAATGCCAAATGCTCCTTTCACTCGGTTTAACATTTCTGAGCCAAATCTTCTTGACGTGACTTCGCCCAAGAGCTACACGGAAACAAAATGGGAGACGGACGACGCCGGTCGGCACTTGGCCTGGAATGCGCCTGCAACTTCTAGGATGGCGTCTCCACCGGGATTGTCGCGGATGAGAAATGCGGAATCATTCCCAGAACTTGATTGCCTTTCTCCGATGACCAGAAAACTGGGGAACACTCCAGTTGAAGGACGGGAACTGCCTCCTATTCCACCGGAGAAGACTGGACCAAAGGCCGTTACCACCGAAGCACAGATGCAGGACATTGATTACGATTTGCCAAAGCAGAAGTACTACGGGCGCTCAAGATCAGAAGATCAGATGAATGCAGAAAGCAGCAGCGGCAGCAGTTTGCCTCAATCGAAAAGCAACATTGCAGCAAAAGGAGAGAACGGTGTCAGTTGGTACACCGGACCAAAGGCGTCTGGTGAGAAATCGACTGAAGACGGCACCGACTGCTATGATGCTGTAAGGTCCCAACTGGATAAACGAAAGCACTTGAGTCAAAGTGACGAGTTCTGCGACATTCCAAAATCATCTCAGGATTCCGAACGGCAGCCGTTCAGTCGGCAGCAGCCACAGAAGAAGACCAATAGAAGGAGTTCTGGTGGACAGAGGGTTGCTCGTCCGGACTTCACCGGAAACTCAAATCAGACGGAGGATTACGATTTCCCAAAGTCAAAGTTATCCGATCGTGATTTTGGTGATGATTATAACGTTCCAAAGTCAACGACAGCGCACAATTTTGCACCAGAAGATTACGACATTCCAAGGTCAAAAGATCTGTCTGGCTTTGGCATTGGTCTTGGTGTATATAACATTGATAACCAGCAAGATTTACCACAGGAGGACAGACTAAAGTGCCTTTGGGAAAGAGCTTTTAGTGGAAACCAACTCCAGAATGACCAGGTGCAGAGATCTGTGGGGCAGGCTGTTCACCCTGGTTACCAGTCAGAGGCATTTGGCAGGATTCCATCTTCTTCTCCTTCTGCCCCTGATCATGCACCTAAGAAGCCACCACGCCCTCTCTCCAGACCCTCTCCTGACAGACAGGCTGCTGTTGTGGCCGATGGAGACGTCTGCCCTACGCTTGAACAGTCAGTTTCTGTGCTGCAGTCAGGCGTCAAGAACTCTTCTTTTTCTGCTCAAGAAAAGCAGGATGATGATAACAACAGCATTGGGTCTGAGAAGACGCCATCTAGTGAGTCTCTTGTAATTCCATCTTTCGTTTTGTGTGTTTGCACAAATGGAGTTAAACAGTAGAAGATGAATTTTGAACATAAGCTGAAGGTGCAAATGAATTCTTTTATGTTGATAAAGTTAACAGAATTGTGCTCTGAAGACAAGCTTGGATCTTGGAGTTGCCGCGTTTAGAAAGTCAAGCACTGTATCTTATCGTAGAATTTTATAATATTTTGAGCATATTTAGGCTTAAATGTTTATAAAGTGAATAAATTTATGTCAGAAGAGGAAATACTATGTTTGCAGGCCAAACAGCTTCAATGTTAATGAATGCTTAATGAGATTGATTGTAGTGTGTATGTTATGTGTGGCTATATGTATACATGTTTGGTGTCGGAGTTTCTCAGTCTGTGGTTTGCTTTCAGTGACCCTGTTAACGTGTACGCTGTGCTCCAGATGTTCTGTCATTGATGTAACCTTTAACGCTTGCCAGAGTGATGGCATAATCCAGTTTGCTGTGGAATGACCACCTACCTGAGATATCTTGATGTTATTTCCGACTGAATGAGGCATTGTGCAGGTGCCTTTCAGGTGTTTCTTCTTGTTTAGGTGCTTTCATTCAGCGCAAGTCAACACTGCAGTCGTCTTTCATTCAGAGGCACCAAGTTGCTTCGAATCTTCGAACCATGAAGCTATTCGAGTTACTCAGCGTACAAAGAGCTTTAAGAGGAGCCTTCCAAGGTCAGCTGGCAAAATGCCAACATTTTAATTTATTATGATCAAGTGTATAGATGTGCTTAACTTTCTTTTTGTGTGTGTGTGTGTGTGTGTGTGTGTGTGTGTAGTCATAGTAGTTGAATGGAGATTCAACTTCTGTTGTTTTCTGTTTTGTAGTCAGGATCGTAGTGTGTTGCCGCTTCCTGTGAAGCGAATTGCTGAACACAGTGAGTCGTCATCGTCCGTGTCGTCAGACGAAGAGGGTGAACACTGCTTTACGATGACACCAAACGCTCCGTGCGCCTGACGTTGATTTCTTATGATGAACGTTTGACTTCTGTCTGATTGAAAATTGTATCTGAAATGCCATTGTCTACATTTGCTGTAAATTCCGTTGACTATGAAAACGCTGATAGTTATTTCGTTAAAATATACGACGACAACTGAGGGAAGAGGGGCGTCTGAAACTGCCAGTTGCTGGTATTTTCTCCTCTCATCTTGAGATTCTTTGATTCGTCTGAATTTCACGTGAACAAAACTGAATTCTTTGCTAACTGAGATAAGACTTTCTGAGGGACATCGCTAAGACCTCGGCACAGCGACCGGTCGACGGCGGGTGCAGAATGGAGCTGTTTGGAGAAGTCAACAGTTATGACAAGAAACTCCTCCTCCTCCTCCGATGTTTTATTATATTTATTCTTACAGTGTTGAATAGCTTTTATTTGATTGCTGAATCTGTAGAATTTGTTTTCATTGATGAGAATTTGTCTGATGTGTGGATCGTTTACTTATCTGAGATTTTTTCATTTGATGGAAATCAGAGCAGCTCTTATATTTTGACTTTACAAATGGGTAATTAAATTGCATTCCAACGCTCACTTATAAATGGTCTTAGTTGAAGGATTCAGACAACCATCAATTCCATTAAGACAATATACTTTGATGGAAAGAATTATAAATCAGTTAACACTTATATTACTTATTGATTTTGGATGTAATAGAGATCCCATCTTGTCATGTTTTATGGTTTTTTGTATTTTGAGATTGTTCTATGAAATCTTTAAATGGTTGCTTTTGTTTTGAGGCCAGTCTTAGGAGTAGAGACATGTACAGTTCTGCTGTATCGTCTAACTGCCAAACACTGTGTGTGTGTGCGTGCATGCATGTGTTTGCGTGCATATGTGAACTCTGAGGTTAATGTTTTTACATTTGGTGTAGATGTATGTCAAATGAGATTACTCAACCCACTTCCATTGTCTTGCCTTTTGCCTCGATGTAACAAAGTATGAGTTTGATTATCTTTGTGACTTTAGGTCAAATTTGATGCGCATTTCAATGTGAATACATTGAACAACTCTGTTCAAATGTTATTGAAAAAGTTAACAAAATAACAAAATAACTTTAGATTTAGAGATGTTAGAACATTTGTACAACTCTTACTTTGAGAATGGAAGCTGTTTTTGCTAACTGGTTGAATTGCATGAAGAAAATCGCTTTAAGGAAGCTTTTCAACTGATTCTTGTCATTTTGTGGTTTGCGTTGAATTTTGAATTGTTTTATTGGTAGAAATTATAAATGTTTAATTTCTATAGCATATTGATAGAAGTGCACTGGTCATCAGCCTAAGGCAATGCATAAATGATCTTGGTAATGTCCATCCGTGCCTCTCCAATGGACGTCCCAAAGGCTCTCTGGTCAGCAGAATCTCCATTTCTCTGGATTGAATCCAGTTCTGGGGTTCATCTAAGACGATGAGACATTCATTTGGTGCTAACTTCTAGTTCTGTATTCATCTTGATTATATATATGTAAAATCAGGATAAAGATATATATATATATATATACATGCTTTAAAATGTATTTATTCAACATTGAGTCTTCATTCAATACATGGATGAAGTTATCTGATTGATTAGTGACATTGATTGAAAATGAGGGGAGGATGTTGTCTATTTGAAACAAAGTAGTTTTTATATGTCAATTGACAGCTAAAGATTATTCTGAGATGACTGAAGTATGTATGTATGTAAGTATGTATGTATGCTGGACTATTTATGTAGCGCAGTAAGCATAGCGGGGCCAAAGACAAAGGTGCTTTACAAAGGGTATAACTCCCGAAATAGGTGGTTTTTCAGTCTGTTTTTAAAAACAGGTCGGTCTTTGATTCTTCTGATTTCCGGAGGAATAGTATTCCATAGAAGTGGTCCACCCCGTGAGAAGGCGCGATCTCTTAGGCAGTGTTTAATCTAGGTCGTTTCCGGGGGGAATTGCCCTTCCCCCGGAAATTTTGGAATACTACATGGACTAACAGCGGCCCCTAGCAGAATTCCCCTGGCTTTGTCAGTTTCCCCCCAGCTTTGTCAGTTCCCCCGGCTTTTTCAGTTTCCCCGGAGTCCAGGAGTCTAGATGAAACACTGCTCCTAGGGTATGGATCTTGAGAAGCCTCGGGACAAGAAGGTCTAGAGAGGACGATGATCACAGTGTCAATCGTCTGAGAGTGTCAGTGGAGGGTATTACAAGTCGCGCTACGTAGGCCTACTCCGGACTGACTTGGCCGGTGATGATGCCATGAATTATGAGGCACCTCTTAATTACAATGCGTTCTCGGACGCGAAGCCAGTGAGTGGAGCTTGTCACTCATGAAGAGGTGCTATGCTCGCCCGGCGGTCCTGGCGGTAGATTAGTCTGGCGGCGACGTTGAGGTTATTCTGGATATTAGATATTCAGGAATACCATAGACAAAACTATTACAATAGTCAACAGAGGAGTCCACTGAGGCGAGAGCGCACTGTAGGGCAGCGGAGGTGGAAAGTGATTTCCTGATTTGACGGAGCTTGTACTTTCAGCTCTTTGTCAGGTTCGTGATATGATCCACCATAGAAAGTGAGGTATTCAATGTAACCCCGCGGAGTCGTATCTTGTCAACATCTTGTCCATCGCGTCTTCAAGGCTTTCGGTCTTACGCCGCATAGTTATGCAGACGATGGACAGATCCACTCGCCATGCTTACCCTCGGAAGTGGAGCGACAACGGTTTCGCCTCACTGACTGTATAGCAGCTATTGCTACGTGGACGGAAGAGAATCGGCTCGCACTGAATCCGGCCAAGACGGGATTTCTGTGGATGAGCACCCCCAGGAGAAGGCATCTGCTAGGGGCTGTCCATTAATTACGCCAACAATTTAGGGGTGTTGAAAAAGTTCGACAGTTGTTGACAGGGGGTGTGTCAAGAGAAGTTGACGTCAACAATTTCACTTTTTACAACTAATCAAAAAAATAGGAAATTTCATGGAATACTACTTATTATAATGGAAAAAAGCTACATACCACTATAAAGAAGCAGCCTTAGTGCTGCATTACTGACTGGTTATGCCTATATTCCATTCCCATCAAACTGTCTGATGAGGATTTGCACTTATACTGTGTAGGCCCTATAAGGTGGCATTGTGGATTTTTATTAAAACAACTTGCTGTTGTCATTAGGCTATTCCTAGAGAATGGTATGAGTCGTTAACTGCATGACTATGATACAAGTTAGCGTCAAAGTAATAATTTTGTGATTTTTAATCATCTGTGAAGTGATTTTGATTTAAAATCATTTGAAGTGCCAAAAAGTTTATGATTTTGATTTTAAAATTATTTTGCTGGTGATTTTGATTTTAAATCCTTTTATGCACGATTTTACCCAACACTGATTATATAGGGGTCACTGAAAGTTGACAGTTGTCGACAAGAGGGGTCAAAAATTGCTCAAAAATTGTTGACATAGGCCTACATGTAATTAATGGACAGCCCCTAAGTCACGCCCCGTCAGAGCCGTAGCTAGGGTTTTCGGCGCCCGGGGCAAGATTCATATTTTGCGCCCCTAAATGTCGGTGACGACCTTTTTTAGTCGTCACACAGTTTACTTATCCATTTTTAGGGCCGATTGCCTTTTTTATTCCGCATATTTTTTATTTTTTCCACATCCAAAATGCGCCCCCCCACCGGTCGGCGCTCGGGGCGGCTTGCCCCCTACTAGCCCCTAGCTACGGCTCTGCGCCCCGTTTGTGGTGGGAGATGCAGCCATTGCTCCCTCAGAGAGCTTACGTCTCCTGGGAATGCTCCTATAGATGATTCGCACGTTAGCAACCTGATACGCTCCTACCACTACCACTGCTACCAACTGCGAAGACTCCATCAGGTGACGAATTCGTCTGAATTTGACAGTTCTGGTTATGAGCCTTAATTTCACTCATAAACCGATTTTCATTTTATGACATTTCCTACAATTTTGTTGCAAAAGAATACTAGACGACTGCATGTTCCCTCAGAATCCCTCTAATTCCATTTGCCCTCTAGTCCCATTTAAGCCTAACCCAGAGTTGTTCGATCGATCATGGGTTTGGTCCAGATTTTGAGAAAATTATGGGTTGGGTTTCGTGAGTCTTTAGCCCTTTAGCTTATCTGTTAACCAAGTTAAATATTGATTTTGTTTAGGCCTTCTGCTTTTACAATAGCCATAGCCATCTTGTAGGCCTATTTTGTCATAATTATAATATATTGGCGCCATGTATGTTGGCCCAGATTCTATTAGTAGTAGTAGTAGTAATAGTAGTAGTAGTAGTAGTAGTAGTAGTAGTAGTAGTAGTAGTAGTAGTAGTATAGTAGTAGTAGTAGTAGTAGTAGTAGTGATGGCATCCAAAATGGCATTCTATAGCCAGCTTGAAGATGGAAAAAGAACATGTGGGGGACAGAGAAAGCGTTACAAGGACAATCTGAAAGCCACCATGAAGCTGTGCAAACTCAACCCTAAAGACTTCGAGACAATGGCTGCGGATAGGACATCATGGCGCTCAGCATGCAAGACTGGAGTTGAAAACTTTAAAAGGGACTGTATAGACCTTCTGCGAGAAAAACGGGCGAGGCGAAAGATGCCAAAATCACCTGCCTCTGGTGACTACAAATGTGACATATGTGGGCGTTTTTGCTTATCACGAATCGGACTACTCTCACAAACGTGTGCATCTGCGTTGAGATCCGTCGTATCGACGGCTCAGTCCATCATCATCAGTAGTAGTAGTAGTAGTAGTAGTAATAGTAGTAGTAGTAGTAGTAGTAGTAGTAGTAGCAGTAGTAATAGTAGTAGTAATAGTAGTAGTAGTAGTAGTAGTAGTAGACTTCTTTAGCACCATTGTAGTAGTACATCAGCCAGTGGCGGCTCTAGGATTTGGCAAGTGGGGGCCGTTGGGGGCAACTAATCATGAGGGGCCAACCATTTGTTGTTTAATGTATGTAGCATTAAGTATAAGGTCCCAACTGGAGGGGCCACTGGGGGGGGCTAGGCAGTCAATAGGGGGGCACGGGCCCCCCTGCCCCCCGGTGGAGCCGCCACTGACATCAGCACCAGTCGATGGTCGCTTCAGTAAATACTCGTAGTCGTGATCTTGTCCGTGGTGAATCGAGGTTGTAACTTGTAATCCAGAGGTCAGTCCGTACTTCACTACTTCAGCTATATAGTCTGTACATAGCGGACCCCATGTGGACGGATAAAAACGGAGACGGCTGTTGTTTATTACCAGAGATGTAGTACTTGGTACTTGTACTTGTACTCGAGTTGTACTCGAGTACAAATTTTTAGTACTTGTACTTGTACTTGTACTCGGAGGCCAGGTACTTGTACTTGAAGCATTGTGTACTTGCTACACCTCTGTTTATTACTGTACATGTATTTGTCTGAGCGCCATTTCTTAAACCGACCATAACTAGTGTATAGTTGGCGATAGACAAGATAGAAATTATTGTTCGACGCTATAATTCAGTAGTCCTACACGCTATAACTAATAGTCTATACACTGGGAAATGGAAATGGCGATTGACGTCGAACGCCGTCGTCTGAGAGGTTAGACTTTTAAAACTGTTATGGTAACAGTGTAATCTTCATATCAGCCAGCTCGACACAGTGTGAGAGAGCGTGACTTTCCATCTGTAGGAAAGAATTTTACAGATGCTAGATCGCTGCTGTCGGCATCTAAATTGGAAAGCATTGAAATAGTTCGATGGGGATTACACACAGGATTGTTGCAGTAACGACTCCAAATAAGCTCTTTATGTGCTTGAATTTATGCGTGTTTTTAAACGTGCGATAGACACTGTAGTACTTTTCACGTTTTCGTCGGGTTGGGTCAGCTGAAAGGAATTTTACATCGGTTGGGTTGGGAAGTTGGTGGGTTGGGTTTGGGTTCAGGAAACCGACCCAAGGACAACTCTGATCCCGTCGACGCCGTTGACCTGTCGTTTGCATTGCAGTATATTAAGGGGCCGCTTGGGGCGTGTAAGAGAATCGCTGGTTGGGCGTCTCAGAGGTGGGTGACGATGTTGACGGCGGATGAGTCGAGTGCGCCTCGTTTAGTTTCTTCCGTTTTATTTTGACGATGGACTTGACTCTGGTTTCCCAGTCGCAGGTGATAGGCGGAGGAGGAGGAGGAGGAGGGAAGGAGGAGAAGGAGCTTTGTGTTTTTGTAGCGTCAATCATTCTATTGGCGCCGCCGCCGTTTAACCTGCGATTTGCCTCCGATGATAACTGTGCATTGTTGTGTGGTTGGTGTGTTGATCGTTGTCCATTTCGATCGAAGTCTTTGTTTGATGGCACAATCAGTCGGAATTCGAGCGCTGGAGTCGACTTCGTCTTCTCCTCCTCCTCCTCGTCCTTCGTTCCTCGTATTTTCAGCTGCATTTCAGCGGTTTCGTCCTTTTCCTTGGCTGTGGTAAAGTCGTTTTGGCTTTTAGGAATGGATCTATTCTCTATTTCCTGTGAACCAGTCACTTGAAATTCCACTTTTGTCAGTTTGTTGAGAGACTTTGAACTGCCGGGCATCAGATGGGGCTTTGAGGAACCAGCGCCGTCAGAGTTGTTGACCTTGACCCCGTTACCGCTACGGGTCAAGGTCAGGCGAAGCTCGTTCGATTGGACGGAGCAGGCGGTCTTTGTCGAGCACTTACCTATGTCGTCATTCTGAAATACGTCATCCGCATCATCGCCATTTATGACGTCATCTTCGAGTCTTTTGTTGGACGACGCGAGATAGGTCATGTAGGGGTCAAGGTCGCCGCTCTCGATGTCTGCCAGACTCATGTCGACAGAGGTCGACCCTCCCCCTCCTCCTCCCCCTCCTGCGTAATTTCTCTGCCACTTAATTTCCTCCAACTGTTCGCCGACATTCAACAGCTGTCTGATCACTCTAATGTCCGTCTCGATCAGATCCAACTGAAAACCAAAACAACAACAACAACACAACAGCATCAGGTCTCTCCCCTTCAAACATTAAAACAACTCAGAGAGAGAGAGAGAGAGAGAGAGAGAGAGAGAGAGAGAGAGAGAGAGAGAGAGAGAGAGAGAATGAGTGACATCTGCAGTATGCTCTGTGCTCATCTTATCCTAAGGGAGCATCTGTGCTTAGCTGATGGGTATTCATTACAAATTTTAGAGCAAGATTAAAAACCCATCTTTTTGATCGGGCTTATCCACCATAGACTGTCACCCGTTTGTCCGGCCGGATACCCTGGATTTGACCTGGATCTTTAGTGGTTTGGATTTGGAGTGCCATCGGTTGATGCTCCTGTGCATTATGAAAGTGGCGCTATAGAAGTTTAAGATTAGATTAGCAGTGATGGGTAATTCAATTTCTAATTCTAATTCATTAGCTAATGAATTAGCTATCTGTCTAATTCTAATTCTAATCAATTACTTCCAAAATATTGCTAATTCTAATTCTAATTCTAATGAATAGCTTGCTAATTGTAATTGAAAAGAACAATTAGTTGCCTAATTAGCACACTTGCTTGTGTCAAGTGCTTTGGAACCACGATTCAAACTCAAGTGGATAGAGAGTGCTGAGGAAAGATATTTTGTTCAAGGACAAATTAAACATCAAGTAAAGTCAGTCCCAAAGCAGATAAACAATACATCTTTGACACCGGCTGTGGACAATGACAACTCAGTCACACCTCAAATTAAGTCCCACAACGATCTATTTGGATATATGGAAGAAACTTTGCTGACGTCAACAGAAACTGAAGAGCTCCAGTTACTTATATACTCCAACCAATATGAACACTAATTGTATTTCTTTTGGGAGGACCATAAATTGAACTTTCCTGTTTATACCAGCTATATTTGCAGCATCATATTGTACCAAAACATCTGCTGCTATTGAAAGATCATATAGTGCAGTGGATTTATTCTTAATGATAGGAGAAAATGAAATCGATTAGATGATACTTTGTTTGAGTCACTTTTACTTGCAAAATGCAATTCGATATAATCTATATTACGGAGGATGAAATTAATTTTTCGCATTACATTAAAATGCATCGCAATTTTTATCACTGCACTTCTAATTGCTAATTCTAATTAAATTAGAAGGTATCTAATTCTAATTCTAATTAATTGGTTGTGAAATTTTGCTAATTCTAATTCTAATTGTAATTGTAAAATTTCAACTAATTCTAATTCTAATTAATTAGATAAAAAGGGCAATTACCCATCACTGTAGATTAGATATGTGGCCTACATGAGACGCAGTCAGGATCTTCCAAGGAACGTTCTTTGTCGTGTGCTCAAAAGCCTGGGAATCATTTGAACTGGCCGTAACTCCCCACCCCCACCCCCACCCCACCCCACCCGTAAGACCATTTCATTTGGAGGGTAGTCGCTGAATCCACGACTGTTGCCGCAATGCAATGACGACCTCCCACCCCACCCCACCACAAGAGAACTGTTGTTTTTACCAGTTGAGTGCGTATCTGTTCGAAGGCGACGTTGACGCTGTTACATTGGCCGGTGTTAGTCGTCGGCTGCCCTGGTGGGACTCGGCAGTCGCCGCCGGAGTCTCGTTGTCTGGCGAGGACTTCGGCCGCTTTGAGTCGCGACAGAAGGAAGCTCCGACAACCCGTAGCAGCCATCTCCATGCTCTCCGACGCAGTCGTCCAATCAGAGCGCGATCCGTAACGGACCATTCCCGGAGTGTAACGATCGACAACCGACCTGTAGCGTCCAAAGCCACCGGTTGCAGCCATCGTGGCGTACTTTCCACCTCCACCACCACCTCCTCCTCCACCTCCACCACCAGACATCCTTATTATAGTAAAGGAAGAAAAGAACTGAACAAAACAAAATATCTACACAAAAATAAATAGGCCTACTCCAGTTACTAAGACTGTCATATCTTAGGCAGGCTCATTCATAGATAATGTCTCTGTCTCTGTCTGTCTGTCTGTCTGTCTGTCTGTCTGTCTCTGTCCGAATGCAACGTGTCCTCTCTACAGAGAACTGAGTTGACACAGAGTCTGGTAATTTCCTTAAACTATTTTCTAAAGAATTCAAAAGCATAAAACTGAAAGATTTACTTCTGTATTAAAAACATCACTTTCCTGTGGCGTCAGCTGATTGGCATTCGAATGGGTAAAACGAAGGGCTAGTCAGAGACAGAGACACGGACAGACAGACAGAGACAGCCAGAGAGAGAGATAGAGAGACAGAGACAGAGACAGAGAAGATGAAAACGCGCTGAAGAATGAGCGAGGCGTTAGGAACAACAACGAGGAGAAAGGTCAAAGGAGGTCATTCAATCAACTCATACTGGATGTTATTTGGACATCACGTGCTTACAGTACTGGCCAAATTATTATGGATTTGGTTTCCAACGATTGATTTCTTAGTTATATCGGTAAAAAGGCTAAAATAAAGTGACGCTATGGCAAAAGTGCAACTTTAGTGAATAGCTTAATGTGTCTGCGGCCAAAGTAAGTCGGACTTGAGCTGATTCAGTACTTTGTCCATCCGCCACATGCCTTAGGGACGGCAGTTACCTGATCCGGCATCTGCAATATCAATTACCTGGCATGATCCTTCAGCTGCTGGTCATGGAACCATAGGTGAAGAAGCCTCTCGGTGAGTTGGCGCTTTTTGTAGAGACTGCTTCTTTGTTCTTCTTGTCTTTAGGCATCTTCGAAACATTTTCAATTGGGTTCATGTCTTCTCTGTCGATCAGTAAAGCAACCGTTTTCGCCTCTTGACAAATTCCTTCACTTTCCTGGCAGTGTGGCGTGGTTCATTGTCCTGCTGGAAGGTCACGTCTGCATTTCTAGTGCCAAACCATGCACGTATCTGATGAGATAAGAATAAAGTAGTGTGCAGTACCTTCGACCAGTCAGCTGCAGTCCAAGACAAATGCTCTTTAACCCACTGCAGCCTCTTCTTCATCATCGATGTCTTCAGCAGAGGCTTCTTTAGAGCGTGACATGATCGAACAACCAGATGAATTGATCGACCAGCATCGAACAAACGTCTACGCACCGTTCTACTACTATTTGTAGCTGTCCCACTCACAACTCACGACTCCCAACTGTCTAGCTTTGTCCTGCGGTTGGACAGACACAAACCGACCAGTTTCCTGTCGTTTCTTGCACTCGATAGACGTCGTCTGCCACATCTTCCCCTTCGCCTCGGATACAATATCAGGCCAAACATCACACTTTTTGCAATAACACTCACAACTTGGGGTGAAACCTTCATTTTCTCAGCAATATCTGGCTGTGTCAAAGATGTCTCCTCCAGAAGAACACGAATCTGGCCCTTCTTCCTCGGGCTAAGATCAGACTTCTTTCCCATCACTTGGCTATATTAAGTCTCCGAAGAAATTACTGCATAGTATCGGTTAAATATGCAAAAGGCCCACTAATTGCAAATTGACTTATAAAATTAACTTAGAAGTGAAACCATGGCGCGTGAAGATTAACGAAATATCTTCACAAAATAGGCATTTTATTCAAAATTACTGTCGACAAAAATAAAGCAGTAATCTATAGCAAATGATATATAATATAATAATTTTATATAAATTTATATTCAATTTTATAGCATTAGAACAGCAAAGTGCCATTCAAGAAGGATAATCGCCACCAGGAGAAATAAACAGACTACCAGCCATTAGCATCAAATTAGTGATGAAAAGGGCAAAATCCATAATAATTTGGCCAGTACTGTATATACTAAGTTTAGGCGTCTATGCAGAGCCACCTACATATAGAGAGGAGGCAATGGTCTACCGTCTAAGGCGTCTATGCGCTAAGCCAACATTTAATTGCAACGCATAATAATAAGCACCCATCGATTGAGAGGCAATTACTGGCAATTTGTCCAATTGCCAGTAATTGCCGTCTACACTGAACACGCCATTTGCTAAAGTTCCAGCATTCATCAGATATTGCATCCAAATGCTCGCTACCACCACTACTGCTGCTGCTACCACCACCACCGCCACCATCACCACCACCACCACCACCACCATCACTACTACTACTACTACTACTACTACTACTACTACTACTACTACTACTACTACTACTACTACTACTACTACTACTACTACTACTACTACTATTATTATTATTATTATTATTAGCCTTATTTAGACGTCAAATATACAGTAACTGTAGATGGTACGGATGTGGATATTAGAGAGGCGCTGTAATGTTTGCAGTTTTAAACAGTTTAGGCGCAATCATCTCAATTGGCGTCAAATGATCGTTTCACCGACTCAATTATTAGACGGATTGTACGGGTTAAATGTCTCTCCATATTATGCTCTGAATAGGACGCCGAATAGGTCGCCCGCAGCAGCACCAGCAGCACCAGCAGCAGCACCAGCAGCAGCACCAGCAGCAGCAGCAGCAGCAGCACCAGCAGCAGCAGCCGTGGCGCCGTTTTTTCGTCGGTCGTAATAATTGTTTTCGTGAGAGATCTGACCTTGGGGCGATGGTGTCTCCCATCATCCCATGAGATTGATGTAGTCGTGAATCCACGTTATAAAGACTTTTAAATTTAAATTATAAATGATACAGAAAATAATGAATTACTTTAACGACTTCAAATGGGGCTCAGTTCTGTAGGTTACTAGATCTGGATGAGGACAGACCCTACTGAACCACTTTAAACCTTATTATTATTATTATTATTATTATTATTATTATTATTATTAATTATTATTATTATTAAAATTAGAGGGAAAAAGAAGAGAGCATTTTTTTGCAAATGTTTTCATGAAACAATAAACGAATCTGACATTAGACGTAATAACAAATTAATAATGTGTCAAGTGTGAATGTGTGTTATGTGTGTGTGTTATTATTATTATTAAAATTAGAGGGCAAAAAGAAAGATAATTTTTTGCAAATCCTTTAGGTCGATGAAGAAATGCTGGGATGCGTTAAGTTTGGTCGAAAACTGGGATGCGGTGGTCGAACTCCCTCAGCAGACGTCTCCTGTAAATCAATTACTCTTCAAAGGTTTTGGATGTCATTCGCTGAAAGAGAAGGGAAAGCAAATCATATAGGGGTAGAGGCGGGTAGGAATAGGGAAAGAAATAGGGATAGAGATAGGGATATGGAGAGAGATAGGGATAGGGTCACAATCCATCGGTTCCGCTCCATCGCCAAAGCCTATGCGAAGGAAACTGGCGCTACAGAATCTCGTGACGACGTTTTGCTCATGGCACAAAACTTCATAGGAACTCCATTGCATGAGGCAGATGAGGATGGGTCAGGTGATGGCTGCATGACACAGGAGGAGGAGGAGGAGGAGGAGGAGGAGGAGGGGAGGGGAGGGGGAAGGAGGAAGAGGAGCGGACGTCGCAGGACAAAAAAAGAATCGACAGAAGATGGAATGTAAAAGAGACACTTGAAGCCAATGTTGCTGTGAAGGCCATTTTTTTGACTGCCAAGTTAAACAGTGTCTCATTACTAATATTAACATTCCACTCATGTCTATGTCTCGTGGACTGCAGTCCACGAGACATAGACTCACCCTAACGACATTAAACATCTCTCTCTCTCTCTCTCTCTCTCTCTCTCTCTCTCTCTATATATATATATATATATATATATATATATATATATATACATATATATATATATACATTATATATATAACAGATACATATATATAACATATATATATATATATAATATCATTGAGAGAGAGAGAGAGAGAGAGAGAGAGAGAGAGAGAGAGAGAGAGAGAGAGAGAGATAGTGTTTACTGTGTGTGTGTGTGTGTGTGTGCGTGTGTGTGAACGCAGCCAAAGGGTCAAAGATTTGATCGACCCAAAGTATTTGAAGCTCTGGCATCTGTCAGAAATCGAGATACACAAGTCATTATTAACGCTTATGAAAGAAAGAGATATAGACAGCCAGACGGAAGAACAGAACAACAGACAGACAGAGACACAGACAGACAGACACAGACAGACAGACAGATGGATAAACAGGGAATATGACGAGTGCCGGATGTTAATCAGAGAACGCCATCGAGTGATTGCGTATCACATGCAGGCATTTCATTTTGCAGCAGCAGTCAGTCAGTCAGTCAGTCAGTCAGTCCATGGTCATGCATTCATTCTCGAAGAGACTGAGGCCTGGTTGGTTGGGAACCTGGGAGGAGTCTGGCAACTGCTTCGCCCCCACCCACCCACCCACCCACCCACTCACCCACCCACTGGGGAGACTCTCAGGCGCTGGAAATCTCCGTTTCATTTTAACAACACAACATAAATGCTTTCTCTCGAAGCACTCAAAACCAAAAGTACTCAGTTCGACCTTCTCTCCCCCTCCCACTCCGTCCGTCCTTGCACCCTCTGGCCTTGGCAGTCCTTCTCTTTATTCCCCGTATGTATAGAGGCGTAGAATGTGTTCTGTATTGGATCTGCTTTTTATACGGTCATGATCTGGTGTGCCATCGGCTGATTATGAAGAGGCGCTATAGAAGTCGTCGATGACCGGATTTTGGTAATTTTGGCTTTTAGCGTTCGAAATTCAAATTGTCAGCGTTTAGTCTCCGAAATGGCCGTCCGTCCGCGTAATATAACGTCCTCACCAACCGACAGACGCTCGCCGCTCCGCTCAAGACGTCGAGTTCAGCTCGTTATCCCGCACCCATCTAAGACTGCTAAATTTGGGGACCGATCAGTTTCGAGGGGGAATCCAATATTATGGAACTCCCTCCCTGAGGACATCACGAGGGAGACCAACCCCGACCGATTCTTAGCGAAACTTAAGACGCATCTTTACAACATTTCCTACTAAAGACTATTGTAAAGTGCTCTTGACTATGGCCTTCGCTACGCATATAGCGCTATAAAAATCATCATTTATAATAATAATAATAATAATAATAATAATGTGAATTATATAGGATTACCGGCGAATGTTTACACTGGGCAGCAGATTAACCAAGAACCGGTCACTAATTAATTTGTCGAAATTGGGACAGAAGTTGAGTGATAAACAACTGGCACTGCAGTGGTGCGCACAGAGGTGAAGACATTTTTGTTGCATTCCTGGTTACTTTGATTGACGATTATGCTTGATAATATAGCAGAAGACATTTTTATGCGTTCACTGTTATAATCTTCCTTACACTATCGGAAATAACCCGAAATTAATATCCGACGCTAAATTTAGGCTAAAAGTCAAAATTACCCGGATTTTGATTATGTACGGCAATGGCGTCTCCCTTTAGACCGTGTCCACTGTCCACTGTCCAGTAGAAGTCTAGGTAGTCATCGTTACTGATATTAGGGAGGAGAAAGAGGAATTACACTGAATGCCCCAATCAGGTCTGTTCACCCTTAGCCCTTAATCATCAGCCCTGTTTACAAAGCAAGATAAACCTTCAGTTCACTTCCACAGATTCGTTAACTTTCAGCACAAAGCAATTTAATATCGCTGTTATCTTGAATAATTATTAATCGATGGTTGTCAGCTGCGATGAGAGATCACTTAAGTCTTAAATAAATATAAAACGTATTCTCAAAATATTAGAAAAATGAAACAAACCTCAAGAATAGGCGATTAATCCTGAAAAGCTCTCTCTCTCTCTCTCTCTCTCTCTCTCTCTCTCTCTCTCTCTCTCTCTCCACCGCTCACTACTTTGATTAGAAATGACGAGCACTTAATAACTATTTACAACGACTTTGACGGTCGTTGAAGAGAGAAAGGAAGAGGAGGAGGAGAAGGAGACGGAGAACAGGCCGAAGCATCGTCTAGGCTAAGTCGGCAGCAGCAGCAGCAGAGCTGTGGAAGCGAGTGGGACTGCTGCTCCTAGAGGGCAGCGCTCGCAGCCTGCCTAGGCAGAGGCGTCGGCCGCGTCGCATTCATTTGGCCTTTGGCCGAAGAGGACAAGATGACTTCGAATGAATGCTGTCCTCGTCTTCCACATGCATTTTGCTGCGTCGTCTGCGTTCTGATTATGCGTCACTCTGGTCCCTGATTTACTCCATTTCAAGACTGTTCTGTTCACAAAGAGAGACAGAGACAGAGAGTGAGACAGAGAGAGAGAGAGACAGACAGACAGACAGACAGACAGACAGACAGAAAGAGACAGACAGAGTGTCGTTATTAACAGTCGTGATTCACAGATGACGCATCCGCCGAAGCTGCTGCATATAATCATGCATCCACTCGAGTGATGATAACAGCGCGCACCGCTCAACCACGCTGACGACTGAAACGAGCAGGAACCTCATGGGGCCATGGGCGTTGGTCCCGACTGCCCTCTCCCTCCCCCTCCCTGCGCCGCTTCCTCGTCACAGCAGCGCAGTGGCCGTTGGCGCTCAAAACTCAGACTGCTCTCAGTTGATGTTGATGGGTTTAATAAGCCTCCAAGGCAATCGAACGCAATGACAGTTTATCAATGGAGTGAATGGACCGCCGTCGTCGAAGTTAATTATGAGAGAAGAAGATGACAAGAACACCAAACATCATTCATTTTAGCATAATTTTATCGTGAGGAAGGACATTCAGGCAGTGAGACCGTAGAATTAAGAGAGGACAAGACACTTTCTCTCTCTTTTGCAATTCGTGTTTATGGTCCATCGATGTGTGACGTGATTGTGTTTTGTTGGAGTTTCCATTTTGATCCAAAGCAGTGGCGAACGTGACTTTTCGGGGCCCGGGGGGTTTTGTTGGGGGCCCCAAAGTTCCAAAGTTTTTCGCCACCATTTTGACTTCCAAGTGTTAACCCTAACCTTAGCTTAGACCCCTCTTTAATTAAGTGCCCCCGCCCCCCCACGTTACGCCACTGATCCAAAGTGCTTTAGAGATTAATTAATTTTAGCAAATCCTTAAAACGTATTCAATGGTAACTTGGTTGTCGACTGTTGCTGTCCATTGACACTTATCTCTGACGACCGAAGAGCCGTTTTCACAGCAGATGAATTCTATCATTCGACGGACACGCATAATCAATTATTCGTCTTTTGTTTATTAACTACTGAAAAGTTACTAAGAACATAAAACATGTCTACGATTATTATTAGAACTAAACTTCCAATCGAAGTCCATCTGGTTAACAGTCGCCATCAATGACCAAAACACAGAATCATAAACAAAGGCAACTGATTTGCGATTTCCGTCAAAGATAATCAACATCTCCGAGAGAGAGAGAGAGAGAGAGAGAGAGAGAGAGAGAGAGAGAGAGAGAGAGAGAGAGAGAGAGAGAGAGAGAGAGAGAGAGAGAGAGAGAGAGAGAGAGAGAGAGAGAGCATTTCAGGAGAGACGCCTATTCTGATTTCAGGCAGACGCCTGCTCCTGATGCAGCAGCAGCAGCAGCAGCAGCGTCTTCACGCGGGAATTAGAAAGGATGGCGTCTCCGGTGGGAGAGGGAGAGGGAGAGGGTGGGTGAAGCCAATCCGTAATATTTACGACGAGTAAATGGCAGCTATGGTAACCCCGGCAGCCATGATAGACGCGGCAGTCAACGCGTAGGAGTTGCCATGGCTCCAGCAGTCGTCGTCGTCTTGACAACCATCGGTGGAGGGGCAGGAGACGAGACAATCCCCCCGCTTGCCCTTCTCCGTCTTGTCCTTCGTCTGTTGTCTTCTCTTGTCCTCTTTGCAAGGACAGTGGTCGTCGTCGTCGTAGTCTTGGTGTTTGATTCCTGTGAATGGTTTTCTGCATCGTTCTTTGACGTCCACATGTTCTTCACAGGTGTGTTTCTTCGATTGGCATTGGCACTCTGGCTCCTCACAGCATCTGCACTTCTTCACTCTCGGGCGCTTTGATCTAGCCGCCGCAGAGCACAACTCTGTCACGTGAACAGCAGCCTCATGACAGCGTCCTTCGGTCACTCCTCCTCCTCCTCCTCCGTCATCCATCGACTGACAACGGCAGTCGCAACTGCATGGCGTCACTTTCGACGCAAGATCACCAAACCACTTCTTCCACTTGGACCAGCTGCTGCTGCTGCGCTCGCAGTGCTGCTGCTGCTGCTGCTGCCGGCCACCGCAGCTGTCCTCCTCCTTCTCTTCCTCCTCCTCCTCGCAGGTCGACGAAATCCTCTTTCTCTCCTCACAAACACTCCTCCTCCGCTGATGAGAAACGCAATTTCGCATTTGTTCGTTTCGCCTTCCTCTGCTTTTCGTTCCGTTTCTGTCGTTGTCATAGCAACATTCGTTGTCGTCATCTTCCTCCTCACACGTCTTCCCCAATGCAGATCGTCCCTTTGACCTTCCTCCTCCTCCTCTTCCTCCTCCTCCTCCTTCGTGACATTTCGTCATCCCGAAGTGCTCCGTGTCTTCGCAGTCTCTTCTCTTCTTCTTCAGTCTTCCTCCTTCGCAGTTCCTGTCTCTTCGCTGTTCCGGCCCTCTTCCTCCTCCTTCCTCCTCCTCCTCCTCTTCCTCTGTCGCAGTCTGTCTTCAGGTGTGAGCTGCAGTCTCTGTGTGCAGGAGATTCTTCTCTTCGATCGTATGACGTCACTCGGGACATTGTTGAAGCGCCACAATCGTCGATCTGACAAAGGCACTCCTACAATGGACGCCTTCAAACATTCAAACGCGTGGCCTCGATTCGAAAAAATGGGTAAGATTTCTATCGACCGGCATTTCGAGTGAAGACTGGGGCAATCACCGTCCCCTCCCCCTCCGGGCCTGGGAAATGTTTCATTAAAAAAAATGGGGTTATATTACTCAATTTTCCGACAGCAAATAACCCTCATCGGCAATCACTGGTCCCCTCCAAATGCAAGGGGATGATGGGGAAATGTTTCCATAGTAACACAACAGAGTAGTGTTCGATTCTGTCGACGATCACTGTCTCCCCAACAAATAACCCTTATCAGTTTTCGCAAATCTCACAACTGGTCCCAGGGTCCAAATGGAAGGGGATGGCGGGGGGACAGGCCCTCGTGTCAACGGTCGGTCGGCAGAATGGATGTTGGTCGGAGAATAAATCCCTATTATCATTCGAACGCAAAATGAACGCCATGACGGTCACGTGACAATCGGGAATTGTCCCTTAAGAAGCATAGGTTAGGAGAGACAGAGAGGAGAAGAGAGAGAGAGACAAAGGCAGCACAAGAGAGAGAGAGACAGAGACAGAGAGAGAGAGACAGAGAGACAGCAGAAGAGAAAGTGTCCTTACTGGTGTCGGCGAATGACCGGATGTTTTCGTGCGTTGTCTGCATTCTGAAAAAACAGAAGAAAAGACATTTTAATATTCTGTCGAAATTTTCCCCATTAGACAACTTTCGTTCGGTTTTAGCGACGACGAAAAGAAATCAGCGAGAATTTCTTCCCCGCAATGGCAGCTTCTATAGCGCCAGATGCGTTAGAAGCGACGATCGAGAGTCTGGCCATCTGAATCCTGGGTAAGACAAGACGCACAGCGGACAAATAATTAAGAGGCGATAATCTTACTTACTTACAGCAGCAGCAGCATCAGCACTAATGAGAATGAAATGAGCGTTGACCTTGGCAGTGATCGTCGCTTCCATTTCGTTTATTGGCGTTTGTTCTTTGAGACGGAAGATGAACGCAGACGCATGGAATGCACTCAGTCACCCTCCTGCCCCTCTGCCTTCCTCCATCCCGCTTGTCGTCGTCGTCGCCGCCGCAGTGTCTGTATTTCTGCACCTTCCCCCTCCCTCCACACACCCCGTCGTCGTCGTCGTCGTCGTCGTCGTCGTCGTCGTCATCACAGTTGTTGAGCTGTGCTTTGTGTCTTTTGCTGATTGCATCAGAACAACAGTCTCTTGTAATTTGTGATGCTCTTTGGCAGCCTCCGCAACTTCCGGATTCTCCTCTGTTTCTTGGACTTCTTCTCGAAGGACTTGAGCCTTGACTCCTCCTCCTCCTCCTGCTCCCCCTCCTCATCCTCCGCTGGTCTTTGTTCTCCGGACAGAGCCCAGCCCTCGAACGCCCCGCGGACGGTTGCCGCTGGCCATAGGAGCCGCAGCCGCAGCCGCCGTCGTCGTCCCCGTCGACCGCCGGGCGTCGGTCGCAGCGTGGCCCCGATGGAGTCCGGCGTCGAAGGCTGCAGTCGCTTCGACTGCGATGAAGATCTTTCGACGAAATCCAATTCAACGCCTAAATACGACAAACGACAGTCAACTGACAGTCATCATCAGACTACAACAACGACAACAACAACAACGACAGACAGTGATAGGCCTATATCATCTGTTTGAATATCATCGCCACTATTAAACGAATAGTATAGTACTGTATATTATAGTTATAGCTATTAATGTCAGCGTGTCTTCTTCTTATTATCGTCAGTCATCGTAATGGAGAAGCGGCGAGACCTGTTCGTTTGGCCGGCAGAGGATCGTGATGCAGTCTGGACCAGACGCCCAGACCGGCTGAGCCCAGGCGACGAGGTCAGCGGGCGGCGAATGGACGACACAGTCGGCGGTCGCTCCATCCGCCGACCAAACGGTCGTCGATCCCTGCGGTCGAAGAACGACGCAGGCGGGGAAACGATAGACAGCAAACGCAGTGTCATGGTAACGCTGCAGAAGGAAGTGGTCACCGAGGTCTTCCTCCTCAAACAACAACAACAACAACAACAACGACAAGTAGTGGAAGAGGAGGAGGAGGAAGTAGTAGTAGTAGTAGTAGTAGTAGTAGTAGTAGTAGTAGTAGTAGTAGTAGTGGTAGTAGTAGTAGTAGTAGTAGTAGTGTTTAATCTAGACTCCTGGACTCCGGGGGGAACTGACAAAGCCGGGGGATTCTGCTAGGGGCTGCTGTTAGTTGATGTAGTATGCCAAAATATCCGGGAGAATTTGACATTTCCGGGGGAAAAAGGCAATTCCCCCCGGAAACGGCCTAGATTAAACCCTGAGTAGTAGTAGTAGTAGTAGTAGTAGTAGTAGTAGTAGTAGTAGTAGTAGTAGTAGTAGTAGTAGTAGTAGTAGTAGTAGTAGTAGTAGTAGTAGTAGTAGTAGTAGTAGAAGAAGAAGAAGAAGAAGAAGAAGAAGAAGAAGAAGAAGAAGAAGAAGAAGATCAAGAATAAAGAATCAAGGTCACGTGTTCGGCCGGCGACTGTCTGTTGTGGGAAGAGTTTATATAAGAGGAGGAGGAGGAGGAGGAGGAGGAGGAGGAGGAGGAGGACATGGTGTTGTGGTAACTGACCTTAGATTCGGAACAGTTTACGATTCGAATGTATTTTCCTCTCGAATGAACTTCACTGATTCTAACAGACGACGACGACAGCAGATGACTACAACGACGACGACAACAACAAAATCCTATCATCATCCAGGCAACAGTTAACGACGACAACCGACTTGCTTTAATCGAATGAGCAGCAAATAAACTTCCAAATCGTTTGCGTTATGTTCTTTGCACATGAAGAGACAACTGCTGTAACGCTCTAATTGCTTTCCTCAAATTTTCCAGGAATCTTGACTCTTTGCACATCCATTTTCTCTTTCGATTCCCACATTTTCCTTTGTGATGACAATCAAAAGACCATCGCCTGAGATTTTCCCCAATGGTCAAAAGCGTATTTGCGCTTCTCCGTGGAATTAAAGAAGCGAAGCCTCTCTAATAATTCCCTCATCCCTATCCCATCCCTATCCCATCCCTATCCCATCTCTATCCCATCCCTATCCCATCCCTATCCCATCTCTATCCCATCTCTATACCATCCCTATTCGGAGGCTATTCCTACCGCACTGGTCGTCTCACTGCTTTAGACGGACTTCTTCAAGGGAACAGCAGAACAGTCGCTTTCCTCTCATCGAACAGCTACATTTCACGGCTCAGACATCAGCAACAGAGTTTATGCAGAAAGTCTTAATTAAATAGGAAATATTGCATCCTAAGTTCCTTGAGCAGCTAACTGAAGCTGGCTACGATCTTAAGTGCATCGATTGACGACTTTACAGCGTCAGTTACTTTTAAGCAAAACGTGAAAACCTTTGAAGCGTCACCTGTTGGAGTCGCACCTTGATTTCCGGTCGCAATCCATCTGCGTTGACTTTCTGTCGAGTGACGTCATCGTTGGTTTTGGCGATGACGTCTCAGTGACGACGGTGTAAGACGCTGAGCATGGAAATGGTCCAGCGACTGACGGACTCCGTTCACCTGTGTCGACGCAGCGTACCTGTCCTACGCCTCCCTCAGGTACTCTGCCTCCCTCAGGTACTCTGCCTCCTTTCCTCGACGCTCTCTCATCGCCTCCTCGCTTTCCGTCGAGTGGAAGTCTGTGTTTGGGGGCGTCAGAGGAGGAGGGGGAGGCGGTCGTTCCGTCGTGGAGGGTTGGCTCGTGGGCATGAGGAGGAGGAGGAGGAGGAGGAGGAGGAAGAAGAAGAAGGAGGCGCTGTTGTGCTGGGTTTCGCCGGGAAGACGTCCTCTTCGGCTGTTTCTTCTGTTTCCTCTTTTCTCTTTGTCGAATCTTTCTCTTCGAGATTTGATTTGATGTGAAAACTGGTTCTAATCTCTTTGTGAGTTCCTTTTCTGTCTCTGCGAATGTCAAACGAAACGTCAAACGTCGTGAGCCAGAAGTTAAACGATTCTATTAATTATTGTCGATGGTTTTTTGCGTTAACTGTTCAGGAGCGTCGCTATTTCTGGAGCCGCAGTCGAAGATGTAGGATAATATTGAATTAAAGTCTAAAATCCTCAGCTAATAAAATTCTCTCCTCCTCTGTTTTGCACGAATCTCACGATCAGTCCAACAGCCGCTAACAGCACAGGGCAACAACGAACAGATTTTGTCAGAACGGATTGACAAGCTTTTTTGGATCAACGAACGAAACGCAATTTGCCTCACTCAATGGCATTGAGAGACGAAGCTACTGTGTGTGATGTTCGGTTCGACGTATATTTTCTTAGCAGACTTTTTCAATTTCAATTGATGCTCTTCGGCCCACTGATGACGACGACAACGATGACACTGATAACAATATGGTAGTAGTAGTAGTAGTAGTAGTAGTAGTAGTAGTAGTAGTAGTAGTAGTAGTAGTAGTAGTAGTAGTAGTAGTAGTATCGTAGTAATGGAGTAGTGTCGCTGATGGTGTGAAGGTGTTTCCATGTACTTACGTTGCTCCTTGGTGGTGCTGGTGCTGGTGGTGCCGGTGTTGGTGCTGGTGTTGGTGCCTGTGTTGGTGGTGTTGGTGGTCGTCGTCGTCGTGACAGAGAGAGTGATTGAACTCTTCGAGTTCTCTGCGTAGTTGACGGTAGGTGTGAGCGGCTGTGTCGACCTCTCTCGTCCTCTCCCTCAACTTCTTCTCCAACTGATCGACTCTTCGCTCGTAACAACACAGCCTCACTTTCAGTTCATCGCACGAATCCACTTTGGTCTCAAACGTCTTATTGACAGCCTCCAACTCTTCAATCTCAAATACAGAGCCACACAACTAACTAATAGCATCACCACCACCACCACCATAATCATCATCATCATCGTCGTCATCATCATCATCATCGTTGTAGTGGTCATCATCGTCATCGTCATCATCATCATCAGCAGCAGCAGCAGCATCAGTAGTAGTAGTAGTAGTAGTAGTAGTAGTAGTAGTAGTAGTAGTAGTAGTAGTAGTAGTAGTAGTAGTAGTAGTACGGGAGAGGCGTCATGCAGTCATGTTGCAGAAGTGACGGAATTGCTAATCACGACCATGGGCGTCAGCAGAAATTTTTCCAAAGGTGCAACATTTTATTTACCTGAAAGTAGCAATTAATCTGCTTTAGATTTATATAATAAGAAAAACGTCGACCAAGTGTGAAGCTTTTGCTTAATCAAGAGATCGTGTTCACGAAATAAAAGCGCTAATCTTCTATAGGATCTTGTATTATGTTGTTATTAAGATTAAATAGTAATATTTTTTAAAATCTAATTTATATATTTTATATATTTTATACGCGTAGGTCTATAATTTCCAGTGGGTGCAGTTGCGCCATTGCGCCTCATGACGCCGATGGCCAGGACTTGCAAAGAATCCTATATAATTATATTGAGATGCCTCTTTTTGCTTTTTTGAAACCTTAAAGCCGATTTTTGGCGTCTATCTCCACCTCGGAGCCCGGGGACGTATGTACCCTCCCCCGCCCCAGCTACGCCTCTGGTTTATAAGAGTCTCGATCGTACATTAGAACGCGTTCGATGCAGTGGCGCCCACAGAATTTTTCCAGGGGAGGGCAAGACACATTGGTCACGGTTAGTATAGTTTTCAAGACATTCAATTCCACAGTTCTCTTAAGTCAAAGTTATGCCTCTCAGTTTCACTTTGTGTATCAATAGTGGTTTTAGTGTGAAAATATTGGTTAGAAGCAAAATATAGGCCTAGTTAGTTACAGAAAATAGATTTTCACTTTTCAGGGGGGGAGGTAAGTGCCCCTCTTGCCCCAATATGTGGGCGCCCATGGGTGGATGTGCTCCGTTTCCAAATGAGAATGTTATTCGTCGCCAGTTGCTTCGAGGAGAGACTGAACTGAGAGAGACGTAAAAGCGCTAAGACAGCGATTGCGCTGCTCTGTAAGCGGACGAGTGATTAAAGCGCTAACCTGACATCGCAGAGCGCTTGCTTTCTGCTTCAGCTTCTTCAATTCGCTGAGAAACTTATTCCTCTCACACTCGGAACTGTGCTGAGTTCCTCTGGCATCCATTGGACCGACATCTGGTCCACGGCCGATCGCCCCTACTCCTCCTCCTCCTCCTCCTCCTCCTGCTCCTCCCTCTTCTCTGTGTCCGATGGACTTTGAGAGGAAATGTCTTCTCAGATCCTCCTTCCTTTTCTCTTTAAAGACTTAAAATTTTGCGGATGTTTTTATTCGTAAATTTGTTATCAGCTTGGTTGGTTCCTGATAACAAGAAACGCAGACGGAAGTTAGGTAAATGACCACGGTGAGTGAATCACTGAGAGAGAGAGAGAGAGAGAGAGAGAGAGAGAGAGACAGACAGACAGACAGACAGACAGACAGACAGACAGACAGACAGAGTCAGACAGACAGACAGACAGAGACTTAAAACAACTGAATCTAACCCATGAAACTGTAGCATGATTAACTGTAATATGTGAAGCGATCTCTAGGCCTAAAGCTCTCACACTGGACACATTTCATGAAGAACATTTAACAAGACATTGCAGCTCTCCATCGCAGAATTACATTTCCTTGTTCTATTTACTGTTGCCTATCTACAAAAGCCCTTTTAAGACCAAAGCTTCTGCTGTTCACTGAAACAAAACAGCTGCAAAACATTCTTATGACACGCGGCGGCGGTTGCTGAAACTACACAGCATCATTATCGCTTCAATGTCAACTGTCGACGCTCTCTCTCTCTCTCTCTCTCTCTCTCTCTCTCTCTCTCTCTCTCTCTCTGCACTAACTCCGATGGCTTCGTTCCGTTGGTCTTCTTCTTCCGTCTCCTCCTCCTCTTCTTCTTCTTCTTCTTCTTCGACAGAGACAGACAGGACGTGACGTCAGCGCGCCTTTGTCTACATTTAGGTCGACGAATGACGCGATATATAATAATAAGCTAATAATTGACACATTCATCACAATGCACATTTCACGAATTTCGATACGCAAAAAGGGCCATCACCAGTTTTCTACACCACCGGCAAAACATGGCCCCGGAATTTCTCTCGGCGGACCTTACCCTAATTCTCACCCCATTCAGAAAATCCTGGCAACGTCGCTGCACAGGGCAGCGAGGTTGGGCTATTATATTGGCTACGGCGGAGGAAATGAATAATTTAGAAAGAGAAAGGCTTTATATTCAGACTTAAGGACTATGGCAGCGGCTTCTATCCCCTTGGCGGGCTCAATCCCCCAAAATACAAATTCCCCCAAAATTACAAATTCCCCCTGCTAATTTGCTCCCTTGTAGACTTTTGTATTATTTTCAGCTTTTTATCCTTTGTATTAGGCATACCGTAGCTATCATGTACCATTGATTACGACCAGTAGCGTCATTTCACACTTTTCTTGGGGCAAGATAATTTTTGGGCAAATTTTTGGCAAATCTTAGGCATTTTTGCAAATTTTTTGCAAAATTTTGGGAAATGTTGGGCAATTTTGGCAAATTTTGGCAAATTTTAGGGCCAATGTTGGCAAATTAGCAATTTTTTGCAATGTTTGCGCATTAATACATTATAAATTAATTTGTTCATTTCCTTTGGGAGCCACGGCCCCCTCCCCCCAAAATGACGCCACTGATTACGTCACGATCAGTGTTATTTTGATTCAATATCAGTGTCAGTTCAGTTAAGATAAGTAGCATCATTTAGCTTAATAATAGTTTATGTAACGGTGTTGAAAGCAAAATATCCCCCCCATTTTTTCCCCGGGCGCACACTGAGCCCGCCTTAAATAGGGATAGAAGCCCCTGCTTGGCGGGATAATGCATGCAGACATTAGCAGGCGATCGTGCCTTTCCTGTGACCGCTGAAAGGGCATGGAAGCGCCTGCCTTCTTCAGTTCAACTACCTCCAACGCCAGACACCTTCAAGAAGAGACTCAAAAGTCAAAACTTGGCTATTCGCACGTGCTACTATAATCTATAATTTCTAATGTGTCAACGCATTCACTGTATTAGTTGCCACAAAAATCTCTACGTTGTATATAATAATAATAATTATATTATAAAGGAAACGGGTCTATTCACAAATCACTGAGAACTGAGACAACTTAGGAGCCTAACCGCTGCATATCTATTACTATTGCCAATACTGGAGGAGTTCAATGCTATTGATTCATGAATCGTCATGTTAAAAACCTAACTTAAATATTATATCATCACATTTATCTGAATATTTGTCCTTTTCCTAAAGGCGTCCTCATGAGGCGACTAAGTACCGTATTGTGCCATTGCCATTCGTCCATGCATCGATATCAATCGCTGGTGTAAATATAGTCCATCGCCTGCTGCTTCTAGAGCGCCTCATCCGTTACACTCACCATAGTTCCATAATGCTAATAATGCAATGGCTTTGTGCAAATCTGGCTGACAGGTGTCGCATTTCGAGCGCCGTGGAATCAAATTCGGAAGAGAGAAATTGTCGCGAAACCGACGCATTATCTTATTATAATCTGAGTCATAAACTGGTCCTGTTTCGCCCATAATCCTTCATATGAAGCCACCACCACCACCACCTCGAACAGACAACCTCTTCACGACACCGTTCTGTATAATTCGTAGACCTATCGCATTTACTGGAACAACGGATGATGCCAGAGGAATTTCTTATAATGGCTCTTTAGATTTGGATGACGATCATTTGATTTAAACGGAAGGATACGGAATTACGCATTAGTTGCTTTGTGTCAAGAAATCACGCGTAGCCGGTTGATCTTTTCTAATGGATCAGAGTAGACTTTTGAAAGACTGTGCAGTGGCGTTTGCATGGCTTGACAGGTGTCGCATTCTGAGCGCTATAGATGGAATAAAATTCGGACGAGAGAAATTGGCATTTAGTACTATAATACTATTTGACGCAGCGACAGTGGCGGCTCCAGTGGCGGCTCTAGGATTTGGCAAGTGGGAGGGGGCGTTGGGGTGGCAACTTCTAATCATGGAGGCCAACCATTTGTTGTTTAATGTATGTAGCATTAAGTATATGGTCCCAACTGGGGCATTGGGGAGGAGACACTCAATAGGGGCACGGGCCCTCTGGCCCCCGGTGGAGCCGCCACTGCGTAGCGATATTGGTGATAGGAGAAAATGTGATCTTATTTCGAGTATTTCTTCACTGCCAATCTGCCATGATATTTTTGCATATCTAAACACCTACATAATAACGGTCTTCCAGTTTGTTACTGTCATACAAGGAATATATTTTGCATTATTATTCTTATCGTCTATGAAACCTGTGATACAAATAACCAGTTAGCCTATCTTAAGACATGATTCATCTCGCGATATTCTCTGTTGCCTTTTCACTCGATAGGCCGCCTATTCGGCAGAAATGTATTCTGTTGATATCAAATATACCTCTTCTTCAACGGCAGTGGTTGTTTTCGAAATGTTAAACAAAAGTCTCCGGTCATCATCATTATACTTTGTGTCCAGGTAGTGTCAAATATCTAATTGCAGATTCCTAGAACACACCGAATGGGCTTCAATTGCTGCGAGTTTCAAGAGAATCGGAGGAGACAACATTTTTGCGACCGAACAAATAAAACCTGGACTAACAACCATCGTTGAATTTTGAGAAATTTGACGTCGAAAAGTAAGGGCCTTGCAGTTATGCCCTTGTACCAGAAAGTTTGGCCGTATACGCCTCGAATTGGTCGATTTTTCTACTAAAACGATGGTCTCTTACTTTTCAAATACAACAAATTAACTCTAACTTCAGATTCTTAGAAGACATCGAATGGACTTAAGGAGTTTACGGCCTAGTGATTACTTTGCAGAAATTATAGTTTTCACTTTTGCTGTCCATTAATTACGTCAACAAAATAGGGGGAGGGGTTTGTAAAAGTTTGACAGTTGTTGGGGGAGGTGGGATGGTCCTGGACTCCGGGAGGAACTCAGCCGAGGGGGAAGAAACTGACAAAGCCGGGGTTGGGCCGCTGTTAGTCAACAAAATTTATTTAATTTCCAGGAAAAGGGCAATTCTAAATTATAAAAAATAGGCAATTTCAAGGAATACCATTTATTACAATCGAAAAACGCTTCACAAGCAAAAAAACAAGGTCATCACCACCACATTATGACACTTGATGAATGAAAGAAAGGTTAAAATGGTCATCGCCGCAAAAATAGTAACCTTCTAAATTTTTTAGGGAGACCCGTCACTGATCTTAGTTGGGGGGTCAAAAGTTTTTGACATAATTATAGCGGGGGTCACTGAAAGTTGACAGTTGTTGACAAGGTGGGGAGGGGGTCAAAATTGTCTAAACATTAATTGTTGACGTAATGAATGGACAGCCCCTTAGTTTTGATGACAAAGTCTGGATAAAATAATTAGCATATTAAATCGGAGGCCTCGATCAGTAAAACATCTTAGTCATGATCTAGTCCGTGGTGATTCAAAGTTGAAATTCAGAGATGGTCAGTCCGTACTTCCAGATTCCGGTTAATTAAGGGATCTGGAAGTACGGACTTGACACGTGATTCAGTATCTTTTTCAAAGGTCATTGGGGCTGTCCTAGACTTTGCCGCTGTTTCCTTTATAAGACTCAGTCTGTCTTTTGTTTTCTGCTCTCTGCTGTTGGACGCTGTTGACAACTGGAATGCCGGAGAGGATGCCGCGTGCTGTGGCCCTGACCAGGATGTCTTTCGCCGCCTCTTTGGGGTCATCTGCCTGCAAGAGAAACAAAACGACGACGGCGCCGCCGGAGTAAAGAAATGCAAAGAAATCATGCTGCTCACCAGGTGGCGTCGATGTCCTACAGTCTCAAAGGCAGGAAACCTGTCGGCTGATGTTACATTAAAGTCTACTTTGAAATTCTTGGAAGATGACTTAAAACATCATAAAAATATAATTAACACAAAGGACTTCACTCTAATTCTGAAGGGACAAAAACAAGTAAGTTGCGTAATCAGTGCCACAGTAATCAAGATGCCCAAAATCAATGCATAGACCAGTGCATTGGCGGGGCCTAGTACGGCAAGGAGTGCAAGACAGTGGAGCCACCTGGTGGAGGAAGTAGAAGCAGGCGTTGTCAATGCTCTCTCCTTGTATTCTGCAAATGAGAGATCCAGGACAAGGAGTTGATGACAATGATAATTATAGTGATGACAATGATTTACATTAACGATTACAATCTGTAAGCGGGTCCACAAACAGCCACATTTTATCATAAAGTAAGCCAGTGAAGATGTGATGCACAATGCAAACTGTCTTAACTGCAATCACAACATATATAATTATAATCGATGAAATAAATGCTCACTTCCCGACTTATGATTGCTACAAAACATCCGCTGGAAAACTGTGAAGGAGGAAATTTGAGGAACTTTCCAGACAGTGGTATCTCTGAATCAATCTCAACGTCGCTGAGAGGAAGAACAGGAGGTGAAAGGCGAAATGGGCTTTTTGTTGGCTGGATTGTGTTGATGTAATCAATCGATGCATTCACTATAGCCTCGTTTTCAGAATCGTTAAGAGATTTTGTACAAAAGACAATGGTCTGCACCCGAGGAACTACAAGACAGTCATAACATGATAAACAATATCCAACAATAAGCCATATCTTAATAAGCAAAACACTAAAAGTCAGCTTAGATTCTAAATTTTAGAAAAGTTGAAATGGCAACAAACATTAAGCTCAAAGACACAAAAAGCATTTGATCAACAATAATTGCTGAACAGAGTAAATGTTTCACTTTTGCTAAAATACATGCAACAATTTCGACATTCATGCAATATTTCATCCAGAACCAAATATACTATCTCAATGGTAATCAATATCTGCAAAACTATCTCATGTAATTAACAATATTAGAGCAATTGAAGGTCAATAGGTAGTTATAGATTACCAAAATTAAAGCTTTCTAAAAGTTATTTTGCTTGAATGAAAATCTTGAAAGATTTCTTCTCTCATTTTGTCTCCAGTAAGAAAGCTGTGATGTCCATATTTATAAAAACTAAATGTAGAGCTTATTGCAGATGCAATTTTTTAACGATGCAAAAATCGAGAGAAAAAAATTACAACCACTGATTATGGAACTCCAATTCCTTACTCATCCTGCAACTATCAGTCAGACCTTCAGTATTAAAAAAACAAAACAATTGAGATGACTTACTTACTTACAAGAAATACTTTAAACACAGCAATGTGCTACTGAAATCTAAGGCAACATCAGGAATTAAGAAGAACTGCAGTGAAGTCAATTGGAAATTAAGTCAACAGTGTAACTGTTTGAAACGCAGTAGAAATTCCTTTACACTGCAAAGAGTGCTTCAATATTGCCAGATTCTTGCTTGTCAATTCCAAAACCTTGCTGTTGTCAACATGCCCAAAGGAAAGATCTCGCAGAATACTTGAATCTGCAAAAACACATGAGTTTCATATATAGGTATTATTGTAACACTTGAGAGTCAGAACAGTGGGAAGTGAAATGGGGGGAGGAGAGAAAGTTTAATTGCTTCATTGCAAAATAGATTAGTTAAATTACCCAAATGACACCGTAAAGCAATGATCAGAAACCCCACAGACACGGCACTGAATAATAGTAGTAATAATAGTGACACTGTGGTTTCAATCATTAAAAGCACTTTTAGATGTTGAATTTGGCCTGTGTCCAGTTAAAACAAATATAAAACAAATTCAGCAGACAGAACTTATTATTCCATTATTTCAATTCTGTTTAAAATCTGTGTCATGCAGCTGTGACAGTGAAAGCTGATATGACTAAAAACTAACAAACTTGCACTGCCATGACTCATCAAACAAGAGAAAACTGCTAACATCCTATTTTTAAAAATTGTTTACAAATCCAAAAGGCAATTTGCATAATTGTCATTGGCTTCTATTGCATTCAGTGGCCAAAGAACAAATGATCTTAACACAGAGACCAGAGCTAAATGCACTCGATCTTTGGAATGCATCTTCAAAAACAATAAACACTACTGAGCAGGTCACATGAACTAAAGTGCAAATAGATCGTACTGTACATGAACCAACCAAGCAAAGACCAAACAACATTCACATTAAAAGCAACCTATATTTGAAAAGCCTGATCATGAGAATTGATGAGATTCTGGCAAATTCATCATCATAGATTCGATTGGTGTCGTTTTCAAAATTCTGTAACCAGTGAATGCAAAGAATAACTTAATAGTCAGATATTAAGTGGATATTTAACGTCATGCAGATCCATCCACAAAGCAAAACCGCTATTACACTGTGACCAATGGCAAAGTAGGAAATGGCTGAATACAATACCAAAACAAAGAGTGAAATCTTAAGGCAAACAGACTGTGATCAGATTCTGCACTCACATGACGTAAAATCGTAATCTAGAGACAATAGAAACAAATATTAAAATGCTGAATTGAATAATTTTAATGGAATTTCAACTGAGAAGATAATCTATGACTTTGCACAAAGTGTGAATCTTCTCATCATCAATGATCTCTACAGTTGATCTCAACTTTGTATGATAATTACTTTAGATCCAGAGCATTTATAACCCATCAAATGTTTATTAAGAATAACTTTGTACGAACTTTATGCTAAGCCCAAGAGCTTTTCATGTGAATTTCATGCAGTAAATACAAATAAGAAGTCATATCAAGATCAAGAGGCAACTGCTTCATCTATCTCTGACTTAGTATCAATGGAAATTCTGTTCAAACTGAAAGTCCTGGTCATGGGCGCATAAACAGGACCCCACGCCCTCAAGTGGCTTTAAAAAAACGCTAAAAAAGGTCATCACTATCGGTAGAGTTCTTGGTGCTTTTTGTGTCTTTAATGTCCTAAAAAGTCTGACAAGCAAAGAAAAAGGCAATCACTAGTTTTTGTGTGCTTCTTTAACATCCTGAAAAGCATGACAAGCCAATGTGTTTTGTGTTGAGAAATTAGAACATGACCGTTTTTCTGACCAGGTTTGCGGCACTGGTCCTCATCTCTGTATTCTACACTGAAATGGAACGCTTAACCTGAACATTGCCAACTGAAACTCACTTATGTGTAAATTGTCATTTCAAATTGTCAAATCATGAACAGAATGCTGGTTTGTTCCAGGGACATGGTTTGTTCTTAGCTCAAAACGAATAAAGATGTGCATTTGACAAAGTGCAGGTAGCATGTCTGCTTCTATTCATCCTCATTTTCTACTTTTCTTCAGTTATATTATAAGCAATCAAAATATTGGCATTAAACGAATAAACTTGAATAAGCAATTGAACATTTTCAGTGATTGTCCAGCGCACACACGCCTACTAAGAAAGCGTTTAGAAGTTTAGATCATACGTCAGAAGAGGATTCACTCGCTGACCTTCTCCCTCACTGATAATAAAGTTAACAGGATCAGGGATTCCTGATCGAGTACAATTTGCTGTTATCAGAACAATCTTGATCTCCTTGAAGCGTGGATCATTCAGATCAACATCAAGAAAATTCTCGTTGATCACTCGCACCAAATCTACACAAAGGAAAAAATATTCATATAACTACTGAGCCTATACTCTCAACTATGAATGCTCAAAAGTGCCTCAAAACTGAGCTGCATTAAAACTGAAGCCACAAACGATTCAAACGTAAAGAAGAATTATCCAATCAGTTAGTAAATAGTAGTATAAGAGCAAAATAAAGATCACAAATTAAATCCAGAATAAAATTTTAAACATTTTCACTTCAAAGATGTCTTTCTCCCTCTAATATTTCGTTCTTCTTTTTACCCATCATACATCAAAACAACTTTCTTAATATAGGCATTTGGCTGTTGACAAATGTGGACTCAGATGACAATTTTCCATGCTGACTTTCTTCAAGGCAATATAACATGAAATAGATAATAGGTGTGTAGGCCCCACTCTATTTTATGCAATGCATTTTTCTAAACATGGCACACACACACTGAGTTATAGGAAACCCAAGAGTTAACCTCTGGCTCCAAACTTTTCAAGATTTCTGATACACTCCTTGTGTTGGTTCTCGGACTCAATTCCAAAAGCAAATATGCTTCCATTTAAGTCGTGGATGAGACTCGCCAGATGTGCCGTTGTGATTCCAGCGCCAACATTAACGTGAATCACGTCATCTCCGTCGCTTAGAAGACAACGAATCGAATGAGGTCCAACTGAACTTGACTTGTCCTGTCGCCAATAAAATCACATTCAGTCACCGACAATGTTTTATTTCACTCTCACCAATAAATATAATTAGCCAGAAGTAACTCAATAGAACTATTATACCTGTAACTAAGAGGAAGAGAAAACAATACATAACAGCAAAAACCACTTGAATTAGCAGATGAGAAAAGAAAACTAAGACTGCAATGCCACATATCACAAATGGCCAATGATCTATACAAGGCTAAATGCAACGAAGTAAGACATGCTGTAAGAATGGACAAAAATAAATGGCTGACAGAACACTGGAGGGAAATACAAAATAACTGCAGAAAAGAAGAGAACAAAAAGAACAAAACAGACAAATTAAAAACAAGAACTTGGAGGAAAATGGAAAACAATATCAAGATTGAAGAAATGATAAAAGTAAGATGGAGAGAATATTTCAAAGAACTGTACAGTCCCAAAACCAGAGAGAGAGAGACAGAGAGAGACAGAGAGAGAGAGAGAGAGAGAGAGAGAGAGAGAGAGAGAGAGAGAGAGAGAGAGAGAGAGAGAGAGAGAGAGAGAGGATAGACATTGTGACAATGAAGGACAGAGCACTATCGCCACTCAGAGAAGAGGTGCATTGAGCATTCATTATGAAGGCTAAAGAACAAAAAGAGTCCAGGAACAGATGGAATTGTTGCTGAAATATTGAAAGCAGGCAGAGAGTATCTGAAGGAAGAGATGCAAGAGACATCTGAGAAGAAAGGAAGGCTCCAGAAGAAGAATGGACCAAATCGATAATGATAGCAATAGCAAAGAAAGGAGGCCTAAAACAATGCTGCAATTACAGAACAATATCTCTCATAAACCATATGGCAAAATTACTACTCAATGCGATGCTAGAGCGATAATTACAGACCAGCATAGAACCGTTCCAGGGAGAAAAACAGGCTGGATTCCAAAGGGTTAGAAGCACAATACAACAAATACTGATATTGAGGCTCATAGCAGAAAAAGGTTGGAGAAAGAAGAAATCAATATACAACAGCTTCATAGACTTCAAGAAGGCCTTTGACATGGTAGAACATAAAACGATCTGAATAATTTTGTACTCTTTTGGGGTAGACACCAAAGTCAAATGAACACTCAAAACATGTATAAAACTGCAAAGGCAGCAGTAAGAATAGGACAAAAACTAGGAGAATGGTTCAAGCAAAATGAGAGAACAAAAACAAGGAGACCCAGCTTCAACCATAACATTCATTACATGCCTCAAAAGGGTAATGGATGAGGGAGAGGACAAGAGGGAGGGGTTAGGATCAATGGAGAGACGGTGAACAACCTGAGATTTGCAGATGACATAGACCTGCTAAAAGAAGATATAAATTCATTACAAATGAACTTGAACAGCATGGTGGAAGCAATGGAACCTATGGGACTATGTTGAATATAGCATAAACAAAAGTTATGGCATTCGGGCAACAAGAGTTTACCGAAAGTGTGACAGTCAAAGGAGACAAGATTGAGCCTGTAACGAAATTTGAATACCTTTGGTGTCTGTTGACATGGGATAGTGACTGCAGCCAGGAGATAAAGAGAAGCATAGCAAAAGCAACAGGAGAAATGTCAGAATTTAAAACAATATGGAAAAGCAAGGCCATGGAAGTCGAGACCAAACTGGAGATATTAAGAACGTGCATCTTCAGTGTGTTACTCAATGCACCAGAAACCTGGACCATAAAGAAGAGAGACCAAAGCAAACATCGTGCAAACATTGATATGGAGAAAAATTAACTTCTTTGGACACATATGCATGATGGAAGGCAACAGAAAGGTGAAGAAGATCGTGCTTGGAACCATGGACAGAGAATGTCGAAGAAGCAGACCAAGGAGAGTTGCTAGATGACAACGTAGAATGGAGCACCATCCTAACCAGCGCAACACAGGACCAAACAAGATGGAGAAGAATTGTCAACCAGGCTGTCGACATTTATGGGTACAGCACCCACGGAGCTGGATGATGAATGCAACAGAATCAAACTTATTTACACAGAACATAACTTATTTAAGTTAGAAGAAGTGTTTAGCCATATTCTCAAATAGACCAGATATTTTTTAAAATCTTAAAATTACAACCTGGTCACATGACCCTCAGTGCAGAAAGTTGCACCTGGACATGGAAATACAGTTGAGACCTTCAACTGGTCAGTCACTTACATTAAGTGAGAAACTACTACACCCTGTATCAGGTCTCGATCAGAATATAAGACATGTCACCACACCATTGTACTTCAGCTGACAAAGCTTTTCAACTCAGCAAACCTGAATAACAAGAGCTTTCTCTTTGACAATAGAAAGTGATTCAAGATAATCCATAAGATGAAGTGGAAACAACACAACATCCCCACAGTGTCTATCACAGAGAAAAGTCCTTTCTTTTAAGTCTTCAGCTGACTGAATCTCTGCGAATCCCTCTTTCAACAATTCTTCTTTCACTTTTGAAAAACTGAAATGCATAACAACATCCAGAAGACAACACTAACAACATCTCATGTGACAAACCGTTCCTACTGGTGACTTCAAAAGGAAGAACCAGAAAGCAATAAGCAACACAGGAAAGCAGCATCGACCATTTACCGGTACACGCAGTGGCGGCTCTAGGATTTGCAAGTGGGAGGGCCATTGGGGTGGCAACTTCTAATCATGGGGGGCCAACCAAATGTTGTTTAATGTATGTAGCATTAAGTATAGGGTCCCAACTGAGGGGACCACTGGGGGGGCCAGGAACTCAATGGGGGGCACGGGCCCCCCCCTGACCCCCCCGGTGGAGCCGCCACTGGGTACACGGAAAGTTTCACTGCATGATATGCATACAATGTGCTATCTTTAAACAATACAAATGCTTTCTAAGGCCAGGAATACAGCTTAACAATGAAATTAAACGAAGGAAACTTTAATAGCAAAATTTATATACTTTATATACCATAAGCCAATAAATTTCAAATGAACCAGATTGGTAGAAGAATGGAGGAGGTAAACATAGTATGAACTAGTCTTACTAGGTACCCATACATGATAAACTAATATGATGAAAACATATTCACTGAGAAAAAAATTTAATCAGTAACTTTTACAATCAATTTGAACAGTAATGACCTTGGCATGTCTTGCCAATCTTGGATAATTTGAATAATGCATAAATTATCAATGGATTATTCCAGAAGCCTTCAAATGCTTCCAATTTTTAATATAGTGTATCTAAGCACTTCAATTCCAGTGCCACAAACTGTGTATTTCAAATACAACACCATAAACCTATATGCTTGTAAAGGGCAGTTTTTATTCACATTCAAGAAAACAAGTATCTACCTTGACTTGAGGTTATTGATCCAGCCACTGATGTTCATGTTTGATCCAATTTTATCATTTTTCCTGACACTTTCCGGCAGAAGCGAGTCAAGAGACAGAACACGAGACTTGATGCGGCTTTTAGCAAGTGCTGCATGCAGTTTTGTCTTGTACTTTTCCAAGGCATCTTCAATGCAAACCATTTTTGGAAAAATCACTTCATCGCAAGACACTAATCGTCGCTGGAATTTCCGCATCTGGTAATCGCATAAGATGACCATGATGACACTCAAGTGGTCTTCAAGCTGTAACGTTGATGAAAAACGGGGTTTTTGCACTGGCACTGCTAATGCACTGGCAGAAACTGCCCAAACAGCAGCCATATGCAGGCAGCCACTGAAACTGCATCAATTAAGAGCTTTTGACTTTAATAATGACTAAAAGTAATTGCTTTTTTATATCCAATTGGTAACATCACAAAATAAAGGACTTAGATTCTTTAATCAAACACTGGCATAACTTTGGTCATCAACTATGACTGAATCATTTTCATAAATTATTCTGCATTGCATTGTGCCTTTCTAAGCTAACAAACCTCTAACATTGGAAATCCAACAGCAGTAAAACGGTTCTTCTACAGCACTTCCATTCCCTTTGATTGATGCTAATTTTTTTACTCAAGTGAACTGTGACTGATAAAAGTCCTCTAAAAATGTCCATTGTCATCTACTTTATGAATTCTCCTGTTGTCCAACGTGCAACTTACTTTCCAGCATAAGTTGCTTTTGCCAACTCCCTCATGGCCTTCAAATTGAAACTCAAAACCTGTTCAGTTTGTTCCTTTGTAACTAGAACTGGAAAAATTGAACTCAGTAATGGATCTGAGCCCGAGGAGGAGACAGTGATTTTTATTTTTTTTGTATTATTAAAGTGATACTGTTGAAGCTTCTTATTCAGCAGTTATTTGTCATCCTCAAGTCTCTATTTCAAATAAAGCTGTCTAATATTAATAGTTTGTCATTTAAGCAAATCCTAAGGTTAATACTTCGATGCAGTAAAAATTAATAAAAATTCAGAATTTTTCAGGCTCCTCACTTCAGAATGAACCTCGAAAAATTTGGAGTCTGTCAGCATTTCTTGCAAGAATTTCTGATCTGAAATTCAAACATTTTGAAATAAAAGCACTTTACAAAGACACTTGCTAACAGCATCATAATAAACAAAAACATCTGCATAGCCAACCTTATCAGCCCTGACATCTCAACACACATTTCTTACAGTAACTTTTAACACTATGACAAGACATGAAATTGAAAACATTTAGAAACAAAAATTTAACGACAAACAAGAAATGTCCTAAATTATGGCAACAATCATGATAACAAAAATTAAAAATGAACTCCAGTGGTCATATCCAAATACAAAATATAATGAAGTTCATAAAAAGAGCAATTTAATGCAAAAATATGAAGTGACAAATAATTTGCTTACACTTAAGAGTCTGAAAAACAAGAGAATATGAAAGTCTTTTCTCATTTGCAGTTTTGAACAAATTTTCTGGAATTTCAACAAGATCCAACTCAGTCGCTTCATCTTGCTTCTTTTTCCTGCTTCCTGTTGACAAATCTTGCGTCGTCCTCATCAACACCAGATGCCTCATGGCATGATAGATTGCAGACGCATTCTGGTATATCTGATGGTCATAAGGACATGGTTCATTATGGAAGAACTCCTTAATCTGCCTCCTGTATTCAGCGGACTCTCTCATGCCTGAAATACGTAACAGACATCCATGTCAACGATTATGACAATGACGACGACTACAATAATGATGATGATAATAATGATAATAATGATAATGATGATGATGATGATGATGATAATAATAATAATAATAATAATAATAATAATAATAATAATAATAATAATAATAATAATAATAATAATAATAATAATAATAATATAACAGGGTCTAGAGTAGTTCAGTATCTTTTGCTCTGTGCGAGAGAATGAATGCGTTCCACCCAGCCATTCTTTCTCATTATATGGTCTTGTTGTGCCAGAATTCTCATACTTTGCCCTCCTGTCCTCTACTGGGTTCCTTTCTACATTCTCCTTCTTTGTCTTCTTGTCTTAAATGCATCAAAAATAAGAAGCATTTGCAGTATACAATGTCATAAATGCCTTTCTCAGTTACTGTACTCAGGGCTTCTACAATACTTTATCCTATAGTCTGACAGCTATACAAGACCAATCTAGTATCTTGTGATACTGAGGTTTCTTTTAAAAGCATTTACACTAGTAGCCATTATTATCTTCTTATCCAAGTCATTCCATCTGTAAACTGCATATTGTGTGTTCATAATATATATGATATATGAAATATAATATGTATATTATAACTTTATATATAAAAATATATTACAGTAATATGAAATACTTGGCTTAGACAATTGAACAGTGCTGCCTCCGTAATACTTCTCCATGCAGTTGAAGAATGTCTCCCGTTGTTGTTCAGGCGGTGCAGATTCAAGATTCGTCATAATGATTCCACGGCAACAATCAGGTTCTCTGCTGATTTCGAAGTGGAGTTAACTCTTTGCCGACTTGTGTCAAAGAAATGTGCAGCAGACGTCTCTGCTGGTTTCCATTTGTATGCCTACATTATGCAAAACACGCATTAGGAATAATTGATGAGAGTCCATCATCGCTGGCATCAGATCAAGACAGTTGAAATGCTTTGCTTAATTAATCAATATTAACGAAGCAACTGCAATCGTAGCACAGATCATCTACGAACAGATAAATTCTTTTTTAATAATAACAAGGTTTATAGTGGTTCAGGAGGGCCTGCCCTGTGTGAGAACCACTATTGTAGGCCCTACCCATTCAATCCTATAGTAAAATTGTAAAGGAAGTCCCAGGTACTCGAACGAGTTTAAGGTTTCCGGCACTGATCTCCAGTAATAATAATAATAATAATAATAATAATAATAATAATAATAATAATCATGAACTGATTATGGTGGCATATCGTACAAGTACTACCGGTACTAGGACACCTTACAACTAAAAAAACAAACAGTATATCCTATAATGATCAATGTTCTGGATATAATACGAACAAAGAGAGCAGTTTTAAGTTCTCGTTTGAATGCTTCCATTGTCTTTGCCATAGTTGTTGATGGTGGCAGGCTATTCCAAACTTTGGCAGCCGCTACCGAAAACATGCGGTCACCAATGGTAACGTGGCGTTTAGACGGAACAACGAGAGTAAGACTGGATGCAGATTGCAATCGTTGACAAGAGTTGATGTCAGAAGTCTTGCAGAAACCAGCTGACAGATACGATACAGTACTAGGCAAGCAGCGACGCAGGTGGCCTACATCATTAATCTAGAGTAGGTTGCCATTACTTTCTCCAGACCTGCATTTTACCAGAGGCGGATCTAGGGGTGTTTGGCGCCCGGGGGCAAAGTGTACTTTTGGTGCCCCTAACATTGCTGACGAGCAAAAAAAGGTCGTCGCACATGTTTCTTCTTCTTTATTGTGCATTTCATTTACCCAAATACCCAATTTTGGCGCCCCCTCACCTCAACGCCCGGGGACATATGTCCCCCCTGCCCCCTCGGTCCGCCTCTGGTTTTACCCTCGCAGCTCAGTGCAACTAATCTAAATCTAATCTTAAACTTCTATAGTGCCACTTTATAATGCACAGGAGCATCAACCAATGGTGACCAATCCAAATAAACCAAATCATTCAACCACAAAGATCCAGGTCAAATCCAGGGTATCCAGCCACTATCAATTTATCGGCACATTGTTGAGCTAACTATTGTTCTCACCTTACAGGGCACAGCGATGAGCGGCTTGGCATTTGGTTGGCTGCCAGCACCACGATTAGATCCTGGGATGGTCACCCATCCAAGTACTAACTGGGATCGACATTGCTTAACTTGCTTAAGCTATAGTACTGAGGTTTATTTTGAAATCATTCATACTCATAGCCATTACTATCTTCTCGTCCCATTCATTCCATCTGTCCACCACTTTTGCACTAAAAAAGTGCTGTTTGTGTCTCCCAACCCATTTTCATATTGTGTCCTCTGGTCCCAGCTTGATGCTTCATTGCAAAACCTTTCTCTTGGCATTTCCACTTTGTTAGTATTTTGTATGTCTCAATTAAATCCCATCTCGTTCTCCTTTTTCCAACGTTTTCAACCCACAGTGTTTCAGCCTTTCCTCGACGGTTAGTGAGGCACGAGATATCGATAACAACCAAGCTGTGAGGGAAACTACCATTGCTCTTATAATCAATAAGCACGACATCAGGTCCACATTATAGGGAAGGCAAAAGGTGCATGTGCCCAGGGGCCCGCTTTAAACTGGGCCCCTAATTTCTTACAAGATAATCAGGTACTTTCCCGTTATCCGGACCCCAGTGAAGAGATATTAGGGTTAGGGCGAGGGTTAGGGTGAGTGTTAGAGTTTTAGCCTAACCATAACCCTAACCCTCATCCTAACACTAACCCTAACCACCACCCTAACCATTTCTTAGTACGTTGTGGATAGAGTCACGGATGCCGGGACTCTATCCATGTAGCTAGAGTCCCGTGAGTGCACTGATAGGCCGATTTTTAGTCTCGCGAGATCTCACGGACGTGGTCTCGCGGATGACCTCGCGTGGTTTGACTGGGCACATGATAACGCGTTCCAATTGCAAAATTTGACGCGATAAAGTGCACGAAATAGTGCATCAGCATTGCAAGCAGTTCATTCCCATGCCTGGCTCAATGCGGTCTCATTACAATGCCTCCTTGTGAAAATACCCTTTCAATGGGAGCCGAGGTTTCAGGCATACAAAGAAGCCTAGAAAACATTTGTCTCCAGCGCATGCAATTCCTCTCAGGGGGCTGTCCATCTGTTTCGTACATACTGAGGGGGAGTGGTTGAATTTGGGAGATTTTCCCTATATACGAGTCCCAAACTTATTGAAGTGTTTGTACTTCACAGTGTACACATGTTGTAATGAAAGACGTCAGTGCCTTAATTGTGCTGTGACAATGGCAATGACTTGCGAGACCAAGTCCAAGGCACTAACCCACGAGGCCAAGACATTAGACCCCAAGACCAAGGTCAAGGCTTCGAAAACCTGCCGCGAGGCAAAGACCAAGACCAACTCACTGGCTATCACGACTGCCGCTAGGCAAAGACCAAGACGTGCTCACTTAAAGTATTAGCCAATGGGAGCACTCACGTGACTCTAACCCTGTGGATAAAGTCACGGCTTCCGTGACTCTATCCAGGACCTTCTTAGTATCTCTTCACTGGGGTCCGGATAACGGGAAATAACTGATAATCATTGTAGGTACTCTGTGAGCGGTTTGCGCCTGGCAGTAAATGAGCAGAGGCTGTAGAGGTCGACAGTTCTTCCTTTAATTCATTCATTCATTCTCTCTCCCCGAGTCCTGCCTGTTCTTGCGCACGAACGCGTGTATCCGATTTGGACTGCGATTTCTGTGAAAAGCCCCCCCCCCCAATTACAACCCTTCTGCCAAAAGAGGCACATGTTTAGATTAGGCCAAATCTAAGACTTAGGAATCAGGGTAATCCGCTTGGCAAATAGCAGGCCCGGGTTCTTGCTGAGGTACTGGACTACTGGTTGGTAACATTTTGTAGGCCTAATACAGCCAGTCAGGTAGCCTAAGCCTACATGAATGTCGGACATGGACTAGAAGACTCGATGGGCCTGTTTAAAATATTTAGTAAATATTGTTTAGCTATGAGCAGGCATTAGAGCTAAAGTTAAACAACAAAACGAGTTACCAAAAGAACATTATCACTGCAGGAAGCCATTACACGTTTAACGTTTGATTATGTTTACTACTTTACTGATGACGTCATATAACGTCATTTGTATTTCATCTATGCTTTCAGTAAAATGCATGCAGTGACAAACTGAGAGTAAGTAAAATCTCGTGGATTTCTAAAATGTATACCCTACCCCAGGGTTGTCCAACTGGAGGCCCGCGGGCCGGATTCGGCCCGCTGGACAGTTTCATCCGGCTCGCCACCGAGTTTGGGATAATAACAATTATTTTAGCTATATGACCGGTTATGGAACAAAAATAAATAACAATGTGTGATGCAATGTCTCATGGTGTTCTTTACCTACATTTACAATTTGCAATGCTAAATACTTCGGTTCTCCGTACGGGCGCTGAGCCTATGGAGTGTACCTTTTATCGATATAGTTGTACGTGCTCATATACCTACATAATTCAGGCAAAATAATTGCTGATGACTTTTTCACTTGTCAGAATTTTCTGAAGTTGGGAATCATGGTAACCACAGCCCCCTCCCCCTTCAGAAAATCCTGCCTATTCCACTGTCTTATGGGATAAGGGTTTGCTGCATCTGCTCATTATAAAGTACATATAGAGTAGCACTATAGAAGTTGCATACTTGATTTAAATAAAAAGCTCATTGATCGATGCTCAAATAGCGGTTTTATAAATGGTGTCTCTCAAGGCGAAAACTTCTGCATTAAACAATAACACACAAGATCCAAGATGCGCATGATGGAATCTATTCTATGCACTTTTTTGCCCTGTTAAAATGTGCAATTTTTAATAGATTCAGAGAGGTGTATGCTTTGCGCAATAGTTAGATCAATGGTACATAATGTGTTTGCCTAATAAATTCTCATTTATGGATCAGAAAACATAAAGGAGCTCCAAAATAATTCTGTAAGGTCATGGCATGCTCAAACATTTAATAATCAAGACACAGGGGCGCCAGTTTTATAAGTGCATGATTCAACATTAAGCACTAATCTCTGGTCGTATGAATGTTCTAACTTGAGAACACAAATCATGGGAAAGCTGACAAATTAGAACAACAGAATTACAAATTCATCATTACAAATTGTACAGAATACTTGTGTCTGATAAGCAACAATAGAATACAAGCGAATGGCTCTAATCACAAAATGCTAAGATCAGAACACCAATATACCCTTGGAATTCCATCATTTGCCAAACAGAACAAAGAAACGTTGTGGAATACGCATAGACAGCATTATAATAACAGAAAATACTACTAAATTAGACTCATAAAACATCCAGAACATAACAACTCAACAACAACCACTTTATTAGTACAACAAAATGTTTGCACTGAGAGAGAGAGAGAGAGAGAGAGAGAGAGAGAGAGAGAGAGAGAGAGAGAGAGAGAGAGAGTCAGTCGACAAGTTTCTCCAATTGTCTCCAAATACTGCAGTTGCACACACAGACCACGTGCAGAAGCTACTCGTCATGTGATCAAAGCAGTTGAACTGCTTTAAAATTGATATAGCGCCTGTTTTAACTAAGGGGTCTTCAATCATAACCCAACTACACAAGCAATCAACCAAGGCAAATTTGCTACGCAGCAATTAATCATCTTTGGTCCAGACAAATACTTAAATACAAATTCCTAATGCAAAGAATTTGTCTCCAATGTGCAACTACAAAATGTCACAAATACAAGAAGGTTTACTATTACAATGCTTCTGTATCTTTGTACAAAACAGCCTTAGATTGAAATAAATTATAATTGGTAGGAGTTAACTGGCTGCACTTTCATTACGTAGTCTTGTGCTTAAAGAAGATGCTTTTTCCACTTAGACTAAACCAGGTACTGGAATTCTTAAGATTGCCTGCAATTCTCTCTGAAACTTCAGAATTTCATAAGCAATCCCCAGTTATTTCCTGTACATCAATTTCTCTTAAATTTTTGCAGAAGATTTCACTAAATAAAGTGGACACAGCAGACAACATCAGCTAATAAATCATGTAAAGTCATATTTCAATAGATGAACTTATGTCTTCACACGCAAAACAGAGAAATAGGATCTCATAAGAGTCATAAGTTCTCATAACCAAGACATATTACACTATAGCAAAGAAGCAAATGGTCAACACAGATTACCATATTATGGATAAGATCAGACAGACTTTAGAAATGGTCACAATCAAATGCAAAATATTTTGCAAATGAATGATCAACACCCAAAACATTCTTTGCAAGAAAATGAAGACTGAATATTTGAAGACTTGTAAAATTCAAAGTGCATAAATGTCATTGAATTACAAATCCACGGAAATGTCTGCGGACAAAATGTCACGGTTTAGGGTTAGTTATACTTTGCCCCGATGACATTTTGTCCTAGCACCATGAAAATACATTGTATAACTTATTAATGTCTAAATACATGGTTTGTTCACTTTCTCTTATGAAATGGCCATTTAATGGGAATTTCACCAAAATGTGGACACTGATCATTTCTCTTCCTTAGTCCTATTGTCAGTTTCAAAATGGACAAAATGTTCAGCAAAGAAACTGGCTGAACAATTAATTTATAGTGTTCAGATGTTCAGTTGGCTTTGCTGAAAAGAAATTGATTATAATTATCATTTCAATGTCTACAGCTACTTCACTGCACTTACTAATTTATCAAATTGCTTGTACAATAATTTATTTGAAATTCAATTTTAGTTTGAACACAAGTTCATTTACAAACAAACCAACAATCACTGGATGAAACAATAAAGCTTGTTAAACTTTCTGTAACTAATGTTCTTGTGAATACTCCCAATTCTTCATAATGAAGCTATTTATGGATGGGAAGCCTAATAAAAATATTGCATACATAAAATTCATTGAGCAGAAACTAAAATCTGTGAGAAGAGGGCAAAACAAAACACAATAACAGATCATTTGTAAGTTACAAACGTTTCTGACACCTTGATTTCCATCAGTTACTGTCTACTGATAATCTTAACTCATTATAACTGGAAATCCTGAGTGCATCATCATTTGGAAACCTGATAGTGAAAGTGCCTGTTGTGGGCCAGTTACACTGTATCCAAAGCAGCAACACCATAAAAGACTAGTAAGTAAAGTTTATGAAAAACCCCTTGCAGTAATATATTTAAATATATATGTGTATATTACTCCAATTTTTAAAAACACACCCAGAAGAATTGACAACAAATATTGAGAATAAAGTCAAAACACGTGTTAAAACTATGGGACTGAACGAGTCCCATAACGCTGTACACCAGCCCCTCCGGTGCAAGCAACTCTGAACAGTCATTGTTGCCTCTTAAAAACTAAATCGATGCTTAAGCAGCTAGTTCGTCAGCATCTCTAAGCACCAGCCAAAGGAAAAAAACCCCGGCCAAGTTTCAGTCGGCAAGTGTTAACTCATTTAAACACCTGAAAGGTTTGCCACTGTTCATTAGTAATTAATTAGTGAGCTGTGTATCGTCCATCTTCACAAGAACTTCAACGCAAGCAGCTCATCCAGCTCAGTTATTTACAAATTCTTAGCCATTCTGCAACAAGGCATTAATAAATGTTGTTGCTGCTGTTTGCTGCTGCCTGAGATTGTTGTTCTCTTTCAGACGTTGCCTCAAACAGAGTATGAGGAGGAGGAGGATGAGGATGAGGATGAGGGAGGCAGAGGTAGAATGTAGACGGTCTAAGTCACAGCTGCTCCACGTATCGTGACAGCTGGTCTTGTGGGGTCAGAGGAGACAGGCTGCTGTCGTTATTAACCTGGTAATTTGACTGAAGCTGTGAGAGCATCACCTGATCGGTGGAGCCAGGTCGGTCTGTCTGTGGCGCGATGGATCCCCCTCCGTTTGACGAAGGCACGGCATGAACCGACAGCGTAGAGTAATGATGGGTGGCCGTTGGATTCAATGCAAAGTGACTTGTCATTCCCGGCTGTCGAACAGCCGCCGCCGAGCCCATGGACGACGGGTGTTGGGGATTGGTCGACATCAGAGGAGACTGAAGTCCTTGAAACACGGCAAGACCACCGCCCTGTCCAACGGACACATTTCCAGTGCTCCGAACCGGGTAGGAGCCAACACTCACCCCCGGTAGTCTTGTGTTTCCGGCCTGTGTTAGGGTGACCATAACAACCGGTGGCAGATGCTGCTGCTGCTGAGAGGCAGGGCTAGACAACGCCACAGATGCCACCATGTCGGTCGTCTGTGGTGGACACAAGATGCCCGGATTTATTTTCAGTCGTGGAGACGTAACTACTGTAGCTGTTGAGGAGGGAACGGTGGCATTCCTCTGCAACTGCAGCTGCTGGTGCAGGTTGAACTGCTGCAGAAGATTTGGTGGAAACGACTGCTGCCTAAGCGACAGCCTCGTCTGATCGGCCCCAACATTCACTCGATTACTATTAGCAATTCCTAATCTGGGAGAAAGAGCAGCAATGCCAAGCGCCCTCTGTTGAGCATGTGCCAGTCCGATGACGGCCTGCATAGGAGGTGCAGCACCAGCTGTTTCCGGTTGAGTGGACACCAGCTGGAGGGTCACCTGTGAAGAAGCCACCTCCTGCCCACCTGTTGTTCCCATGTCGAGTGCCTGTGTGCGGCTTCCGGTGGCAGGAACAGTCATGGTCTGAAGATTCGTACCAGCAGCAGCTGCCAGCTCCATTCGCTTTCGATTATTAGCATACATCTACATGAAACAGACAAATGACAAAAGTCTTGTAAAAAACTAATATTATAATTTAAGCAAAGTCAACATGGATTATATTCATTCACAACGCAAACATAGTCAACACACTTGAACACATTTAAAAAAGTCTGCAATGAAGTTTCACAAGACAGGCAGCAGTGAACGCTACGCTGGGCTCGAGACAATTGGAATCCATAAAACACATCTAAATGGATTATAGTGGAACAAGCATAAGGATGTCTGATAGTCAAAGAAAAATCAAAAAAGTTAGGACAATGAATATAAACACTGACCAAGCTGTTTCTTACAATCCACTGCAAAGTGATAGCAATAAATGCAAAAGTCATTAAATTTCCACTAAAAACAAGCAACATTAAGATTGGTTCAAAAATTTTGGCCAAAACTGTGTCTGGATAGATGCAGTCACACATATTATAACGATTTCAATAGAATGGCTTCAGTCAGTGAGACAACTTGCTTATAATGGCACACCAGTGGCTGAATCCACATTATGCATTGTGAGAATTACATGGAAACAGCATCTACTTAAACAACACATTGCATACAATTACAGGATTTTGCTGGTATGCAGCACATGCTATTGCAAGGTTCATAGCAACAGTAGCATCACATCATTTCACAACTGTGGAAATATCTGAAATTGCCGATTGTAAGTTTTGTCGTAACCCTTAATTGTAAGAATGCTGGAAGAAGTTTTAAGAAGTGGGACATTAATATTGTCAGAAGATTTTCTGAGAATCTGGTCCCAGATTCTGAGACACATCAAAATGCTGTTTCCAAAGACTTAAATGACTTTTGAAGAAAGAAATGAGATCTTCAACGCAATCTCACCTGCTTAATAAAACTGCCTAAAAGCTGCGGATTGGTCCGTGCCATCATCTTAAGAAGCTGTTGCTGCTCAGTTCCATGAGATGACTTCACAGCAGCTACCAATTTCTGGAACAACAGCCGCTGTTGAATAGCCAATGCACTCGGAGGAGCAGAAGTCACAGACGGCACCACGATGCCAGTGGACGCCGTAGCCGTGGTAACGGGCAGCACGTCGTCGGCAGAGTGTGATGCAACCGCAGATCCCATTGTCGAAACGACCAGGCTTTTCCAGTGCTCCAATTGGTCTGCTCCAGGACCACCGTCAAGTGCCTCAACCGAACTGGGTTTGTTGACGTAGGCCGCCTGACCAAGAACTGGATCGGTCTTAGGGGAGAAAGTGTTGCCGTCCAAGTGATGGTGCTGGACCAACAGTTCCACCTGTTGCGTGCCAACCGCAGCAGACGATGCCGGCTTATCCTTGGCGTTCGTCGAAACGCCGTCGGTCGATGGCTTAGCAGTGACACTCGGCTGCTGTGCAAACGGCAGCACGGCACGGTGATCGGCCTGAGTCGCAGAGGATGAAGAGGTACCGTGAAGCGCCATCAGCGCCATCCTTCGACGTTCCATCTGAGACTGATGAAAGCGCGTCTGGAGTTGCTGTTGGTGCAGTTTGTGTCGAATCTGCACGCAGAACGGAACGCAGCACTTTGATTCCGTGCAGTTTTTAGCATGATAGCAGCACAGCGCAATCAGTTGCTTGCACACCGGGCAGTTACTGCTGGGCTTACGACGACACAAGCGCGTGTGCTGTATCACTCGTTTCATCTTAGTGCAGCTCGAAGTGTGACAGTTGGCGTCACGACACTGCGATGCGTGACACAGCGACTGAATGCATCGCTGAATCGACTGACGTCTTGATTCGACCGGATTCAGCTGCCGGTCCTCTCCCTCGGCACCTCCTTCGTCGAGATCTAAGCCACGCTTCTCCATCTGATGCTGATGTTCGCCTTTCTTGTAGCATGGCAAACAAAGATCAAAGTCCTATAAAAATGAAGAGACACAATTCAAAGTGCATGAGAAATTCAGATCAAGTGAACGCTCAATATCAATGGAAAACTCTACATAACAATAATAAGCTGATCAAGAGGCAGCTGAGATCACCACCTGACGAAGCATTTACCAGTACTAGCTGCCAAATAGTGACTTCTGTCATCAGCAATAAGATGGACAGAATTGGGAACAGGGAATTAAATCACATCATTTTTGTAATTTCTGGGTGAGAAAATGCCAACAGACTTAGCAATAATCACTGTTCAATGGTTACATAAAATATGAATTCTGCGGGAACTTCTGCATACGTCGCAGGTGTTGCAGTGGTAGTGCGTTTCTATGTTAGCTTTGCAGTTGTTGCACGTATAGACGAAGTTGTCGCGTCCCTGAGTGTGCAGCTCATAGAGCATTGCCATTGTGGAGAACTTGGCCCTGCGTAGAGATGAGAACTCGTAGTGCTTCTCCCTGGCCATCATCAGGAAGTTATCGCGCCCGTCCATGAGATCGTTGACAACGTGAGGATCTGGATCGTTGATCGGCATCAGTGAAGCAACTGCCTGAGACGAATGAAGTCGGACAACAAAGAAAACCTGTCACAGGACAACAGTGAAACAAAAGTTCTGGTAAGCAAGTACATGTAGGAAAATCAAACTTCTAAACGTCATATCATATTTGCAAAGTCTAGTGCAAAACGGTGGTCAATTCTATAATATCGACACTTCTAAAATTTTTTAATTTTAAATTCAACCCAAATTAATCCACGATCCGAGGAACTGTTGGTCCCAACAGTGACATTGCTATTAATGCTCCAGAGGGAAATGAATCACATTTACTTTTCTCAGAAACTGGCTAACAAACAACAATCAATTAACCAAAAAAGTCTTCAACCTAGAAATATATCAAACAAATCAACAGAACACATAAAGAACAAACCTTTACAAATGGCATCACATCTATCCTCACCCTTTTGCATTTTCCCAATATATTAGATCAATATATATACTAGGTTTTTATCCTCTGGAAAGGCAAGTCTTCCGAAAGACCGCATCAAAACTTCATGTGCCTATTCTTATTCTGCTGGATGTGATTTCCTGATCCTAGCTTAAAGCATCTGCTCTGCAAATTGCAACCCTTCCAAACTGTGCCCAAGCAATGTCCGATTTGCTTAGGACATTGCAAGTATAATGAGATAGTCTCAAAATATCATGACTCACAAATGCCAATTCCGTTATTATAATTATGCAACATTCAATAGCCAGTAATAAAATAAGTCAAATAACAACACAAGGTCAGAAAGTCCTCCTGCCAACAATTATTTTCAAAACTTAAGAGATAATAATAAATGCTAATCTGAAGGAAAGAGTAAAATAAGCAATCTCATGACTCTACCGTATACGACAACCGCAGATACTCACTTCACGGTGTTTCTCCATGGTTAGGAACAACTTCTGAACGAGGTCATCGCCTGCGTACACCTGGCTGCATTTTTTCCCTGTTTTTCGGTGAATAGATGCCTTGTTTTTGTTATTCTTCTTCTTGACCCCCACACCCTTCTGCCCCTTTTTCTTACCACTTTGCGACATCTTAAATGACAAGTTGGGAGTGGAAAACATTGACCGATTGAAAAAATTAACGCTTTCATAAATCGCAACAAAACTGTTTTATTTATCAATGTCTACATTGAGAAACAATAGCACATATAATCACAAAACTTGTGATATACAAAAACAATGCAACAAACAAATTACTCTAACGTAATGTGATTGCAGCCGGCCAATATAAAGATGCAGAGACTGTTAAACAGCAGCAAGGAGATACCAAACACCAAATACTGATGCCCAAGAGGCAAAATAGAATTTTAAAAATACATATTTAACAACTCTAGTAAGATCTCACCTAGATTCTACCACACAATCCTTCTAATCAAAGACATCCACAATTCAAACATATCCTCATATCAACGCCACAGTCCCTGTATTGGCCGCACTGCTGAGTTTACTCGACATGTGACAGTACATTTTAGTCATGGAAATATAAGTAAAATAAGTATGACTTGCAAAAATAATTATTTGTTTTAAAGTATTCTAAATTTAAATATATAATAAAGTCTCTAGCTTTTACAAAAGGGTGTTACTTATTCAAGGGAAAGTTGGGAGTGGAAAACATTGTCCGATTGAAAAAATTAACGCTTTTCAGAATCAGTATACTCAGGAGCAACTTTCTGCACATGTTGCAGCTTTGCAACTTCAAGAAATATAATTTTCTACCCACCATAATGTCACAAACACACACACAAGTAACTAACCTCGAGAACAACCTCCTCCCCCTCGGGTTTCTGTTCTTCAAGATCAAGACCAGTGGCCGCTTCTGTCTCTTCACGCATGCGCTTATCTTGTTCTTCTTGCTCCAGTTCCTTGATACTTTCCTCCAGAACATTTGGCCAAAAGTCACCCTCAAAATAAGGAATCTGAGTAACATCCTGGATGTTTCCCTCCTTTGCATCACGAAGCACATCCTACGAAATAAAGCAACGTCTGCTTTTAGCACTCACTTAAAACACACAAAAACATAAATAAGTGCAACATTTTAATCACCTTTGCAATGGTGCAATAATTTGGCACAAAAGTGTTAACAGATTCTTCAAATTCCAAGAGCAGCTTGAAAGAATCAATCCCTAAACCAGTTATTGAACCAGCACGAAACATACTCTATAGCCAAGCAAAATGTCACCAATAATTACCAACCATGTCATTACCTATAAGCTGATTTATGAGCAAGTCTCGTCTTGAAAATTGTTAACAGTTGTCAATAGAATAGACAGTCACTGGGAATGAATTTCACATTAATAAACACACGTCCAATTTCAAATTCTTTCCATAACTTTGCAATGCATATATTCGTAGTTTCTTGTATAATAAACTCACAATGGAACTTTCTCTCCCAGTTTTAAGACTGTAACAATACATACGCATGCACACACAAAATGCCTTTGCAATACAGTATGAATAAAGCATGAAGCTGACCTTGTAATCAATTACAATGCGTTCTATGATGGCTTTGTCCAACATCTTTTTGTACCATTCCTGTAGACGTTTAGCTTTGGGAATCTTCATTTCAGGTGGATGACAGTGGAAGATGTAGTCATCACCTTCACCAGGAGGACATGCCCAAATATGTGCAGCTGCATATCTAAAGACCCAACCAACTTTTCAGACTAGAACTTCAGTATGCATTATAAGCAATCACAGAAATCTACCAACTTATGGTCATGCAAAAAGCAAGAAAACTAAATCGCAGAGCCCAAATTTAGGTGGCTCACAGCGTAAAGAATTATTATTATTACTAGGTGTTTACCCGTCAAAAATGACGGGGGAGATTGGCTGTTTTACCACCCAATTTTGTGCAAATGCAATCAGGGGCGGCGCTGGGTTTAGTAATTTGTTGACTGGGTGGGTCTAATGCAATCTACACAGCCAGGACCCGCCGGCTCAGACTACCCCTCACCCCCCCCCCAATCAACATTTTTCTGCGTATTTGAACGATTTGCTTGGGTGCCCCTGCCCGAGGCTGGGTGGGTCCGGATCCGCGGACACCCCTAGCGCTGACCCTGAATGCAATAGGATTTTGCGCAATTAATTTCCTTAAATCGCCGCCTTTTCCTTCAACCGAGTTAACGCCCATTCGCAGGAATTTGCTGAAACTTGATAGTCAAGGTAAGAGTACTGATTTGGCAGTGTCGAACGACATGCAGTGCTTGATTCTCCTGTTTGCTGTACTGCTTTTTCACTCCGACCAATAGCCTGCTCCTCATTCTCACTTGATTGTCGAAAAGCTCGTGAACGCTGGACTTTTTTTGTTTTGCACGGACGGTTAGAAAGAGGAATAAAAAAAGCTAAACAATGGTGCAAATCTCATCTTTTTAGCTCTTATATAGCCTGAGATATAGCAAATTCCAAAAAAAAATGGAAACTTTCTCAGAATTCAAAACTTTCACGAAATTCACCGATAATACTTATGTTCAAACATCGGGGTCATCGGGTTAGAACGGATAGATCTTTACCAAATGTCAACCGATTTTCAAAATTTTTGGTTTATTTTGTTCCTCTGACATCCCTTTACAATTTTGCCGCTGACCAAAGTGGGGTTACCGCTGAAAATATTTTGCTAGCGGGCTTTAAAAAAATTTTGGGGGAGAGGGTGATATTTTAGGCCGTAAAGTGGACTCTACCCCATATTTTTTTGTTTTTGTGGATAACGGTTAGAAAGAGAAATAAACAATCTAAACAATGGTGCAAACCTCATCTTTTTAGCTCCTATATAGCCTGAGATATAGCAAATTTAAAACGTTACAGCAATCATTTCTGAAGAACGCTTTTCCAAAAATTAAATCCCCACGGTGACAGCGTCTGAAAATTTAATCCACACTTGAGGGTAAAATTTAAAAAATAGGGTTTGAGGTTAGGAAAGAGTAAATATATATAATAACGGGGGTAGGGCATTGGGAGAGGGAAGGAGATTTGGGAGGAGGAAGGTGGGTTGTACGGGTTTTTTTGGAGCAGCGTTGTGTAGGTTTGGAAACGGGGTTTGGGGCCGGTGGGGTAGGCGGGGCGCTGATGGGTTGGGGCCTGGGCGATTGGGAGAGGGATGGGTAGTTGGAAGAGGATAAGGAGAGGGGAAGGGGAACGGGGGGTTTAGGGCCGGGCGGGAATGGGTTGGGGCTGGAATGGGTTGGGCCGAGGCGATTGGAAGAGGGATGGGGAGGGAAAAGGGATGGGAGAGGGAAGGGAACGGGAGTTTGGGGGCGGGGCCGGGAAGTGTTGGGGCGGGGGTGATTGGGAGAGGGATGAGGAGAGGGAAAAGAGATGGGGAGAGGAAAGGGGCAGGGGGTTTGGGGCCTGGGGCAATGGGTTGGGGCCGGAGCGATTGGGAGAGGGATGGGGAGAGGGAAAAGGGTTGGGGAGACGGAAGGAGAACGGGGTTTGGGGGCGATTGGGAGAGGGATGGAGAGGAGAGAAAAGGGTTGGGGAGACGGAAGGGGAGCAGGGGTTTGGGGGGGGGCGATTGGGAGGGGATGGGGAGAGGGAAGGAGATGGGATAGGAAGGGAAAAGGGGGTTTGGGGCCAGGGGCGGGAATGGGTTGGGCCTGGGCGATTAGGAGAGGTATGGGGTGAGGGAAGGGGGACGGGGTTTAAGCTGCAATTAAGACGCCGTTAAACGCTCGGTTTGATTAAACAATATTTGGTTGTCAATGACAACAGCGTCTTGCAATACCCGCCGTGTTGCCGTCGGACAGACGGACGGACATCGAGAATTATATAATAAGATGTTAGAGAACTTGTGCCAACAGTTTCGTATAAAGACAAAAATTCCCTGTGGTGATTCTCCACAATTTGAAGTAAAGATGTCAACAGTCAACAGAGGGGAGAAGATCCAAAGAATCCAAAGAAGGCCAAAAACGATGGTTGGATGGATTGGAAGAGGATCTGCACATGGCAGGGATGAATCTCAACGGGAAAAGTGACGGAAGACACTGAATGACTTTAGAAGAAATAGCAAAGGACAGAGACCTTTGGAGAGATGTCATGGAGAAGTCAATAGCTGGACACAGCTGGAGGACGAAGACCTGACAACACATATGAACAATTGAACAATGAAATTCATCTAGACTGAATCTATGAAGTAAGTCGAACTCACCCTAAGTTCTTGACATAATCAAGATATCCAATCAGGATTTCATGATACACTGATGTACGAAAATTTTTAGGCTGAAAAAAGTTGACGCTGTCCAGATAAGCCAAATAAACACGCCTAAAAACACACCACGACAAGCATTATTTCAGGCAGTCAACAAAACAAGATCAAAGAACTTTGTAATTGAAAAATGAAAATTATTCAATACCTGCAGTAAATTCCAGAAAATTATCTCCGACTCGAGCCTTAACTAACCGTGAATTGGGAGCAGGGCAGTTGGATCCATACTCCTGGACATGCATGCCGAAGAAGCAAACGTCTGTCCCATCAATCTCTTCAAAAGCAAATATCGCTTTAGCAACGTAAGGGAAACTGGCAGCAAAGTCAACGCCACTGCCACAACAGCGGTCCCTCATCCCCGACTTCACATCGACCATCTTCTCCGAGCTCGAAAGAACCCGGATGCAGACTTCGCCCGCTCCTGCGTCCTTCTTCTTCAAGAACAGATTCACTCGCTTTTCCAAGTAGCTGCCCAGGTTGGTTTGTGGCAGTTCTAAACACAGATTAGAAACAGTCAACATCTTTGACAATTTAAATCAAAACTGAAGTCAGCAACCTTCAACAGACCACTCGGTCATGAAAAACAACCTGCAAAGCAACTGTAGATGACTCAGTGTCCTACTCACTCTTTGCCGTGTACTTGTTTGTCTTCTTTGGTATACTGTATATCTGAGAACAGGCATCACACACAAAGCTTGCAGAAGAGACTGGTTCCATGTACAGTTCACAGATCTGGTGATGTTTACGACCACAATGTGTACAAACCACAAATCTAGAATGTAAACAGAACTAAAAGTTAGCAAGAAACTTCTTCTACATCAACAACATTTACACGTAACATTTATTTCTACTACTGTTATTCATACTAAAATAAAGAAAAGAATAGTTCACAAGTTCAATTAAACATAAACATTTATTAACTAATACTACTTATAATTTACCCTCTGCATGCAGAAAATGTCCAATGAATGGATTCCAGGCACACTTAGGCAATACACTGAAATCTAGTATATTTGGACTCCATTGTAACCCACTACACTGTACATTCAGGTCAGGTCTTTGTCCCCCAGCTGTATCCAGCTATTGACTTGTCCATGACATCTCTCCAAAGTTCTCTGTCCTTTGCTATTTCTTCCAAAGTCATTCGGTGTCTTCCGTCAATTTTTCCATTGAGATTCAGTCCTGCCATGTGCAGATCCTCTTCCAATCCGTCAATCCATCGTCTTTTCTGTCTTCCTTTAGATCTTCTTCCCTCTGGTTTGTAGTTGAAGATTCGTTTTGGATTTCTTATTTCTTCTATTCTGAGTATGTGTCCAGTCCATTTCATTCTTCTCTTTCTGATGACTTCCATGATGTTCGGTTGCAGTGCTCTCTCTCTCTCTCTCTCTCTCTCTCTCTCTCTCTCTCTCTCTCTCTCTCTCTCTCTCTCTCTCTCTCTCTCTCTCTCTCTCCCTCTCTCTCTCTCTAACTTCTTCGTTTGTTATATGTTCTTTGTATCCAATCCTTAGTATTCTTCTAAGCCATTTATTTTCTGTTGCTACTAGTTTTTCTCCAGTTCTTTTTTTATGGTCCAAGATTCACATCCATATATTAGTATTGGTATTACACAAGTGTTGAGAATTCTTAGTTTTGTTTTCATCCCAATGTCATGTCTTTTGAAAATTTTAGTATGTAGCTTGTTGAAAGCCTTAGAGTCCAGTTGGATTCAAATGCCTTCCACTACTACAATTGCTTAAAGATATCAGCTGCAACAGCCAACTCAGACAACAGTAGAGTCTATAATGTTCTGCACTACCGGTACTCAGTTAAAATATTGAAAATCTAAGACATGATAATTACCTGAAAAAGATTTTAAGTACAGCAACCAAACAATTGACTCTATATAAAACATGTTAAATAAAACCTAACTGTTCTGGTTCCAAGTCGTTATTTGTGAATCTTGTAAACAAGTTCTTCTGAATTCGCCTAAGACAGAAAAACCGATGCAAAGATAATGCACACTAAGATGGAGGAGAAATAAATGTCCGTATGCTGACCTCATGACATCAAACAGCATTACAGACAACACCAACAAATACAAACAGAGCAAGTCAATACAAGAAACAGCAGTATGATGTCACACAGAAATACATCAATGTAAAATAAGAAAGTTCTTGCTTAAGGGCTCTCAAATGTTTTTTACATCCTGTAATAACCTCCTCATTAGATTATTTACAGCAATACTGGACTCCCAGGATATGAAGATGTGTGTTTTAAAAATACAACAAAGAAGTTGCAACTAAGGAAGTAACATTTTTAGGCAGAGCAACTAGAACATACGTGCTTGGTTGAGTCGGATCATCCACAAGTTCCACTTCATCTCCTTCAATCTCAGTAAAACACTTCTCACAATAGACGTACCTGACGCAGAAAGTTGACAAAATCATTAGCCCCCAATTATTAGCACAAGTCAAAAGCAGTTTTGTTAAACAGTTGCCTGAAAATATAGACAGACAAATTTATCAACAATCAGACAAGAATGCCAGCAAATGAAGCAAGGCGTGGGACCTTATTCTCTACCTCAGCATGTACTTATTGTACCTTACTCAAATCGTACAGTATCTTCAATCTGCATGCAAACCAATCGATTATTATGCATGGAAGCGTTAGAGTTGGATCCTGTGTAATACTGGAATCGTGAACCACTGCACTGTGACTACAGCCGACGTTTGTCGCAATCTGCCGAGTGGAACATACTCTTCCCGGAGCAGAACAATGATTCGGATCTGGTCCTCCGTTGAAAGAAAGCACAATTTCTTCCCCATGCCAAGATGCTAGCCATCACCTGTGTGATTCAAGGGACATTACCAGCACAGAATTTATACTCAGTGCTAAAAAGTGCTCGGCTATGATGAAACATCGACTAACCAAATTGTCGCACAATGATTGGCTGTGGGATTTGATGTTTCAATTGGCTGAGAAAGACATAAGTTCACTGGATGATTTCGGTTCCAGCAACATGCAGAATCTGACTCTAACGCTTCCATGCATAATAATCGATTGGAAAGTTGATAAAAGAGACAAACTGACTGCGGAAATGGGTGCAGAATTGAATTACCAACAAACTGGTATATAATAATAATATGGAATTCTGACACAGTATTATTGAAAAGACAAGTCAAAAAAGGCTGTAAATAGCTTTTACAGGTGGGTGATGCCAGACTTAGGGATGGCACTGTAATACATAAACGAATTTGTCCATTGCTTAAGAATATAATGACAAATTACATCTATTTTTCTGTCAGACTTACATTGAAGCTCAAAACTAAAACTCTTGGTTGAAATCATTTCTAATGAGACTGAGCTCTCACCTATTCTGGCAACTAAAGTAAGCAGCTCCCACAGGAATAGTACACATTGGCTTTCCATAGCAACACAGCACCTGGGGACAAAAGACGTACTTTCGACCACAGCAGAATCCAAGCAGCTTCATGATGCGGTCAATTTCTATCTCAAATGTCTCCGACAGCTAAAGAAGACCAGCAGTCATGTAACTGAACACTTACTCAGAATACAATCCTTATTAGAAGCACTTTAACATATGCAAGCACTGTTTATATCGTTCATATTGAAACATGCATTAAGTCATAAAAATCACAAAATAAACACATGATCAGAATAAGAGACAGTTAACCCGTTACAGGGGTTCGACATCTTAAAACGTCGCCCAGAAATCATATGCGAACGGGGTCCGACGTTTTAAAATGTCGCGCAACTGTTTTGCTCTTCCACCACGGTGTTCGCTGTTTAAAAACGTTTTCTTGATTTGATTTGATTTCCTTTTTGGCACGGATTGATGGTAAGTACAATAAAAATGCTAAACAATGATGCAAACCACATCTTTGTAGCTTCTATATAGCCTGCAGATTTCAAGATTCTCTCAAAAAATTTCACTTCTCCGAGCAACGTGTTTCTGGTGTAGAAACACCATAACTCCCCCAAATTGGGTCCCATCTTCAAAATTTTTGAACTAATCTGTTCCAAAGACACCCACCTACAACTTTGCCGCTGAACCTAAAGGGTCACCATTGAAAATTTTTTTTATTGACCTTTGAACTTATTTTTTGGGAGGGGGTCATATTTTGGTCTGTAGGGTGGGCCCAACCCCCAAAATTTCTTTTTTGACACGAATGGATGGTAAGTACAATAAAAATGCTAAACAATGATGCAAACCACATCTTTGTAGCTTCTATATAGCATGAAATATAGTAAGTTTAAAAAGTACATGTTCACAGTTCAAACAAACGCTTTCCCCCAAAATTAGTTACCAAAATTGGTAACGTCTTGTAAAAATTAATTCCCCCTTAAACGAGTTAAATTATTATGTGATCTCATGTTCATCACCTTCAGCTATTGCCATTTCACTAAAAAAGTTTCTAATGAAAAACACATGCACAATTATTTGGGAGGTTGCGCTCAAGAATTACAGATAGATCTAAAAGCAAACTGACAAGTATGAATAAAATCATTTGCTAACCAGGACACAGGTCTTAAGCAACTAGGAATTAAACATAAGAAGGGACAAAATACTAAGAGCACCATACCTTGGTGCAGAATTTGTGAACCTTTGACGATCTACGGTTGTAAAGCCAGGCATTGTCAAACATCAGCCAAACATCATCAACAAATTGCCAAGGGTCAATGTACTGACCAGTGTCTAGTTTGCGCTTTATTGTAGACAAATCCATCGGCTTTTTTATTATTGTAAAATAATCCTAGGAGAAACGTACAATTTTAACAATTCTTTTTACTTGTATAAACTCAGTTAAACAATAAGTACAACTCAAAAATGTAATGTAATATAACAAAGCTTTTATATAGTGCACCTTCTGGATGAGCACTCTTGACATAAAGCCACTACAATTACTTTGAACAGCACTTCAGAAGCCGTATCATAGGCGATTGCTAGTTTACGGTTGCTCATATCAAGCGCATTGGGACAAACCGATGCTACTAAGGCTCACTGCTGAACTATTGAAGTGAGCGTGCATAGAACATGAAGTAGGTCCTTGGTGGTGACCAGTGATAGAAATGACTGGAGATGGAATATCTCCGAGAGGTAGGAAGAGGCCTGCGAATCACACACACACACACACACACACACACACACACACACACGCAGCGTGACTGTCCTCATGATATGCCATCGTTCATTTATGCAGTCATGCTTTCTTGACCTATCTGTTCATCTGATGATGTCATCAAAACCTTTATCGTTCTTTGTATGACCTCTGCTGGTGTATACTGTCTCTTATATTTCTACATGCCGTTGGATCTTTTCTCATTGCTGAAATTCTGTTGCAATTTTATTTGCAATATCCATCTACAGCACTTTCATTTCAGAGAATAATAAAACTAACTTTCTTTGGTGTCCCAGTCTCCTAGGTGAATAACAATACACTGAATATGCACTATGCCGCGCTGCGTAGACTAGATCCCAGAATGGTCTCCCATCCAAGTACGAGCCGCGCTCGACGTGGCTTAACTTCGGTGTTATAACGGGAACCGGTCATACAACACCACCCATTAGGCCCATCACTTGTTGGTGTATGATGCTATCTCTGCAGTTTGTCGTCATACTTTCCTGTTCATTGCTCTGTGACTCAGATCCTGTAAACTACTTCCACGCCATTCCCTCTCTTATTGGCACCATCCATTATTCCAAACATTGGAGCTTTGATCTTTCTTTCCTCTTTCATCATTCTGCATATGTGTCCAAATAGACAGAGTTTGCCTTGTTTTATTATTTGCAGCACGGTTTGTTTTGGCTGAATTCTCCTGTATTGTTCTTCAATTGTGATTTCTTTTGCCAAGCAACTGTCCATAATTAAAACCAGAACTGGCCAATTCAATGAAAATAAAAACTAACAGGAATCTGCAGTTGAATTGGATCGACCGGCTGACGGAACGGAATCGACTCCGGCTCCATGCGATAAAGCGACTCCAGAACTGGCATCAAATGCTGTCTCAATTCATTCAACTTCCAACCTACAGATATACAATTATACAAGTAATAATGTATCAACACATCTAATAATAAATTCACATAACCATGAAGATAACTAAACAGAAAACATGACTTAATTAATTATAACTTTATAAGTGCCTAAGGAATTCTAAATCAAAACAGTTGAAGCCAACTGCACTCATTTAGCACCAAATCAAAATCAATCATTCCTTCAAATTGGATTTTCATTTCTCAAATCAAATCTGATAATTCAACAATATTTAACTGCAAATTAACAGCACAAGACATAATACACTGAAACTTCATAAACTATAAATTAAGATAACAATTTTCATTAGAACTGTGGTCTGAATTAGTTGTAACAAACCTGCCCCTGGCCTTATTCATGTCCAGAATATAACGACCTAACCTTTGATATACTTATAGGAAACAGACTAGTAATATGCATGCTCAACAGAACAATACAAACCGCATTTAGTCTAATAATACTGATAATAAAGCAAAACAGAAATTAATTATGCATAAATGAAACATTTGCAATCATAGCATTCCTGTTGATGAAAACAATTACATTTTTTGTTGACAGGATTTGGCGGTGGAACAGAAGTGGCAACATCAACATCCATTTTTGAACCGTCAAATGAACTGTCAAACTGAGATCCTGCAATGTCATCACTTGATTCAATTTTCAAGGTTTCAGCTTCATTTGCATTTTTCAGCAGCAGCAGCAGCAGCAGCAGCGCAGTTCCTCTCTGCCTCCGGCTTCACCTCCAACTTTACATCGTGCTGAGTTTCTCTTATTTCAGTCGTGCCTATGGTCTGAATCTTTGCCAATAATAACGGTTCCTGTTTAATTGATACAAATCCTGAGTCATGCCTAAGTGATGCAACACCTGACTGGTCAATTAGTTCGGGAACAGACGATGGCGTCGCTGCAGACGCTGCCCTCAAAACATCAGCTGACGACGAATGGCCAACAGTTTGAGCGTGCAACTGCTGCTGCTGCTGCTGTTGGAGAAGCCCAGTGAGATGTTTTGGCATGAGCTGAATGCATCCAGATGACATTGCGGATGGCGGTTTCTGCTCAAGCTAACAAAGAAACGATAATCCAAAATTAAAACAAATGCCTAAAAAGACAATGATGTACACATTAAAAAAAAATTCAAACACAGATGACATAGGTTTGTCAAATCAGTGGCTAACCCTAATCCCAACCCCAGCTTAAGTCTAACCCAACCTCAATCCAGTGTGATTCCAGTTGCTCATTATATTTCAGTTCCAGTTTCAGTTCCGTTTTGCAAAAGTATTTTTCAGTTTCCGTTTCAGTTTTGTATATTTTTCAGTTTCAGTTTCAGTTGCAGGTATTTTTCAGTTCCAGTTTTTAGTCGTTCTAATAAAAACGCAGACATAGTCACATAGGATGAAAGCCCTACATTTAAATACTGTAGCAACAGTAGCATTACAGCACAGCGTTTATTTGACATTTCATATTCATTTTTATTCAACTGGTTATAAGGGCACACAGCCTGAAAGTCTCTACATTACACATGTGAAGTTTAAAGTTAGTAGAAACAAAGTTATTTGTGAATGGGTTAATTTCTAACAGAGCATCATACCAGTTACATACATAACTTAAGTAAATAAATTGCTTACATTAATCATTCATTTTCTTTTGGCTTCTTTCTCGCGATACTCAGCAAATGCAGCATTGTGACAACTCTCTAGACGACTTTTAATTAACATTTGTTGAATTGCTGCCCGCAATTAACTTTCCACAGGGCGAGTTGTTAGACAGTAACTTTACTGGGTAGAATTCAATCATATTCACAATCATCAGCACATCTACCCATTCATTTACTTTTGTCGGCAATCTTATCATACTGAAAATATTCCCAAATCACACTCTCTTTTTGACGGCCACTGGTTACCTTAAAGCTCATTGTTAAAATGTTACTATAATATTTGATTAGTTGGCCTATACAACTGTCATGTCAATGCGCAGGAAACTAGACCGTCACCAGCGACAAACAAAACCAAAACAATACAATAAAGTTGGAACTTGCATCGAGTCCCGATCTCTGCTAAAGTAGGTCAATCAGCAAAGCAGCGTGTACTCTGTGCAGGCCTTACAGGCTTGGTAGACGAATACCGTCAATTAAGGGGCCAAATAACTACTGTCACTGCGGGGGACGTGACGTCCTGTTGCCCAGGCCGGCAATCGGTCGAGCGAGCAGTAAACAACTGGACTATTGAGTACTGACCTACGTGTGGACAATAGATCAATAGCCAGCCTGTCATGCACACAGCTGCACTGATGTTCGCCTACCATATTCAGATTACTGAAACTGAAACGATACTGATATGACTCGATTTTTCAGTTTCAGTTGCTTATTTTCCAGTTTCAGTTTTAGTTGCAGTTTTGCGTATTTTCCAGTTCCAGTTCCCGTTAACGGATTTATTATTTATCAGTTAACGGATATTTCAGTTTCAGTTTCAGTTAACGGGAATCACACTGCCTCAATCCTAGCCTAACCAACACTAACCCCAATCCCACCCCTAGCCTAACCCCACCCCTGATCCTAACTACAAAGCAAATGAAGCCAACTCCATACCAAAGAGCATACTTTTATATTATTATTATTATGATTCAAAGTTCACTGTTTCTTGCAACAGAAACTAACTTGAAATGCATTCAACAATACTTTATGAGGAGGCCAGAGACACCAAATCAAGCATATGCAACGCTCTAAACAAAGAGACATCCACTGCACATCCTGGCCAATGCCTAGGCATCAATCAATGTAAAGATGTTGATGAGCTGGCTGACACTGCAATTCAATCATATTCACATTCATCAGCACATCTACCCAGTCGCATAGGTCCACCAAGCCAAGAACATTGCATACATTATTAGCCTGAGAGCATACCTGCACCCTCTGCTTGGCAAGCACTTCCTGCAAGAACTGCTGAGCTCGTTCAGCTGATGACATGACTGTTGATGAACTCATTAGCGTACCTGGAAGCTATGAGACAAAAGTAAAATATAGTCATTTAGCATTGGATGCTAAATTTTGAAAAAGGTATAGACGGGACACACGGACATGCTTCAAGTAGCCAGGTTGCTGATTATTGTTTTTATTTTCAGGCCGTTGGCATGGAGACATATGGCATTTTGGACAGCTGATGGTGCATTGTGAAGTCATTCTGTTTGCCAGCCTGTCTTGCGAATGCTCCATCATCTATGATTGGCCAACAGAAATCATGTGACCTAATGGAGCGACCTAACTAGCCGGAGCAATGGAGAACTTACATAACTAGTCAGACAAAAGCTGTTTATATAGGAAAAGCTTTGTCAGAAATTGGCCTTAATGTTGAGTTCCACCCGAGTGCCTCTGATCATCAAATGAATGTTATTCTCAAAAACATTTCAAGTTTTGCTAGACTCTCTTTCTGGCACTCGTATCGAATCTTCTCGACCCTCTGACCCCGTAAGGCCACTATTTCGGCTTCATAACATATTTGTTATATGAAATGCCTGGGTAAAAGGGTTAATTTTCCCTTTGTGGATTCAAACTTCACACCCAAAGCATCTTACTGCTTCAATATTAATTTACTATTGACAGATTAGCATTTTTACTCACATCTTTATGGACAGATATGATGTCTTTCAATAACCACCACCACCACCACCCCAAACCCCTTCCCCCCACCCCACCACCTCATCCTGCTCTATGCCAACTCTGTTGCAGCAATAGTTAGACACAAAACATTTCCAAAGAAGTCCCGTCTTCTGTTAATCTTCTACCTCTATGATTGTTGAAAATATTCCTTTCGTGTTCATACCTTCGCTGATGTTGTCCATCCACATTTTCCTGGGTCGTCCTCTTTCTTTCCTTCCATTTGCACGTATAGTGCCTTGTATGGTAGTCTCCTTTCATCCATTCTATTGACATGTCCACACCAGTTGAGTCTTTCCATTCTAATTTTGTCAACAATTGTATCATTTAGGCCGATACTCAGTCTAATGTCTTCTTTTCTGATCTTTTGCAACTTGGTTACTCCAAGGATTCTTCGTAAGCAGGTCATTTCAGCCTCTGACAGCCTTAAGTTCACCTGTTTCTTTCATGCTACATGTCTCAGCACCACGTAATTAAAACTGATTTGAAGATAAGAAGATAACTAAGATTTGAATTATGCAGTTAATAAAACCCGTCAAATAATAAGGTGACAAACTGAAGCTAAACATACCCGGGCAATAGAAATCGTGTTAGTTGTTCCTAAGCTTCCAATAAATGCGTTGGCAACAGAGGAGGCGTTTCCACTCGATACACAACTTCCAACAACACTTGGCATCACAACCGATCCATTAACCAAGTGATTAACTGATGGCATACGTAGACCCGGCATCAGACCTGCATCTAAAGGCAAAATAAATGAAAATTATACAAGATTTTCACATATAAACGAACTATCTGACTGCACAATCTGTTCAATTTCAAGTTCAATGAGTGCCCATCTGTCACCTCAATTCACAGACTCAAAGATACTTTGACAGGAAAAGTCAGTGAAAAAAGTAATACATTGCTGTTCAATAAATCCTGCACAATCTTTATTTTGGCTAGAACTTTGTCAAATTTTGACCAATCTTTATATAATTCTGTAGGAATGTGGCCGAAAGAACTTCCAAAACACGCCTATGTTCAGGCTGTTCACAACATGTTTTATTTGTAGCAGCTGTTTGTCACAAAACAAAGCACATCGTAATTATTCGTTTGCATGGTGCCTCTTCAGTCACATCAAATGTAGATCAGGGTGAATAATAGATAGAATTCTTCACAGTGGCACCACCAGTTAAACTAAAAATGATCGAACCTGCTTTCCGATTGCAGTCAAGAAACATGACATTACAGATGAAAGACTGCTTCGCACATGCCCAACATTCAGGAAGTAAGCAATGGTTGCCATTGCTGTTTCCAAAATGGGCTGCACCAGTTTAATAGTATTTTAATCGGATATCAAGGTGAAGGACGTCTACTACCGCGATGTGCTGCTGTGCAGGAGATGCTTCCTGCCATCTGCTCATTGTGCTTTTTCTGTCCGTGCACATTTTGCCACTAACACTATGGTCACTGCTGCCTAATTTATATGATGTAAGCGAATAATTACGATGTGCTTTGTTTCGTGACAAACAGCTGCTACAAATAAAACATGTTGCGATCAACCTGATCACAGATGTGTTGGCGGTTCTTTCAACTACATTTCCACAGAGTTCTATCATGAGTAGTCAAAATTTGACAAAGTTATAGCCAAAATAAAAAGGGTGCTGGATTTATTGGACCACAGTGCAGACCATTTAGTAAGATGATTATCATCTCGACTACTGAACAGCAAACCCTGGCCTGAGGGCAAAATATGGCCCACCAAGGAGTTTTACCTGGCCCACAAGATCCTTTCACATGAGAAATTTTGACATGTGTTACTGTTGATAATAACACATTCCATATATACATTACAAGTTTGTAAGCTAAAACCAGTGACAGTCAAACTGAATACTCTTTATGTTTTTCATTTTGCTTCTGTGTAACTGGTCACTTTGTAAAATGTAAAGTAATTGAATGTGCAAAAGTCACTATAAATTCTGTATACCAAAAAACTAAAAACAGCCAGGTGTAACAAGGATTTCAGTCAGGATATTTGGCTGCAAAAAGAAACCCTGCAAAATGTGGACGTCAGTGAATTGTCTGCTGATATAGACAGATGCTGCAGCTGGACTTTTCTCAGCCCACAAGTCGATAATTGTTCAATATGAACATGAATGTCATAAATACAAAACATACATGCACCCACCATTCAACTGTCCATAAAGCTGTGAAATTTTGTCAAATAAACAGCATACCAGGAGGCACAAGTAAGTTAAGGTAACAGGTGCATAGCTTAACCAATGCAAACTTTCATGTTAGTTTATTTCAAAAATCTGCAATTGCAACATTCTATATTTCAAAATAGAAGTATAAAATTGCATGACTGGATATGTAAAGATCAAAATCTCTCACATGGCACAGAAGCCCGAACAGCCTGAGAATTTACAGCCACTGAACCAACAAGCCCACTGGTCTGGTCATTGGCCATTCCACCAACGGCTCCCATTCCGCCACCGGTAGACACATTCTTTTCTTGCATGCGTTTCAGGCGCTTCTCTTCCAGTTCTTTCTGGATCTTGTAGATCTTCTCAGCCAAAAATAAATAGTACTGCTCCTATGTTCCAAAAGCACATATATATATAGATTTCAACAAGGCATAACAAAACTGAACAAGTCTAGTCAAATCAATATAAATATTCAGTACTGTGAAATATTCATCAAACCTTCATTTTTAAATGAACGACTGACCCCTTGACCTAAAACTCATAAGTCACTGGCACCACTTTAAGAAGGCACTTAAAAGTTATCTCTTAACTCTCTCCAACACCAATTAGGTCAGCTCTGAATATCTTTTTTCTAGTTTAAGAACTGTTTGGTAGTATATACATTTATCTGCTTGCTCTTCTACTGATGATATATTACAGTAACATATAACTGTTTTGTGGTATGTACATTTATCTACTGCTCTTCAAACTATGGTGTAGCATTCTTAACCTCATTCTTGATATTGGATATCATCCAGTACTAAGAAGCCAATATGATTTTAACCTATACTCTGACTGTACTTGGTTGATCACATTGCGGGCTTTGCCCTTCGATCAACCGATTTTTTCTCTCTTAACACTAGTTTCACATCTAATTAAGGTTGCAGTGGTAATTCTGTATCAAATTATTACTGCTTAATCTGAATTTCAGTTGTCTTATATACTTATAACTGATTTAATATGACTACCTAATCAAAGTATATAGACTTCTGTTATACGACTAGTAATTGCTACTGGCTACTAAAGTGTTTATGTATGATGTGGAGAAGAAAATAAACTGATTCTGATTCTGACAAAATCATATAGAAAAAATTCACCAATCTGTAAACTATGAGATTAAAATTCAACATTCAACATATTCAACAAATACAGGAACATGCTTTGATATAATATCTCATCTCCAGTGAAAAAGCAAATTAATCACTTTATAGATAGTAAATGATGTACCGAATTTTGCCCAAATTAACTTCATGCATTCATTTCAAGTCAATTTTGAGCATTTCAAGCAATCAGTTGCTATTAATAGTAATCACAGGCAAAAACTGCAATAAGCAATTGTTAAAGGCAACACACACTGTTCTTTATATTACACCATCTTAACTGTTCTGCATAGTATATTAAGACTGAGTCAACACACAGGCTTCCGCTATTACTACTTGAAGGTAGTATCAAAACATTATAAGAAGAAACAACATTAACTACAGTTATTCTTTAAACTCAGAGATTGACCAGAGTTAAAACTTTTACTTTTACTCTGTTCTTAAAAACTCTATAACAGCCACAAAAGATGTCATGATGAAGGTCTTTACATTTGTCTCCAGCTACTGATGCAAAGCCTAACCAATAATATAATTTCAGCAAATTCAAAGCCTAATGAGTAAAATTAAGTGTATAATCGAGTTTCTGTCTTATTAGATATTATTCTTTACAATCAAGTGTACAAATATAAGTGCAGGATAGAAGTTCTTTTGGGCAAGAGACGAGATAACTTTTGAGTAACTTCTGGTAATCATCTCCACTCACAAACTCCCACCCATTTTTCAAAGACAAAATTTTAAAAATGAAAAAACTTGCCTTGCTTGTAGCAGACTCATACATATCGGCCTCAACTTTACGTGCATAATTGACTAGGTTGCTGATCCGTTTGTCCCTCAGTGCAGATTGGTCAGGCATTGGAAAAATTGCCTGAACACTACCACAGAACACGAGACAGTTAAATATTAACACATGAATTATTAGGGTTAATTAAATGTGATTAAAATATTACAGCGCAATAAATAAATCAACAGAAAGTCAAGAGTTTCGGCGTTTAAGTGCTGGTTAACTAGTGGTGTGGTATTAGAAAATGTTCCACAATAATAGACCATGTGAAAATACTGGAATAATACCAGGGTATTTTGTGACATCATCACTGTTGGACAAATTCTAATTAACTATTGACCCATTTACTGTTGTCACAAGTAAATTGCAACACAAAGTTAAGGGCTACGAATGACTACAATGATTTGCACAGTAAAACAGCTTTTAGAACTTTTTTACCACTTACTTTACGAGATCACACCAGTCACTGACATCACTACATAATCACTGCTTTCATTCAAAATATCAATTACTTCTTTCCTGTTATATCGCTGCCTCAACACCATTTTGGACAGGTAGGTTTGTTAAATTTTTTTTAGCTAACTCGGGTCTGTCGTTTGATGGAAGATAATGGAGGATGAGTCAACTCGGGTCAACCGCTACAGTGGCTTATTATATATTCTATTGAATGATTTGTTGCTTAACACAAGAAAAAAATTAAACCACAAGATCTTATTCAACCCTGGCCAATTTATTTTCATTTGATCTCACAAACTCTGCAACTAAAGAGCATTGAGCAAACCACTAAGCCACACAATCCCAACCATACCAATTTCCTAAGATTTGATATCCTTGTTGAAAATTCATATTTACCACATAAAATAAAATAAAATTTAATTATCAAAACTTTGAGCTATCGTGATATTCCAAAATAGATGACACCATTGTCCTGGATGCAGTACATTACAGCAAAGCATTCACTTACATGTAATTATATGTTCTGCAAAAAAGTCACTCAAAAAATTTTCATAATAAAAATTAACTTTCCAAAGGCACAACTGCTAACATTTTAGGAGAATATTGAATTGTCAAAAAAACAAGGAACAAGTCAAATCACTCAGCTCCAAATATTTAAAATTCAAGCAAAAGCGTCTCTGTATTAGCAATCTTAAAACAATTGATCTGGAAAATAAGCAGACATTCTCCACTGAGATACTCTGCCTCAGGGTCCAACTAGACTTATGAATAACGTCATCTTAATTTAACCACTTGGTTAGTCATGCAGCCAAAATTGTTCAAAAAATTTCACCAAAAGAATACAAAAAAGTTGATAGCATCCACTTCCTTGGCAATGATCAATTTGGATTTAGAAGAGGAATGGGGACTAGGGATGCCATTGGATCTTTAAGAGCACTAATGAAAGAAGTATACAACACGGCAAGGATGTCTAATGCTTTGTAGACTTGAGAAGGCCTTTGATAAAGTGGACTGGGTTAAGTTAATGAGGGCATTGCGAAGACTTGGAGTGGATTGGAGAGAAAAATCGGTAATCTCTACATGGGACAAGCAGTGCGAATAAGAATAGAAGGAGACATGACAGAACCGGGAAAGATTGGAAGAGGTAAGACAGGGATGCCCGCTGTCACCACTACTATTCAATATATACATCGAAGAACTGATCAAAGAAGCACTAGAGGAGTTGGAAGAAGGAATCAAAGTAGGAGGAGTATTGGTACCAGCATTGTGATTTGCAGACGACCAGGCTATGTTAGCAAACAAAGAAAAAGCTTTACAAAACATCATGGATAGACTGGCCTTAGTATCAGAAGAATATGGTATGAGGATTAACACCAAAAAGACGAACGTGGTGGTCATCAGTAAAGAGCAAGGAAAGGAGGCAAACATCACAATCTATGGACAGAAGGTAGAACAAGTGAAACAATTCTGCTACCTTGGTAGCCTTATCACGGAAGATGCCAGATGTCAAAGCGAAATAAGAAGGAGAATTGCAATGGGAGATTCTACCAAAGGAAGGAAATAATGAGGAGTAATCTCGATAAAGGGCTAAAGAAGAGAATGATTAAAACACTGATATGGAGTGTGGTGTTATATGGCTCAGAGACATGGACGATGAGAAAAGACGACATCAGAAGACTGGAGGCATTCGAGATGTGGATATGGAGGCGAATGGAAAGAATAAGTTGGACACAACATATATCCAATAAAGAAGTCCTAGATATCATGGAAGAGAAAAAGACAATAATACAAACAATAACACAAAGGCAAAGGAACTGGATGGGCCACATTTTAAGAGGAGAATCGTTGTTCAAAACAATACTGGAAGGGCACATGGGGGGTAAAATAAACAGAGGAAGACCATGTACATCACTACTGCACTGGATGATGACAAAGGACGGATACAGAGGATTAAAGACCCAAGCTGCTGACAGAGAAAGATGGCGCCAATGGGAACCAGGACCTGCTTCCGGGCAGAGAACTTAAAGAAATTTAACCACATAACAGAACTATACCCAATAAAATGACGCAATATCGATTATGCCAATGCAACACATACTTACAGTTTGTATACGAGATGATTGCGCAGGTCAGCAGTGACCGCATCGTGCCATGACTTTGATTCCTGTGTGGGCATCTGATGTGATGCTTCTATAACTGACCCAAATCCAATTCCCAGTCCGACGCTCGACTTCCCAGATCCACTTGCAATCGAGTTCTGACCGACGACGGCAGCCGCATACCCAATGCTCTTGTGTATTTGATTGGCAACTGATTCTGTCATGTTCTTCTGTGCCAGCCAGTTTGTGCTAACCGGAGCTACAGCGGTCATCAGATTCGAAGGTGTTGCAGCGGATGCAGAAGATTGGGCAGATACGCCGAGGTCCTGCTGCTGCTGCTGCTGCGTCTGTGACGGGAGGCCGGGAGGAGAAAGACCGAGGGCAAGATACGCACGCATGAGGTCAGGATTATTCTGAGGCTCTGAAGCCGATGTTCCCACAGTTGACGGTTGCAGCAAATTAGTCGGTGGAAGTCCTCCGGGACAGACGTTGACTTGGCGCTTGTCTTGAGCATTTTTCAGTGGACGACAGACTGCACAGTCAACACGGGTACAGTTCTTCCAATGACTTATTATCTGTCGTGATGAAGCACAGTGTGGAACTAAAAATAAAATAACCAGAGAATTATTAGGAAGACATCAATTATACAAGGGTCGTTCCACAAATAAGTTAGAAAACGATGCAGTTTAGTTAGTTTTTACAATGAAAGAAATCGTAAATATACACGTTTTGAAGAAAAATTATTTGGAACAACCTCGACATGTTCATAGTGATGACGTCACAGTGACGTCATCTGTAAATATTGAATATAGTGACATTGCTAATTAAATGCATCCTGTGATGAACAACATAAGACAATGCAAACTGTTAACAATCTGGGATTAGAGGTGTTACAACATCCTCCATATAGCCCTGACTTAGCACCCAGCGACTACCATCTTTTTGGTCCCATGAAAAAATGTTGGGCAGCCAAAAATTTGCCTCAGATCATCCAAGGCAAATTTCTGGCTGCCACCAAAAGTTTTCAGATGCGGAGGCACAAAGGGCCGTTAGTCAGTGTGATTCAAGCTGCAGTCTCGGCGTCGTTTTTCACAGCAGCCATTGAGAAACTTGTTGCTCGGTGGGACAAATGTTTAAAAGAGCAAGGTGGATGTGTTGAAAAATGAAACAGTAATTTAAAAATATAATATCTAAAACATTTATTCATACACATACATCTTTTCACTGATTTGTTAGATGTTCATTAGATAAAATGTTCAATGCAACGTTTGTGACAGAAAACATTGTTGGGTAAAATAATTCACAGACTCACTGTGTTGTACATGCACGTAGTGTCATAGAAATGATGTCATATTTATGAAACAATGATATTTCTGTCCGTCATTTAAATTCTGCACAAAACGTATATTTACAATTTCTTTCATTGTAAAAACTAACTAAACTGCATCGTTTTCTAACTTCTATGGAACTACCGTCATAAGAACTCACTATGTTACCGATAGAAATTTGCAAAAAACAAATTCCAGCCCAATACTATCATGCAAACTAAATGTCAGTAAATTTCACATGGTCAGTTAGTTACAAGCACCAATGTTTTAATAATATTAATAATAACGTGATTGTCCATCAAAACAACACATTATTAGTAAATTCAATACTTATGCATAAATCAAATAAGGTATAAAATAAAATTATTAAAATAATAATAATAATAATAATAATAATAATATTATTAAATATAATAATAAACCTCCATATCTCAATTTCTATTACACAAAGATAACAATTGACAATACCGCAACTTTATAAGAAAATGGTCAGGACAATGCAGGAGATAAACAGTCAGAATGGGAAACACTGAGCTAGAAAGGAGGAAAAGCCATCAGAATGAAGGATCTTAAATCCAATTTAACACAATATGCAGTCCATTGAAGGATCTAACATGCAGAGGAAAAGAGTTCCAAATTCCAGCATCTCAACTGAATAGCGCCAAATAAAGAGACGATAGGTAAAGAGCAACAGGGCAATCGCAAGTCCTCTTTGGCAAGTACTTCAACAAGAAATATAAGCAAAACAAGTAAATAAATGCAGGATGTCTTCTCTTAGACACTAAATGTCACATAGTCAAAATAACAAACGAGGCATGTTTCAACTGTTTGCCACATAGTAAAACCAACCTTTACATGCTTTACCAAGTCCACATTCGCCCATGTGTTTGAGCACGTCTTTCATTGTACGGCAGTGTGGAACCGTGCACTGAGCCATCTGACCGGTAGCCACTCCGTTCTCCTGTTCACGGCGCTGGCACTTGTGAGCGTGAAGAAGCAGCACCAGCTGCTGCTGAATCAAGCGGCACTTGGCCGTTTCTGCGCCAACGGGAGTTCGTATCTGTCGCGAATCTACGGTCGTAGTAACATTTGTTGCCTGGCCAGGCAAGTGGACCTGCCGATATGCATCAACACAAAAGCTATCGGACATTTCACAAAAAATCAACATTTTAGCATCCAACAAGATCAATCATTTTTCATAACAAAACAATTTAAAAGAACTTTACAATAATTTCAAAAGATGCTTCTCTTTAATTGGCAACAGCCCATGATAACTACAAAAGCCAATCAATTTTACATTGCAATCACATACCAAAGCATATGGCAATAATACATTTGGTCTTTGAACAATTACTCATTATGCATTGCAACTTAATGAATTCCTGAAAAGCAATTTCATAACAGAATGGTGCAACAGGGACATATATGAAGCTTACAAAGCTGTACACAAGACAGAGACAAATGGAAGAGGCAAACTCAAATGCAATAGGCACCAATGGGTATTGCTCCCTTGGAAATGAATTTCATAAAATGCCACAAACTGCTTAAATGGACAAAAAACTGAGTTCAATGGTGTGACTGAACCCTAACTCAATTTTACTTAACTAGTGTCTTAAGCGGGCTCATTTCATCCATTCAGGTATTTCATCGTCAATAGGTTACACACCGGGGGCAGGCACGCCGACGGAACGGCTTCAATCCCGTAAGAGCCACTAAGGTCGACGCAGCCTTCCTCGCTAGAGGGCGGTAGTAACATCAAACTGTGTAGCAATGGCAACACTGCAAAAGTAACCATGGGTTCAGCAGAAGAGGCTGGCCACCGTCTGCTGATGAATGACTTTGCCACCTATGGGCTAATGGCCACAAAAAAATGGTGATCAGCGCCAGAACCTACAGGCATCCAGCCTAAAAGGTGAAACCTTACTTTTGTTTCTAATTAGACAATAAAGAGAAACCATTATAGCAAAAAATTTCACTCAATTTATCAAACTAGAAACTCAACAGTTGCACCTGTAAAGAAGCCAGAGGCTGTACAGAGAGACCATTCCCTCGTGCCAACATTCCCAGTTGAGGCATTGACACGAGATTCGTAACGGGTACTGCGATGCTTGCGTTGCCAACAGACAACGGTATTTTACGCTGGATTCCAACAACCGCCGACAACTGAGCTGCTGGCATTGTCACACCCTGCTGATAGTCAGTATTTACATTCAGAATGACTCTATTTGGTGCAACCGGCCGATTAGGAATCATTGGCCGCAGAAAACTGCCACCGGCCGCGGTGGTGCCGGCCAATACCATGCCGGCAGAATCACTCTGCGACAGAGACCCCATCGCAGCCGGTCGGTTGGTGACGACAGCCATGACGTTGGAGCGCGGTCGCTGGATGGAAACGATATTGCCGAGAGTGGAGACCAGAGGACCTCCCGTGCTGTTTGCGAGATTCATCACAACACCTCCGATGTTGGCGGCTGAATTAGACAGCACTGTGCCGGGCGGTAATTTCAAATGCCCCTGGCCGAGTTTGCCGGCGACTGGATTGAACTGGTGCATTGCAATGCCGTCCGAAGGCACGGTCGCGGTTGACGGGATGACCGAGATCCTGGCCGATGGAGATGTTGCATCTGACAAACTCATTGCACTTGACCGAGCAGCAGTCGGCAAACTAGACAACTGAGCTTCAAAATTCTGGGATACACTCATATCCAAATTCTGAATGTCACATGGAGAAGTAATAGTTGGCAAGTTGCCCAGTTCTTCGGGGAGTTCTGAGTTGAGCTGATTCAGAAGATTCCACGACAATTCTATCAAATGAATCCAATAATAACAATAAGTTTAATTTCAGCTCACAAGCAAAGGTTTCAGTAACAAAATGCTTCAATATGCACAAACAATAAACATCAAACATCACCAAAACACCTGAAAACAAATTCACAAGGAGCTCTAAATTCCAATTTTGGAGCAAATATTTCTTTAACAGGAAATCAAATAAAACTATAATGAATAATGTTATATTTATTCAAAATGTATCTTCAAAGTCAGAGGCAAACTTTCAAGTGACCAAGAGCAGATGACAACTCAAAGTGATTTCTTGTATATAAAAATATAGAACTTGCTGGCACAAACAACAGCAGCATAGGAAGTCCTCAAAGCAGTTGGTCTGCATGGGTCTGCACTAGAGGAGTGAGTGTGGGTCTACCCATACCCACAGGTACGGCTAGGGCAGGGTACACATTTTACGGCGTACGAGTTGGATGCGGATATAGCGCTACAGGTATACCCGTTTTTACCCATAAAAACATGACATCTTCATTTCTCAATACTATAGCAAATTAGCAATGCAGTAATAGAAAAAAATTATTGAGTAAAGTGTATTAGTGTAACTTGTACATGTACATCATGTTCAGTTTGTCAGATAGCTATATGCCACTGCATGCATTTTACTTGCTGAAGGCATTAAAGAAATACAAATGACGTCACCTGATGTCATCAGTAAAGTATAAAAATAATCAAACATAAAATCATTGTAATGATGTCCTGCAGTGATAATGTTCCTTTGGTAACTCATTTTGTTGTTTTAACTTCAGCTCTAATGCATGCTGCTCATAGCTAAACTATATCTACTAAATAATTTAAACAGGCCCATCGAGTCTTCTAGCCCTTGTCCGACATTCATGTAGGCTTAGGATAGCTGACTAGATGTGTTACACAATGTTACCAATCAGCAGTCCAGTACCTCAGCAAGAACCCGAGCCTACTATTTGCCAAGTGGATTACCCTGATTCCTAAGTCTTAGATCTGTCCTAATCTAAACATGTGTGCTATTTATTTACTATTTACTGAACTGTTGTGTATTGTGCAAGAATGCAAGGGACTGCAGTCTTCTGTCTGTCTGACTTGTAGCTGTGCAAGGACCTGTATGGGTACGGGTAGGGTAAGGAAGTTTTTGCACGGGTACGGGTAGGCATTTTGCTGTACCTGCACATCTCTAGTCTGCACACGTCAATTGCATTCAGTCAGTGTGCTGATATATCATATGCATGCTATTCATGTCCCTGCAATTAGACTGGATGACAGCCATTGGTGATTCTCAATAACAAGAGCTTCCATTTCCACCCGACATCAACAATTCTCCAAGAATTCATCAATTATTACAACTTTTATTTTAAATTTTAACCCCTTAACTTGGGATCCCGGATATATCCATCCATTTTACATTGAGTTACAGTTAAATACACGGTTAAGGGGTTAAGGATATATATATACACATATATAAGTGAGATATTTCTATGTTCTAATTGTGCAAAAAACCAGTACAAAGAGTTCCTGATTACTGCTAACAGAAGATCTTCATTGGGTTTAGTGTTTGAGCTGCAAATGCCTCTACCTGTAGCAGTTCATTAAAATAATGCAGGAGTGGCCAACCCGTGGGCCGCATGTGCTCCACCGGCTGCTAATTAGCAGCACTCATGGCATCTTTCTAAATATCTGTCTGTCTTTCTCTGTTTGTCTGTCTGTCTGTCTCTCTCTCAGTTCATGAGAGGGGCATAGTGGACAGTGGTGGTTCCACCCTGTTGATGACTGGGGATGCATCCCCCCACCAGGGTTCCAAATGGCCTTTTTTTGCTTGTCAACCTATTTTCTGGTGAGTTTTTTAGAAATTTAGTGAAAAATACTGCAATTATGACCTTTTTCTTGCTTGTCGGTTTTTTGGCAAGGTTTCTTAACATTTAGTGAGCAAAACACTACTAACAATGACCTTTTTCTCTTTTTTCTTGTTTTTCTTCTTCACTTTGCATCCCCCCACCAACTTCCAAAATAATTTTTTCACACCCCTCCCACCAAGAATTCCTGGAACCGCCACTGATAGTGGAGTAGTGGTAGGATTCTTGCCATGAAATCGTACAGTAGCGGGTTCAAGTCTGAACCTGTCCACTGCACCACAACCTTGGATTAGTTGTTGACCTCTGATCGTCTGCAATGAAGGCAATGGGAAACCACTTCACTAACCTCATTCCTCGTGGCATAAATGCCAAAGGAACTTGTCTTAGGACAGAGAACTCTTCACCACTGCCATCATCAGTGCATATTAGAGCTTTTAAATAGAGGCTGCAGTGAATGAACTTAATACAAGTTCCAAGTTAAAGTCAAACATAGTTCAAGCAATAGTTTTCATCATTGATTTACCGACCAGATAAGCTTCCAGGTTCTGGAGAAGACAATCGTGTCTTCTTGGCTGGAGGTCCATCAGCATGCTGTTCATCATTTAAATCCATATTAAACCCGGTACGACCTTGACGTGGCCACTACGACATTGGAAGCTATTGAGACAACAATAAATTTTAAAAATTGCATTGTAAAAAGCAACTGCATATATTTAAAAATAAACTTCTCAATTTCACACATTTAATCTCAACACCACAATTTCTCATGATGCTCAACCAGCCCCACACAATGCAACACATTTTTGATCATCCCATTTATGGCCGTCAATGGAATTATATTGTCATGCGACTCACACACCACTCCCCTGAGACAAGCTTCACTGGCTTCAAGTCCCTGAACACATCACCTTCAAGCGACATGCTTGCCTACCAAGTCTTACATTACTTCTTTAGTCTTGATTATATCTCGACCCTTGTCTCCAGATCCATCCAGCTGTCATGATCAACTACCTGTTCTGCTTCCAGTCAAAACTGCCAAGTCCATTGGAAGATCAAGTGGAATCTCAAGACCCACTATTTCACATCTCATCATTCAAGTGACAGCCATTGAAGTGTCTTCACCAAGCCCATGGCACTATAAAAACTGTCTTAATAAAAATGATAACTAAATATAACCAAAATGCATGGAATAGATGAACATGTCTAAAATTTCCATGCATTTCTGAACACTCTACAAGTGACATGAAGATCTGCTTCAATGTCAAATAAAGAAATTGCATCCTCTGCAAATAATTGCAAAAAGACTTCCTATATATCTCTCAGAATGCACACAGCACATGGTTTACTTTCAAGACCAGTACTGCTGGAAAAAAGCATAATGCAAAAATGTCATGCTCATATAGAAATTGTTCACAGAAAACCAAGGCATAACTATTAACGAATCCCAATACAAAAATATCAGCAAATAACAATTGTGATATTGAAAATGAATTAACCCTTTTACCTGGAACCCCGAATATATCCATCCATTTTACATTGAGTTACAGTTAAATGCACGGTAAAGGGGTTAAGCAGTCTGTATTAAGTGCTTTCGCAAATTTGCATGCAGTGCATAATAAATGCAACCACTTCTTTAGCTAACACTATTGTTATGTCAAGCATATTACTTAAGTGTCATTATGATCCAAAATTCTCAATTCAGGAGTGCTGCTTCTGAGGTGTAGTTTGGCTGGAAACGGTCTCCTCTAAGGTACTTCAAAAAAATTTAGTATCTTATATTAAGTCGAGTTCTCCACTACAAATCCTAAGAAGATATATGCTCAGAGTATGCGAAGGATTCCAACTACAATATTCAAACTGTCATGCACACAAAATTACAAACCCACTAGTTGATCAAAAGCACTATCCTACTTCTATGGTGCAACATATACAGATTAACCCACATATTAACTTCATACTTGCTTGAAATGTATGACAACAAAATGCCATAGAATGATCCCTTCTACACCACAAAATGCTCAAAATTTGTAGGCAAATTACAGGTCAAGGTAGGGTTGCCAGATATCCATAGTCGAAATACGAGAGATTGCTTCCGCGATCAATACACCCACTCCATGGTCCAGTTCATTGTGAATTATTATGGCTAGAGCTATACTACACCACAGTACTATAGAGTATAGACTAGGAGAAAGCAATAAACAACACTTTTCAGTGTTTAATGCACTGCATCATCTGCATGTAGTGAATCAATATTACAAGCAAGTTATAATAATATTAGTATTATTAGGCGGGAGACTGGGGCTGAAATATGGGAGCTCCCATAAAATATGGGAGATCTGGCAACCCTAGGTCAAGGTTTACTCAAAAGATGAGAACCAATCAAATAACTACTTTTGATTAGCTAAAAATCAAAATGTGACCTCTATTCTGTGAATGAAAAATGAAGAGTTCTTGGAAATTGGCCAGTACTTTAATACTACAGAGGGTAAACAAAGACATTGTAAACTTTCAATATGTGCATTTGTTCAAAAAATTTGAAATGACTGACTCTGATGATGCATTTCACCATATCCACTTCATTCATACCTCTGTCAACCCTCTCACACAGAACAGATTAGATGCAGCAGAACATGAACAATCACACATTTTCTAAAGGTATCTCTTGCATTCAATTCAAGTCAAAGACCAGTCAACACAAACTTATGTACAAGGAATGATATGACACAAATCATCATTTAAATCTTTAACCTTAAACATTTTAAAAATCCTGACTAACTAATAGTGTCGTAAATTTCAACTTTAATTCCTTGATTATATGAATTTCAAAACTGAAGTCCAATGGTCTGAAGAAGTCTCGACTCGACATTTAGAATTAGACAGAAAATAGACGATTGCACCATTTTCTAACAACTAATCAATATAATAGCTAGAAAATGATGATCACTAAATTGACAACTACTGCAAAATAACAACCAATAAAATCTGTCACATGAACTATGCTGAACACAATCTTACAATTGCACAGCTGTTGAAATGCATAAATTTAAATAATCTCGTGATAACAAAGTCTTATCCGTTTTCAATGGGAAATTTTAATTAACTGATGTAATTTCAATGTTTACAATACATATATATATATATATATATATATACACATGTATGTGTATGTATGAAGATGCATGACTACTATTACATGCGGATCGGAGCATTATTCGATGGAACTCAATGGACGGTGTGCTGGTGATTAGACGGCATGCAGCTGAGGGTCTGCAGGCAGCGACGGAAGGGAGGGTGGGCGCTCAGATCTACGCTAAAATCGTGAAATTCTTTTCACCTGAAATACGCGATGATGTAATTAGAACGACCGGAAACTCTTGTGCGCCGTCCACTGAGCCCGTCGAGGGAGCCCGATCGCTTCCCTCTGGTCCTGGCGATTCCCTCCGATTTACAGTTTCAAGTGGCGGCGCAATCGATCGCCGAAATTCGCTCCTGCGTTTGATCGACCGACGAAGCAATCGAAACGACTCATTCGCCGCAAAGATCAACGATTTCAATGACTTCAACAACTTCGCAGTAATACAAAATGGCGGCTGTGCAAGAGACGACTATGGCCGCACACCCTTTTAGAAAAACCTCTGACGTGACGTGATATAGAAATAGTTCAAATAGACGAGCAGCTGAGTCACTAGCAAGTGTATCTATCGAGTATCGAGTAGACTCGCAGCGGTTCCCAAACGGTGGTCCGCGGACCGAAGGAGGTCCGTGGAGGATATGACGGGGGTCCACGAGAGCCTCCCAAAATGTTAAGTAGCTCTTCATAGTTTTAGCATTAACAGTCTGTGTTCTCAAATTATATGTACCGATCGAGCCACCAATAGCAATAATAGGCCTAATTAAAATAAATCATAAGACCTAATAATAGTCTAGAGGCTAGAGCTACATAATAATATCTAGATATAGGTATCTACTGAACCGCTAGATGAAGTATAATAAGCGGGGAAAGGGGAGAAAACCAATGAGACGTCGCGAGGGCGTGCGAGAGGGCCTATAACAGACGGCATCAGTTAATTTTATTGAAAGTCTCAATTGGGAGCGTTAGTTATAACAGATTTTGTTTCATTGAAGAAATATATTTCGTCCCGTGCTGTGCTTAGTCAGTTACCAGCCGTCTGACCCTGAAGAAATATAGAAGAAATTAAAGGCGTGTCAGTACTTTCTTTTCATATCATTCTGCCAACAGATTCTCTTGGCCGCCAACAGACCACCTAGGGCTGCATCTATCAATCATAAGCCAAGACCAATAGGACTTCAGCAACAATCAAAAATAATAGTCAAGTACATAGCATCATTCACTATTCTGAGTTATAGAGCTTAGGCCATAGGCCTAATGGCTAACAGAAAAAACGAGAAAATTAAAACAAACAGCAAAGAACACCTTTAAAACACAAATAAAATTGTCAAAAGTGGTCGTTTTCATGAATAAATGAAATTGAAAAGAGGACCTGTACTTGCACCTAAGAGGCTATGTAGGCCCCATTGGTGCTATGTCATATATATCTGCGGTTGTTGATGCGGTGTAGAAGACGGTCACTTTGGGGCCATATCTGCAGGACGCCGGTCGGAGCGTCTTAATTGCTTGGACCACAGGCGGATCAAGGGGAGGGCAGGGAGTACACATGTCCCCGGGCGCCGAGGTGAGGGGGCGCCAAAATTGGATATTTGGGTAAGTGAAATGCACAATAAAGTAGAAGAAACACTTGCGAGGACCTTTTTTGCTTGTCAGTACTATATGAAGAGAGAGTTGGGCGCCGAAAACGATGTGAAGACCTTTTTTGCTTGTCAGTTGTTAGGGGCGCCAACGTACACTTTGTCCCCGGGCGCCGAATACCCTAGATCCGCCTCTGGCCTGGATAGCCTTCAGGAATGTCGTTGCTAACTTTCTGGGCAACTAGCCTACAGTGTAGGCCCTATAAGGCGCCAAACTATGTCGAACAAATTGAAAATCTGCTCCAAGCTTACAAGTAAATGAAATGCAGCGTGTCATTCTCACTTGGACCTTTCCCGGCCAACCTCGATCGGCGCCGTCAGTGGTGAATACGGTGAAAGATTTCACAAAGACATTGCCACCATGGAGAAACGCTATTAGGGAAAGTGGAGTCCGTCTATAATGCTGAAAGACTATTGTTGGTCTCTCGTGAATTTCTATAGCGCCTTCAAAAGCAGCACTGCAGTAGCTCGATCCTTAGTTTCCTTACTCCTATAGGCGCTTCTGTTGGATTATGTCGCAGAAGACGTTACAATGCTAAATGCTAAAATTCCGATTTCTTAGAAACGTCATGACGTCATATACGGACAGTCTAATTAGGCGTATATAGCGGTATTTTTGTGTTTCGCGCGTAAAAATCATTAGTTTCGCCGGATTTTTTAGAGGAAACAAAATCTTGCAAAAATCTGTTGACCAGAGTAATTAATCAGTCGACTGACTTGCTAGAGATTTGAATTCTTCTTCAAATACTTGGAAAACAGGTTGCTATAGGAAATATAACTATAACAATGACAATATATAGTAACTTATCAATTAAAATGCTAATCAGTGTTAATCAATGATTGGAAAAGCGTATATTTAATTTCGACAACTTATAAATAAGTATAAACGGCCATCAGTTAGTGTACATTGCGAGTATTAAGAAAAGGATCTTGTACGGCGGCAGGCGATCGTTATTAATAGGCAGATCAGAAATGTCCATGGGTCAATTTTTTAGAACCCAATCCAACCCAATCCATCAAATCTTCAACCCAACCCATCAGTGGCGTCATTTCACACTTTTCTTGGGGGGACGAGAAATTTTTTTAAATTTTTCTTTTAAATTTTTTTTAATTTTTCAATTTTTCGACTTGACGAGTTTCCAAAAAAAGTTGACTTTCTTTTGCTTGTCAGCCCATTTTTACAATTAGTTACTTCAGGTTACTTGACATGTACTCCTTTACTGACCTTTTTGCCCCAAAAACGCAAATAACGTCCCTGTTTTTGTTTTTTGTTGCACATTAATACATTGTAAATTAATATTTTCATTTCCTTTGGGGCCACGCCTCCCCCAGCCCCCCAAATGACGCCTCTGCAACCCATCCCATGCCGATTATAGGCTTACTTGACCTAACCCAACCCACTGTAATACATTACAGTTTCTTAAACCATGACTTATTTTCTGACCCAACCCACCACTAATATGGAAAAGTCTGACCCAATCCAATCCAACCCAGCCCATGGGTTAACCCAACCCATGGACATCTCTGAGGCAGATATAGGCCTACGCGAAGCGCAATGATACTATATCCGTTCAATCTCTTTCTCCAGAAAGATTAATTCAGATGAAGTTTAGTCCCGAAAAGATTCTCCTCTTCTTCCATCTTCCACTGATAGCGAAATTAGAGAAGCGATATTCCTATAATCACTTCCGTCTGAAAAGTTTTTCAAAACAGGGATTCATTATGGACGAATTTAGCAACAGTCATTTAATACCTATTAATCTATTTTGTCGGCCGATTAATCGGCAATCGCGTCTTCAGCATGAGACGGATCTGACCAGGCGTTCTTAAACAGGCTTGAGGCTAAGCACCGAATAAGCGCCAACGAATTTCACAGTTTTGCTAATATTGGAAAAGAATCAGAGGACAAGTAGACGTAAGAAAAGACAAGGCCCACTACACCCTGGACACTGGACAGTGCATATCGAGGTTGTTATTAAGCTCATATTGCCCGCAACCATAGGCCTTATTAATTATTTTATAGTAGACCGTGATCTAGATGCACAGGCGTAAGATTAAATGAAAAATTAAAGGCCCAACCGTTATACCCTTCCCTAACCTAGCCTCTCAAAAAGTGTGTGGGTGTGGGGAGGGGTTCGAAGCTATAGTGGCCTAATAGAAGTTGACACCTATGTCTAGGTAGAGACTTTACGTTGCCATCACCTGTTGCGGCGGTGACTCATTGCTGCATCTGTGAAGAGAACACTGGATGATATTCGGGACCAATCGACTGCTTCTGTTGTCTATAAAACGAAAAGAAAACACAACAAAATCTCCCGCCGCAAAAGCAACATCTCCTCTGTGAACAACAGCGCCAACTAACCCCACTGCCCATCGCCCTCACGTGGCCATCGGTCGCTTCATTCGTCACAGAGGCTCAGAGGCTCAGAGGCTCAGAGAATGCAGTGAGAATGAAGACGAGTCAGCGCCGATGATACAGGATCTTAGATAAGAAGAGAAACGAAGATAGCTGAAGAGATAGAATATGTACTCTGCAGGAAATTGCTCTTGACTACTTCGCCAATGAAAGACATACACGCAGAGAGAGAGAGAGAGAGAGAGAGAGAGAGAGAGAGAGAGAGAGAGAGAGAGAGAGAGAGAGAGAGAGAGAGAGAGAGAAGACAGAAACTACTCAAAACTCACAGTTGTATCTGTGTACCTTGATCACGTGACAGGTATAGTAAAACCAAAACCGATCACCAGACGTCGTCAGGTTCACAGAAACTGAGAGAGTAGGCCTATAGAGATTCTTCTGTGGACGCTGTTATTAAGAAGTCGATTGAAAACTATATCGCTTAAAATAACAATATGCATAAAACAATGACGACGACGACGACGACGATGATGATGATGATGATGATGATGATGATGACGATGGCATTGGTGGTGTACTTTTCGAGTGTTTCGATGGCTGATTCCGCTTGGACAGCGAATGTCTCGATGGCGTTATTGGCCGAGTACATTCCAAGCGGAGAGTTGTACTTCTGCGACATAAGGACTTTGACTCGGGGACTGGAACCAGCGCCGCCTTCGCTCTTCATCCTCTCCAGAGAGGCAGACTTCGGAGGAGGAAGACCGTCCACTCCGGCTCCCTGCTCTGCACACGAAGACACCGCCGTTGCTAAGGTCGGAGTCCTCCGTAGCAGCCTACGTCGAGAATCTGACTCGATTAATGCGAATACCGTCTCTGGTCTCGTCTACTATATATAGTCGGATGCTAAGGCATTCTGGCCTATCTCGTTTGATTTAGTCATTGCCTTTCATTCGCTTTGGCGCAGAATGAGTTATGAGGATTGAAATTGAGTTGTACTTAAGGCTAGCAGATAACTGCATGCGCAGGAGAGAGAGAGAGAGAGAGAGAGAGAGAGAGAGAGAGAGAGAGAGAGAGAGAGAGAGAGAGAGAGAGAGAGACACCAAAATTTAAACACGAAAGACAAAGAAAACGGAGCGGTTTTCAGTCATTATACGTCCATTCACGGAGCACATACACAACACGAAACAGGCGAATTAGGTCTACAAATCCACAAAATAAACCTCATAAGAGAATCAATCTATCCAAGAAATCATCATCATCATCATCATCATCATCGGCGCCTACCTTCGTTGCTCATGACACTCTGAAGCTGTCGAAATGTCCTCGACTGAGGTATTTCTCCAGAGTGGACTTCGACGTCACGCACGTACGGTGAGCATTGGCCGCTGCAGGCGTAGTATTCCGGCGATGGGGGCTCCAAGTCCCGTGACACCGACTGCGGCGGCGGCGGCGGCGGCGGCGGCGGCTGGTAGAACTGCCTAAGATCAACGGAAACATTTTATGGACGTCGCTCCACGGCTCCAGGCCCCGAGATCTCTGCACTTGAACGAAATTCAACAACGCCTATATATTCATTCAACATTTCCGTAACTTTGGTGAAAACGTCGACGTGTCAATAACTGGATTGATACACTTCCGTTGAATGGACTCCTTATCTTTACGGACATAAGTACTGTCGACCTTACCTGAGCGGTTGTGCCGAGGGTGGGTTGGGTCTTCTGCCGTGACGTGAAGCTGGTTCAACAAACGGACGCGACTGAACGGTTTGAAATTGGAAAGGAGTCTAAAACAAAACATGCATTGACTGTACCTATGCTTTATAGACTACGAGAAGGCATTTGATAGTGTAAAACACGAAGAACTGTTCAAATGCCTAGAAAACATAGCACTAGATGGAAAGGACATGAGGATATTTCAAAACCTGTACTGGAATCAAGAAGCAGCGATAAGAATTGAAGGAAAAAGAGGTAAGTGGATACAAATTTTAAAAGGGACAAGGCAGGGTTGTGGTTTATCACCAGCTTTCTACAATGAATATGGGGAAGAGATTATGAAGGAAACAGAAGAATTGGAAGGAATAAAGATAGGAGGAAAAAATTTAAATAACCTACGATACGCAGATGACACAACACTAATGGCAGATACTGAAAGAAAACTACAAAGGTTATTAGACAAGGTGGCAGAAGAGAGTGAAAAGAAAGGACTAAGAATAAATAAAAAGAAGACGTACTGTATGGTAATTACAAAAAAGAAAGAAATTCCTAAATGCAGGCTACAATACAGGGGAATGGAAATAAAACAGGTAGCACAGTTCAAATATCTAGGAAGCATCTTCACAAGCGATGGAAGAAGTGAAAAGGACATTGAAACCAGAATAGGTATGGCGAAGTCAGCCTTCATACAACTCAAAAAGATTCTCACAAATAAACACATTTCAACAACAACACGGCTCAGAATTCTTCACAGCTACGTTTGGGCGGTTCTGATGTACGGCTCGGAAACATGGACGTTGACAAAAACATCAGAAAGGAAACTGGAAGCTGCAGAGATGTGGTTTCTCAGACGGATGCAAAAAATTTCATGGACAGAAAGAATAACCAATGAGGAAGTACTAAAAACTTTTGGTACAAAAAGAAAATTGCTAAAAACCATAAGAAAGCAGCAGCTTGAATTCTTTGGACATCTAATAAGGAAAGACGGATTGGAAAATCTAGCCATAACAGGAAAAATAGAGGGGAAAAGAGCAAGAGGAAGACAAAGAATAAAGTTTACGGACAGCCTAAGAGAAGCGACAAGAACTACAGACAACATCGAACTGATAAGGAAAGCCAGAAACAGAGAAGAGTGGAAATCCATGGTCGCCGACGTAGCAATACATGGCACATGAAGAAGAAGAAGCATTGACTGCTCTTGACAATACGCTACGCAGAAAGCCTCCAACTATACAGTAGATATGCAAAAATTCAGAGGAGTTTGAAACGAATTAAAACCATATTTTCTTGTGTCCCCATCTTTAATGCGTTAAATCATTCCGGGATTGTCAATATATTTTTTAAAATACCAATCTTCCGATTTTCCGGAACGCCGTTCCGCCTCGTACCGGTTCAAAAAATATTACATACTTACTAACTAAATAGCTTACTTACTTACTGAGCATAACCAACTTATGAAAAATTTTGCCCCTCCCCAGTCCCCATCCCCTCGCTCCCCATTGGTCTGACTCTAAAATACCACGCTGTTTGTAAGCATCAGAAGTAAGTCACGAAAGCAAGAATATTGCAGTAACTGCTGCTTTCAAATGGCTATCGTTAGCGAAGCGACGAGGGGCAGAGGAGGGCGACTCGGTCGGCCTCCGCATGCTTCGGACCGGGTTCATTGATCGAGAGAGATTCTGCCGATGAGAAAATTCAGCTGCGGAATTTTAATGAATGGTCGATGTGCTGTTGGGGAAACTGAAAATGTGCTCCAAATCTCGAGAATTTAGTCTAATGTTTTACCCTCGGCTGGGGCCTTGCCACAGACCCCGTGGGGCGGGGGCTCACGACGCCCCATACTAGTCGGAAGTTGAATGTCGGTCTGTAGAACCCTCGACGGTGCCACCGGATCCCTATTCCGGAATCCTTCCAGTGTTCCGAATCTCGAGATTTTAAGCATCATAAAGATTTACGTCTGCATGCCAACTCCATCCGCGTCCCATTATTCCCATAATTATACTCCGCTGGGGGACGCTCGTCGAATGCTGTCGAGTCGTCGTCTTTGTGCCCTTACCCTTTGCGGTCCGGAAGAGTAGCGCTGGGGCTGGGGCTGAGGCCCAGAGGTCGCCAAATGACTCTCCGAAGGAACTCCAGCTCCTAGTGTGTCCGGATCTTCTTCGAATCTGATCTCCTCGAGAGACTGAACAGGGACAGAAACGCCTTCCTATAAGAGAAAGAGAAAAAATGCACACATAGGCGATTACAATATCAGCTCCTACTCCTCCTCATCCTCCTCCTCCTCCTCCTCCTCCTCCTTCTTCTTCGTCGTCGTCGTCGTCGTCGTTTTCGTATTCGAATGGTAAAGGGAAATGTGTGCTTTTGTGTAGTTTTTTTTACAGAAGTTGCTTCACCTTCGGTTTCGTTTGTTTTCTGTCTTCGTTGACTTCGGTTGAGTCGACCGCAGTGACGTCTCCTCCACTTTCTTTGCCTAAAGGTTTCGACTTCTTCCTGAACAGATTAATTAAGCAAAAGTCAGAGTATATGATCAGAGTACGATGCCAGATGTGTCTGTTATGGAAGAAGATAGAATAATTGTTACGAAAGATGTATTTTCATTTTTTTCTCTAAAAGCCTGTATTTGTATGAAATAATTTGTCTCGATCGTTCCTAAGACTGATGACGTGTGCAGTAAACAACGGCGTTGATTCGCCTTCTGTTATAATTGGGAGCTGCTTAATTAACTAGCAGAGTCTCTGATCGCTGATGTGCCGTAATTGTACCTTTCGAGGGTCAGTAGAAGTTCCTGTCCCGACAGTTGACGAAGAGTTTCGAGGACCTGAGAGTGACTGAGATGAAGAGTCGATGCTCCGTTCACTTCTATGACGACATCTTCCACTCTCAGACCGGTCGTCTCGGCAGAACTTCCAGCAGCTATCTACACGGACAGGAAACACGCACAGGGGCCTAAGTCTCAGCGCAGTCTAGTAACCCCACATGCAGCTATACTGTAGTAATAGTGTAGTATACGCCTAGATTTAAGACCGTCACAGCAGAAAACGTCGTAACAGCCTACGAGGTCCCCAGTGCATGGACCTTTGCACGCTCTACAGTGTTCCTATCGACAACAACATCTTCTTAGGTTCAACGCTGAACGTCGCCTGTTCAAATCTGCTTGAGTTTCGACCTGTCATATTCTACTTGACCATCTTTGAAGCAGCGTGTGTCCAGCAGTTTGGATTCGGTTCAGACCTCGACTACAAACGATGAAACTATTGCTCAGTTAGCCCTGCATGGCAAGACAGAATTTCTGTTGCTACGAACAACAACAACAACAACAACAACAACAACAACAACGTCTCCCTTTTGACAATTCACCGATTCCGACTTCTTATTCTTCTCTCAATCTTCTTGCTAATCTTTAATCGTTGATAATTAATTAATCTTTTATAGCAATCTCTTTCGAACATCGAATCTGTTCGTCGTTCTGCGGTCGAGACGAACGCAAAATCCAACACAGTATCCCTTAATCTTCCACTGCATCACCTATTTGTCTGGTTGATGTTCTGATATCTATAGACGTCTGGACTACTGCAACTTTCTCTCGAATCTTAACCGTCTGCAGAGAATTCAAAAACTCCCTAACCAGAACCATCTCTATAGAACAGCCAATCATGAGCACATTGCATCCATAGGCCTACCATAAGTACGCAAATTCCCACTGTCTGCTTATCAACCAAAGGACAGCTTTTAAGACCACAATGCTGTGTCTTCTGCGTTAATTGTTCTATGTGATAGATGTCTCGCTTGTACTGTAGCTGTTAGCTCAATGTTCTTTACAATCAGAGAATCTAAAGACCTGATTGAATGTTTTTATTGATGGAAATCCTATTTTAATTCCTGGTGAATGAATTCTGAATAAAACTCGCTGTCTGTCATCGAGAAAATACAACTATATAAATGTGTTTTCTGATTTTAATTTTTACAGAAAAGCGTTCTCTCTAAAACACACTTGAGAAAAATGTCTTCGAGAGAGCGCCTCAGTCTCCGCTGCCTCCTCGATCGACCTATGGAATGGAATGTTGTGGATGGCGTGAAGAGGTCTTACGACCACTCTTACCTTGCTGATTTTCAGCGGCTGATCGACTTCGGCACCGCCCTGGAGTTGAAACCCCCAAGACTGGTTAGCATCCGACCTCAGAAGATGAACTCTGAACACTTCGATCGCTTCCATCTCCTGTCAACCAATACAGCATTCACACACACACACACACACACACACACACACACACACACACACACACACTGGCGCTTTCGCCCTGTCCTTCCGTCCGTCCGTCCGTCCGTCTGTCTCGGGTTAAGACCTTTGGGGATCTATTTTTTTAATGCGCCTAACCTAATGGAGGAGGACATAGTCAGGTGACTACCTACTGAAGGTGAAAGTTGATATTAGATAACGGAATTCATTTCTGAGCTTAAGACCAAGTTAAGAGTAACACACATAGTTTCCTCATCAGAGGAGAGAGAGAGAGAGAGAATGTATGGGGCATGGACAGTATAAGGCATGCCATGATGCCAATCAATCAATTTACTCGATCAATCAATCAATCAATCAATCAATCAATTTGACGTTCATCATCCCGGGTTTCTTCCGCACGAAATCTGACATGGTAATGAGGAGGTGCGTTGATTTTGGCTTTAGATTGCTGTGTAAATAAAAAAGACAAGGGGTGTGTTTTATTGGAGCAACGTCAGGGTCCATCGATCGTCGATGGGGAGGAGACAGAGATTCTTCTTCCTAACTTCCGGCGCTCACCGTTCTTCTGGGTCGTCACTTGCAGGTCGACTCTAAGGAGTCTAAGCATAGGTCATTAGATCGATTGATCTGCAGCTGCTTATCTAAACAATGAAGAAAGGAGGAAAACAGCTCTCCCAATCATCCTTATTCCCCCTCTACAGACTCGTATGTCGACTGGAATAATGTCAATACGATCATTTAGATGTTAATACTCAACATCGCCAATGTGTCCCTGTTAATAGTCTAGGAAAAGTCTTTGAATTTCTACTTCTTAAGCATTGGCCTACAATCGAGTGATATAAATATAGAAGACGTAAAACCTTACGGTTTGAAATGTATCGATCTTATAAAGCGCTTATATCAGATCCACGACGTAACTTTGACGATCTCAATTCTCGATAACTTTCATAATTCACTTCAATCCATTCTGTTATGGGCAACAGTCGTAGGTTGCTGAGGGCGTCCTGAAACAGACAGCTAGTTATAAAGCAATCGAATCAGACAACCTGTTTGCAGACACGACAATATATCGAAACAGGTCTTCAGATCTAAACGGCGCAGGTGGCAACAATCGATTCCTCTGAAGCGACAGCTGCTGACCGAGTCAGATCCGTCCAATGCGTTGTTCGAAGTTACACGGAGACTAAACAATCGCGTCTTTGAGACACACAAGAGAATATAGCTCGTCAAATGTGCGTTCGGGAATCGGTGCAATTTGCTCGTTGTAGCCGATATATCAAATTGGCTCACATTACAAGAAACGGGTAAACTCCACCGGGTATTCGGACTGTATACAAGCGCATTGTGAAGCGTTCGAATGCGAGATTAACGAGAAAATGCAATGCAGTAATGCAGGAATACTTCTGAGTGGCTGCAAATTGAGACAGAGAATGGCATTGGTACATGCATGTACTGTAAGTCTGTAACTATAGCGCTGACCCAGAAGGTAGGTTCCGTGGCCTCTCACTGCAACATAATAATCTGGGATATTTTTTTTACTATCTGCCGAAAGTTAGGCTGGGATGTGTTAAGTCAGAAGGACTAAGAGACACTGAAATAGACTGCATTAGACATGGGCGTATTTAGAAAGGCTCAAGGGGGTATGCTGAAGTTTAAGAAGTTCGAAAAATAACTTTTATTCTCTGTTCTGCAATTACATGCAGTTTAAGTTTATTAATAATACCACCTGGTTATCTCAAATTTGCTCCATAATTGTTTACTTTCTTAAAATTTCCTTCACTTTACTACATTTTTACTAATTGCACAAATTAAGCTATGAAGCAAATATCCTTTAAAACAAATTTTAAGATATTTTGCGGTGCAACGTTGGGAATGAAAGACCAAAGGAATGACCAAGGCCAAAGGCCAAAGACAAAGGCCAAAGACCAAGACCAAAGACCAAGGCCAAGGCCAAAGGCTTTGGAAAGACCAAGGCCAAAGACCAGGCCAAAGACCCCTAAATACGCCACTGGCATTAGATAACAGCGCACGGCTATTATAATAGGCCCACGTGAGTTTCCGGGAGTCGGATGGAAACCAATATGCAGACAGGAAGATAACGATACTATGTGTTTAACAGTGTTTACCCATATTTTGAACAGAAGTGGAGCTGGAACGGGAGAACGGAGGAGAGATCGCGGATGATTTAGGTCCAAAAAAGAGCCGACAGCATCCCACTGAGATCACAAAGTCAGCGCCAGACAGCAGCAGCAGCAGCAGCAGCAGCAGCAATATTAATAATTAACAGCCAAGAAGCGGCAGTTATTTTAGCAGGTGGTCACGTGGTGTTTTCTTTATCGAAGAAAGCTCTCCTCGAGTAATGCAGTCTATCATATAACACCTGTTAATTGCCTGGAACTGAGACCTGCCCAGTCAAATGCAATGTGTAAAATCTTGACCTAATGATGGACCTCTGGTTACGTATGCTTAATGTTGTTGTTGTTGTTATTGTTGTTGTTGTTGTTTAATACATTATAGCGTTACGTAGATTGGGTATCTTCTGTTAAACAAGCCTTTGGTAGAAGTCTGGCAGACTTCGATGCGTAGTTTGATTTTTGCGTAAGTCCACTTTCTTTCCGATCGCATTAATGATTAGTCTCGTGTGTGCAGACGATAGAGGCCTAATACGATCCGTGATCTTCTCTGCAGAAATTCGTAGGCACAGAGGGCAGAGGTCTTTAAACTTTTACAAACCGCGGACACCCTGGGCATGTCGTTGCTAAGCGGCGGACCCTCAACCCCTGAAACAAAACCGATTGACAACTGATGCATGGAATTAAGTGAAGGTCTCTACTACATCAGTAGGAGGCCTACAATACCCTGACTACATTGACTACATTCTTATCTAGTCGAGTGCACCGATAAAAGGTATATAATATAGATATTATACTCTAATACGCGGCACCCACGCCCTCTCCTGTTCTGACGGGCCAAAAAGGTCGTCGCTGCTGTTGCTTCTTATTTATTTTCACTTTCACTTACCCCATACCCGATGTTGGTGCCCCCACCTGGGCGACCGGGGCCGGCTGCCACGCCCCCACGATACGCCACTGCCTTTGGTCAGTGTGAAAAGTGTGCCTGTTTCGTAACGCAGAGTTTCTCCAAATAGGCCTATGGTGCTATGTTCGACAAACACACGCGAATATCAGCCTCTATGTTGAGTCGTGAGCTGTATTTGGTTTTTATGGCAGTGACTGCAGAAAAAGCTGATTCGCACAATTAGTAGGTGGTTGCAAATGGCCTACTAAAGATTAATTTAAGCTTTTTGTTGGCATATTCGCGGACACGTGTGGGTCCGAGGACCACAGATTGAAACACGTTGGCATATAGAGGAATGTGCAGCTGTTAGTTAAGAGTTTTGTTTGTCCTGTGTTATCTGCGTTTGAATAAAGATTTATAAAGATATATATATATATATATATATATATATATATATATATATATATATATATATATATAGGTGCTTCTTGCAAAACTCTCGTTACGGTCGTTTGGACCATCACAATTCCGTATAAAAGCTATAAAACAAGAAACCAATGACCCGAATTCCCTGACCCCTCCATGCGCATGCACCAACGCACATCAGGACAGACATGCACATCCCAATTATGGCGACTATGGACTACGAGAGAGGGCGAGCGTCATGACTAATTAGTGATGTTCCTGGTAGCCTACCTATTTGCGAATGGATTTGGAGTAGGCCTCACCCGGCGATTCGATTCATACCATGTGGTGAAATTGTTACCGTATTATCAATGGCTATTATCTTAAGTGGTGAAATTAATACGCTTAACTGCATTATCAATGTTTCTATTATCATAATTATTAACTTTGGGCTTAGGGCCTATTAATAATACGCTTAACTCACAAATAGTATGATATTTAGTCGTTCGCTTCGCGTCGCTTTCGTGCATTATTGCTCAGCCAACCAATCAGAATTAGGTAACCAATCAGAACGCTTATTATTATTATTTTATTATTATTATTATTATTATTATTATTATTATTACTTCTGCAGTTGTTTATCATGTAGATGGGTCCATGAATGCAGCAGTTGGCATATACATGTACTATCGTCGTCTGTGGATGCTGAAGACAGAATTCAGACATCAGGTTAATATTTTTCTTTCTATATTAAAATAATCTAATGATAATTTTTGGACTGGCGCCACCTAGTGAGAACGAATATCCTTCGTCTCTAGTCTCTACCTTGGGGTGCATTGCCCTGCACACAGAAGAGCAGCCCCACCCACGCAGGAAGAGATGCATAGAGAATTATGCTGTTTAGACGTTTAGACATACGCTCTGTGTATCAACGAACGGGAGTTTATTCTCAATATAAACAGAGACCCGACTAGATGCAGGCGAAAACCAAAACCATCCGGTAGCCTACCTCCCTCCCTCCCTCCTCAGACGGAAAGGACAACACGCGTCTAGGCCTAGAAGTTGTTCTACAGAAGAAGCCAAGGAAAAGGCCTATCGATCAGACATCGATACTAGTTAGCCACAATGGCGTAGGCCTAGATTACAATTATTAACTACGCACCTCTGCGGAAGGCAAGCATATAGGCCTAAACTATTGAAAAGAAAAGTTTTTCACACCCGCGGAAAAGTCCTATTTTAAAATTCTACGATAATTGTAAAGACTGCAAAACGACGTTTAGTTGAGGATATGATAACTTTTAAACGGTAGGCCTAGGCCTATACTGGGCATACTTCAAAAAGTTCACGGAACACCGGGAACAGTCGTAAATACCAAAGACCGAAGTAGGCCTATGGCAGATCAGAGATGGAAACATCAAAATGGAAATATCAGCTCCTTGCAGATATCAATGATCGATGTCCTCTGCCATTAGACGCCCTATATTGTATACAATGTATGGCCTATGCAATGCCGATGCTTTTCAAGTGTTCCTGCAACGTATAGAGTATTCTGCTTTCTGTTAGCAATTCGAGGCCATTGTGACAACAACTACACCAATAATTATAAGGCTGAGACTCCAGAGGTCTACGCAGGATCCGATCATCCGATGTTGGACTTGATGGACCTACTCTTTGTTCAACAACTTAGATATTAGTCAGTTGGTCCCAGCCCCCCTCCCCCCATAGACTGACTCTCCTAAGCATTCTAATCCAGTGATTCTCAAACCGCGAAAGGGAGTCTAGTGGTCCGCGGAAAATTCTGAAAAAATAGTTTTAAAAATTAGACATATATATATTTTCCATGTCAGTGGTGCCCGGACCCAACATTTTTAGAGTAGGCCCTAGGCCTAAGCAGCATAATTAAGTACTGTAAGGTGACGACCTTTTTGCTTGCCACGATTTTTCTCAATTTTCAGGTGGTCCGCAAAAGGAGGGTGGCGTGTCAGATTCCTTACCACCTCCCCACCACCCTCCACAAAAACTTTCTCACCGGTTTTGCGCGAATCTGGTAGGTGGTCTAGGGCAGGTTGAGGTCAGTTGCCCCCATTTGCCCTGCCCCATTTGCCCCCCGTGACGACGTTAATGGTCCCGAAAAATGTGCATTTGGACGCGGAGAGCATTTGAACGCGGAGGGTATTTGAACGCGGTGAGCATTAGAACGAGGAGGGCATTTGAACGCTGTGAGCATTACAAGTTACAACGCGGTGAGCATTTGAACGATGAGGGCATTTGAACGCGGAGGGCATTTGAAAACGGTGAGCATTTGAACGCTGAAGGCATTTGGACGCGGTGAGCATTTAGGTGTGGCCTGAGTTTTACTGGAGTGGTTATAATTTCGGCGTGATCAGAGACGCTTAGAATATGTCGAATTTTCTAGAAAACGATTTCCCTCATTCTCTTATATGGCGGACAATGGCTCGATAAAATCTGGCTAAAAATCGATGGCCAATAAAAGATAGCAACTAATTGCAAATTCCTTCAGGGCTTTGCGTGACCTTGAATGTTTGCGAATTTCAAGAGAGTTCCGATTGTCCACCGAAAAATGTGACAACCAAACACCTCGCCTCGGAAAATCTGCACCCCTGCTAAAAATTCATTCTGACGTGCCTGTATAGAGGCGCCATGGAAGTTGAATGATCGATTAGTTATAATATAAATTATATAATATATAATAGGCCTATAACAAGGTTTAAAGTGGTTCAGTAGCGACTGTCCTGTGTGAGAAACACTGTAGTTGAGGAAGTGGATGGATATGCACTTACGTATACAATTGTTGGTTTGCATAGGCGGATTTAGAGTTTAATATTTGGGTAGGCTAGCATGGAGGTCTGGGGGTGCCATCCAGCACGCGTGCCATCCAGCAGGCGATAGACCTGGTGTTAATGGAAAAACATTTTTTTGTTTTGGTGGGATTAGTTGGGTAGGCTTAAGCCTACCCTAGCTTTTAATAAAATCCGCCTATGTTGGTTTGTGTGGAAACTTTGTCACCATTTTAAATTTTGATGTTAGAGAGTAGATTTTTGGAAGAATGTATAGTTTCGTACAATATGCTTCATTTAGAACGTTGCAGGACAAAATAAAGACTGGATATATTAATTATTCTGGCACTATTTGAAGCAATGAAGATGGGGACAAATGAAATCATAGTCCTAGTTCGAGAATGTATTCAATACGCAGAAATATTAGCATATCTATACACTGTCTGTTCAATGACTTTTCATGGGTAACCATTTATAAAACTTAACAAATATGGCGGCAAATTGTCTCTGCCATAGATTTTTATAATACTTCCAGTGAGTATTAATTTCTGAGGTCATATCTGGGTCAGAGAATTCCGACCCTCGTGTACTTTTTTGTTGACCTGCTGCGTGGACCTTTTGGAAGTGAATATCGACGATGGCAGTCGAGTGTTTTTCTCATCGACGGTTGTCGTTGCTGTTGTTTTCTTTGGTTGAATTGGCGATCGGTTACAGTCCTCTGAGGGTGGACCTACCTTCGGATGTTGATGCCGTCCGTGTATTCAGCGACATCGACATCGCACACTTCGATGGCACCAAGGTATGACAATCAATGCAGGTGAGTAGTTTGTGAGTTTGTTGTCACTTCATTTGACTACATAATTATGCACTGTTCGCACCGATGCTAATACGGTGAGGCATCAATCGATGGTGTACTCCAAATTCTTTCCCCAAAAGACCAGATCCTCAATCCATATCTCAGTCGGTGGGTGGGTGGGGTGGGGGGTGGGGGCGACAGTGCCATGCGAAAGAGACGAGTTTTGAATTATATTGATTTAAATTCGTTGGAAGATCTGGCAGACAAAGGGAGTTCCAAGACTTTCGACATTCAACAGAAAAAGTGCTCTTTCCAGTTTTAATTCTAGTTCTGGGTACAGTTAGCAATGAGTCAGCTAGTCTTATTGAATGTTAATGTTTATAGTGATTTTATGTGCAATTTTTGTACCGGTGCTTTGGCCAGTGTGTAATGTTTTAATAATAATTATTATTATTTTGTTCTTTTATAGCACCATTCTAATACTCTAGAGGTATCAATCGATGGTACTTCAAAAAGTCATTTGATCAGCGAGAAAAGGCCAGCTATAAGTCATTCTTTTTTAAATTTATGCAAACAATCAGATAAGTTATCCAATGAAGATGAGAAGAGTTGGCAATGAAAAGTGGTTTGGACAGAAAGTAAATGATCAGTGATGGGCATAAGTAATTTTTTAAAGTTAAACTTTAACTAAACTTTTAGAAATCAGCAGTTTAACTTTTTAAGTAACTAACTTTTCACTTTTTAAATAACTAATTGCAGTTTAAAACAACTTTTTAACTTTCAGATAAGTTATAGGCCAATGAAGATGATTATAATTTCATATAGCACAATTTTTATAAATTGTGTAATAATAATGGCAATGAAAATTGTGGTTTGTCGTGACTTAGCCTGTGCTGAAATAAAAGAAACTCCAGTTTAAATGATACTGTTTAACTAATGCCTTAAAAATCAACCAGTTTAACTTTTGATGCAACAAAAGATTTTTAGTTAACTTTTGCCCATCACTGGAAAAAATTGTGTGCAAATTGTGTGCAAAAAAGAGGGGACCAAGTGACTGCATATCTTGATTGAGGGTGGTAGTGAATGGGCCCATACTTATCTGCCATTTACCCTTTTTGTGGGTTAATTATTAAGCTCAATGCTGTCTTTGGATCTCTTTCATTTGCCATAGCAGTTGTTGTATTGTTAATTGCAGTCAGATAAACCGATATACATGGCTGTTAAAGGAGTAGTGTTTGATGTCACTTCAGGAAAAGGTAACAGCTCATTCTCAGTACATTTATGAGGACACAAGATGCTGAATGTTGCATTGTTTATTTGATTATATTTAATTTCAGCTTCTACCAGTTAACTGTTTCGTAAGAGAATCTTTTAAAAGTAAATGTCATCGATTTGCTGATAACTGACTTTTTCTTTCCAGAGTACTATGGCATGGGATCCAGTTACAATGCTCTAGCTGGAAAAGACTGCACAAGGGCTGTTGCCAAGATGTCTCTTGAGCCAGAAGACTTGATCAGTGACACGGTCAGCAGTGCCCTTCAGTTTATCCGATGTGATATGTCTTAATGTAAATTGCTGTTTCATTTATTAAGACAATTACTTTGGTTGACAGCACAATTACTATTGTTAAACAAATCAAAGAGATTGTTAGACAAAGGAGTCCTAAATAAATGTTTAGGCATTGTTTTCATGAAATTATAAACTTCCTAATTGCCCTGAAGTTAAACAGGTGCTGTTAGTTATAATCTACATTTGGGAAATTTAAATGTTGGTTTAAATTTCCTGAATGGTACTGAGTACCAGCAGGGCAGTGGGTGAGTGATCAGAGGACTTTTGGTGAAGTTCTCACTATGTCAGAGTGACCCTAAATGCAGTTGAATATTATTGTGTTACTTAAGTCTGTTCATCCAGTTAAGGAAATTCAATGACCTAAAGCTTAGCTCCAAACAAATGAGGGCCCCAGAGAAAAAGTATCCGTTTTCAGTCCCAGTCCCAACAGCACCCAGACACTGGCATCATCGATCTTAGCATTGCTACTTCACTAGCTCTCATATTTTTGATTAACGATTCGATAAATGCAAATGGAAAATCATTCTGGTAATAGTGTTTGTCTCGTGATATTTGTTCTAAGATAATTGCTACTCTGTGACAATGGACCAATGAATCCAATTTCTTTAAATTTTATGGAATAATGCAGAGGTGACCAACCTTTTGCTACAAGCAGGCCATTATAAATTCTGATCAACATATACAGAGGGCTGCATTGTTTGGTGCCTTTTGCATATCATTGTTTTCAACGGTAGTACAGTCATGTAATGAAAGTAAGTGGTAACAGTTACAGTTAAAACAATAGTTTAAAGTAAGTTACTCTTTGACTCAATTAAGCCCAGGAAATAAGTCTTATGACTCAATATTGCATGTATAAATAGTGCCAATTAAATTTATTTGGAAATATACCCAAAGGGCCGCCAATCAGCTGCTGGTGGGCGACATGCGGCCGGCCAGTTGCCCACCTCTGGAATAATGCATTAATATCTAACATTGAAATATATTATCATATTAGTGTATGCTATCTATGCATAGTATGTGAAATGAGAAGAATGATGCTATGTGATATTCATTTGAAAATACACTGTAGTAGCCAACAAGATGCAACTGTATACAGAAGCGGTTACCCTTTAACCTAATCATATCTGAATAAATTGTGTCCAGCTGATACCTGCTGAAGTGCTCTGTGCTTTATACTGCAGACGGGGCTCAGTGATTCGGAACTTGAATTTCTTGACAACATCTTCACCTCGACGTACCAAGCAAAGTATCCAGTGGTTGGCTACATGGATTACCTGATCAGAAATCAACAAAGACCAGAACTCTAGACGCTGCTGCAAATGTCCCTCTAATGTCAAGCTTCCAGTTATGTTGTTGGCTGAAAACTGTTTGCTGATATCTTCATTTGGAGATGTTATGTTGATATTGTTGGAAGCTTCATCAAACACAAGATACAAGCTGTCATTCTTACTTTTTGTTTCTGTATTGTAACATTTGATGATTGTTTTCTGCTTTTGGCTCAGGAAATCTGTGCTGACCAAGACCGGAGTGAATGATTCTTCAGAAGAAATGCTATATGAATATTCTGATAAATTACAAACTTTACATTTTTTCTGTAAAGTGTCGACTCTATTGTTTTGATTTTTCAGCACTACACTGGAAGGTCAGTCTAATTTAAGGCTCACATTTTTCAGCTGCAAGGGGGTAGCTGTAGAAAGGTTGAAACCCAAAATTTTGCCCCCATTGCATGGTTTTAAACTCCCAACCTTTGGTTACGTTACTTAACATTTATTACATGTATACAGTATTTGCTAACAGAGTTTTCCTATTTAATTTGTTTTGGTTTGGATTGATGTCATGCAATTTATGTAATTAAGAGATTAATTGATGCTTTACAAGACAATTTTGCATAAATAAGATAATCTGAATATTACTTGAATATTTGTTATCCATTTGACTTAAGATTTTGTCTGTGATTGACTTAGTTGTTATCTATTTACTGTTATAAGTTGTGCATTTATTTCGCCCAAAGTTATTATCCTCTTGTGTAGATCAACATTGATGTGATGCATCATATCTGTCAGGAGCCATCACCAGGTGGAGTGATTGGGCCAGTTCAGAGTCATTTCATTGGAATAGATTGACTGTGTAAGGCCATATTTTGTTATTGTACAAGTGTCGATTTATGACTTTTAAGATGTACAATTGTACATATCCAGTATAATCAATGTCACGGCCATAAGTGAACAACCCGTTGAGATTTGTAACTCAAATTATGTCTTTCATTGTTGAAATTTCCCTTTTATATGCACAAAATTTGTAATGTTATCCTCTCTTGATTTCATGACAATGACCTAGAAAACTGAAGAAGCACAAAGAATTTCATTGTGAAAATTGTTATTTTTCTATAATAAATGAGCTGCTTGCTGCTTTGCCAGCATGATTATGATTATGGATGTAATTTAATGCAAAGGCTTCTATTTATGTGTTGCATTTCATTTGCCGACATTTTGTTTTTCTCATTTTTTGTAAAAGTAATAGAATTAATTTGGCTTTTGAAACGCTTCTATGGAATTTTGTCTTTCTGGTGGATCTATGTTTCCTGGATCAATGAACTCCTACAAAATGTGTTCAAGGCATGAACAATTTCCATAAATATTAAATGCTTGTTTATAGCAGTCTGTCGTGACAATTGGTACATATTCCAAATATAAATTGAATTTAGAAGTGTTCATGGTTCTCATTTATAGCTACTGAGTCTATTCATATGAAATTTGTCTTCATCTATTTAAGTAACTCTTCGACTCACAAGTATTTATTTACGTTAAAGTTAAGAATCACTCTATGGTCTTCAGATGATGATTGCATGTTGTGCTGTTTTGCATAGATGTAATACTTGTTATATTTGGTACATTTGCTTTTGTACACTTAGCAGAAGCTTGATGCTTCTTTTATGTACTTGGAACCTTGGTACTTTTACTTGAAAACTTGGTACTTACGCTGGTTCTCATGGGCATGAGCCACCAGGAGTTCTATAGATTGTGTCATGTGAAACAATTATGGAACAGAGAAAATAACAGAATACAGTTTAGCAATGCTAAAGCCGTACAAGACAGAGATGAATGGAAGAGAACAAAAGACACCAACGGGTATTGCGCTCATGGGGAAGAATAATAATGATGATGATGATATGAATGCTTGTCTACAGCCTGCTCAGTTCTTTTAGATTAGGATGGCTTATCAGACAGAAATCAGGATATCATTTTCATTGCTCAATTCCACTTGCTGAGAGATTTTGGTTTGTTATATGGATCTGTCGTTAGTTCTGTCACTAATCACTGGCACTTATGTTGTCATTCTATTTTGCAGTCATTAGATCTGATATTTTGAATTGCTTCTAAAAGGAATCAGAGCAACGGTGATGCTTGACATGAATTCTGCGTCGGATGTTAAGGCTATGACTACTGAATTTGAGCACAGTCAGTCCAAGTATTGATCTTAGTCATCTGAGGCAAAGGAGTGTGCTTTCGCTGAAGGCAGAACAATACTAAAACGATGCATAGTAAAACGATGCATGATATCAGACATATACTGTAGCTTTGATCTTTTAGAAATGTTTTGCTAATTTTGAAAACTTAAAAAAACATTTGGCACATAAGTAGCTTGCTTATACATGCACATGATGCAGTTACCATTAAGCAGTCGGCCTAGACTTATGACTTAAACAGCCAAGACTTAAACTTCAGCTATAGTCTGCTGAAGATTTAAGTCTTGGTTGGAGCAAGTCTTGGAAATACAGTGATGCATTTGGATAGCCCCAGAGGGTATCAATTAGCAGAGATGTAGCAAGTACAGAATACTTCAAGTACCTGGGCCTAAAGTACAAATACATGCATTCCAAAAACGTTGAGTACAAGTACCAAGTACTACATCTCTGATTGTACACAATTTACATTTAACCACTAAGACTATTTTCTCCACATTATAATCTGTAAATGAAACTTAACGAGACGCGGCACTTAACACTCAAATGCTTTATCTTCACCCGTGTTGTTTTTGTTACTGTTTACGTCTTCGTAGTATTCTGCCCTTAAGCAGGTTTTTTATTCCAATTTCACCATTCATTCCTGTTAATAGCTGTTAATAGCTTTCTCCTTTAAGTCTTTATAGTCCTTTTCCATCATCCAGTCAAGTAGCATCTCTCATGGTCTTCCTTTGGTCTTTTGCCCCTCTAGTTGTCCTTTTATTATTTCCCTTGGGAGTGAGTCTCCTCTCATTATATGTCCCATCCAAGTCTTTTGTCTTTTTCTTATTGTGTTGATCATCTCTTTCTTTTCCTCCACCTGTTTCAGCACTTCCTCATTTGTCTTATGTTCTGTCCAGCTGATCTTCTCCATTTTTCTCCATATCCACATTTCAAAGGCCTCTAGTCTTGTTATTTCCTCTTTTCTTAGAGTCCATGTTTCCGATCCATAAAGTGTCACGCTCCATATCAGTGTTTTGATAAGTCTTTTCTTCAAGTTTCTGTCTAGTCCTCCTCTCATCAGTTCTTTTCTTTGATAGAATGCCTCTTTCCCCATCGCTATTCTTTTCACTTCCTCCTTGCATCTTGCTTCTTCCGTTATGAGACTCCCCAGGTAGCAGAATTTCTGGACTTGTTCTATTCTTTCTCCATAAATCGTGATCTTCGCTTCTTTTCCTTCTTTCTTACTGATGATCATTGTTTTCGTTTTCTTTGTATTTATTCGCATACCATACTCCTCTGATACTTGAGTTAGTCTACCATGATTTTTTGTAAGTTTTTTCATTTTTAGCTATCATTGCCTGATTGTCAGCAAATCTCAGTGCTGGTATTATTCTTCCTCCTACGCTCACCCCTTCTCTTGTCCCCTCCATCGCCTCTCTGATTAACTCATATATATATATATATATATATATATATATATATATTGAATAGTAGTGGAGACAGTGGACATCCCTGTCTCACTCCTCTTCCAATTTTTCCTGGTTCAGTTACATCCCCCTCTATTCATATCCTTACATTTTGCCTCATATATAGATTTTGATTAGTCTTCTTTCTTTCCACTCTACTCCAATTTTCCTCAGCGTTCTCATTAGTTTGACCCAGTCCACCCTGTCAAATGCTTTTTCAAAGTCTACATAGCAAATGTATATATCCATTCCATGCTGTATGCTTCTTTCACTTAGTATTTGTAATGTCCCTATGGCTTCTCTGGTTCCTTTTCTAAAACCATACTGATCTTCACCAATAAAATTTATTGCATCTGCCTTTGCCTGTATTCTGTTCTTGAGTATCTTCAGCATAATCTTTGATGCATGACTGAGTAAACTTATGGTTCTGTGGTCTTTACATTCTGTCACATTCTGCTTCTTTTTGATTGGGATCATGACTGTTTCCATAAAATCCATTGGCCATTCTCCAGTGTTGTATATACTTCTACAGACCTCTGTTAATTCTGTTTACATATGCCATAGAATATTTAGTAGGCTGTGTTTAATTCCAATGCTCTGCCTAAACAACAGACAAGACCACATAGATCTTCAGCAACTGAGCAGCTGTCTGCTTAGTGGTTTATCGGGAAAACACAAAGCAGATGATAGGCACATTAAGTGATCAGTATGCAAGCAAATGTATCAAGTACACTAGAGATGTGCAGGTACAGCAAAATGCCTACCCTACCCGTACCCGTGAAAAAACTTTTTTACCCTACCCGTACCCGCTAGCGTTATACCCTACCCAGTGTTGGAGTTGTGAAATTTGAGCTGGGGTGGGGGTTGAGGACTGAATTTCAATGCATGACAGAAACTGCACGTACCAGATATGCGATTTTTGGGAGGGTTGCAAAGTTAGCTGGGGGGTTTAACCCCCCCCCCCCGGCAACTCCAACCCTGACCCTACCCGACCCGTAAGCTGTGTACCGTATCCGACATTGGTTGGAATTTGGAGTTTTGTGGAGTTGGACCCGTACCTGCGGGTGCGTTTACGGGTACAAGTACTACAAGGACCTGTACATGGACCCGTGAACCCGTATCCGTTCCTAGAGACTATAGAGAGGCAACAGTGAAATAGGGGCTACGAAAGTTCTGGAGAAAATAATGAAAGCAAATATATTGGACCATCTTATGAGACACAAGATTTTAAAGGATAGCCAGCATGGGTTTATTAAGGGAAGATCTTGCTTAACAAACATACTGGACTTTTTGGAGGATATTCACGACAAGCTAGATGAGGGAAAGGCAGTTGATGTAGTATACCTGGACTTTGCAAAAGCATTCGATAAAGTACCTCATTCAAGACTGGCAGTCAAGCTTCAGGCCAGTGGAATTAGAGGTAAAGTTCTTGGATGGATAAAAACTGGTTCAGAGCAGAAGACAGAAGGTAGGTATAAGAGGCAAGTATTCAGATTGGGCTGAGGTCATAGTGGGGTGCCACAAGGTTCAGTGTTGGGACCTCTAACCTCTATTGTTTTTAATATACATCAACGACATCGATGATGATATAATGTCAAAAATTTCAAAATTCGCTGATGACACAAAACTGTGTGGACAGAGTGATAGTGAAGCAGAAGCAAAAATTTTACAACAAGACCTTAATAGACTATCCCAGTGGTCGGCAGATTGGCAAATGCTTTTTAATACAGATAAATGCTCCGGTGATGCACATTGGGAAGAAGGGAACAGATCATGAGTTTAGAGTTATGTGGGAAGGGACTAAAAGTGACAAACGAGGAGAAAGATCTATAACAGCTTAAAGCCATCTAGGCAATGTGCAGAGGCAGCTAATCAAAATTCTAGGTATGATCAAAAGAGCGATAGTGAGCAGAGAGAAGGATGTAATAATAAGACTTTACAAGACATTGAATACGTCCACATTTTAGAGTATTGTGTTCAAGCATGGTGTCCATTCTTGAAGAAAGACATAGAGACCTTAGAAAGAGTGCAACACAGAGCAACAAAAGATGATCAAGGGATATCACAAACTAACCTATAGGCTAAATCACTGTGGATTGACAACCCTGGAAAAAAAGAAGAGAGAGGGGATTTGATCGAGACATACAAAATACTAACAAACAAAGTGGAAATGCCAAAGGAAAGATTTTTTACAATGAAGCAGTATGATCGAACCAGAGGACACAGCATGAAACTGTTCAAGAAACGGGTTGGGAGACATAAACAGCATTTTTTTAGTGCAAGAGTGGTGGACAGATGGAATGAACTGGATGAGGGGATAGTAACGGCCACAACTGTATGGGTTCAGAAATAAACCTCAGTAGTTTAGGATATTAGATTGGACAGGAGCAACAGTGGTTTCACACAGGGCAGTCCCTACTGAACCACTTTAAACCTTGTTATATTATATTATAAATTGGGATATCATGTTTTATCTATGAATCAGGATAATCAGGCATTACATGAATGGGCTTGTTTAAAATATTTAGTATAGATATCATTTATCTATGAGCAGGCATTAGAAGTTAAACCACAAAACTTTACCAGAAGAACTTTCTCGGTCGAAGATTCATTGAACGCCATTATAGATTTATTACTGATGATGTCAGATTACGTCATCTGTATTTTCTTTATGTTTTTCAGTAAGTAAAATGCATGTTGTCTGACAAACTGAACGCGATATACAATTTATACTAATAAAACACTTTACTCAATATTATTTTTATTACTGCATTGCTAATTTGCTATGGCGGAAATGATTAGTAGTGAGAAATGAAAATATAATTTTTCAGATTTTATTGTTTTAAAAACAAGTGGGTAGCTGGGATCGAGCCATATGAGAAGGCCGCAAATTTTCAGGGATGACTGATTTAGCGGGCGTGACCTGTGAGATGAGATGATGAACCCGTACCTGAGGGGACCTAAGGTAGACAGGTTTTGATGACCCGAAAAGTGTTATTATCTTACCCTACGTTCTGTTATTTTAAGCCAATGTAATGATTTTAGTATGGGTGAAATATGGGAGAAAACCACGAGCACATTTTGTATTGATTGCAATTTGTTGATAAAGGCTTTGGGAAGGTTATAGTAGGAGTTACAGTAATCTAATTTGGAGTGGACTATAGAGTCTTAATATCAAGACAAGGAAGTACGACGAAGGTCACGGAATATGAATAAAGCTAGGCAAAGTTATTGTGATTAGTTTAAATGTCGGTATTTGTGCAGTTAAATTATTGTGGTTGAAGTTTCGATATTGTTTCCATGTTATGGGTTAGCGAGGAGATTATGACAATCCACGGACGAGAATGCAGATTGAACTATTTATTAGTAAGGAAAGTAAAATCTCATAGAGTTGTGGTTTAATTTGAATTATTAGAGATGAAAGTGGTGTGGTGCAGTACAGTACAGGTTACAGTCCTTGAGGCACTCCATAATCTATTCAATGGTGTTTATGAACGAAGAGCAGAGAACCAGATTTTGAAAAGATGGCGACGCCGTTGATGCAGTCCTTCGAGCAGCAATACTCTCAGATAACTTCGGAGATCGTCTCTTCCACCGGAAATATCTCCAGTTTAACTGGAAGTACGCATCGATCGGCCTAAGATTCTAGTTTCTTCGGTCGAATTGTCTAACGTTTGTTTATGATTCCAGATAACGACGTAATTGTAGTATGGCAAGCGCATAAGAATAAACTCACAACTGTTCTACTAAAGTTCTAAAGCAAAAGTTAAGGTGGCTGGAACGATGTCAAATTGATTGAAGTTAAAAGAGGAGTTAGACAGGGCTGTGTTATATCGCCGTACCTGTTTAACACCATGACAGAAAAGGTAATGAGAGAAGCACTGGACGGTTTCATGGGTGGCATCAAAATAGGTTCAACTGATAACTACATCATCACTAGACCATCATTTACGATTCAAATCAAGGAGCGACCATCGACTGATGTTAAGAGCAATGCTAAAATGGCGCTATAGAAGTTCATTGATGATGGTGATATGTTTAACACTATACAGAGAAAACAGACGATTAAGTAAGTAAGTAACGTTCAGATTATTGTGGTGACTCATCCACAGGTGGACTGCGTGAGCACATTACAGAGTTACAGTTCATAAGCTAGGGCCATTCCAGACTCTAGCGGCCTCCACATGAAATGTGCGGTCTCCTACTGTGTGGAGGCTCGTTCTCCGGACAGCCAGTGAGGCAGACATGGCGGATCTCAGGCGTTGCTGACCTTCCAAGTCGGCGACACGTTTCAGTTAGGTTGTCAGATACGCATGATCTGCGCCATTCAGGCAGCAAAAGACCAGCGTCACAATCTTGTAATTAATATGTTCTGGCACAGACAGCCAATGTAAGTCACGGAGCAGTGGTGTTATATGGTCCCCGAGTTTGGCCTGGTAGATCATTCATGCAGCGGTGTTCAGAACCGACTGAAGGCTCGGATAGAAGGAGGGCAGTTATCCGAAAAGGAATTGGTATTTTTGGGAAGAGTAATATGGACTTATTGTTTTGTGACAAGTTTTGTCAATGACTTTTGTTCAGCGACTTGTTTAGACACCAACACTTTGCTTAATTTGTTTCTCTTATAATTAATTGTCATGGTTAAGCAGAACTATTCTGTTAGGCTTAAGTATGAGTGCTTTTGAAGTGCAGACAGAAAAGTAAAGGCACATTTTAAATGTTCTGATGCAATATTTTATTAATTGAAAGTAAAATACGTGAATTTCAGATGAAAAACAAGCGGCAATTAAACACGTGGAGAAACTTATGGAAGAAGCCATGGAACTGGTTTGTAGAGTTGCATACATTTTTAAAGCCTTTGAACCCAATGTCTGTAAACTCTTGCAGGCATCAGGTGAAGGTGATTGCAACTGCTATCCTCTGGAATGATTAAGCCAAATCAAAGATTTTGTTTAATGCTTTTGTGATGTAGTTGTTATTGTTATGTTTCAGTTGTTAAATAAAAGTGATTGGTTTATTTGATGAGTTGTTGCTTTGCTTAAGCTGGAGCAGATGGATATTGAGATTCACGAAATGCCCGTTAAAGACCGTGATCGATTCGTAACGCGAGTGAAGAGCTACCGTGCTGAATTATCAAAACTTGAAAAGGATTTGGTAGGAACATATGTAATCTAAAGAACATATGTAATGCAAAGAACATAGGAATTTGTACAGTTATAGAACATTTGCCAACATATGTGTGTTGCCTGGTAAACTGTTTGTTGAGAATTGCTTATTTTTTGTTTAATTATTCATTTGATGCATCGGTCTATTATGTACTATTTTTTTGATGCTGTGCTTGTCACGAATAAAGATTATTATTATTTATTATTATTAGTTACTCAGTATCAGTTCACTTTGTAGACTGAGACTAAGTTGAATTTTTTTAATCTGTTTGTATTTAGGGGGATCTGTCAAGAATTCGCTGACCAGAATGTTCAATTTAAACGTAGCTGATTGGAATGCATATTTAGTCAACAGTTTTCATGATTTAAATTGCTTAAGATGCTCTTGTGAAAATAGAAATGAGAGTTGATGGTGTGATATAAAGATGTGAAATTCATGAATTCTTACTGAAACTCATTCTTGTTTTTGAAACTTTCTTCGTAATGTTTTGGTTTTACTTCTTAGCGCAGAGCGCGTGTTGTGTTCAGTGATGATGTTCATCTTCGTGAGGAACTTATGGGCGTTGATAATTCCCATCAGACTGAGGATCAGGTTTGTGAATTTTCTTCTTTTTACAGCCAGTATAGAAGTCCATTCCAAATAGTTAATGTTTTAGTGCCACTGTAACTTTGGTATTTTAGACTGTAGCACTGTGTGCTGCTGCAGCTTCAAGTCTAGAATGACTTATTGCTTATCAATAATTATATTTGCAACCAGACAGAGTGCTAATTATCCTGAATATTTCTGTAGAGAATTTTCAGAATGATAAATAAATTAACTGAAATTATATGTTTAAGTGGTGACTTCTCTTGGTTCACTGGTGCCTTAATTTTGGCATTGAAACAATAAATCTAATTAAAATAATGAAGATGTGTGGTGTTTTATCAGAATCTAACTTTCTTAGGTATTTTGGCCAATACAACAATTTTATGCTATAATTTGCTTTGTCAATGAACTGGTTGATTGGTCAATTTTTAGTCTCATATTTTCATTCATTTGTATCATATGCATTTGCATTTAACACACATTACAAGCACAATGGAAATGCAGTCTTGGGAGCTGAATTTGGTTGGGCAGAAGTGTTTAGCAGCCAGGTTATATGCATGGATTACGGTATCTGAAGATAAAATTGACTTTCAACCTATGACTTTGATACATTGAAATAAGTGTTGCAATGGATGTCCATCCATTTAGTACATATCCACTGAGGAGATTTTGCATGTGTATGGTGTGCAAATGGTGGGGGGGATTGAAAATAATATGCCTTTTTTGCATACATACTGTATGGATGAGTCCTGGTTCTACATAATTTAGTTGGTGTTATTTGTTTAGAGAGCGCGACTGCTTGACAGCACGGAGCGACTGGAGAGGGGAAGCCACCGCCTTGATGTTGGCTACAAGACATGTCTTGAGACAGGTCAGCACTCTCAGCACCTGCTGTGCAGTATACAACAAGCTTTCCGCCAACTGTATTCTATTAATAGTATTTCATTAATGACAGACATCTCCGTGCATCTGTCAGTTTTTAAATCTGAATTTTGAAAATTTATTCCGGTCAGAAATACTGACCTGCTTTTGGATATTTGTTACTTCAAACATCTAACACTGGCACAGCATGAAAATTGATTGTGATTCTTCTAAGTAAAAAACACTAATGAAATTTTAAACTTCCAATTTAATATATTTTGAATAAAATTATTTGCTCGATAGAACAAATGGGAGCGCAGATGCTCGAGGATCTTCACTCGCAACGAGCAACTTTACAGCACGCTCGGGATCGGGTGAGTAACTGCGTAGACAGCGTATGCTCTGCTTGCATCCAACATATATTAATATGCATGTATGACTACTGTGTAAAGTTTGCTATTTGTAAAGCACACATACGCTATGAATGGTGTGATGATAAAATGGAAGAATGGTGCGGAAGCAGTTTGCAGGATCTGAGTAACAGAGCAATGAACAGGAAACAAACTGTACAGATGGCATCATACACCAATGGGCAATGAGCCCATGGTTAATGATGATGATGATAATGAGAACATCTTATAGGTTATTAACCCCTTAACCGGCAACCTCGAAGATATTCGTCATCCACTGGTAGCATTCATAGCGGCAACCCCGAAAATATTCGTCTGCTACTTTCCAGACCACTATTTAGTTGGCGATCCCGAAGAAATGCGTTTAAATGCTAAATATAGCTTCGGTATCGTATCGTTCTCTTCGGTAAATGTATTGGATATACGGAGTAGTTTGGCGAATATTCATCAAAAATCGAATTTATTTCGCCCACTCCAACGAATAGTTGATCCACCAGTGGCAGTGCCTTGGCGGAGATTCGCTGCTATGCGGCGATATTCCGCCAGAAAGTGGGGATAAATTGCCCGAAATCAAAATCAAAAGCGAATATAAATAGAACTAGAATGAATTTGAAGTTTCTGGCTGTAGTAGAATGGAAATTTATGATGCTGAACAGGAGTTGCCTTGGCTCTAGCAAGCGGCCATTTGCTATAGCGTTCGCAACACATTCGTTGGATGTCCGAGTAAAAATTCAGTGATTGAGGACATAAAGTGATAATTATCAATTTTCTAATGTTTCCTTAGCTTTGACATCTCAAATTCTGAAGTATTTAAGCTATTCTAAAATAATACATTGCCGTGTAAAAATAAATGGCTGCCATGGCAACGGATTTGAAAATTTTAATCAACGGCAAATGGGTTAAGGCTTTTGCTATCAGTGGTATGACCTGCAGTCATTTGCAGACACTGCATGTAGTTCATAGCTGTGTACTTTTTCAGTTATCCAATTTCTAGAAAATTGTAGCATTGATGCAATAGAAATGGATTGGTGCACACTAAATACAGCTGTATGTTGACTTCAAAAGCAGAAACTAAAGCTAGCTGAAATATTGTTTGATGTATTGTTGTAAATAGTGATTTGTTCTTTCAGTTGCGTGGCACGAACGAAGCCATTGGAAAGAGTTCGAGAGTTTTGTCTAGTATGATCAGACGGTAATTATGTTCATTTCAAAAGCTGTTACATTGGAATATTTCATTTATTTTCTGTTGTTGTCCTTGCAGGCAGCAGCTTCTATTCCCCCTTTGCAGCCAGGCTCAATTCCTTCCCAAAATTACAAATTCCCCATTACAAATTCCCTCCCTTGTAGACTTAGTATTATCAGCTTTTCATCCTTTGTGTTAGGCATAGCTATCATTGATTACTTCACGGTCAGTGTTATTTTGAATCAATATCAGTCTCAGTTGAGTTCAGATTAGTAGCAAATTATTTCCCCCTTCCATTTTTTCCCCGGGCGCAGCTGTGCCCGCCTTAAATAGGGATAGAAGCCCCTTGCAGGGATTTACACTGCCATTGTAAATATTTCTATTAATTCTGAATCTTCATAATAGTGATATTTTCTTCTAAACATGTAGCTTTTATTTGCAGTTTACTGGTACTCGTGATTTTTGTCCGATTCAAATTATTTTTCATTTTGCATTTGAAAAGAATAAATATAACTGGATTTGAATCAAAATGAGAAATAGTCCAAGCTGTCAGTTGTTCACTAAAATTCTTTTGTAACATGATCTTGTCATCATAGCTTTCAAATGATGATTAAACATTTCAATGTATATTTGAACCTCCTTGTTATTTGCACCAATACAAAATAAAACAGTGATACAAATTTACTGATTTTGTTATTTTTCAGAGCCATTCAGAATCGTGTCATTTTGATTGTCCTTGTACTTGTCATTCTGCTTGTTATTGGGATTGGAATATTTCTTGCAGTACGAAGATCGTAATATTGCCAATCGGTTATGAAGATTCATTCATTCCCTTTGGTGTTACTCGTTAACTCATTTGGTGTGATGATCCATGTTGGGGCCGCTGTTGACTTTAAAATTCTGTAAATAAATGTAATATAGAGGAATTGGTTTAAGTATTTGTGTAGGCTTTGCTAAATGGCTCGGCCATACCGAGGTGCAAAGGGACTTGTTTCGATAGCATTTGATTGTGGGTGACAAATGATGTTTGTGAGGAAAGTGCCACTGGATGTGGGTTATTGCGTAATGATTAGTTGGCATTAGTCAGCATTAAGGCAAATTTTGTTGACATCTCAGCTGGGTTTCATCTGTATTGCTGGCATTTGTTTGAGCTTAGCAGTTTGAAGTAGGCAAGGACTGTTTACATTTTGAAAGTTTAGAGAATGAATTTTTATTTCTGCTGACAAAATATGAGTTTCAAAGATCAATTTGTAATGCACATTCGCGCCAATCTGGGATGTGAAAAATCATTTTGATGTTGAGTGTTGCTGTAATTTTGTTGTATATGTAAGGGTCTGTATTGTTGTTCTAAATATATTTATTGCTACCATCTGTCTGTTTTTGATACTTGTTTTTAGATCAGACAATAGGAAATTCAGTCTTAAGTTTAATAAAAGTATATTTATGTTTTGGATTTATGCTGATAATTGTTTAACAGTCAATAATCCAGTAATTGTTGAAAAAGATGCTTTTGATAAGCAATGAAGTGCTTCATAAGATGCAAACTAATTGAAAAATGGCATTATGGTCACATCTCACATCATTGCTTTTATACAGAGGTGTAAATCACAAGGGGGACAGTGCCCCCAATAATTAGTGAGAGGATAAAGTATCATTTATCCCCCCAATGTTTTGTGCTTCTTTGCTACTTTAATGGGGAAAAAGGGCATCACTAGATTTTTTACATATTTATGGGTGGGCATACTTTAAAAATTGTTTCTGTTTCCCCAATGTCGAAGGGAGGATTACGCTAATGTTTTATATTAAGAGTTTTTACAACCCATGGCAATCGTTTTCAGTTCCCTCCTTCCCTGAGTGAATTAGCCCTTGATACTGTCTAGGAGATATGGAAGATCTGTAGAAAAATGAAAGAGGACCAAAATTAGGGTAATGTATGGTCTACCCATACTAGAAGAGATCACCAGAGCATCTAAAATGATACAGAAAAACAACACAGCAGATCCACACAATTAAAAAATTCAGATGCTACTCACAGCAGAAGATAGTGTTACCAGGAAACTGACCGAATTACAAATGTGTTCTACAACAGAGGAGAATTACCTTGAAGAATTCCGTATAAACCAACAGAAGCAAGTGGAAGTAAAGGACTCTTAGAATCAACATTAAAAAGCTATATGGAGCCAAGACATGGATCATCACAAAGAAAATGAAAAAAACTGGAAGTCACAGAAATGTGGTTCTACAGGAGAATGCTGAAAGTTACATGGACGGATAAAAGAACCATTGCAGAAACCTAGCAGAGTATGTAGATGATGGAAACAGAGCCAAGATCAATGACAATCATAAAGGAAATGCAGATGGGAACTCTTTGGGCATGTCATGAGAAAGGAGGGACTGGAGAACCTGGCAGTGACTGGCATGGTGGAAGAGTGAAGATGAAGAGGTAGGTAAGCAGAGATATAAATTCACACACACAAACTAAGAAAAGGATTGGAAGTAGACAACAACATCCAAACTGCTAAGGATCACCAGAGATCGAGAAAAGTGGAAGTCCATAGCGGCTGATGTAGCAGAGCAAGATGCATGAAGAAGAACTGTACGGTGTAATGAACGATTTCATTTTACAATTTGTTATTTCTGTTATAAAGAAGTAAATGAAAACAATAATTAAAGCATTTACATTCAATTAAAATGCCACAAAATACGCTGAACTAGAGAACAGGAGATACAGGCCAACTATAATCCAATTGACATAAATTATTGGCAGGAGCTGAAACAAAGAACAACTTCTGAATTCAAAGTTTAAACAGTTAACAAATGCACAGAGGCAAAGAACAGTTTACAATTGACATCAAAGTTCAAAGACCAACAACTGATTTTACAGTAATCAGCAAGCACTTGACAGAGCAGACTACTTCATGAAGACACGATTTTAATAAGACAATTTTTGATTCCATAATTCCTATACAACACACTTTAAAACAATTTTTAATAGTTACTACTTTTACATAGCAGTTCGAAAGAAACCCAGAAAATGCGACAGATCAATTCAACACATCAACTGTTAATGACTAAAAGTTCAGCTGAGTTTCATTAAACCTATTTCTAGTAATTACATTTGAAGACAGTTCTACAACAATTAACACCATTCTACACTTAATAATATCACAAAATTTCTTCTCCACAATCAATATCAAAAACAGATTAGATCAATTAATCAATAATTTGTAAAAATAACTCTAGATATCAAGGATTTAACTTCTCATAAGCTATTTAATCTACAATGACAAATATTTTAAAGTAACAGCAATACGACACATATTGAGTGGAAATTCCTACTAATGATCAGTTTCTGACATGATCCTTCAGTTAGAACTTGTTCTAAATCAAACATAAAACTAAAATTCCAAGCTGATGATGAATTATGATGTCTTGAGAGTGATTGGAAAAAGTAGGGTAGTAGAAACAATTTCACACGATGTACCCTAGATGATATCACAATCCGAATAAATTCTTGAGTTAAACATACAGTATAATGAAAAAGTCTGTGTATTCCAAACAGAAAACTTAACCAAACATGAAAGAAAACCATAGTTAAAACAGAATTAAACATCAGAAATTTTAAAAATGGGATAAACACCATATATATATATATATATATATATATATATATATATATATATATATATATATATATATATGGATATAACCAGTTTAGATGTTGCGATGAATTACTAACAAGGAAGCAATTTACAGAACAACTGAAAAACACCTGTAAGTGAAATCTATGAGCAAAGTTTTCAAATGACTTATAGCAAACTGCCTAGAGTTTGATCAGATCTTCAAGTAAAGAATTGCTATCTTTGATACTATTCCATTGTTCAAATCCTAATGTTTATAAGTTCTTCAAAATTAATTACCATACACAAAGCATTTGTGAAATGAAGTAAATATATTTCAAGTTTCAACAAATAAAACAAAGGCTTGTGCATGGCTATATTTTTCATTCTAGGTAAACATTTTATATCAGAATGAAGAACTACCTCTTTTAATATCAACTTGCTCAAATAAATGTTCAAGTATGTCTGTAGTTAACATACTCATTGGCTTATGCTAAGTCAAGGCCAGCCAACATTCAAATTTTAATAAAAGGCAACTGACCAACTGGTTTAATCACCAGATTATTTCTCCCTCATAAGAATACTTATAACATGTATAAGGTAGAGAAAATCTCTTGTCTAAGCATTAGAACATAAGGGACATAGATTCATAATAATTTTACCAGAATTAAGCCATATAGATACTGGGTAATAAATATAAAAGTTAATAATACAACACCAACCACATTTTTTAGCTTCAATACACTTAAACCAGTTCCATTTGTGGACATTTTCTAACCTGTAGTCACCTTTATGCCAATTTCATCATTTCTAACACAAATTTATTGATGTAAATTGTAAAGTCAATAAAAAACAATTACTTAACTTTAGCTGCACAAGGAACTGTGAGATGAAACATCCATTCTGCAATCAAGTGAGCTTTAGGAAATGAACATTATCTTATTGCACATAGAAAAATAAGTTATTCAAAGCCTCACATCTCAAGCCAAAAATGCAATAATGGACATATTAACAATGAGATGCATTGTTTAAATACTAACAATGCAGATGATAACACCAGCTCACAAAAAAACAAGAAAATGTTAAAGCTAACTAATCTCTTTAAATGAATATGATCAGATATGCTTTTATATAACATCATTTCATGAACTAGATTTTTATGAATTCTAACAACTATAAATATTTGACTGTTATTATTAACTATACTTAAACACAGGTAGATAGAACAATATAAGAAAGCTGGGCACCAAAATACAAAGCAAACTCAGTAAATAACCCTATGAAATGATCACCAGTTATCACACAGTATAACCTCATTAAAGGGGATCCCCAGGCACACGAAAGTATCAAAATATCGCCTGCATTAAGCAAGCCCAAAGAAACTCATTCAGTATTGGCTGGTTCAAACAAAATTGTCATTGCTAGCCAGGGGTTCATGTTAACAGAGCCCGTGTTTACGAGCTTTTACTGTATATATTTCCACCCACTTACAATTTGATCAAAACTGTCGTCCATGTCGAAGACCAGCATCACATCTGCATTTACAGCCGAGCCGTTGTCCTTTGTACAGAAACGCAAGTGTGGCTCAATACAAAATCAATACCAGTAATGGCATCACATCGTGATACCAGTCCCACTACATCTGCTGAAATATCCGTGCTGCAGTCCACTTCCCTAATGAAGGACTTGACATGAGACGGAATCTGATGATGAGATGCGGTTCGATGGTCGCCCGGGTCCTGAGACGCTCGATTTAGAGTCCAGGTAAAGTGACAGAAGGAGAAATTTTACATCAATTCTGCAGCTGGTGATGCAATTGCAAAGCACAATCGTAGAAACATAAAAATTCAGCAAGCTTGGTTCATCACTTGCACCATCAAACATGATCTAAAATCAATCAATTACAATGATAATTCAGCACAGCTCCATCAGATCCAAATGCAGGGCATTTTCAGTTGATATAACATACTATATAGTCAAACCTAAAAATGATCTCTCCTATTAATACTACAGCATTTCTAATCTACAGTCACTATCAATACCATATATTCACCTTCTCTCAAAACCAACTCAACCTAATCTCACTTAATATGACCAGTTCCTTCAAAGTGACTTTCAACCCATAAGTTATCGACATCACAAAAAGAAAGACCTAACCATAGAATTCAAACCGACAATAAATAACAGAACCATTCGTGCTGTATTTTCATGGAAACAAACTGCAAATGCACATGTGGAGGAGGAGCAAGTTGAACCCACTGAGGATATGACCACATAAAAGATTGAACAGGTCTTCAAAGCAGCTGCTTAACTTCTAGAGCACCACCCACATGCACATACATTCAGACACGCTGGCACCCACCCATACGCAGCAGGGACTTTAAACACATTAACTTGGCTGCTTAGAACTCTTATTATTTTAACAAACTAAACACCATTCAGCTGTCAGCTGCTATGGTCATAAGCAAAGATTTATTCTATTTCATGTATAATAAAACTTTTTGAATTTTGGATAGGAGATACATTCAAGCAAAACTGTGTGTATGCAACGATGTTTATTGCAGACCACTCAGGATATACATATATATTATATATAGTATATACACAGGGTGAACAAGTAAAAACTGGACCCCTTTATGATATTTAATATCTTGGCGGCATGTGTAGCGATTTAAATGAAATGTATAGGCCATATACCTGGGAATGTTTCTGACATAATTGCCAAATTTCATGCTGGTATCTTTAGTATTTTCTGAAATATGTCAAAAAACTAGAGACCCACATTTTGAAATTGACAACGGAACATAACGTCATAATAAAACGTATTTTAAAGCCTAAAATGGCGTCGTTGTCATCGCACCAGACAAGGTCAAGGGTTACTTACGGCCAACAGATAAACACAGCAGCATTATGATTGGCTGCAGGACTGTCTTAATTTGCTTGGAGAAGATTTTATATTCCAGCAAGATGGAACACCTGCCCACTCTGTTCTCAGGACCCAGAATTTTCTGGAGCAAAATTGTCCAGATTTCATCAAGAAAGATGACTGGCCACCCAACTCCCCAGATATCAATCCACTTGACTTCCACGTCTGGAAAATCATGCTCGACAGATATCAAAAGTATCAGCCAAAGCCACAAAACATCATGGAGTTTAGTGCTGAAGAATATCTGGGAGAGTCTGCCTGAGAACCAGATCAAGAAGTCGATACTGTCAGTGAAGAAGCGCTTGTCGGCATGTGTGAAGGCTGAGAGGGGCATTTTGAGCACATGCTCCCGTAGCAAATCATCTGGAACCCCCTTTAAAACGGCCCTTTTCAGGGCCAAAAAAAAAAATTTTGTTATCACTTTATTATGACGTTATGTTCCAATGTCAATTTCAAAATGTGGGTATCTAGTTTTTTGGCCATATTTCAGCAAATACTAAAGATATCAGCATCAAATTTGGCAATTACATCAGAAACATTCCCAGGTATATGGCCTAGAAATTTCATTTAAATCGCTACACAAACGGCCGAGATATTAAATATCATAAAGGGTTCCAGTTTTTACTTGTTCACCCTGTATATATATATATATAAAAATAAAAGTTTTCTTCATATAGCTAATGAGCGCTATAGCAGCATGCATAGCACCTACAAGTTATATAAATAGTCTGTCAAAGTCAACTGAACTGGGATAATCGATTTAAAGGTCCTTGTCCAGTGTTAAGGCATTCTCCATAAATTTCAAATAACAACAAAACTTCTGCAAATATAATAAGAGCTGACAAGAGCACCACTGTGCTACATGTACACTGTACAGAGTAGAGAAGTGCCCTCCGTAGGCTCTGGAAGATCTACGCAGAGTGTCTCACTTAATATGCAATTGTAAGAAACCTTCAAAATGACACATATGAACAATAGAAGATGAAGAAGATTCAATCAGTTCATAGCACTGACTGATCTGACCTTTCAACAGCATAATAACAACAACAAGTCACAGAAGCCCTCTTTTGAACACGGACCCAGGCAGGTCTCATGCATACATCATCATATCCAAAGCAGTGCATCATCTATGTAAGTGAAGGCAAGCAATATAAATGCATTTGAACTCAGCTCTCTCTCTCTCTCTCTCTCTCTCTCTCTCTCTCTCTCTCTCTCTCTCTCTCTCTCTCTCTCTCTCTCTCTCTCTCTGTCTCTCTCTCTCTCTCTCTCTCTCTCTCTCTCTCTCTCTCTCTCTCTCTCTCTCTCTCTCTCTCTCTCTCTCTCTCTCTCTCTCTCTCTCTAATCTCTCTCTCTCTCACTATAATCTATTCATCAAGAAAACTATACTATAAAAATATCTCAGGTTTCCATCTGGCATTTACAATATCCTGCATGTGCACGTTAATAATACAAACCTATTGAGAAAATATAAAAAAAAAATTTTAACTCATGAGGCACATGTAAAAATATACACTCTGTTAGACTCACTTTACAGTCTTTGATTCCCTTGACTCTGTGTACCTGTCACATTAATCAACAATTCACTGATCAATCTTCACCACTTTGGCACAACACACCACACCACCTGACACTCATTCCCACTATCTATCATGCACTTGACAAAGTATGTACTCCAGCACTGCTACTCTTGGCAAACAAACTCTTCTATTGCCAGGTCTAAGCTCTGGAATACACTCTCAACTCTCAAAATTCATCTTAAAACCAACCTACTTTTCAACCTCAAACCTTCCTTATCAAGCAAATAACATCAACCAACTTTCTACACATTACCATGAACTGCCATCAAAACTATTTCAACTTTAAGCCATCACAGCCCACACACACACACACACACACACACACACACACACACACACACACACACACACACACACACACACACACACACACGCACATATGCACATTAAGATACATACATAGAGAGTGTTACTGAAGAAGTTTCATGAAAAAATTTATCGATTGGAAATTAAACCTTATTAAACTGAAGATAGAAGTTCAAATTCACAGAATTAGTGAAAGCAGAAATTAATTATTAGATAAGTTAAGAGTGCCATTTCCTCAATATTGATGAATTCTGACTTAAATTACAGCTTATCAGATAATAATGGGATATCTAGACAACCAGCAAGGTCCTTCAACAGCACTTTAATGTCAGTCATAGATCAACAGAGATGCCACACCCATCCATTGGACTTCTACTAAATCTCAGAACCTGGCAGACATGCTCTTCAAAGTCAATGCATCAGTACAGCAAACAGATACTGAAAAGACGGAACAACAACACAATCATGTTTAAGATCTCCTGAAACCAGAGGCCTGATATCAGCCACAGTCAGAAGGCCATCAGCCGATAAATTATCTGCACTAAAATAGATGCTTCGATTTTGCCAGAAAAATTCTAAGACTTGTAACATACACAGTGTCATTACATCAACAAACAACATCACTGATCCTATTCTGTATTTACATCCAACTCAGCAAGTCTACCAGAGACCACGACTGTCTTCAGCACAATGCCTTGAAATCCAAGTGTACTGTTTAATATTCATATCACAAAAGCCATACGTGCTATATACTTCACTTGGTCATCTGCTTCCTATGCTATACTATACTAAATGGCATGCAACCTTTGATCCAGTCTTTAGATTTCCTGCCCAATACTTCCAGATAATATCAGACTATTTTTCTTTCTGTATATTTATTATCTTCTCTTCCAAGCTGTTTCCTATTACTTCTTCTCTCTCATCCTGTCTGTCTCTGTCTCTCTCAAATCATGTCCTGTCAATTTCATTTCTGTTCTGTATAAATCATTTTTCAGCCTCCACAGTACACATCCTCAATGCACCTAACCATGCAAGTGATTAGATGAGCATTATCCTACACTGGCTCCCATGCCCATTGCCAAACTTGCTTTCAATTCCATTCGTTGTAAACAGTTGCAATCTGCTTAAATGAAAGAACACCATTCTATCTGTCGTCTGGACTACTTACTACTCCATGCTCTCAGCTCCATCACTGGTAGGCCATGTCTCTCTACTCCACGATTGAACTCCTTATTCTAGAAACAAGGTCTCTGCATCAAATGATTGGAATCTAATGAAACCATTCAACCAAAAGCCCAAATGCATGAAAATCATCTACTTCTCTACTCATAGAAATCATAATGATCATTTTATGAGGAGCAACATAAACACTCTGTTATATCACATTTACACACAGCTTCTCACAACATATCTCTACAACTGGACAGTTTCCCCTCGATACAAAAATCACTGCAGCACAGGGTGTGGGTGCCATTTCACTGAATTTTAACTATGCAATTGTCACTTGAGGTGACACCTTCACCTTCATAAAACATGTCTTCAAAATAACAGAAGCTGTTTGTTACTTACAAAGTAACTTCAATATGTAACAATAGATTGAAATCTTTCCAATCAATTTCAGTCAAATTGTCATATCCTCAAAAAATTTCTAACTCCTAAATTTTTCTGATGTCAAGAGATCTTTCAAGAAATGCAACTGGAAGGTAGGATATACATGAATAGAACGTGATTACTTACCATCACCTATTTGCTTTGGATTCTAATTTCAAACTTATATTTTTAAAAATTGCTAATATATGAAAGATCCAAAAAACACTGTTCATAATTTATTTGCAGATTGCAACTCCTCAATAGACTCACTAATTTACAAGATTCAATAGTAAAACTTCACTGGCTATATGGCTATCACCATCTCATCCTGTCCTTTTGCACAAGGAACTGTTACTTCCAACAAAAGCAAACAGTTTATTCTATCATGAAATTACCTTTCAGGAGATCAGAGGGGAGTTTCACGCTTCAAAGGCAAGCCACTCGGTCTCGCTGCTTTTGTTGCGCTCTCCTGTTTGGTCGCTTCCGCTCTCAAATGCTCATGAGATCCGGTATTCACAAACGAACCGCCACTCGACTGGCTGGACAGTGCCCCGTCCGTCGCATCGGCCGTCGGCGGAGAGCATCCGGGATTCGTAATGATCCCGTTCCGCTTGCGCCGTAATTCCGGAGAGTTCATGACGAGAGCCGTCTGGCCCATGACCATGGCGCCCATCCTGTTAGGACGGGTGCGAGACCGTTCCAGTTGGCGCTGCCAGATCGGTTCGATCACCATCTCGTCCTGTCCTGCCGCGCGTTCTCCCTGCAGTCCGGCCGGTTTGCCAGTTATGTCGTAAACCGGAGAGCCAAATGCCGGCGATGCCTTGCAGCTGTGCACTTCGCTGAGTGGAGAGCCGGGCGAATGCGTCAGAAGCGGTACCGGTGGCGGCTCGTGGACCGGCGAAAGAAGCTGGTTTGACGATCTATTTCGACGCCTGGCATCCGAACACTGCTGCAACTGTTGCGTAAATGACATCAGACCGACGCCGCTCTCGGCTCCACTGCTGCTGGAGCTCCTGGTCGTCGACAGCGAGTTGAGGGAGACGAGATTCTGAGAGAGTTTGGCATTTGCAGGAGCATACTTCTGATCGGAGGAAGGCCACTCCTTGGACGATCCAGACGACCCGATGTGTCCGTTGGCAATGGCTCTTGCGTTGGCAAGGGCATGACTAGTAGAGTTAGAGTATTTGGCATCAAGAGTAAACGCGACTGGGGGGCCGGTCGACGCTTGTGAAGGTCCACAGGCGTGTCTGTTACAGCTGGCGTTGTTCATCGCCGTGGAGCATCCCGTGTATTCTTTGAGTAAACGGACGACCGATGCATGTCCTCCCTTCGACGCGACGCGGAACGGCGTTCGGCCGCACTGGTCCACGTGGTTGGGATTTGCTCCGTGCTGCAGAAGGACGCCAACAACCTGTTCATGGCCCTCCTGCGCCGCGATGCACAGGGCCGTTGCGCCCTGGTTGCAAGTGTGGTCGACTGTTGCACCGTTCTCCACCAACAGTCTCACTATCTCGTGCCTGCCCTGCCACGCCGCAGACTGCGTCGCAGTCCGCCTGTCGTTGTCGACGGCGTCGGGGTTTGCTCCGCGGCTGAGCAGCACCTCGACCATCTCGTAGTGACCTTGCCAGGCAGCCACGTGGAGCGGCGTTCGACCTTCAAAGTCAAAACTCTCGATGTCAGCGCCGTGGTCAAGAAGAAGCGTGGCCATCGAAAGACGGTTGTCCAACGCCAAAACGTAGAGCGTCGACCGTCCGTCCGCATCCCGATAATTGACATCGATGTTTTTCCGACAGAGCAGTGAATGGACGATGTCCTGATGACCTTCAAGAGCAGCCGTTCGAAGGGCGGTTCTACCGTCGTGGCTCTTTGCATCTAACATCGACCCGGCGTCGGTCAGGGCATTTACGACAGACAAGTGACCTTCCTGAGCAGAAAGCACCAAAGGGATACGACCTTCGTTGTCAACTTCATTGACCCGAGCACCGGCCTCAAGAAGCACATCAACCACCTGAAAAATTGAGGTCATACGATTTTCAAATTCTCTTAGAAAAACTGCTGAAGTAATTTTAAAATTAGCTTTAACAAGGAGAGACTCTACAATTACTCCAATTCACAAGAAAACAGACCACTGGATAAATGTAGAAAACTGCATACAATGATTCTCCATAGAAGCAATAGAAAATCTATCATCTCTTACGTCTAACATGCTTCAGTAAAGAGAAGCATCACAACGTACAACAATCGATATTTGCACATTGAGGCTCAATGGCCCGGCCCCAAATAATTCCAAGTAATTTAATCATAAAGTGAAAATAAGTTTCATCTGCTAAGAAGCAGACCTCTTTGTTGCCTTCGAATGCCGCGATGTGCAGCGGAGTCCATCCTGCGTTGTCCCGGTGCATCTCGTCAAGTCCACGATTGAGAAGTTGACGCACGACATCAGCGTTTCCCTGCTGAGCTGCAATTCCAAGCACCGTCCTTCCGTCCGCATCGATCATGTCGACCGCCGCTCCCCAGAACAAAAGCAGCGCAACGACCGACCCGTGGCCCATCGAGACCGCGGCCTGCAGCGCGGTTCGACAGCTGTTGTCCGTGTGATCGATGTCGGCGTCGTTTTCAAGCAAGAGTTCGCAGACTTCGTAATGGCCTTCGTAGGCTGCGACGAGCAAAGGCGTCATCGCGTCTTTGTCATAGTGGTTCACTTCCGCACCTCGATCAAGAAGAAGGCTAACAACCTGTAAATGAAATCAAAACAAAAATCATCTCCAGTGAAACTGAACATACTGTGTTGATATGCTACTGTATATATATGTCAGAAAACAATAGCCTTATGACTTCAAGCACATCAGTGCTTCAAGGATGATCTTATTATTGCAGTCAAGAAAAAACTACTGAAAACTGTGTTAAGTCATTAAGCAATGTATACTTCCGCTTTTGTAACATTTGCAATTTCTGTTAGACTGCTATGTTTTGCTTCTAAATTATAATTTCATGTCTTTGACTGTTAAATAGTAAGATAATTAAAGTTTTCAAGTCCATGAACAAAAAAGATTGACAACAGCATCTGCAGCGCAGTTCGACAACTGTTGACAGACCTTCTGAGAGCTGAGTGCAGATGCTGTTGTCCACTGTGCAACCTGCCCAATACCGTGGTAATTACCGCAGTTACCATGGGAAATCCACGGTAGCCGTTACTGTGTCACTCTCTAGTATGCATATCAAATATGTGGACAGGCGAAGGAAATATAAAATAGCATTATAGTACACTAATGTTGCAAAATGAACATAAAGGACTAAAATTAACTGATCTTTAAACTTGTGTGAAAAATTACTGAATTCTTAATATGACTAACATAATTATAAGAATAAGACGGACCTTCAAATGCCCTTCGCTTGCTGGAATGCAGAGTGCAGCCACAGACAGAGCAGTTCTTCCGTCGATGTCCTCGTGATTAATATCTGCGCCGTAGTCGAGCATGTCCTCCACTATGTTGGTGTGGCCCATGTAGGCAGCGGCAATCAGGGCTGTGCGACCTTCTTTATCAACTTTATTCACATCTGCGCCCCTTTCTAGAAGTCTCAGGACGATTTTGCTGTGACCGCCCCAGGCAGCTGCCCGCAAGGCGGTCCGTCCATCACGGTCCGCCTGGTCGACCTGGACACCGGCGTCCAGCAGGAGCTCAACGATCTTGATGTGGCCTCCCCAGGCGGCAGACCTCAAAATTGTCCACCCGTCATTGTCCACGTGGTTGACTGAAGCACCGGACTCAATTAGATTTCGTACCGCCTCGACGTTACCTTGACGCACTGCAAGGCTCAACGTAGTCTGTCCAGCTTTGCCGGCCATGTCGACTCCTTCCGCTCCTCCTCCTCCTGGAATTCCTTTACTAACTGTGTTTTCTTCAACCTGGAATGTTGAATTAATAAGCAATCTCTGACTGGCATCATCGAGATCTTCATTGTCAACTGCTTCGTCAAAACTCTTAGCCGTTCCATGCTCACTGCCAGTGCTCTTCAACAACAAGCTGTTGCTCGCATGAGCAATCATTGTGTTGGCAAGAGGCGGCTTTGCACCCGTGGCCAGCAGAAGCTTAACTACGCTTTCGTCCTTCAGAAGCCCAGAGGACAGGCTGTCCTCTACCTTGGCGCCACTTACCAAGATCCAGAGTGCAAGGTGGTACAGCTCGAAAGGTGGCAAAAGGTTGCTCTTGGCCAAATGAAGAGCAAAATCCTGCACCTCGAGCGAAGTAAGGCTGGGCGCATGGAGGGTGAAGCTGAGCGCAAGCATCGCGTGGCCTTCGGCAGTTGCACACAGGTACTTCTGGGTACAGTGCTTGATGTCCATCAACCACTCGGCAAAGCTGTGATGGAAGAGGATCTTTGTTCCGTCGCGACCCTCGATGAGAATCTTCGAAACAATTTCCATTCTTTCGTGAAATTCCTCAAACGTCAGAGTCGTGTTTCTGGTCAGCATACAGCTGTACAGTTCCATCTCGGTCAGTGGCCGACGGGCGGCAAGGATGACGTTCAATATCGGAAGCACTCGTTCAAACTGATTTCCAAGAAAGATGCGCTGACACAGCCACAGGTAGAGGCCGTTAAGAGTTCCAGGAATTTCTCGTATCTCACGCAGGAGAATAAAGTTCTCGACGACGCCGTCTAAAACCTTTTCCAGGTAGAGGAAGCATCCATTGCACTTGATGTGCAACTGGTTCAAGGTCTCGGCCGTCTCTCGGCTCAGGTGCTGCCGCAGTCGATCCTCTTTGTCGAGCCGACTCAGGATGTACTGCTGCACGTCACGGATGACGTGGGACTTTCTCAGGTCGTCGAGACCTATCTTTCGAAATCCAGTGAACATCCGAGTGATGGCCTTGCTCTGCTTGCGAGCCGTGCAGACGAGCAGCAGCCACTGAGGAAATAGATGATGATGCCTCCCGAGCAGGTCTGCAATACTGCTGCTCACCTCCTCCGACTCCATCCTCGTCTGCTGGTAAGACTCGTCTACCGAGTCAACGATCACAAAAAGATTCTCTGGCGGAGGAGCGATCGAAGACAGCGGAACAAGGACACCGGCTCTCAGTGCAGCGTCTGGATCTCTTTCGCAGGCCGTAGGATCAAGGACCGCCTGAATGGCTGCGTCTTCTATCAATTCGCGGAACCCATGGACTAGAGAGCTCTTGTATATCTGGTCGATTAACGACAGTACAAAATTCGACAGCATAAGCGTTTCGGTGTCGTGTGCCTGGCAGAAATAGTGCGCGAGTATTCGCTGACTAAGAGCGCCCTGCTTGCCGTAGGGGAATGTAGGCCACACCATTTCACAGCAGAGGGCGGTCTTTCCACAACCTGGCCCTCCCATAATGAGGGTTCCACAAGTCTTTGCTGAAGATCGGTTTTCAAGACAGTGAACGATCTTGCTGAACACCCAATCACGGCAGAAGAACCGCTTTCCCTGCAGAAGGCTTGACGTCATTGTGGCCCCGTTGGTTAAGTGATCAGTTCAACTGAACAGTCATTCCAATCAGACTCTGATAATCTGATTCTGGAAGAGCAGAAAAACTATTTTAAAGATAAATTCAAATGAAATTGCCAATAATAAATATGCAAAATGAAAAATTACGCTACAGTGTAATTCATGATCAACACCTCCCAGAGTTTCACAATGATCAGCAGCACTGCTTACTTGTTTGCTTCTAAAAACATGTAATTTAACAATTTACAAATTCATTTGTATAACAACAATCAGGCAACTAAACAGTCAATGCAAGATCAAGGCATATGCTGGGCCTGATGGTGCCGATATAGAATACAACTGACATACACAACCAAATACAAAGCACATGGGTCAAGAAAAGGCTTCTAGTGCCTCTCAATAGTTCACTCACAAAGCATCAGCTTGATGCTGAGATGTGCCATCTACCCACTTTTAATAGGAGATGAAGATAATGTATCCTGAGAATTCATATTCCACTGGTACATAATAAGCAATATGATTGTTGAGGAACCTTACTAACAATGCAAAGAAATGGCCTTATAAATTGAGCACATGTATTTAGACAACGGGAACATGCTTTCTAAATCACCAGCTTTTGGAAAGCAAAATGAAGGCTCTCGGATTCAGTGCAGAGCTTTTCTTTCTTCATGAATTAAATTTTCTCATAAAATTCCAATTTCTCTTACTTATAGAATTAACAGCAGGAAATTTTGCCCCAAAATCATTACACTTTCAGGACATTTCCTTCCTGGTTAATATGATGATTCACTCCTAGATGTTTGCCTACTATGACATATCATTCCCTAGTCTGGACAATTTGCCCCCTGCTACAATTATATGGAGAACTGCTACATGACACATAGTTTCAATATCAAGGCATTTTATAAGATAATATTTGTGGAAGTATGATAACTGTATACAGAGAAAGTCATCTGTACAAACTGACTTAGGAAAATCAGAGTAGCGCCCTATTCACCTTGTGTCTTACTTATTCGCTTCAAGTTCTTATCCTTATTATTATTATTATTATTATTACTACTACCAGACAATATCTTCAGCACAATAGATAAGACTAAGGTCCAAGACAAGAGCGCTTAACATGTGGAGTCAAACCCTATCTTAAATAAATATGTTTTTAAGTTTTTGCGGAAGGATTCAGCTGAGGCTGCCTTGGTAACGACGCCAGGTAACTCGTTCCATAGGATCGGGTTAGCTTTGGAAAAGGACCCATCACCGAACACGGGGTCTTCGATGGCGGGAGGACGACCAGTTTCGTTTGTTGGCCCGACCTGAGTCGTGATCTCCGCTCATTCATGGTTGTTCGCTGGACCTGCGTAGTGAGGTATTCAGGACAGGAAGGGTCATGAAGTATGCGGAAGTGAACCAACAGCGTTTGAAAACAATCCGCTGTCGAACACGGAGCCAGTGGAGGCGGTCCCGCAGCAACGGTGAGGTGTGGTCACTCCAACGGCAGCCGAAAATGACTCGGGCGGCCAGATTCATTACCGACTGCAGGCAACACAGCTTGCTATCTGGTAGGCCTAACAGGATACTGTTACTGTAGATTATATCCTTATATTGTATCATCATGCGGTTCGTCTAGGCCGGGAGTGAAAAGTCCTGAAGTTGAAATGTCTCAGTAGTGAAACATGTAGCAACAACTTCATCATCCCCATGAGGGGAGGGTAATTTCTTTTTTTAATTTCTTTTTTTCTTTTATTTTCATTTCTTCAAGACTTCGTATTAGTGTAAAGCGCTCTAGCCTTTGACTTTTCGTTCATGTTTTTGCGCTATATAAATTGACTTTTTAACCTAACCTAACCTAATGATGATCAGAATATGATTACATTCATAATAAAATCACGAATGTATTATACACAAACGGATGATAGAATCTAGATTCTCCGTAGCAAGTGTCAAATACCGACCGAGAAAAAATTTCAAGAGACGGAAATATTTCGGAAAAATTGCCCCACAATCTGGAGCACAGTCAGTTGTCTCCCGTCCAGCGACGACGACAGCGTCCATACATTAATTACAGCGAAGCGTCGAACCTACGGACAGTCTTTTCCACTCTCTTTCGCGTCCGCTTCCATTCGCCGGTCGGTCATCGACGTTCTCGGGGGTCTTATCGGTGCCGTGATCGTCGACCGAGGGCAGAAAGACGGCCTCGGTGCTGGCAAACGCCAGAGAAATCCACCGACGATCCGCTTATTATTATTACCGTCGTCGTCTCATCGACGCAACGAAACACTCCACAAAGCCGGAGAGGGGGAGGTGCAGGAATAGGGGCGGAGTGTCCGCCGAGGGCGGAGTCATGCATTATTCATTAGAATGAATCATACTTTAGTAAGTAAGTAAAATCTCGTGAATTTACATAGCGCTTTGATATAGCACAACAGTAGCTGCTTATTCTTAGGCGCTCAGCCTTTTTAAAAATAGCTATGGGAAAGGTGAAATATCGGCCAGGCAATAGTCAATATCCGAAGGGCTAACATGCATACTTAAATACATAGCAGCTCCAAGCATAGCAGAGACTATATTGGTATTTTATAACGCTCGATTTTGTTCGTTTGCTGACTTTCTTAATGCTTAGCATAATGTCAAAATGCGAAATGCGCACTTAATATTAGGTCGATTATAAGGCTAAATGTTCACTATTGATAATGGTTCTAGGAGAAATTAATGACAGACAAGACAGTTGGCGTAACAAATCACACAATTCGCCAGCATTCTGAGTTCACCGTACCCATTAATTATCTCCAAAGTCTTATAAACCATCAACCATCTCGTTCTACAAGACATAAGCACATAGCCACATATATAAATATCACTACAATTACTCAAAAAATTACATTACATTGTTAGATTTATTACGATCTTTTCTGGTTGGTGGTCACGTGACATAACATTGAGCTTAAAACGATTTTGTCATGTTTGTGTATTATGAAAATGTTATTTTTCTATTTTAAAATGTTGACATTTTAAAAGACTTCATGCTGAAAGCGACTACAAACATAGCGCAGGTAGCTTTTTAACGACAGCTGTTGCTTGATTTTCTGCCCCGCTGCCTCGTGGGTACACTGACCTTTGCCTGGCCGACAATCCGCCTTGCCCATGGCTATTTCAAGAAAGATTAAGCGCATAAGAATAAGCAACTACTACTGTACTACCCAAAGGCGCTATATAAATGTGCGGGATTTTAATTAGTATTTTCAGTAGTCGCTTGACAAATTTGTAATGTAATGTAACTAGGCATGTATATGGGGTGTGATTCCTCACTAATTCTGACTTGAGACAAATTAATCAGATTGTTTTCCCATGAGATTGAATTGCTTTGTCTCTAATTTAAACTTTTTAACGCAGCAGAGATTATACTAAACCACTTAAAACCCAGTTATGTTGATTATTATTATTAGACAAAATAGACACTTTCTTATTTCTTCTTCTTCTTCTTATTATTATTATTATTATTATTATTATTATTATTATTATTATTATTATTATTATTATTATTATTGCAACTATTATTGCTATAGTATTCATGACAACGGCAAATTGCAGTTGTGTCTGGTGCTCCAGTACCAGGACTTTTGGGTATTGGTTATGAAAAACTTCTGTCATGCTATTCTGACATATAGATGATCATTATCTGATATTCTTATTGATAGAAAACGAACAGCCATTTCGACCAACACTAAACTAGTTTGATAGGGGTTATGAAAAATCACGCAGCTTCTAAGAGTTTGTGTGAAGAAATATTTGTAGACTCTAATATTAGAGTAAACACCACCCTACATATTCAATTAGCCTTTGCTAGTTGCACATGAAATCAGCCGGACACAGAACTAGTCATCGCTTTTCCATTACTGATTCAATTTCAAGGTCTCTTAACGTGTGACAGAATTAATCTATGGTCTCAGCTATAATTAATCTGCTTTGTGTTGTTTTGCCAGGATGACTGCCAATGAAGTTTCTATGCAAGACTCTGAGGAGTTAGAAGGCAGAGATGATCACCAGATGATGGCTTCAGGTGATGGTGTCATTGGCTCAGATAAAATCAACAACATTTCATTTCATGGCAGTGAGAGTAAGGTGACTGCATTGAAACTAACTGACTTTGATGCTGATGAAATGCGTTGTGCCATGCTGACAAGAGTGGCCGATAGTGACGCTTTCTTTAAGCATCAGTTAATTACAGATCCTGACCTTACATTTCAGGAAAAGCTTACAATTTCATCAGAACTTTTGGACGGCAAACCTTCGGTATTTTTATCGCGTTATGGAAAATACCTCATAGAAGACGATCTTGCTTACTTTAACAAACTTCGAGGTGATTATATGATAGATTTTCATCTGGACAGCTTAAGCCAACGATTTCATGCTGCTGCAGAAAAGAGCAAAAAGAAAGTGAAAAATCGAAGGTAACAGAAATAGCAACTGTTTAAATTAACTAAGAGATGATGACACCGCAGTCTGGACATGTATAATTTATTGCCACATCCAGGTCATGATAAAGGACCCCTGGACAGAAAATCACCATTACCTGTACTCTTCTAATTTTCAGCCTTTTCTGCCAAAACTAGACTGAGGAGCAATCAAGTTCCACAAGGATTTTGTATTAATATGAAAAATATTTAATGCTTTGATAATTTACTAAGGAGAATTTTTTCAAAGTATTATTAGCAGCTCAATAGTTGGGAACCAGAATTGGCCAGCACCCCAAAGGTTTGTGGTTTGCTGTTTTACAAGATTTTATGGTCTTCAAAATCAAGCATCCAAATTTGCTCTACTTTTATGCTCTATTCAGCACTTTTATCAGGAATTGAGATATTGTAATTTCAGTTGTCATTCTTTGTGGAGTATTGTTAATGTGAAATATATTGCTTGATGTGATGGTATTCTTGGTCAATGTAACATTCTTGTGTGAAGGTTTGAGGCGATGCGACGCCTGATACTGGAGGGAGAATATTTTAGTGTTGAGGAAATGAAGAGAAGAGATCCGCTTCTTTTTGAGGAGATGATTGGAAAATACCAGACGAATGAGGATGTTGCAGAGGCAGTGGCAACAGCTGATCTCAGTCTTTCCGAAGTTTTGCTTCGGCATTTGCAAGCCGTTCAAAACAACGAACTTTATGAGCAGCAGCAGCAGCAGAGCAGAATTATTGTACGTGTACTTCAGTTAACTCATCACTGCCATTACCACCACTGCCATCGTCATCATCATAATTGTCGTCATCATCATCATCATAATCATCATCATCATAATCATCATTTTCTACATTTTAATTTTCTTTTTTGATAGAACTATGAATAAAGGTTTTTCAACTGAAGTTGCAATATTCTTAATTGTAGCCATTTCTTACTAGATAAGCTAGAATCAAATTCTATTTTGAAGCAAGCCTCAACTGAAGAATTTGACTCAGAAGATGAAGATGATGATAATGAAATGGATGAAGAGAAAGAATGTGAAAAGGATGGTAATCGCTTTCTTTGTTTCTTAAGGTACTATGATATTGTTGCACTGAAGCACTGGCCTATTTAAAGCAATGTCAGTCCTGTGTTCACTGTGACAAACCAGTTGTCTGTCATGCATATGTGTATATCCAACTGCTGTGTCATGTATTTTTACTATATAGTTATATAGTCTTAGTTAGCATTTCATTGCTAATCATGCATCATAACTTGACACTTACACAGGCTTTATTTGTTAGTATTCAAGTCGTCACCAAGGTGTCTTTGTATATTCTGTCCTTCTGTTTCAGTTCTGATAATTATGGCGAATTTGTTTGTGACGATTCTTCAAACTGCAGTCAGATGTGACATTGAAGGACTGATCAAGTCGCTAATGTCATGATCATATCTCTTGTAATTTATTTGGCATTTTGTTCTCTTGAGTTAGTTTTCTTGTCATTTGTTGGTTTTCTGCGTTTCTTTTGTGAAGATGAAGAGAAACTGGTGTTAAAGAATGAGTTTGTTGAGATAATGCAGCAAAGGTTTCTAAATGGTGAAGACATGGAATTTGATTACCAGTGAGTTTCTGTCTTCAATATAATGTACAAGTATTCAAACAGATTTAGTAAAATTTCTTTTCTGTTATAACTAACCACAATCTTGAATTTTGCCTTTCATTGGCTATATTCATTCTTGGGCTTTTGGAATAAATTGATATCCTTTATCTCTGCGCCTATCCACAGTTCCATCCAAATTTCAAATCATTGAGATGAAATATTTATGATGGACCTATTTACTATAAGTGGCCTTTTGTAATGTATTGTTACTAGAAATTTAAAAGGTTTTCTTTGTTATATTTCACTATTGGTAATATAAGGTGTGTTTTAACACTGTATGGATTGGAATTGTCTTTGAATCTTACATTAAGCAGGCTTGTCAGGATTAGTCTCCCCAAAATAATTTTATTCCTAAACATATCTTTATTACTGGTATGCACTAGATATCATCATCATCATCATCATCATCATTTATGGCATGTCTCCCTGGAGCGTAGCTGTCTCCACGATATGTCGCCAGTTCATTCTGTCCTGTGAGTGGAGGGCTCTGGTGTGGTCATCGCCTGGTTTGGACCTTGCAACATGTCCAAATAGGCACAGTCTACTGGCATGAATTCTGAGTTTAATAATAATAATAATAATAATAATAATAATAATAATAATAATAATAATAAAAATAATATCCCAACTGATATTTAATCTATCTTTCAAAATAATAATTTCATTTCAATTATAGGACTTTATATTCAATCAACTGTTGTCCAGAGTATATGCCCCCATCAACTGTTGCAGTGGCTGGAAACCAGGTGGAGGCAGTGCAGTTCTTCAGCTCAGGAGGCAGGAGTCCAGTCCCCAATGATTTAAAGTGGTTTAGGAGGCTAAGTTAGTCTGTGTAAAATCCACTATAAATTGGGCCCTCGTCCATGCGCTGGAAGACTTCTGCATTGGTCATGTGCAAGATGTAAGGTGCACAAAGCAGACGTTGGAGACACCATTGGTGGAAAGCATTGAAACTCTGGTTCAATGGAGGTGTCACGTCCATGCTTCAGCTCCATAAAGGAGCACTGGTAGAGGTGGTAGACCCGGCCGAGGAGGACCTTAGCCTGGAACTGGATACTCAAGTGCCACATGTATCCATTGAAGGAATTGAAACAGTCACGAGATATGGCAGTCCTTTGGAAGACTCCTGCCTCCTGAGCTGAAGAACTGCACTGCCTCCACCTGGTTTCCAGCCACTGCAACAGTTGATGGGGGCATATACTCTGGACAACAGTTGATTGAATATAAAGTCCTATAATTGAAATGAAATTATTATTTTGAAAGATAGATTAAATATCATTTGGGATATTGGAAATTAGACAAATCATCGTCATCATCATCATCATTGTCATCAGTAACCATGGGCTCAGAGAAGTAGATTATTAATAATTCTTTTTTTTTAACCTTTCCAAATAGTAAAGTTGACAACAACGAAGATTTTGATTCTCTGGAGATGGTCAACAGAGACGAAGAAGATCGCTATTTTGCCGATAGCCCAGATTGTGACTTCAGAGAAGATGATGATGATGATGATGATGATAGCTGACTGTTTTTGTTGACATTCACAGACAACATGAAGTTTCTGCTTTTCAGTGAATCCTACAATTGCAATAATCTTATTCTTCTGAACCTGTACAGATGTTTAATTGAAAATGTGCATTTGTCCACCAATTTGCAAAGAACTCTTTTTATCATAAAAGAGCTTCTAAATATTGTTTACGTCTGAGGAGAGAGAGAGAGAGAGATATTTCTAAGGCATTGGCCTTTTAGAGTGTAAGTCGTTGTTATGGCCTTGCTAAAGAGGGCTGGACAGATAGCTGAGATGCACTAAATAATGAATGCTCTTCACTTAGGTTATAATTACAAATCCTGTATATCCTTGGTAATAGTTGAGGAGGTTATATGGACCCACACTGTCTCTTAAAGCTCCATTTCAGTGAATCGTGGAGATGTTATTATTATGTACTATGTTTTGACCTTGCAACATTGCCAAGGTGGATTTAATAAAGCAATCTTGTATTGTATTATACTGTATTGGACATTATGGACAAGGTCTTGAATTTCATTATAATGATATTCAACTGTAGCTGCATCTAATGCTCGTTAACATAATTGAATCTTGTTGGAAGCAATAATTTAGACCAGCTGTCTGCAAAACCACATTTGACTGATGAAGATGTTGGTCTGTGGGATCCATTCCCAGCAGAAATATTTGACAAATGTTGAAAAAGCCCTGCACCATTTACATGCACACATTTGATTGATGTGAATGGTAGGGAATCGGGCCTATCCTCCATCATATAGGCCTATGATATAAGGGAGTATGCCGGTCCATTTCTATAGCTAAAAGTGGGTATTATAATTTGCACTTGAATGCATTGTAGTCGTAAGACAGCAGCTGATCTACACGGACAAACGCCATCAAATGCTAATCACACCAACTGTAAAATTTATTTACACATTTTAAAACAATGAACAGCAATTATCACGCATATCTGCACACAAGACCAGTCACACAAACATTTATTCTTAAACATGAAATAATTGCATGGAGTTCAAATTGCATTACTGGAATTACATTCATAACTACATATGTCAACCAGAACTAAGGCTCAATCAATCAATCAATCAAACACTGAAAGCTGTTGGCTTTCATCAAGAAATTATGCACACAACAGCCACACATTTCCACAATCAAGAGGCTTTAAATCCTACTGCAGTTGCACACTTACCAAATATGGCAAAATATTAAAAAAAACTGCTTTAATGAAAAGAAAACACACTTTCCTGCCTGAAACACTAAAGTGTCTGATCAAATTCTCAAATACATGACGTCAAGCTAAATATGTAAACAACAAGTTGGCCACAAGTTGCAGTGCCAAAAATTTACAAGTGCTATAGTAATGAGTTTTTTTACAAGCTTCTTATGAATATGCCACAGGTTCAGCTGGATTTAATAACAGAACAAATGAGCTGCAATGTGTTTCTCTCAAAGCAATGTCTCAAGCAATCTACATGAAGTGAATAATAATACTATTATTACTATTACTCATTATTAAAAATTAAGGTACTGGTAGCAATAATAAAAATGTACACAAACTATTAATTTTTGGTACAAAATGTGAAAAACACTCAACACAAGTAGGCCAATTAAGAGTGTCTATGTGTAGCTATGACATTGTTAGGTATCTATTAATAAGGATTCTTTTTATATAATAGCAGGCTTCATTTTAAAACATATAAAGGACCTGGCGTGCTAATGATAACAGTAAATGATTCAAAGGATCCTAACAAAATCACTGCAAAAATGCTGCTGCTGTACTGGGTACAAATGTTGTGCAGCTATGGGGAACGTGCAGAGGCATTTATGCAGATCATGTGAAGGACTCTAACTAGCCTTACATATAAGCTCCATGGTTATCACATAACAATGTGAACTGGTGGAACTGTGGACAATGGCAGAGTGGGTTACGTGCTGGAGCGTCAGGCTGACGGAGCGAGTTCAAGCCCCGTTAAGTGCCCCTAGTGGCTTTCACACAGGCAGTAATGCCTTCTAAGCCACTTTCAATCAATCATGCAAAGGTACACATTGCATAGAACAAATATTTTGCTATCAATGAATTGAAAATAGTTTAAAAAATAAATTGCAAAGAAATGTAACTAATAAATACAGAAGAAATACAGTTAACTGCAGTCACAGTAACTCACTGCTAGCACACGTGCTACAATGAAATGAACAAATGAGAATATACAGAGCTTTTATCATTACTGCAACTCAAAATGTAAATCCAGTATGTATGAATAGAAATTTATATATTTGTGTATACATGCACATACATATTATATATGCATAGTTCTTCAGATCATGTTAATACTTAAATTTTAATATGCTTCATATGCAGGCTAACGTTAAATTGTCTTAAAATTCATTTTGCAAATGATATCAGCAAAACGTACCCAAGACGACTCCAGCATTGCATTCAGAAAGAACAACAACCCATTTAGAAATATTGCAGATTATTTTTAGATCATTAACAATTAGCAATTTGACTGTCTAATTTACCATGAGAATACATTTTTCAAAGACCATCTTGTTACATGTTTTAAGACTACTCTGTTGTTGATGACATACATTCTGATATTTTACATCTTAATGTTTGAACAGAAGTACATTTTTCTGTTCGAGTCTTTGAACAAAAATTAAAAAACAATAAGAAGCAGCATTGTCATAAGGCATAAAAACACAACTACCAGTTTGCACCAGGATATAGCAACTCACATTGAAACAACAACTACAAACAGCCTAAATCTGCTTGTGCTTAAGATGAGATCAACAGATGAGGCAAACACTGAGTAAACACATCATAGACAAGCAAATAGTATCAACAGCACCTACAAAACACACAGAATTCATAAATTTTGCACACGAGTCTAAAGCCCCAAAGCAAAAAATATTCCAGAGACAACAAATAAACTGCCCGCATCGTCTACCAATTACATTTCAAAATAGGCAACACAATGCAACTGAGAACATACGATTCAAACAAGAACTAAAAATAACATTAAATTATCCTGCATCGTAGTTCAAATATGTTTGCCAAAAGACCGTTGAGAAACCAAATCTACAGAATTAAAAAGCTAAAAACCTTTTCACTTGTAAATTTGCAATCTCTGATCCATTGGTTGTTGAAAATGTAAGAGGCGAACGTTTTTGCCTTTTATCTAAAATGTTTATGCCATAAGTTTTTAAACACCCACAGAGCATCTGTACTTGTCTTGGCAGGGAATGACATGTTTTGATTTATTAATGCCTAAAAAAACAAATATTTATACAAAGTAAATATTCGTGAAAACATTCTTCACCAGATAATTTACAAAGGTGGGTGCAAAAGCAAAAATTATAAATCCAAATCTTCCTAGAAGAGAGTTACATTTCAGCTTTGCTGAATTATGACTGCAAAAACATAAGAATTAAATTTTATTAAAAACTTTCTCCACATCCTCAGTTAAAGCAGAAAATTCAAAATGTTTAAGCTTCAAGAGATTATTTTAAATAAACATCAAGAGTTATTATCTCTTTAGAAAAAATTGCATTGTCACTTAGCAAAACATAAGAGACAGACAAGATTACATGAAAATAAACATCATTTCTCAATTACCATTTCTAACAACCAATACCATTAGGATAACAAACCAAGAAAGGACCCCCACTTTAAAATTACTCCTAATGGACCCCAATAAACAGGTAAGAAAAGCACAAAAATTCATAAAATAGAGGTTTGAAAAATTATCACAGAAACATCAAACCAATATATCTACATTAACTAAGACAACTGAACTGATGGAATTGATTGTTTACCTGGGTAGCTAACCGTAAAATAGATTTTAAAGGGAATTGTTTGAATATTTAAATGCAAAGCTATTCTCACAATCTCATCATCACAACAAACACTAAGCATAATTAATAATACACATTGGCCGTGACTACGGTGAAGTGTTGAATTGAGAATGGCAGAATGATCCAAGGATTTTCAGACTCCTAAATCGAATAAGATTCATCATCTCCTCTAACAATGCAGGTTAATAGCAACGTCACTACAATGCACAAGGCTCCTGAAAATACAGAGAGAGAGCGTTGTGTCTGGATGTCGATCTACACTGGACGATGATGATCTGCCGGTTTCTCCTTTCTACAAGACGTCTTAGTTGTTTCGTGCTTACGCACGGCTACCTCCTCCGCTGGCATTGGGGCTAACCTGGGAGCCTTCACTTCCTTGACTTTTGCTGTGTGTTTCTCTTGAGCAGGTGAATTAAAAGCCTGGAGATTCTTCCTGGCGCTGCTACTGACACCAGAAGAAACGACCGGTGCCTTTGCTTCCGCTGCGGTTAAACCAACTGAACTTGTTCTGGCTGTTGAAGGCTTCTGTATATCGACTGCTTGACACACGCCACGTTGGACTCTTCTAGAATCCGAGATCCCTCCAACGACAACCAGGCCAGAATCTCCAACGGTCATAGAATCCTGACACTTGATACCAGTCGCGTTGCACGAGTCAACTGCGCATGTCTCAACACTCAAAGGTTTCAAGAACTTTGCCTCATTTGATGTCTTCAGTTCATCCCCTTTGCCTTTGTTTATCGCCACAGGCCCATAGCTGCTAACCCACCGACCAGAGGAGATCTGAGTAGCACTTGTACCGATGCCCGATTCTGTGGTCTTCCTGTCTGACGAGCAAACACGCTCGGCATTCGCACCGACATTCAACTTTGCCGCCCTTTTGTCCGACGCTGCAGCCAAGATCTTCTCTTCGAGTCTTTCTGATCCACTGCTGATCGATCGTTCAATACCTGTACGATCTTTGCCTCCGGCCACGTGCCGCTGCTCGTCCCAGGAAAGAGCATTCCGCTCCGTCTGCCGACAACCACCGGAAGAGAACCTCCTCTCTGGGGACAGTGCTCGACGAAGAAGAGGCGACCCCGACTCACTGGACCTCGCATGTGAAGTCTTTCGACCCTGCAAATGCGAGGACAGAATGGCCTGCGGCTGGGCTGGATTGTACAGCTGCGTCATGTTGGAGATACCGGGCTGGTGAAGGCCAGGTGCGGGGTGGCCGTGCACCAGCATCAGAGGGCTTGGACTTCTCGACGGGGAAGTTGCAAGCGGAGACGGCGACGGAGTTTTTACCAACGGTGACAGCGGATTGTTATGACAGGACTTGTGGCGACTGTAGGACGACCGGTTTATGACCAGCTTGTGCTTGAGGCCGTGAAGGGAACTGGGCCGACTGAATGGAGTCATGGTATTTGCAGGTGAGCCAGGTGTGCTGGAACCAGGAGAACTGCTAGAAGAATTTTCAGTTGAATGCACAGAATCTGAGGTCTGCAACCAGTTACTGACGATGTTTAAGGGCTTACAGGATTTCTTTTGTGTTGGTGGGTCTGGCTGACCTTCAACGAGACCCAGGGACCTTCTGTAGGGCGACATGGGAGAACCCAACTGTTCCACTTTACGACTGCTCAATCTCTTAAACAGAGACGACCCTCTGCGCCTGTCTTCAACTGTTTTGCGAGTTTTCCCACCTTTCCGAGCCATCTTGTCAACGACATGTGACGCTGTCTTCCGGTTGCCAATTCGGATGGACGTACTGCTAAGCGGAATGGTCTGTATTATTATTCGATTTCCACCGGAAAGAATCAGATGCACAAGCTCAATGTGCAGCAATCCCTGCACTGAAGTCCCGTTGACGTGAGTGATCAGATCACCGGTGCTAAGACCGGCCTCCATAGCAGGACTGCTGGGCTCCACAGTCTACAACATAGATACAGTTAAAACCCTTTCACTATACAGTGTATTTATTTCACCAAAATACATACATACAGAAATCAAAACGAACAAGTATAACTGAGCTAAATTTGAAATCACATCAGAATAGAGGTGTGCATGAAGGCTGACTGTTGTCCCCATCTCCTCCCGTCCCCGCAAAGCTTTTCTCCATCCCCACCCCGTCCCCATTGACTTAAAATCCATCCCCACACCATCCCCTCGTTTCTTTCGCCATCCCCGCATTTTGGTGCCCATTCCCGCCCCCGTTCTCCCCCTCCCCCAATGCAGCTGAAACTGGCACTGTTAACTCCGATTCTTACCTGTTGTGCTTATCAAGTACGCTCAAGTTCTCAAATGGCTCTCTACTTCATTCCAGGTCTGAGTTCAGCACACAGCCCTTATTGTCTACCAACTGCATACTAACAATGGAAGCCAAGTGATCCAATAATTCAATCTTACCTAACAGTTCAATTTCATGGCCTTTGAATGTTAAAAAATCCAAAGAAAAACACATATATTCCTGTAGTTAATATTGGATCTCCCATAACTATTTGACAAGGGTAAACCATGCTCACCCTTCCTACAATCTGGTCACCAAGAATACATTTTCACTCGGCCACAAAAACACTAATGCTGACTAAACCTGGAAACAGTCACAATTAACTACTGTCTCTTCTTCTAAGCTGTTTGAAATCCAGTGGCATTCATTTACTCATTAGTCCAATTAGCATGCATCAAAACCCAAATCTCAACTTAGAAACCATTTCATTACAGGCATTAAACACACACACATACAGAGTTCTATAGATATAGTTCTGTGCAACAAGATGTGCACAAACTTACCACAACTAAGTGATGGATTGTGTAGTACTCGGAGTATCCGCAGTAAACGCGAATCGCCCGGAGTGTGAAGCCGTATCCACGAGGTCCTTTCTGAATGACAATGCTCGGCCTAAGAAGCTTTCCCTCAGGAATTTCACCAGATGGAGAGCTCGTTCCAGAACAAGGTGAGCGGGAGCTTGAAAACTCAGGTAATTCATCTGTTAAATAAACATCAGAGGTTTTTTCTCAAGTTATTCATTCTTCTTTAGTAAATGTAAAAGAGGCAGAAGTCACATGCCAAACTGGCTTCCCTCCTCCTCCTCCTCCTCCTCCTCCTCCTCCTCTGATTAAATCACAAGATAACCAATAATGATGCTTTTAAGAGGAATGCTGATCATAATCTGTGTAGAAGTAAATTAAAAAGTGCAACTGAAGGAAATAAATTGTAAAACAACTCTGAGCAGAGCCACTTATTGACAAGGATGAACAAAGACATGAAACTCTTGACCAAAAAGCAACAAGATTTCACTCTGTGAATGACTGAGAGGGTCTCCTGAATTCCCCTTTGAGCAAAGGAAAGTTTATAAGAAAAACTGTTCAGGGAATACGCAGCTTTAAGCATTTCCCAGATCCTCTCTAGTCTAAATGAAGACATGGATCTGAAGAACATACACTGAAAAACCTACAGTGTGCCATGAATCAGAAACACAAAAGACTTTGTATCATAAAACTAAAATAAAGGTCTCACAGGCAACATGTTCTCCAGTCCGTGGTGGCATCAACAGGCTCAGTGTAGATTTGGAGACTGTCTTTGCTGTCGATCTGCCTGCGTTCTCTTTACCACAGTGAAACACCTTGTCTGGCTCATTTGCCAGCGGCATTGCAGGTGCTGACTTAGAAGAAGGAGTGAGCGGTTGCAGGGGACCCAAAAGGTCTTCGTCCTCCTTGTCTTTATCGTCAGTTAGACGTTGCTCTGAATAAGAAAATGTGTTAATTTTTAAATGCTGTTATTCAATCCCAAACTGACATTTCATTAACTGCATATCAAGTACAAGTATTACTACAACTAAAGACTAAAGTCAATATTATCAGAAATATCTAAAACAAAGAAGTAATTCACAGGATGATAACATTGTCTAAATGCTCACCACTTAAGCCGCTGTTCTCAATGGAAATTGAGAATTTTGGGATCTCTGACACGGCAGAAGTGTGCTTTAGATGCCGTCGCCGAGATTGGGCGGTGTCCAGATTACACAAGCATTTGCCATCTCCTGAATTATGATCACTTGCCTTGCTACAGTTAAAATTTACAACTGAAATTCAATAATGTTACAATGCTCACAATAACTGCATAACTCTGACATAAACATCTATGCTGTGCCTAACTCAAATTACAAACAAAAACATGGTCTACAATACTCCAACAAATTAATGTTTATAACAGCATCCTCATATTCCATAAAATGCAGAGTGGAGAAATGCCTAAAGATAGACCTAAGCCTGTTAGAAGTAAAACCAGATGGAAGGAATGACTACTGTCAAAGGATGACACAAGAATTGACGAGTGACAGAAAGATGAAGGCATCAGAGCAAAGATGACCCAATCTCCCTCTATAGATCAAGTTTCTTCCAGTACTTCTGTAACTATTTTATATAACTTCCCCCAAAATAAAAAATCCTACTCTTTCAATATTCTCAATATATAAATAAATAAATATATATGTAAGTATATACAGAACTGCTCAAAAAATGTTGAACGCATGTGGATTTCAAAGCAAAACGAAATTTAAGGTTTGTTAGAACATTGCAATCACAACAAAGAACACCAATGCTGTATTTTTTCATTAATGATACTATTCTATGATTGATGTACAGAAGGCGATAGATATGCAAAAATTCAGAAGAGGGTTAAAACGAATTTCATCCACTTTTTCTTGTGTCCCATCTTCATTGCATCAAACCATAATAGAACAGTCCGAGTGTTCGAAATGCCACGAAAAATTGCGCTATGCCAAACAACACTATACAAAGTCTTCCAGAAATATATTATTTGTCAAATGTCTACAAAGTCGATCGAAAGATAAGAGGAGTCTTAAGACAGCTGGTTTCTTGAATCACAGATATTACACCACAAAAATATTATAAAATTGATACCCTGTTTGACATTGGCCTGCAGAAAACTAGTCCTACAGTAGGCCTACTATTCCTATAGATATGGCAAAAATTCAGAAGAGTGTTGCATCAAACCGTACTAGAATAATCAGTATATTTGGTCTCACTTGTTTTCTAGAGCGTTCAAAATGCCACGAAAAATGGTCAACTATTTTTGCATATCTATAGCCTTCTGTACCTTCTGTACATCAATACATCAATCGTAGAAAAGTATCATTAATGAAAAAATATAGTAGAAAAAAATGTTTTTCTTCGAAATCCACGTGTGTTCACAATTTTTTAGCAGTACTGTATATATATATACACACACACACACACACACACAAGTGGTGAAGCTAATGAAAGATTTTTTCGTTTGAAAGCAAAACTAGCACAAATCTTTCACAAATATATGAGAAATCCAGAAACAGAAATTACTCACGCAACATTCAAATCACTCGATGTCTTTGGATTCATGGCCACTTTACTCGCATCAGCTAAGCCAAACTCTTTAGCTAAAGGTTTAACATCACAGTGGTGCTGTTGGATTTTGTCGATAGAAAGACTCTTGCAGCTGCTGGTCGTCTCACTGGAATTACTCTGATTAGCATTTGGAATGTGAGTTGTGATGGAAGCGTCTTTGTAAGAAACGAAATTAGACGACGCATCAGATGCGTTCTTTGAATGACTTTTAACGATCATAACTGCCTTTCTTTCTTCGTTCTTCTTGAATTCTTGACTCAGTGGCTCCTGTTGCCTGATGACGCCTGGCTTTGGTTCTTTTGACAAAGCATCAGAACCATCTCTGACAATGCCTCCTACACTGCCAACGCCGGCCTTCGAGTCTTCTGCAGACCTAGATGTCAAGGCATCCTGATTGACAGCAAAGGTTTCTGCATCATTGTCAGCCAGTAACTGATTTCCAACAGCCGAAGTCACTTCAGATGCAACACGAGTTCTTTCAATTGCCGTGCCACTGTCCATACAAATCTCTGTCGTATGAGAGAATGGAGGAACATTTTGTAGTTTCTGTATGTTACTCTCTGTACCTAGTGACTGCTTTCCTCCAACAGCTGAAGTCGCTACACTTTTAGCAAATTCACCAGAGCATTCGGCACCTGATTGTTCATCCACACAATGTTCCTGTTGTGAAATAAAGTTTGTAAATAAAATTAGATGAAGTAACAACCTAAATCAACAGAAAACACTTTCACAAACACAGTCATCACATTGATTCAACAACAGTCACAAGGTCTGATGCTATTGTTGCTCATTGTTCTTAACAAATAATAAACCTCATCAATATCACTGGAAAATGCATCTGCCTGTCTGCAAGAAGTTCATTAATTGTATACAATAACTGAAGTATGCACAGTTTAAAGGTCATAACAGTTTCTGATGATTCTCATGAAACCAAATTTCAATAAGAAGAGCAAACAATAAAGAAATTCAGATTTATGTTCTTGTTTCTCAGTCAGAAATGGTCTTAATATGAGTTATCACAGTTTAGTAATCACAAAGTCAGCAAAATATCCATCCATTTATTGAATAATTATCAGCAAAAATCAAAAATTGGAAAAGTTTTTACGTTAAAACCAAAACATACGTTTGACCAGAGAATGAGTTGAATCACAAAAAACTTAGGCATTGCAAGATCAGCGTTGCAGCGAATTAGATAAATCATTTCCAGCTTTTCAAATCTTTGGAGTTAGAAAAACAGAGGAATAACAGTGCAGGTACCTCTCTGAGCTCCTCAAATTTCTGATAGACTTGACTGTAGTGAGGTGAGCAGGAGGAGAAGCTATGGAACATGATATCCTCTGCATCCTCTTCTGTATCCTCTGCCTCCTCCTCATGATTATAGCGATCAGCACGCGCTGGACATATGAAAAAAATCACCACTCCTTAGAACATGCATTAAATATCATAGAAATATAAACCAAACATCCCAAATATAAGCAGCTGCAAGACGAGATAAGTAAAAAACAATGCTCCATGCTGTCCTCTATCTTGAGAAATCAGACCCAGAAAAGCAATATCGGTTACGCTTACAATGAAAATGACCAGCTGTTGTGGCCATCACAGTTAAAGAACTCTAGCACTTCTACAAATCTTAAAACAAATTCTAAATTTAATACACTTTAATGGCAAATAGACTTTGCAATATGACAATTGTATATAATATATATATCTGAGCAAATCTCAAATATACAGCAACTTAAATTTTTACTAAAATCTGACTAAAATATCTCTCTTAAACTCGTAGCCAACTCTTTTGGAATCAGAATAAAAAGCATTTATTCTAATAGACCACTATGTATGCATGCAAGCATGTCTGTATGAATGCATAAATGAATGAATGTATGTATAAATGTATGTATGCATGCATGTATGCATGCATGTCTGTATGAATGCATAAATGAATGAATGTATGTATGAATGTATGTATGCATGCATGTCTGTATGAATGCATAAATGAATGAATGTATGTATGAATGTATGTATGCATGTATGCATGCATGTATGCATTTGCAAGTAGTTTCATCTCCAGTAAAAGACTCATAACAAAGAGACCAATGCATGCAGTTCCACATCAATCATATTCACTGTTATGGCCAAAAGTGTTCAAACATAAAATGCTCTTGTCTATCATAAAAGTAAAAATATAAAATCTTAAGTTTGAGAAGTGTTAATATCAACTGGAATATTACTTACAAATCAAAGTATTTTTGAATTAAATATAATGCAAAATGAATAAGTAGCTATTGTATGTCACACCAAATCAAATATACAACATTTTGAAAGGATGAGGCTAACTTTCAAATTCACTTTACCCTCCTAAGACCTTCAAATTTCCAATGAAACAATTACAATAATGCATTTTAATAAACAATTATTATGGTTTGGTTCTTAGTTTTAAATCACCTTCAACAAGTCACAAAGAATTCTTTAAATGATAGAATTCAAAGACTCAAGAAACAAAGACTGACTGTCGAAGTAGCTCGTGTCCTCTTCGTTCTGTAAATGCGGAACAAATTCTGCTTTCTGCCGCAGCAGAGAATCCCAGTCGACACCTTTGAAAAAGATGTGCTCCTTAACTTCATGCACTCCTCCAGTTCCAAGTCGATCAACAGGATTATGATCCAGAAGATGGACGATGATGTCCTTGGCGTCATCCGGAGGACAATACTCTTCCTCGCCGGGCCATTCAGCCTCTTCTAAAACGTAACATTTGTAGCCAAAGGAATGGAATCACTGCATCTTACCTTAATTCATCGTCATTCAAAGTAATCGATTAATTATCAATTTAAAAATTCACACAACTCTGGGTCATAATGAAAGCAACATCAGCATGACTGTGGCTCAGTCATGCAGAACAATGGCTTGTCTACCAGACATGCATCGACCTATTTTGGGGCAGTAATGCAGAGGATTTTTGTATCTTGAGTAAGTCTTCAAGCATATTATCAATTTAAATAAATGTTCCCAATGAAAAACAAATGAATTCTGTAATTACAGCTGCTCCAACATAAAAATTTTTCATAACAATGCAAACAAAATCTAAATTTCCGGTGATCGGGTTGTTCCAATAGAATTATCAGCAAGACAACTTAAGGGTTAACCACCAAAATGCTGACAGCAAATCCATTCCTTTACCGTTAATTACTTGTGAAAATAGTTCCTCGGGAGTGTCGCCAAAGAACGGCACACAGCCGATCAGGAACTCATAGAGGATGATTCCCATGGACCACCAATCAACCGGTTTACCTGGAAAGCACGATGGAAGGGTGACATCAAGTCTTGCTTTGAAAACCCTAACACTATTCACAATCAATTACAAAATATGTCAATTAATCAAGCAGGTCAAGTGCAAGTACTGTCAACCTATACTGTCAACAAGTACACTGCTTCTATAATCATGGCAGGTCTCTGCTAAGTAAGCTACAGTAGAGCCAACATAGAATACATTATCGTTCATAAAACAGGCCGTCAATTAGCTGCAGTCTAGAGGCCTAGAAAGACTGAGGTGAAGTATGTATACCGTAGCCCTGGCGTAAGATCACCTCTGGAGCAATGTATTCTGGTGTGCCAAAAACTTGTTTGTCCTTGAACTGAGTGCAGTCTTTGTCCAGCGATCCTTCGTACAAGTTTGTCGTCACTGAAATAATTGAAAAATAGTCAGCTAATGCAGCACCAGTGCTAATCAGTAAAATAATGAAAGACTTTTTGTAAATTGGCAATTTAAGTAGATGTTGCTCAAAAAGAAAACATGTGCAAATGTAATGCTATGAATGATGACAAGACCTAGTCCTGTATTTTTACCCAAGAAGGATCTTCATTCAGTAATTTTTTGGCAAAGAATTAAGACTTGGGTGAATTTTAAAAGAGATTTATGAAGAGTCACCAAGCAAAGAGAAAGTTTCCACGAGAAAGCTAAAGCCATTCAAATAGCAATAATGATTAAAATCATAGCAACAGTTCAATGACCTTAAATGTCTGAAAGCATCATGAAGCAAAGAGCTCTACATCAGGACAGAAATAATGACAACTGACTAGGCTCCTGTCCTAGCGTCAGGAACCGTACACTGTGACTAAGAAATCAATCAAAAGTACCACAGATCCATCCATGACAATAACCAAAAAGCAGGAAGAAGAACTGGCAATATCCTAAGTGCCTTCAAATGACACGTACATTAGACAACTCATCTGCCAACTAAACAAATGGTACAAATATTTCACTTTTAAGGAAGTAAAAAACTTCATCTGATTCATGACCAAAAAATCAATAATAAAAAGCAACAAGAAAGACAACAGCTATACATCTCCTAAATGATTCTGAAAGTTCACTTTAAAAATCCCAATAATATTAACAATGACAGGGCAGATAATTAATCCTTCCACCATATTTATGATCAGTGTTCACCAACATTTCCATCTCTGCACAGACATTCACTACAACATATTTCAAGTGAAGTCGAAGTCAACCCACTGAAAAACATATTAAGATCTAAATGAACAGATTATTCACTTACAGTTCATCAATCCCATCTTGGACAAGCCAAAATCAGTCAGTTTGATGTGCCCCATCAGAGTTATCAACAGACTACAAAGTAAACAATGTAAATAAGTAAGCAAGTCACTATATGTGACAGAGAGCTTCATCATGCAAAACAGATATTATAATTCACTAATCCAATTGAAACAACATGCAATATTATTAAGCCAATGATAACCAAACTGAAGATGAAGAGACCTGTATAACACACAAAGACCACTGTTATAACTCATCTAGTGTAATAACTAATCATCAGGTCACTGCAGCATTCTCCAATGCAATCATCCAGCAAGTGTTGAGTGAATAATACAGAAATCCATCGTCAGGTCAACAACAGAGAGTCTCTAAATAAATTTCGATCGATCAAGACTCACTTGTCCGGTTTCAGGTCTCTATGGACAATGCCGAAGCTATGCAGATACTCAAGCGCAAGTACGGTCTCTGCAAAGTACATCCTGAAACAGTCGACAAAGAACACACAGTTACAGAACGCAAAAGGTCTTCTAAGACAAAAAACTTAATGTCACAGAAACTGCAACAGAGTCACAATCACAAAAGACACGGTTCAGACTGACGTACAAACGATCAAACGATCTTATCGCATACCTGGCCAAATCAAATGACAACGGTCCACCGATATTCTTCAACAGCGTGCCACAATCTCCTCCCTCCACATACTCTAACACCATGCACAAGTGTTTCTAACAAAAAATAAACCCATAATTTAAAAAAACAAATCCTTACATATAATTAATTAATTAATAATTATAATTATTTCAACCATTGGAATCAAATTGTCCTAATTTCTTAAATAGAATTTTAATTTTAACAAAGATATTGCTGCTTCCAGATTACTAAGTTACCTTAGTCTCAAAACTACAGAAGAAGCTGACGACAAAGGGGTTGTCGGTGAAGGTGAGAATGTCCCGTTCGGCGTACACCTGATCCACCTGATTCCGAAGCACCAGGTTGCTCTTGAGTAATTTCTTCATCGCAAAGATCTGTCGAGATGCTCTATGCCGGACTAGATACACAGCCCTGCAACAGATCAAAATACACCATAACAATTATTTAGTTATCTATGGCAATATATCGAATTTTAACCATCAATAAACCATCTGGAATTTCAAGCAACTGTACAGTACAACAGCATTCAAGTACACCAGAACACAACAAAGAAATTGCCAGATAAAAAGAATAACATCAGTTCAACTGTGTTTACTCTGTTATATAATAAGATAACTTCCATTGAGCTGCAATACAGTCAAGGCTGAAACTTTCCATTATGAAAAAAATTCAAATTTTACAAGACAACATTAACATCAACAGCTACTGATAATTACAAAAGAGATGGTTTTAAGTCACTTTTAAAATATGGAAAAGAAGTTTTTACACATGAAAATGATCGATGAATGATGAATTGAATCACAGTCTCAAGATCAGAAACAACAGCAACAACAACAACACCAAAATGAATTAGTCAGAAGTCAACGAACTCACCCGTAGGCTCCGTTGCTGACGAGTTTGATAGTCTCAAAGTCCCCCTGTTCGGTTGTTTCTTCAGAGTCAGAAGTCGAGTCATCAACTGCTTTTCTGTCATCAGCGCTGACTGAGACTGACTCTGTATTTTAAACAAGAGCTTAACCCCTTTATGGTGGGGCCCAGGATAGCTTGGGGAAGTCCCTACTTATATCCAATAAATAATTTTTAGTTTCCAATCATATATCATGGAGCCTGAGATATGCTTGGCTAATAGCTAGTCGATGACTAAGCAACACAGTGAAACTAGGTCACATGAAAATAGCGCAAGATAATAACACAACACATCACAAGCCTTAACCCAATTTTTTTTACAAAAAAAATCCACAGTTGTGGAGAGTTTTCAATAAAACAATTCCAGAGTAAAGGGGTTAAATAAAATGCTACAGACAATTACAGGTCTTGAAATGTTTACAGATGTTGTCACACATACACACACACACACACACACACACGCACGCACACACACACAAATTCTTCTTACTTCTGATTCATCTGTGTCTGGAGTTTCTGGGCGACCACTGTCAATGCTGCTCACGTCAGTCAGATCTAAATTTATCAAATCATAAAAAGAAAGTCTTAGCTTTCAAAGAATAAATACCACTTAGGTTCGACTGAATGGTCACTTCTACAAATTTCCCCATCCAAACTAATGGCCAAAACACTCTCAACTAAATCAGTGCCATTTTAATAAATTTTATTATTATTCTTATTACAGAATTAATGCTAAACTCATATCATGTCTACCAAGAAATTATCAGCTCTAGGTTGGCTATAAAAAATAATAAAAAAGCTCTAGGTTGGCTATAAAAAATAATAAAAATAAAAGAAAAAATTCCAATAATTTTCAAAAACTAGTTTTCAATGAGCACATGGGTCTCAAATTTCTCATGAAACAAATGAACAAAGGTCAGAAAAATGTTCAACATATTTTGAAATTTCTGTTATAAATGAATGCCTCATTCAGTGTCAATGAAATAAAGTTATTTTAGGAATGCAACCACTTATAAACACATGCTGATGATCTATCATTGTCTACAGTATATAGGCCTGTTAATTTTCTAATCTCTATTTAAATGTGTGTGACTGTGTGTGTGTGTGTGTGTGTGTGTGTGCGTGCATGTGTGAGCATAGTAATACACTGCACCTATAGAAGAATGCCAGTATAAACCAGTAAGTATTATGTTTCCATTTACTATTCTAAGACATTTTCAATTAGAAGACACCAACACTACTGGTAATATAATTTTCAACTACCAATACCAATTGTAGGACTTTCTTATACCAAACACCCATTCATAAAGTGCAATTTTTTTACACATAATATGAAAGCATACTGTATATATAATGTACATTAAGAGATTAAGAGAACAACAAGAATGCGACACAAGTGATAACATGACATAACCCACACATTTCTACAGCAAACAGAATCTAATATCATTTTCCACAGACATGACAGACAACGTAATCAAATGGCATTCCAGAGATCTGCTGCATAAGTTCAGTTGCATAAGTTGCATAGGTGAGTGTAACATGTAGCATCATAAGTAAGCAAAAGTACAAACTACAAGCAAAGCCAGCAACACTAGCACCTACACTGACAAGTGAAGAATACAAAAATCTATATTTTACCAACAAGAGGATCACGGTTAAGACAGAGTTTGCTAATGATGTAGCGAGGAATATCGGTTTTAAGTGTTTGTTTGGCATGGCCTTCGGCTGCTTCAAGCAATCGATAAAACTCTTCTGGATCAAACTCCTTGAGAATAATAAAACATAAAACTTCTATAATCACAAATGCCACCTTTTCATTTGAAATCAACCATCGTACATAAATGACAATGAATTTCAAGTTCTGATCGTTACGCTCAAGACCAAAGCTCAATGAATTTAATACAATTTGTCATAAAAGCACACATCATACGACATCTATGCAGTGCACGTGCATTTAAAAGAGAACCAGTGTGAAAAACTAATAACAAACAGATAGGCAAGGTAAAAATTTATTTACAGATTCTGTTGAACATAATGGAAAAGCAACCCACTGCTGGGTCTAAATACCAAATAATCCTTCTTCCTGCATAAAAAGTGAGAGCAGTTTATAAAGCTCTGCCAATCAAAGGCCTTAAGACAAACTCAGACGTCACCCACGCAATCTGAATCCACGATATATTCATGCAGTGCATTCTAATAAATATGACTGAACAGTTTCTCATCCCTGAAGACAACGACAGCCGATTAAGTAACAATGCAACAATGCAGACGGATCATTCGATGAATCCATTCAACAACTAGCAAATCACTCTCCAATGTTTTCATTCAACACACATACACACACACACACGGACATGGCTCTGTGCGTTATCCAATCATACACAGACCGACCATTCAAACTCAATGCTGCACCGATCACTGCAACAATCGATTTCACAGCAACATCACTGCTGCTGCTGCTGTTGTAACGGTGCTAATAAGACAACTGAGCACAACACTGATTGTTACCAGGCACTCGAGAAGTCTGGCTGGACGTGACACAATAATCAAAAGTCTTTTGATAAGTTGAGTGATTTGCTCTGTTGATGAAGGGGAACGTTCCTTTGCCTGAAAACAAAACAGAGTAAAGTCCTATGATCTATATTTGTCACTAGGATGGATAAAAGACCATTGGCCATGTGGCTCCGTTCCTCCTCAGTATGCAGTAACTAATACTTTTATATAAATCAGATTTAATTTACACAGCCTCTGAAACAAAAACCTAAACTGCATAATTAAATCTTTGGTTTTCATAAGCGATGAGGCCTTTCCTTGAGATTTTCACATTTTGTAATAAACACGTTTGTCACATAATGTTCAACATATTTTGGGTTGAAATTTTACAACAGTCAGTTTATCGATGACCTGACCCAATCCCAAGACAAAAAGGTCAGCATCGCATGCATACAGATTCCGAATTGGCAACTGCTGTGTTCTCCATCCAGCATAATCAATGTCCCTATAAATGCACGCAATAATCAAAAGCATGGTCACCATGGTTACCTATTCTGTTTTATTGATTATTGGAAGAAAAGAAGCCAGGTGCTATCATCTTGATATTCTGGTGCACACGTATCATTAGGACACAGAAAGACAGTTTTAGGCATAGAGTATCGCAGAAGGCTCAACTTCCGATCTATTTTCATGACTTTTACAAAAAAATCAAGGTAGACTTATTTTTGTCTGCAAACATTGTCTTCTTACAATCTTATTCCTCTAGACAACGGCCCTGGCCACCAAATAACAATATAACACAAATGAATGAAATTACAGAATGAAATCGCCCAACAAATAAACAACATAAGGAAAACCAATAAACACTTCCAAGCCATTCAACTGACAGTGTTCACCTTTTTCAAAAGTAACTCTAGGCTTTCAGAAAGCTCGAAGAAGTAGTTGCTCGAGATAAGTTTTGCCTTTGACTTTTCCAAACAATCACGTGCCAATTCCAGGACCTGATGGCGGACGAATCGAACAGCACCATCGGACTCCAGCGGGAAACTCTCGGCCTGTTGATGACACTCGAGGAACTGGGACAAACGGTCCTCCATTTGTGCTACGGCCTTTTATTAAGCAAGAACATTTCATGTCACAGTTCACAATTCTTTCATTTCAAGAAGCAAAGATCATTTGCTTCAATGCTTCAATACTTTTTAAAAGATCATATATATATAATATAATATATATATTTTATATATACTCTTTTGTACTCTGCCCCTGTATAAACTGCATACACATACACATATAGTTATATACATGGTAATGCATGTTAAGATTACTTTTATGTTATGCTTATTATAAGATCCAAGAATCTTATGAACCTACTGCACAGAATAAAAATTCTGCCAAAGCAAACCCAATGTCACAACACTAACCAGAGACTTTAAAAAAGATTATTAAAGAGAAGAAATCCTAGAAAATCTCTTGCCACACCAAGAGCAGATCCATTTATCTCACTAGAAATCGAATAGTCATAAAACACGAAAGGATTCAGTTTGTTTGACAATTAACAGAAGCTGCACACACTATGACAAAAAAAAACCCGGAAAACTCACTTTCGGAAAGCGTTCACGGTACACGTTGTTCATAAGCATTGTACCAGAATCAAGTCCAGGAGATTTTGCTGGACTACTGTAACAAGAGAAGAACAAACAATAAGTCACAGCGAAAGCATCACAGCCATAAAAATACTACCAACGCACACATTGCAGAGCACATATAAAGCAATACAAATGCAGTCAATATTTATTTAATTTGCCCTGGAATAGAGTTCAATTCAATATTTAAACTTCAGTCTGTCCTTAATTTACCAAAAGTACTTAAGCGCATAGCTTGAAATAATCCTGAATCACCTCTACAATGACACTGAAAATCAGTGAAAAGTAATGAATTGTTGAAGAATTTATGTCTGGTGACATCGATAAACGCACACACACACAGCACAATTTGAGAACAGTGGGTTGTTAAAATATTTTGGCTGTGCAATGAAAAACAGCAAAGACCCCACAGAAGGATTTGTGATGACAGGACTACTAGAAGGCACAAGAAAATGTGGAGACCACAGATATCTTGGTTAGTTGGTGAATTGGTTAGTCTACATGGATAAGAAATTCAATCAAGATGCTGGACACACAGATTGGTTAAGAGCACACAGCAAAAATGATCACGCTGACAAAACACAGAAGAACAAATCGATCAGCATTGTGACCAAGTTACGTCCAATAAAAGCTCTCGTATGGTCCATTGTGACCTACAGTTGTGAATCTTGAACCATAAAGAAAGAAGAGGTCAGATGTGTCCAGCATTAAAAAATATGAGCATCAGGAAACTGCTGCAAATTTGATGAACAAGAACAGTCAAAAACATAGAGATCTTCTACAGGATGGCCAAAAGCAATTGCGAATTACTGAATCATATTAAAACCAGCAAACCATACTACTTCGGCCATGCAATGAAAAACAGCAAATACACCGTATAAGAATTTGCAATGACAGGACTAGTAGAAGCCATAAGAACAAGCAGAGACTCAAAAATATCTTCACTAGATAACATCACTATGTGGAGTGGCCTTTCCGAATATCTGACCTTCTACACACAGCTAAGAACAGAAAACAAAGGAGGTCACTTAAAAGTTCACACGCAGCCAACCGCTGCATAGTGCATAGTGACTATGGTGTGTGACATGACACTGGATGCACACACTCCACAGCAAAGGCTTTATCACTTCTATTAATAGTCATAACTACTAAAGCAAATGATGGCTGTTATAGGTCATTACAGACTGCTTTTAAGCCAATGAAAAGCAGTAAAGCAGTCACTGACCAAGCAAAACCAATAACATAAAACATCAATACAAACTGGAAAGTACCTCAAACTACGAGATCTCGGCCTCAGCATTGAAGGTCGTGGTCCAGAGCCCTGACCTTCCCCAAGACATTCGTCCGGTGCTGGATTGCTTTCACTGCTACTGAAATGTGAATGGATCGTTGCACCTGTTTCTGGAGTCGACGGAAGATTATGGAGGCGCTCATGGGATGAACAGAGACTCTGAAAACGTCAGCCACGCTCCTTTCAGTTAACAAAGTCAACCGTTCACTGCCTTCAGCAAAAGCTGGTACACTTTTTAAAATCAGGTTCATAAGTTATTCCATGCATTATTCAGTTCCTCCTCTAAGGCATTTGACCAAAACAACTCTAGCAAAATTACAAGGCACACTGTGCATCAGATAAGAGAAAGATATCCAACAAAGAATTCAAGTGAGTCATAATGGTTCTATTATAATGGTCAGCCTCTCTCTCTCTCTCACTGTCCTAAGGCATATATGCTACTATGCCACCTGGTGAGAAAAAATTGGTATGCTGCTGCTCTTCATTCTCTCATGCTGTCTAAAGAATAGTATTGTCTAAGCATACTACACTATTGCTCAAACTACAGCTGCAAGACACAGTAATTATCAAAATTCTACAGCTTCAGAATCATTAGAACCTACAATTATAATACTATTAAATAGGGTAATCTGCATGATGTCTCTCACAAAGGCTGATGTGATGCATCGTCTCAGACATTCAAATTGCATCATGCTAGTTGACAGCAGTTTACTATGCAGGCTGCTCAGTAAAGTACATAAGCATAAATATGAAGGTGTCAACCACAATGTATGTATAAAGGCAATTGATGCAGAGACAATGTCTGTAATGTTTTTCTGTCTGGATAAAATATAATAAAACCAAAGTATGACCTACTGATGGATTGAAGTTTGCCGGTGTGTTTGTGCCCGAGCCAGATGATGCCAAAGACGCAACTGACCATCTCCTACTGTCCATTAAACTATTAAAAAAAGAGACAAGACCCATATTTAAACAAACCTCAAAACTAAACATATCATGCTCAGGCATTCGACTGCGACAGAAAAGATTCTGCATCACTGATATAATCAACACAGATTGTGTCTTCTCATCTAATTTCCAAAACCACTTTACTTAAAGAGCAAAAATTCTGACGAAGAAATCATCAGGGAAAATGCAGCATCAGAAGACAGAACTCTTCTATTAACATCAAATGTCATCAAAAGTACCAAGTCAACAGAGTTAGATCTTAGTGTGCAGTATTGTCAGACAGTAGTTTGAACTGAAACTGATTGAAAACCCTTCTGCTGCCATTTCTTGGCTCAGTGGTCATCTATTGCACTTGAATTCACGCACAAAATAATTAAACTTAACAGACTTCAAAATCACATTACCGACCGAAACTCAATAACTGTGAAATTCTAACTGTTCCTATTCAAATCATTATATCTGTTTTCTACAAGTAAACATTATACAGATCAGCTGAACACTATAATTCTGCTATTTATTCCACTGAATGAAGCCTATGAGAAAAGACCAAAGCTAAAAAAGCTAAATGGAACCGCTCAAATTGCAGCGCGCATGGCAGCATTTCATCCAGAACACAATGCTAAAGCTAAAAAAACTAAATCAATACAAGGGATACGAGACCTAACTGCCAACATAACACTTCAAAATTCCTCCCCACACACCTCTGCTCCAAAAGGATAATTCACAGATCTAATTAAACTGCATGATCACCAGTGCAGACTAAAGCAACCGACATCACATCACAACATCACGTATTACACTGGATGGTATCCACTAAGCAACATTAAACACTGCAGGAAAAAATGGAAATAAAATTTGACCTTTTGTTTGATACAAACTGGAACTGCGAGTGTTGCAGAGCGGCACGCGGACTGTCAAGCGGACTGCCTGCAAAACAGACAATCACTCTTCAACAAAGGCAACAACAGTCAACATAATATATCAGAATTATAGAGAATAAACACTTACTATTTAATAGGAAGTGGCAGCTACAAACATACAAAGCTAAATAGATTTGATTTGCAAGAACACTGCAATTTCAACTGAATATCACATCTGAATTCTCACGGGGACATTTGGGCAGTTTCAACCATCCGATGATCATCTAATAAATTGCTAAAGTGCCCGCTTACAAATATGCAGACTGAAAACAGTTTCTGAGCCTTGATGTTTTTAAAAAAATAATAGCAAATACCACACATTTTTAAAAAGTAATTTTTACTGAAGATATATTATGATGAAAACCATATAGTTGTCCTAGTAAGAGTTGAAATGGGACAGTAGTGTGAACAACAGAAACTCCACTGTTTGAGCCAACACGGCTGCCAATATTGAGGTAGTACCAGGATACAATACCATTGGGTTGAAGTCTGTCTGTATTGGGTCAAATTCAGGACAAGACCCAACAGCTCCCCATAGGGGTTTTCCCATTTTCATGAAACAACCGATCCATTAGTTTCTGCACTAGGGCCATTCAAAATGCTTCAATAGGGCTAATGCAGGTAGAAGTAATTATTAAAATGTATGACATGTCCACAGACTAGAATAGACAAATACATTGGCGATGAGAGTGACTAAAGAGTGCAGTCACCGTGTCCATCAGTTCATAGAAACACAACCAACAACTTCACAAAGGGATAAAAATTACCATGTCAATTCACCTGAACTTTACTCCAAGTAATAAATTGTCCAGTAAATGGACTATAAAGGTAAATGGAGTCCACATAAGGCATTCTGCACCACTGCCACAAACACAACAAAGCGACTGAATACACTATATGACTCTGTATACTAATGATGACGGTAATAATAAAATTTTCAAATGATAATAAAGCCCATTTATACTCTTTCTTTTAACATAAGAATTAATAATGTAGACTAGGAAATTCAAGTCTCTCCACTTTTATTGCTGTTGGAATAAACTTCACTTAAACCAATGACCATTGACCCTTTCCAAACAAAAACAACAAGTTTCCAAACATAACTTCAATAAAAAAATACAGAACCATATTTTGCTATCAACTCATCCAACATCTTTCAATAAAACAGTCCTCAATTTTTTTTCATTCTGAAATCTTCACATGCATAAAAATTGTCACGTGAACAAGAACAAAGATCGGACTGCTGCATTTGAGTTCATGCTTTAACAGTCAAACCCAGACAATGTGATATCATTTATAATGCACAGTCAGTATACACAAGTGCCAGTCACCAAGAGATAAAGTTACGTCACTGTAATAATGCCAATTTCAACAGTTCCACAAATGAGACTTTTGGAAGCTTGGCTGTATGCTGAACTCTAACTCGTTGCAAAGAGTAAAGAATTATTTAGCATAAGTAATATACAAATAAAAACCCATGGCAGAAAAATAAAAGCAGCTGAATCAGGCTTGAGGAAATGCAACAGTAAATTTTCATCTGCAGACTAAAGCTGCAGCTTTTCAATGGTTTAAAAGTTGTAAAAACTGCAACATTTCATCATCATCATCATCACCACCACCACCACCACCATCATCATCATCATCACCTTCTTCTTCTTCTTCTTCTTCTTCTTCTTCTTCTTCTTCTTCTTCTTCTTCTTCTTCTTTTCTGTATTGATTCAGAACTGGTTCAGAACTCCATAGTTTCCATTCCTCTCTGTGCCGTTTCTCATGCAAGTCCAAGGTATAACTTTTACCCCCCTAATCAGTCATGACTTAATCCAGTTGCTGCTCAAAACAAATGGAGGCAATCAACCAGATTAGTGGCACACAATGACTCATCAGCAATCAGTGCTTCACCACAGCACCACCTCACAAGACCAAGTGCTGGATGACTAGTCACCAAACAACAGCACACATAATAATAATAACAACGCTCAAGGCATTTCCATCTTCACCCCAATTCACAGAGCTACACAGCATCATGTGTCATAAGTCTGTGTAAACACAATTCACACAGCAAATAATCCTAGCAACACATGTTCCTGAAGCCAAGGACTGCCGATGACAACCTCTGCCTTCCACTGACCATATTTGCTCTGAGAAATTATCAATCTGCTTTGCCAAAGAATCAGTCGGAGGCCACAATTTAATAATTGCTCACCACAGAATTTTCAGTTTTTTTAAAATGAAAAATGCAGAAAATGTGCTTCTTTAGACATTTTAATTCCAGCCACGTCTTTTTGGAAGAAAGTTCTGATGACTTTCTTGAAAACAAAAGAATTGACAACATTAAAACAAAATGCAAACTTTCTGAACGGAAACATTCAAAACAAATAATTATGAACTAACATCTCCAAGTTCACAGATATTCTTTATCACTTTCAGAAACATATATTAATTAGTTTTTCACATCTAAATCGGCCATATTGGATCCAATGAATTTAATGCATCTCCACTAGGCCAAAAAACAATTACCAAATTAGTTTTAGATTATATTTAGATTTTGCCAAAGCTTTTGAAAAGTACTCCACAAAAGACTGGCTGCCTAACTGAAGTCCTGTAGAATACAATGGAATATTCTAAGATGGAATCAAAATTGGTTTAAGGGAAGAAGATAGAAGGTTGGGGTAAGGGGTGTCCATTCGGAATTGGCAAGAGTTATTAATGGAGTGCCTCAGGGCTCAGTGCTGGGACCATTGCTTTTTCTAATATATATAATTATATATGAATGATATCAACGAAGGATTACCGGTACTATCCAAAATTTCAAAGTTTGCCAATGATACAAAGATGTGCAGAAATATTGACTCTGACAATGATGTTATCATTTTACAGGAGGATTTAAGGAAACTGTTTCAATGGTCTGTGGATTGGCAGATGCTTTTAATATTGGCAAATGTTCTATAATGCATGTTGGGAAATATAATAATAATGGTAATGAACATGCTGTAAGGGGGAGGTTCTAACCATCACAGAGGAAGAAAGAGACTTGGGGTAATCAGCCATAGAAGTATGAATCCGTCTTGACAATGTATGGAGGCAGCAAAAAAGAGAAATCGAATGATGGGAATGATGAAAACAAAGTGAGTCAAAAAAAGAGACATCATAAAACTGAATAAGACATTAGTATGGCCTCATCTAGAATACTGTGTTCAGACATGGAATCCATTCTTGAAAAAAGATATAGAGCTTTTAGAAAAAGTGCAAAGGCGAGCAACGAAGATGATCAATAGATGTCATAATTTAAGCTACAAAAAATACTCCAATATTGTGGGTTGACAACATTAAAAAGAGAGAGAGAGAGAGAGAGAGAGAGAGAGAGAGACTTGATAGAAAGATACAAAATAACGACTGGGAAAGTAGATGTGCCATACGATCAATTCTTTACATTGGCACACTATAACAGCACAAGAGGCCACAAATGCAAATTGTTTAAGCAGAGGGTGGGAACCAAGAAAGAAAAAAATTTTTTAGTGCAAGGGTTGTGGACAAATGAAACAGTTTGGACGAAGTGGGAGTGATAGTTGAAACAGTGCCGGGGTAAACGGATTCAAAGGCTATCTGGGAAAGCTAGGTTACTGAATGTAGAGTTATTACAGTGGCTTTCACCCAAGCTAACTTAGCCTCCTAAACCACTCTAAATCATAATAATATTATTATTATAATATTATAACAGCTACACTGATGGGAACCAACAGACACATCCTAGCATAAAAAACAGCAGTCATTTCAATGCTCCTAGAGATGCCTTCTGGTGCTTTGATGCTGAGGCACCAAACAGCGTTAAGCTTCAACAGGAAGCAATTAAGAGTAGAATGGCTTGTAGACACTTTAACAGAAGAGAAGAGAATGCAACACAGTATTCTCAATGGCACACAAAGTCTCTCTCTTTTCAAATCATCCTGATTAATTTACAACACAGCCTGCGCTCTAAATCCTGCTTTGGCTGCTTTTTGTGCCGACAATTAACTAATTCTGCAATCGAAATGAATCTTGAAGAGACATATTCACCCTCTCAGTCCCACTTGCATCATCTACTCCTCAATGCAACTCAGCGATCCCACTGGAATATTCAATAGCTTGTCATAATTAAGACATCATTTAAATACTTGATTATTGTGCTTTTTAAAGCAACAGATTTGTCCCCAACCGGAAAAATGCACAATATATACACATATAAATAGACACACACACACACACACACACACACACACACACACTGCAAATTCATAACTCATCTCTTGAATATCACAGACCATCACTCAACAATTTGTCAATTTGTAAACAGAGCAATGAAATCTCAAAACAATTCTGATTTGGAGGGTCTATGTAGGAAGTCCATATACCTGATGGCATATGGCAAAGTGATATTGATAATATATGAATGAAGAAATTTACAAGACTGATTACTTCATAGGAGATACCCAGTTGTTTATTTCCAAATGCAATTATAATGAATTCATTTTATATTATAAATACAATATTATACTCCGGCCTACTTGGCGCTGTGCGATCGGTTCCCGTCAGAACACCGAAGTTAAGCAACGTCGGCGCAGTTAGTACTTGGATGGGTGACCATCCCAGGATCTAGCCGTGGTGCTAGCAGCCAACCAAGCCGTTCATTGCTTAGGCGTCGATAAATTGGTAGCAGCGTTAAGTTGCAAAGGGTAAAACGTGGGTCTAGAGAAAGTAATGGCAATCTACTCTAGATTAATGGCAAAAGCCACCTGCGTTGCTGCTTGCCTAGTAAACGGAGATCAGCGCCGGCCCCAACGCTTGAAATCAAGTATGGGATTACCTTTACCTTTTATATAATATTATATATATGTATATTATATATATATTATACATATTATACATATTATATATATATATGTTTATATATATGTGACTGCAAACCGCAGTCACATTTTATGTTGCACAAGTCAATAGTTCAGCCAAAATATTGTATTTGTCTACTACTCAATGTATCATGCTTTGAGAAGTTCAGATAATTTATGTACCAGTATATACAGAGAGCCATAAAATGCTGGGCTTGTATCCACACAAACCTTGTAAATAACATGAAAAAATTGGCCTCTATCTCTGAGAATAAAAATCAAACATTGATCAGTTTCAACTTGAAGACTATGAGAGCTGATAGCATAACAACCTGGACTCAGGAGCAAAGAGCTAGACCCCCTATACTCTGGTTGACGACGACAAGACAGCACGTGGAAACTGGTTCAACCACAGGGACATTGGCTAAATCAGTGGTTCTCAAACTGGGGTCTGCAGTCCCACAGGGGACCGCCAAGTGGTTTCAGGAGGAACATAATTATTATTACAATAGCTGACCCCCTAGTTAAATGGCCAGTGTCACCCAAAATGATGGGTGATGAGATGAGAGGATTTTCAAAGAATACATTGGCTGTGAAAGATCTGTGGACATTTTTCACTTGAATCGAGAGACCCATAAAACCTTTATCATAACGTTGGGCAAATATCTTGAAAGGTTATTACATGATTTTACATTTCATCTCAACCATAAAAGCTTTATTATAAAACTTCCATTACAAGCATTGATACAAAATATAATTTGCTTCTACCTTCTGTAATCTAGCTCAAATGCACACATATACTCACACATGCGCGCTCACACGCTCACTCACTCGCTCACACGCTCGCTCACAAACACACTGAGACTAAAGCAGTGGATACGCTACAAATACATGTAATAACGTTATTAATGTTGGCAAACGGCAACAGAAGATGGCACTTGGGAGCAACTTAAAGGTTATCTCTTCTATAATGCAAAACATGGAACAGCAGTCTGAAAATGCTTTCATGGTTCTCACATTTATATCATATAATCACCACATTCAATATATAACACCATTTACAAAACCCTTATAAATCTGTTGCCAAGGGTTGACTACAGATCACCATCGTAATCAGACTTTTACTCTTAGCAAGAGAATTCACACAAGTGAAATAGGACAAAAATTTTTCAAGATTTAATTCCAAATACCGGTACTTGCAGAATTATGTTGCTGTTGATGTTGCCACTGCAGCATGCAGTTTATTTTGTAATTCTGAAGTACTATATGTTAGGAACCTCTTATAAGATATCAAACTAAGCTATTCCACAGAATTTTTTGCAAATATAAATAAAACAACATGTTAAAGAAATCAAAAATAATTAGAGAATCTTAAAGGAATCGTTTCAGGGACTGGCTACACACAGCAAAACTGTTCCATAAGCACTTTTATTCCAGCATTACTTTGCAAAAAGATGCAATACTGTAAATTGACATACCACAGTACATTTTCCTACAAATGGTAAAAAGATTAAAAATCTCTGGTGTGATGACTTAACAAACCTCTCAAACATCTATTGAGTTGACTCAGAATGGCTCTGGGCAAGAAGAATGTTCTAGACAACCACTTTATATCTGCAAATTTTGTATGCACTGCACTCATATATTTGGAACTTTATTGTGATTATATTGTATAGCTGCATATGTGACCATTTGACTGCATATTGAACATTTGATCATAATAAGATGTCAAAATTTAAAACAATTTCAAGGCGTGGCATATAAATGGTGCAGGACAAAAAATTTCCGTTCATGTTAACTACCGGTAAGTAGGATTTCTAAAACGATGTGAAAATAGCAAAATGTTCTTGTGTATATAGTCAGTGGCTTGTACATGATTTTACAAATTTCTTCAAATGGTGTGGGGCTGTGGGTGATGGATAAAAGTGATTTTGCTACAGAAGTCTGTTATAGCTGATAATAATGATCACAAAACATATAACTTTATCTGCACTTTTCTACAGTGTTTAGCGTATCATTTGAACCGCAAAACAGGTGACATTAATCAAGGGTGCTCATTATATTCATGAAAATCAATTTTTTACCCTTTGAGCTGCACCCCAGAAAGCCGTGTGCATCGTACTCCTGTGTACACTATATGCGCACTATACTTGAGATTTTACGGTACACACCACAATGTCAAAGGCAAAGTCATGTAACATACAGCTGTATGAACTGATAGAGAGTATAAGGCATAGTCACATCTGGAACCAAATGGCAATGTCTGTTAGGTCACATATGCAGCTATACAATATACTCGCAATAAAGTTCCAAATATGTGAGTGCAGAGCATACAAAATTTGCAGATATAAAGTGGTTGCCTAGAACATTTTTCTTATACCAATGTTTACTATAACAGGAATAATATCTTATAAATAATTGCCTACTAAAAATAACAATACTTCATAGATCTATGGAATTTCCTTTAGCACATGCATAGGCAATATTGGGCATTTACATTAGAGATGTGTGGGTACAGCAAAATGCCTACCCTACCCGTACCCGTAGCACTATACCCGTAACCGACCCGTACCCGACACATGTGTACCCTACCCTACCCGTACCCGTGGGTACGTGTACGAGTATAAGGACCTGTACCCGTATCCGTTCCTAGAAACTATAGAGAGGCAGCAACATTAATGTAATAATGAAAGCAAAACACATTCACATATGTTGGTTGACAAGAATTTTTAAGAAACACATGTTTAGATTAGGACAGATCTAGGACTTAGGAATCAGGATAATCTACTTGGCAAATAGTAGGCCTGGGTTCTTTCTGGGTTACTGGACTACTGGTTGGTAACATTGTGTAATACAGCTAGTCAGCTATCCTAAGCCTACATGAATGGGACAAGGACTAGAAGACTCCGACAAGGGCTAGAAGACTCGATGGGCCTGTTTAAATTATTTAGTAGATATAGTTTAGCTATGAGAAGGCATTGGAGCTTAAGTTAAACAACAAAACGATTTAACCAAAGGAACATTATCACTGCAGGACATCATTACAATGATTTTACGGTTGATTATGTTTGCTACTTTACTGACGAACTGAACGCAATATACAAGTTACACTAATACACTTTACTCAATAATATTTTTTCTATTACTGCATTGCTAATTTGCTATAGTAGTGAGAAATGAAAATATGTTTTTACGGGTAAAAACGGGTTCACCCGTATCCGTAGCGCTATACCCGTACCCGTAAAATGTGTACCCTACCCGTATCCTACCCTACCTGTACCCATACCTGCACATCTCTAATTTACATCCAAGGAACAAAATACACACTTCAAAAATAAACTTACACAAATACTATTTTACAGTCACATAGTTACAGAAGTTAGATTTGCTTTTTGTGCAAAATAAAACAGCAATTTTATTTGCAAATCTGCAAATCTCAACTCATCAAAATTTCATCTGCAAACACTTTTATAAAACCTAATTCTTGATGGAAATAACAAATGCTGTCACAATAAATATAATCACATTAAATCAACAGCTGCTACAGAACACCTGAGAAAATCCGATGAAGACAATCACATAAAACCCACAATAATTCTTATCAAAAGTCTATCACAAGCATGAATAAAATCCTCACAGGCTAAAGCCAAGAAACTGTTGGTAGCAGACACAACCACATACCTGGACGCGACCTACTTCTTGCCTGAAGCAGGTCCAAGGGAAGAGGCAGCAGTCTTCTATCCATTGCCAGTAACAGAGAATTTCACAAGAGCATTGGTCTTAACTGCCCGCATCTCAATGTGCCTCATACGTGCAAGTGGCATCATCAATAGACGCCGCTTGCAACCGATGCAACTGCTGCTCTGTCAACCACACTGTGCGACCGAACAAGGATCCTTTAAAAACTGCACTGTAAAAGTTCACACGACCACATGCATGCCCATCAATGCAGTTGCCGTAGTGCCACATCCAATTTATGAAAACGTAAAACTTCTCGGCCGCACAGATGTCCGGCATGCGGCGATCAATAGCCAAAAAATCAGTTTCGTTACGTCTCAGCACGGCAGACTGTCTCAAGGTCACAACTTTTTCTCTGCAAATTGGCAGAACCAATCAATAGGAAAGTCATTATCGATCTCCGTCCATGCCCATTCACGAACACAGGCAGAGATCCAATGGATGGACAGAGACAAGTATCTGAAAAGGTTGAATGTGAACTCCTTACATTCTGGACATGCTCTCTTACCCTTTTATTTAACATAATGATCTCTCTTGATTTATCTGTCTCTCAATCTACATAAGTACAATGCTTCATAAAGTATGGACATGTAGCAGTCCCCTTCTACTCCTTGTCAAAGTAAACAAATTCCTTAAGTGAAAACATAAATTATACAGCTGTACAGAATCCGATAAATCTTGTCTTATAAATCAGATTACAGTTGCATGGCACAAAAACAGAGAGCTCTATTTACCAGTAAGTGAAAACATCACTTTCTAAACCAGAAGAAAATATGTCCAGCTCACCATACCACTCATCGTAAATCTCTGATATCCCAAAAACATAATGCATATTTAACAGATCAGGACAAAAACTTCTGCAGATACTGAATAAAATGACATCACCACCACTGCTGCCGCCACAGCCACCACCATCACCACCACCATCATCATCTCCTCTTTCTTTCAATAGTTGAAGATAAGGTGAAGGCAACATCATGAATCAAGCATTTCCAGGCAGTTATTTCTTTCAATGCTTTTGTTGCTACTATTATAGTCATTCCAGTCCATTCTTATATAGCATCCACTCATTGTATGTTTGGCCAGCCTCTCTTTTTCTGGCATGATACCTTGTTGCATTGTCTGTTGTAGGTTATCTTTTTGTATGTGATTGAAATAGGTCAATTTGCATCTTTGGCAGATATGAAAGAATTTTCGTTTGGTCTTGGCTCTTTTTATAACTTCTTTGTTTCTTTTCTGTCCATGATATTCTTTGAATTGTTCTGAGGGACAACATTTAGAAAGCATCTAATCTTTGTCTTTATTTTCTTTTTGATTGCCCAGCTTTCAAACCCATATTTGCTACACTCCATGCCATACATTCCATTAATTTTCATTTGTTTTCATGCCGATGATGAATAAAATAACATGCAACCTAATGTCATACATCACATTTCCCTGCATAATGTAAAGATCCATTTTTACACAGTACATACAGAAGCACGCACACACACACACACACACATGTAAAATGCATGGCAATTATTTTACACAATAGGAACTGCGTGGGTAGAAGACCATAATATGTGAACTAAAATAAATTGGCAGAAAAGCAAAATGAGAGCATAGAAATAAAGAACTTCAGTCGATTAATTTCTGCATAAATGCCTTCAGCCATTCCGGTTCTGTGAGTACTGAAAGTCAATTTCAGACGATCTATCTACCCACCCAGATATGAGTTCTGCTTTGAACGTCAATTCTTCTGCTTCAACTGACGCAAATGAAATTATAATCAGGTTATCAAGTAGAGGATTACCTGTAGAGTTGACAGCATAAAACTTCCCTTACCTACAGGTATTACAGAACAGCATGCAATATGAATTCCATGATTAATACCTGTAAGGCACATGAAGCAGTCAGATAAATATGACCCTGTAACAGGCTCAACATAGTAAGTAAAATTTCATCAATTTATATAGCACTTTTGAGATGTGGTACTGCGCACTGTGTGTGTATGTTATGTGATATGCTCACCATATCGTATAGTTGACTGTTGACTGTACAGCGCTTTTGGTTTTGGCCGATGGCCATGTTACAGTGCTTCACAAATTGAATAATAATAATAATAATAATAATAATAATAATTAATTATTAATAATTACTCTCCACTTACGACCCCCACCTGCAAAGAGGCTGGGGAGACAGCAAAGCACTCAAAAAAACACCTGCAGCTTCAAAGAAGAAGCCTCAGTCACTGGTGGAAAGAACAGTAGCTGAAGCCAAAGCTGCATTTGTTGACATTGACCTGTCGGAGGGAAGGAGTCTGAGGAAGCAGGCAGCTGCTCCACCCAGCAATGCTCCAAAGACATCAAAGAAAGCTGTCACAAAGAGACAGGCAGCAGCGCCTAAGAAAGCAAAGGGCTCTCAGGACACGAAGGACAGCAAGACTTCTGTTGTCAAGTCTGAATAGCAGATCTCCTTTCATGAAAACATTAATTAATTAATTAATTAATTAATTAATTAATTAATAATAATAATAATAATAGTGTGTGTGTCTTAATTGCACTACATATGATGAATGGAGTCAAAAATATTGGGACAGGGCAGTCTCACCCCTCAACTGCTTTTTTCAAAAATTGACCACTGCAGTATAAGCACTGGCATATAAAATATAATTCAGTTTAAACAACAGATATCAAGTAAGTACACTGTCACACTGCTTAGTGTCTCCATGCCATTACAAAATGTGAAGCTCTTTTGGATTTTGCCTCAGGCACTGAGAGAAAATAAATTAACCAAACCAATTCAATCAGAGAGTAACAAAATAAAATCTTTTAAATAAATAAAATCTTTTACTTAAACTGGTTGGGAAATTGTAAAAAGCGGACCATTGACAGATTAGAGTGTCTGATACTAAAAAAACTCAACTATCAATGGGTAAAGACCACAGTTAGGAAGTTTGCCTATGTAATAAAAACAATTGCCGGTAGTTTCTCTTTTGATATCTCTGGTCTAATAGTCTGTGATATTTTCACTGGTTTGCATTCAACTATCTCTTGTTTTTCACTCTTCTCAAAACATTATTGAAAACAGTTTATACAAAAATTAGCAGTGACTACTTCCGGGAAGAGAATTTAATGCATTGTGACGACGAAACCTGTCAAATAAAGGCATGCAAGAAATACTGCGTCAATTTGACGTAGCTCAAATGGCATCATCATCATCATCATCATCATCACCACCATAACCACCACCACCATCATCATCACCATTATCAGTAATTTGCAAAGCCAGTTGTGGCCATTGTGATCACCCTCTGCCATTCTCGATCTTGTGCATCTTCAAATGCATCTGTAAATATTAATCTGCAGTCACGAGATATTTTGCTTCAGCCACGTAAATGACGGCCTTCTTCGCATGCATCTCTCCCAAGAGTCCAAAGGTCTGTACTAGTAGTCATTTTCAATCTGGCATTCAAGGCATAGGGCAGCATTCTCTGGGATGTTTTCTGACATGGTCAAAAAGTCCAAGATAACATGAATGAGAATAGCCCAAAAACGTGATGACGCCCAAAATATGATGAAGCCCAAATAGCAACAATAAGTGGACATCCACAAGCAGTTGAACAGAACACTTCAATAATTTTGGTCCAATATCACAGACTGTCAGACAAGAGATATCAAGAGAAACTTTTTTACTACAAGACACAGATTTACAGTAATTCCTGGGGAAACTTCAGCCTTGGTTCCCAGAACATTCGGTACCGGAAAACTCGGTACCGGAGAATTCAGCACGAAAATTTTATTTGTTGACGATTTGGGACAGGATAATTTGATACGGGAGAATTTGGTACATGTTCAACATACAGATAAATTTACATATTTCGTTGCATTTAGACTTTTCATCTAGACTTTTTTTCATTTTTTTTCATTGCATTTGAACTTGCTTTTAAACTTATATAAACAATGATGATATCAATACAATGGAATATTTGTGTCTTAATTATTAGTTCTTATACAATAAAATCTAAACATCACAACCCAGATCCATATCTTGTGTATCAGACCGAATCTTCCAAGACCTGTACCAAATTTTCCATCCCAAAAATTCTGTCCGAATTTTTCCAGTACCGAATGTTCCTGTCACCGATTCCTCACCCAAATGACTGTCATCAAATATAAATCTAACCATTATCAGAAAAGAAATGTCAGTATAAAATTTAAATAAAAATTTCTTCTCTAGAAATTTTTAAGTTAACATTACAAGCACTTTAGAAAATGTCTAAATGAGTGTTATTCGCTGTTACGAGCAACAATGAATCGACAGCAGAAATGAAGAAAATACCCTCCACTATGCTGTGCTACCCAGTTGCACAATAACATATTGACATCTAATCCCTACACTATTCAAAAACTCATTTCTTTACACATCGAATACACAAAAGTCAACACAAAGACGCTTTCCTGATGGAAAATTTGATAGCAGTGTTACATAATGCACGATTATGATCTATGAGAATAATACAATGCAAATGAAGTCTCAACTCTATTAAATTCATGATGATGATGATATCATATTGTCAGAGTTCGTCTCAACGCAAAATTTAATTGACAAAGTTCTTCAAGGGAATAACAAAAAAAGAAAATGGCAAAATTCATCATATACAATAAAGATGTTTCTGATAATCACTAGATGCAAAATTACAGAGTATATGGATTTTAGATTGTCCAAATGTGACCAGGAAAGGAAGGAGTAACACTAGAAAGCACGCCATATTGTATAAGGTGCTCCTGTGCATTAATCTAATACAAAAGCCAGAGCAGGTGCCTTAATGTACGAGCTGCACCAGATACAAGAAACAGATCTATGGCAAGGAATATTCCCCCATATTCCACAGGACTTCAGTTTGGCAGCCAGCCTTATGTGGGGTACTTTATCAAAAGCTTTGGCAAAATCTAAATATACTATGTCTAATGCCTTGCCCTCATCTAGCTTATCAAAAACCTCCTCCAGAAAGTCCAACAGGTTGGTCAGGCATGAACGCCCCTTTGTAAATCCGTGCTGACTATCTTTAACAATTTTATGCCTAGTCAAAACAATTTTATGCCTACTCAATTTGGGGGTTATTCCACTGATCCAGATCAGCTGGAACTGAAATCCAAGAACTACAAGTGAATTTCTGATAGCAATGTCATAAATAACATTCAAAGCATGTTTACTTTCACCAGCAACAAGCAACAATCACCACTCAAGCAATATATTGCCAAATCTAACAGCTCAGAAGAAAACAGCCAAATGAAACTCACCGAGAACAGTAGTGGGAGCGGATGGTGGGACAAGGGTGAGCAACATGTTGGATGATCCTGGAAACATGAGTGAATGTCTTGATCTCGCACTTAAACAAGAAACCGAAACAGAAGGTCTGAGATCGAATTTCCTGACAATTCACAACGCAAAACACAAAACCTTCCAGTGAATCAAACAAAGCAAAACCTAACCATACAAAATTCACCTGCAGTTATTTCTAACAATCAAGAACTCTTTCTATATAACACACACACACACACACACACAACCAATACTGGTGGATTAACTTTTATTCATAAATGACACAGATCAGCCACTTATATACAACATTGTGCCTGACCTCATCATAACCTTATAAAGTCAATTTATTGTGAGTTTTCAGTTCTGTTGTCAAGAAAAACCCATGAATAAGGTGCTGACATCTCAAAACAGCTAATTTTTTAATAGGAAAAGCCATTCAGAATATACTGGGATCAACTTTACGCTGATTTTACACAAATAAACAATCTACATAAAACAGAGGTTAATGTCCAAATCAATATCAGACAACAATCACTTCCCAGAAACTATGCAATTCTACTCTGTAATAAAAGCTTTTATAAATAACCTTTCTTGTCAATTCAAAACATAAATCTACCCAGAAAAACACCGGATAACGATATATTCAAAACAACTAAACTTGCCATACCTGGACCGTCGAAGAACAGAAATGGCTGAAGATGCCAAAGACACATTGTCTCTCTAAAATCAGCAAAAAATTAATTACATTAAACGAGGAAAAGACTTTATCACTTCAAGATGAGCAATTGTGTATGCAGTACTACCAAGCATTTATGCATTTAACATGCACTCACACATACTTTGCACATACTTTGCATTCACATACAATGCTAAAGCTGGGCTATGCATGATTGGAAAAATGATTACAATTAAAATATTTGTCAGATAAATAAAACAAAAGCAGACTTTGTAAACAAAAGTATAACTAGACAGCCATAAAAAAATCAGACATAATCTGACACATTAACTAATCAATCCACGCCTTAAAACTTATCTAGTTTGAAATGATAATGACATTAATTTGCAAAACTTTTCTCTTCAAAACATAAAGTCAGCAATAATTTCAAAATATAAAAGTTCTGAAATTCCTCAATATATGGGTAATATTGAAACCTTCATCGTTCACCGCAATCTGGTCCTAGCCACAACAGAAACTTGTCATTTGCTTCAGACACAGCCGCTCACCCGTCAACCACGCTGTGAAATCGTTTGTCGATGCTTGATCAGCGGAAGAAAATGCAGTGAGGGAAAGGAGACAACTGCCATCACGTGGCTAAAGCCATGAAAAAATTCACTTACGGGTAGCCACCTTTACCTTGCATACTCTCATTGCAACTGCGCTTTAAAATAACCACCCACAGAGAGAGAGAGAGAGTTCAATACAAACACTCAACTGACAGAATTCAATTCAATGAAGTCAGCAAAAGCATCAGTGGATGCTAAAATTATACGAAATCCTTGCACATCACCATAAATGTCTTCAGGACAGACACCGACCTTATTACTGATGCCACAAATGATCGTATTACCAGAAGCTCCTCTTATGTTAGAGAGAAAAATAAAAATGGAAGTCTATTTGCCAATATCGTAAAGTCCATTAAATGACGAGGGAGCACTCGATCAAATTCACGATAAATGAAGAACGAGCACGACCAGTCTGACCTGAAAATGGATCCTGCTAAGCGGATCAAATGCCCCTCCTATAAATTCTGCCCGTGGTCACAATAAGTCGACAGAAAATCAATGTTTTCGGGTTATAAAGAACCAGCCACAATAGGATCCATGACAGACAAATATTAAACAGGTCCCTAAAGACAACAATTAGCCCATAGAAGATTTATATCATACAGAACCTGCATATGCATATGTATACATACAAACAGAGACATACAGACAGATAGACAATGGATGGATGAAAAAATTCATCATCACATAATGCATTTTGACCTAAGAAAAATCTCTATTCATGTGTAATGACAGAGAATGCCAATTACTATGCACTGAAATATAAAGAAGCACAGCTGTGGAAAGCAACATAAGCATCTCTAGTGAGTGTCGTCTTCACCAGGGCAGTTTCCACTTCAATGAAGATCAAACCCAGAAACTGAAAACAAAATACTTAGAAGGATATTTGTCAACAGCAGAAAAGAATGTGGAAGATGAAGAAGGAAGATGGTTTCCAACTCAACTCCCATATCCACCACAAGCACATGACATTTCTAATAGAACCATCATAAATACCATTACTGGAAGTCCAAATGCTGGGAAAGAGATCATGTGGCTGACCAAGAATCATGACTATATCAGATGGGGAAAAGCAAAGTTCTATCAAGAAATAAAGGAAGAAACAAGAGATGTTGGAAAATGGAATCAGTGGAAATGGAGTTCAGGTGACTGTGATGGTCGAGATAGTGTTCAAAATATTCTCTAAATGCAACAACTATGAGAAGCAAAAGCATAATTATTATGATGAACAATTTACAAAGCCTTATCCAGTAAAACTTCTGCACAATTACAAAACTAAACACTGAGAGATAAAACAACTCTAAAAATTCAAAATACAAACCAACATTTCACTAGTAAACTGGATCATAAATATTGCACACATTGATCAGCATCATTTAGACATTATAATAAAATATCAAACCCTCATCACCCAGCACAGGAAGAAAACTAGTGGACCAGACAGCATCTAACAACACAAGTAACTAGCAAATTAGCAAATTAATCAACAACCAATGTGCCAGCCAACTGCTCTCAATACATACAAATACAATATCAATGAATATTACCTGCTCCAGTCTTGAATAAGACAAATTACGAGTCAGCTTCCTGACAGGACATTTCCTGACAGGAAGTTCATTATCATAGCTGACACTCCTTGCGAAAACATGTCTCTTAGAAACTGAACACAGATTTTCCTCCGTCATTTCCAACCCCTGTGTGTTTTGCAACAAACTTGTCTACCCACAACCCCTCAGGTGTCTAGTAAACGTAACAACTGAATCCATAGCAAGAAATGGGGCTTCTTCAATGCACAAAAGAGCAAAAGCCTTCTATCAACTAAACACTAAAACTATTCATAATCTGACCTCAGACAAGTCTACCGTATCTGCCTGGCTCCTGTCAACTGTGAAAAGAACTAGCCAGCCACTCAAGCAAAAGAATTATGTCACAATAGCTCAACAATGCTCAACAGACGTCTGTAAAACACCTCAACGTTCTTAACACCCGTTCACTTAATTCACTATCAAGAGGTCACAAAATCTACATGCATAGAAACTTTACATCCAAGGAGATGTTAAATTTTGATAAGTTTCAATGCATATATTTAATACACATAACCACTGGTTTTCACTGAGAAACTGCAATAAACTCACTTGCACAGCAGGTTAAATAGAGACATAGCCATTACCAAGCAACCAGAAATTTAAGCCTTAAGAAAAAATCTGCATATCTTGAAAACTTGTAACAGTCAAACCTCTTTCCCTACTCTGCACTAAATGTTCATGATTCTCTACTGTAAAAAATTTGATTTACCATAAAATGCATATTCATAAAGGCAGTGCTAAAAAGGTAAAGCCACCGACGAAATTGCCCCCATGAATTTTCTTTCTTAAAGTTTCCACAAAAACTTCTAACTTGTCGTAAATATACAGACAAACTTTAAAACATAAAATTGGTTATTTTTAAATTTACACTGGATTTAAGTTGGTTAGCAAAGATGACCTAAAAATATAAAGACCTGAAATCTTCCAACAAACAGTATAAACTAATTTATAATTATCTTTATGATCATACATGATGGCATATTAATCTTTACAGATATTAGAAAACTTTTACAACAGATGCTTGACAACGAGCATAAGCACCGAGTGAAGCAAATACAGTAACGACCTACACATTCATTTTTCTTCTTATCAGCATTTGCATGACATTTATCTTTGCCTTGATTCTTTCTTGCATCTTTGCATTCTTTATTTCCTGTTGCCAGTTGATGTTCAATATTCTTCGGCAGCACTTTATTTCAAAGGCTAGTGTGCGTTCTTGGTCTCTTTTCTTTATGGTCCAGGTTTCTGTCGCACAGAGAAGCACACCGAAGTTCTTAGTATCCGAAGTTGTGTCTCTGCTCTCATGACTTTGCTTTTCCAAATTATGTTGAAGTCAGACATTGTTCCTCTTGCTTCTGTGATTCTGCGCTTGATTTCATCCCTACAGTCATTGTTCCATATAAGAAGACTTCCAAGGCATTTCAGATTCCATCGCATGCTCAATTTTATCTCCTCTGAGTGTCACACTTTCTTTGCAGTTCTGTTTTCCAAATACCACCACTTAGGTCTTTTGCTCTGTTCACCGTCAGTCCCTTTCGTTCCGCTGTTTCTACCATATGGTCAGGCTCGATTACAATGTCAGATAACCTACTTCAATACAGTAATGGAAGTCAGTACAGAAATCAAATCAAATCAAATCAAACAGCGCTATTATGGCTAGTGCGCTTCGACTGATATACCATGCATAAAAGTTTTGAGGCGCTTTTGAAACATGGGGCGTGACAGTGTTGAGTCCCGTAGCCCTAATTGTGGTAGAGCACTCCATAGAGACAGACAGGCCGTAGACTCTGAACGAATGATCGGCGATTTTTGTTCGTGTCCTTGGAACGAGAAGGGTCCTTGTAGACATTGACCTGGTGTTGATCGGTTGATTTCTGTTTACGTCATTTAGTAGTTTACAATCTCTTCTCAGGTATCCTGGGGCCTCTGCTCTCAGGCATTTATCAACCAGTACGATTACCTTAAACCGTATTCAGTCCTTTATGGGGAGCCAGTGTAGCTCTTTTAGTAGAGGAGTGATTTGATCCCTCCGTGTCTTCTGGTAAATGAGTCGAGCTGTCGCATTCTGTACCAGCTGTAACCTCTCGGTTTGATTCTCAGTGATTAAGGATAGCAGACTATTACAGTGGTCTAGCCATGACGTAATGAACGTGTGAACTAGCGTTATCATAGTTAGCCGCTTTAGCCGCAGTTAGTAGAAAAACATTAGGGAATATCTGGGCAACTGTAAAGTGGAGACAATAATGCACTAATAACAAAAACAAAAGAGGAACTGATAGCAAAGGTGATAAAGTGGACAATCAACAGATATCAAATGGACTAAAATAAAAACACTGATACAACAAGGACAGAGCAGCAGTTGGAATCAAATAATGAAGCAAATGTAAAACATTTTGTGATTCACGGCTACAGTATTGACAGACACTTCATTCAGTGTTTAATTTGCAATAAATGGACGCATAAAAAGCATGATGACAAAAACAGAAGGCTTACAAAGAGACATTGATTTGTCTGCAACAGCTGCCTTTACCCAGATGCCAATCAACAATATCAAAGCTTCCAGGCTATTGGAGCATCACTTGAAAGGGTGCATAGCCTCTGTTTTCTTCGAGAAATGCTGTGCAATTCAGACTGCAATGAACCGATATTATTGGCTCATAGAAAATCGGCGTGGATGGGATTAAGAGAAGTGGCAGCTGAACTGTGAACCAAGGGACATCAGCAATGGAGTAAAACGTCAAATCTGAAGCCTGAATGAAGCCGTGTGATCTAAATTGAATGGGAACAGCCAAGGAAACATCTCGGAATACTGAAGATGCAATAAGGTGGCACAGTGGTCCCCATGATTAGCCGGCTGGATTTCCATCATGAGGTCTGGGGTTCAAACCTTGGCCACAGACTTTAGTTGGTTTCACTTCAGGCTATCACCCAGTCGATTCAAAGGCCAAAAGAGACCGGTGAGTCGGTGACTGTCCTCATTTAGCCAAAGTCATGAAAAAAATTCAAAAGCAAATTTGAAGGCACTAAGCCTTAAATTCTCTAGTGGGCTTTGTATCTGTGAAGCAACCAGCTTCTTAGTCAAAAGAAACAGGCTGATGAAGTACAGAGACAAGCAAAGTGGAAAGAGTCAACAGCGATCTCTCGGATGTCCATATGATTTTTTGCGGTGCAATGTAATGTAGCATTTGTTTAGCACATCCTGTATTTCTACTCAAAGAGGCGCTCCTGGCTCTGGAGTCACAAGATAAAACAGTGCTCAGGCCTTAGCATTTGCACTGAACAAAGGGAGGGATTAAGAAATGAGGCCCAGATGGATTAGATCAATGCATTCCAGAGAGAGGGAATGGGATGGAGAGAGGTCACTGAATGCTCCTTAGACAATGAGTGAAAGCAGTGCATGACCTAATCAGGGACTCTGTTGACTATAAGAGCAGCTATGCTCTGTTTCTCTGTCTATACCCCACACAACAATCAATATCAACTCATGATCCATTAAGTAGAAAGAGCTCACAACAACCAAGTATAAATTAGTCAATAGCAGCTGTACATACAACAAAGCTCTAACATTGTTCTGACTTTTAAAACCCTGTTCTATATTCTACAGTCTATATGCTAAGTGAGGACATACCAAACATATTGACAGATGTGGAGCAGACTTTCCCAGAGCAGAATTACGCATGCGAATGAGACTAGAACTCTCCTGCAGACTAACGTTAGCACTGAGCCCTTTGGTAAAATAGAAACCAATAAAACAAGTTGTTAACAAATCAGGCATTTAAACTGAGTCTAAAATTCAATAACAAATAACAAACTTCATTTTAGCTTGTTCACTAATCTGAATTACAAACATGTTTCTGTTACATACCAAACTGTGAAAAACTCAAATTCCTGCCAAGATTCACCAGCGAAGATAAGTTTGTGCCGGAGGAGATGCTTGTGCAAGACCTTTCACCGTGCCTTGGGCGGACATCGTCAGAATGAGTCCGCTGCAAAGGTCGCGAATCACGGTCGCATTCTTCGCGAACAAGATGGCTGACAGCATGCAGAAGACTCGGCTGTTTCGGAGATGAGCTGTAATCGGACTGCACAAGAAAGTAAGAAAAATAGACTTTTGACAACTGACCGACTGACAGAGTAAAAATAACAATACAATTAGCAATAACAACATGAAAACAACGCTTATTATATGCATCATAATCTAAATATTCATAGCCTGTTATCAGTTTAAATAAGTCAAGGCAAATTTCTGCAAAGAATGACACAAATGGAATGCTAAGTCATGGAAAGTGCCACTTCTGCATGTTTAGCAAAGAATAACAATTTAACATTTAATAGGATCACCTTATTGTTAAACATATAATTCCAGTCAAATTCACTTAACGCCACCTTTCCTAAAGCAGCTTATTCCAACCTATTGATTCTTAAAAGCCATAAAACAGATATTGTCTGTCTTCAGAATATTCAATTTCTATTAATTCCAGTCTTCTCTTAATCATTCACACAACCTGAATAGTCATTTACTTTAAATATGCTTCATAAGACAGGTTTGTCTAAAATAATAAAAGCTAAAAGATCTGACTAGAATTCTGCTCATCTCCTCACCTCTGTGTCACTCTGATCCTCTCGATGAGATTCAGCCATGATCTTCATGATCCTTTCTCTGTCCTTTGAATCTCGAATGTCATACTTGCCCAGCAGGTCATGAGGGGTGACAGAACGTAGGTTTCCAAGGGTCATGCACTCCGGAAAGTGCCGAATGCAATCGCCGAGTCCTTTCCTTTCCATGAACCGCACAAACAGAGCACGACCTCTGACCACATTCTTTTCTCGATCATCCCGAACATGATCCGATCTAAATACTTTATGAAGAGATGACATTACTCTTGACAAAGAGCAGGGTCCATTATCATCTTTACTCAATCAGACATTGACCACACCAATGGAACTCTCTGGAAGTGTTGAACTAAATCTGTAAAGCTTCTTAAACAACACAGTTTGCCAGCAATTTGCTGCAATGGATCTAATTCATGCATTATCCTGATCAACACTGAAGCACTTCTCATTTCTCATAGATGCATGTCTGCACTCAGTTGCTTGCTACTCTGAAGTCCATGAACAAACACACAAACATGTCTACAAAATAATGAGAACAATTCTCTTTCCATGACCAGACTGCATGAAGTTCCAACATACACACATCCACATAATGAACAACACATTATATTATCAAATGGCAAGATGTCATTCTAGAAACATACGCTGTATAAAATTTAACAGCACTGGTTATAATTTCATGTTTAAAACAAACAATAAATATCTTGGAAGGGAAATATGAAGGGAAAGGAGCAAAAGGGCGACCTCAAAGGTATTTATTCGATAGATGGCAGTGTTTATTTAATTTTTTAAAGTGGTATCTTTTGCAAACTACAAAATTTTCTATAAATTCATCGCTAAAACTTATGTTTTGACAAAGGGGTGTTTGGGTTAGAAATAATATATCTCTGCCAATTTTTTAAATTTTGTTCCACTGACATTTTCCTAAAACTTTGCAGCTCACCCAAGTAGGGTTACCACTCAAAAATTTTAGTTGGTGAGCTTTGAAACAATTTTTTGGGAGTGGGTGCTATTTTAGGCCATACAGTGGACCATGCCCCACATTTTTTTTCTTGGCATGGATAGTTAGAAAGAGCAGTAAAAAGCTAAACAATGGTGCATACCTCATCTTCTTAGGTTTCATATTGCCTGAGATACAGTAAATTTAAGTACTTATACAGTTTAACGAAAGTATTTTCCAAAAAGAAATGGCCGGCAGGTGATGGGGTCTAAAATTTTAATGAACAGTAAAGGTGTTAATGTGGTAGAAAGAGACTGAGAGAAATGGAGAGAGAATTTGACATGAGAGGGGGAGATAAAGACGGAACCGTGGAAAAATCTAAACCCATCTTCACTCATCAGCTGGCAAACTGTGTTGTTTAAGAAAACCGGAAAGATGGAACCCCATTGATGACTTCATTGACAGCTTAGTCTATTAGTGTCTGCTGTCAGAAGGAGAGGGGGAAAGAGATTGAGAGAGACAATTTGCAGGGAGAGGGAGAGGAAAGATTACTTGGAGCCACAATGCCGGTGGTATTAAGGACTATTGCTGGCTACTAGCTCAGTTAAACAAATCCAGGTGTCACTAAAGACTTGCTCCATGGTTGAGGGATTGGCAAATGCTAATTAATGTAGGTAAGTGCTTGTAAGTACAATGGAAGACAGGACTAGGATCATAAGTATGAACTAGGCCTATATAGAAACACTTTAAATGTACAATGTAGAGAGAGATTTATGCATAATTATGCAAAGCAGCATAAAACCAAATACAAAATGTCCTGAAGCTGCTAAAAATGGCAACTGAACTGAATCTTAGGAATAATCAAAAGGTATATGGTGAACAGAGATAATGAGACTAAATAAGACATTGGTACATTCACATTTGTAATGCTGCATTCATGCATGGAATCAATTTTGTAATTTAGAAAGACAGATTCTGGAAAGATTCCAATGCACAGCAACCAAGATGATCAAAGGGATACCAAAGATTGAAATATGAAGAAAGGCTAAAGCATTGTGAATTAACTGCTAAAGAGGAAAGGAGAGTAAGCATAAGCAGTGATCATGGGGATTTTGGGGATGCCAGGACAACCCCAGGCTTGAGCCAACACCTCACATAATCATCACAACTAGAATCTACAAGAGTTCCCTCAAGTTTGGCTGTTAGCAATAGTCTGTGAAACTATGCAGTATAGTAAGTCAAATGAGGGATTTCTTCATGTCTGATCTTATCTCTTCTTATGATTCCTAACATTCTTCTTAAACATACCATTTTGAAGGCAAGTATAGCTAAATGAGGGATGACCCACGTCTTAAGGTATCAGGTCCATTGTATGACAGGCTTTATAGACAACAAAAGCACCATGCATAATTAAATTGCAATGTGACATAGCCAATTGACAATTGACAATTGTATGACAGGTTTTGATTTATGCCCAAACTGCACTAAAACTCACCCACTGACTTCTAAAACTTTAAAAAGTTGGGAAGCAGCAACCACCATTCAGAAGGAAGAAGGGGTTATGGTCCATACCATAGTTTTTATAGACACAAAGACTACGGTATACAAGACAATGATATTGCCGATCTTGATGTACGGATCTGAATTCTGGAAGATGAAGAAAGAAGATGAAAGAAAGATACTTACCTTCAAAATGGTATGTTTAAGAAGAATCTTAGGAATCATAAGAAGAGATAAGATCAGGAATGAAGAAATCAGAGAAAGAATGAATATGATGGACATGGCAATAGACAAGATCCGAAAGAGAAGACTACAGTGGTTTGGACATGTGACAAGAATGGGAGAAGAGAGACTGCCTCTTAGAGAGCTCTGCACTGTCATGTTGAGGGACACAGAAGCAGAGGAAGACAAGCCAAGAGATGGATAGATGATAAAAAAAAAGATGTTGGGTTGGAAAACGAAATCCGAACTTAGAAGAAGCAACACACATGGCAAGAGACAGGAAGACCTGGAGTCATCTCGTATCAAACTCATCGTCATCATAGATGATGGAAGAAAAAGAAGATGGCCAATTGAAGGCCTATTAATTATCCAACAGAGGGTGTATAGATACGTAAATATTTCAGCGAATTGCAGAAATTCTCCAACAAAACCAACATTTTCGTTTGTCCCCATCTTCATTGCATCAAATCATGCAAGAAAAATCAATACTAGCCACCTCAATTTTAATCTACAGTGCTCGAAATAGTGCACCTCCCAGCCATTTCATACTAAACACTAGAGCCAACGACTGTACGAGAATGAGGGACATCAACAAAATGAAAGTCCTGTCGAATATTTTGTGGAATGGACCGAATGGTTAGTAAGTCGATCAAGGGATGACCCGCTTCTTAAGATATCTATTCCATTGTATGATAGGTTTTGATTTATGTCCAAACTGCATTAAAACTCACCTACTGACTTTTAAAACTTTAAAAAGTTTGGGGGCACCAACCGCCATTCAAAAGGAAGAAGGAGAATGGTCCATTCCATTGGAGGTCTAGACAGTGGGCACTCCCAAGTTTTGTGGCAGATCGCCGCCGATGAGAGTAAGACTAAATCTAATAGAAACCTACAAGCTATTGACTAACTAAGTGGAAGTGCCATATGATACATTTTCACTAGCACAGTATACTGGTACTCATGAATATGACAAAAAGTTGTTTGAGAAAAGAGTTGGGAGGTACAAGCAACATTTCTTCAGTACCAGAGTGGTAGGCAGACAGAACAAATTGGATGAAAAGACATTATTAGCTACTAGTACGAATGTATGCCAAAATAATTTAAACACAATGGGATATTAGATTAGGCATCTACGCGAGTATGCGTGATAGTGGTATTTAACACAGGAGAGAACCTACCAAACCACTTAAAACCCAGTCAGTTATTATTATTATTATTATTATTATTATTATTATTATTATTATTATTATTATCAGTGGCGGGCTCCAGGATTTGGCAAGTGGGGGGGGGCATTGGGGTAGCAACTTCTAATTATGGGGGGCCAACCAATTGTTGTTAGGTATGTAGTATTAAGTACAGTGTCCCAACTGGGGGGCCAGGCACTCAATAGAGGAGGAACTGGCCCCTCCAGGCCCCCACCTGTGGAGTTGCCACTGCCAGCAGATCAAAATTGAGAATGATATTATTGATTATTCTTGCCAATATTAAAGCAGTAAAGATGGGGCAAGAGGAAAGTGTGGATTTTGTCATATAATTTCTTCAAATCAATTAGATTTTTCAATATCAAGGCTCTATAAACCCTCTATTCAACAGGCCTTCAATTGGCTTCTCTCACACAGCGAATTAATGATAAAACTTGTTTTTGATGTCTATAAGACCTGTTGTATAATGAACCAGATATCTTAATGCGCGGCTCTTCCCTCGATCGACCTACTATCGACCGATCCACAAGATATTCGGGCAGACTTTCATTTAGTTGATGTCCCTCGTTCTCATACAGTCAATAGCGTTAGTGTGTAGTAGGAAATGGCTGGGAGTGCTCTATTTCGAACCCTGCAGATCGAAATTGAGAATGATATTATTAATTATTCTTGCCAATATTAAAGCAGTAAAGATGGGGCAAGAGAAAAATGTGAATTTTGTCAGAAAATTTCTTTAAATTGATTAGATTTTTCGATATCAAGGCCCAATAAACCCTCTATTCAACAGGCCTTCAATTGGCTGCATTCACACAGCGATTTCAATTATAAAACTTGTTTTTGATGTCTATAAAACCTGTTGTATAATTAACCAGATATCTTAATACGCGGCTCTTCCCTCGATCGCCTTACTAGCCATTCCACAAGATATTCGTGAGGACTTTCATTTAATTGATGTCCATCGTTCTCGTACAGTCAATGGCGTTAGTGTGTAGTATGAAATGGCTGGGAGTGCTCTATTTCGAACCCTGTAGACAGTGGCGGCTCCAGGATTTGACAAGTGGGGGCCGTTGGGGTGGCAACTTCTAATCATGGGGGCCAACCATTTGTTGTAGGTATGTAGTATTAAGTATAGGGTACCAACAGGGGGCCACTGGGGGCAGGCACTCAATAGGGGCACGGGCCCCGCCCCCGCCCCTGTGAAGCCGCCACACTGATTATTATTCGCATAGATGAATTATGATCAAATGAATTGGCAAACATCAAAAAACAACAAAATTAGGCAAAGCGATTATCAGGCTTTAAACTCCGCCACAGACTGTTCTCACCTTCTCCAACTGGAATCGACAGACGCCGCTGCTCTGCTCTTTTTGCCATCAGACTTCTTCAATGACCGATGTCTATGGACCGATGCGTTGGTAAGCAGCCATCTTTGATTCTCGTCCTCAATGGAGCTACAATTAGCAACACGGTTTCTATAAAACGGACAACTCGTATCTTTCTTTACTTTTGTCTCGTGTGCATTTGGCCAACCGGTTGTACGTTTGGATAATTTTGAACGATTGCCTTGTCAGTTATTTACTATAGATGTCTACTTGACAGAGGCTACCTGTCAGCTTTACTGCCTATCCCGTTAATATATAAAAGAGCAGATACGTTTGCCACATTGCACCAGCCACCGTGCATATTGCACCCGGCAGATAATGATGCTGATAGACCAACGTTGGGCTGATAATCTTATTGGCGCTCTTACTGGATTTGGCGATAGAATTACGATTCTACTTTGGAGCGATCATCAGCTGATGCCAAATGCATTACACTATAATTATAACAGTTCTTCAGTTATCCATTGACCGAGTAAGCCATCATGAGGAACTGAAAATGAATAAGTCCTAAACTGACTCAATGGTTGGAACACCGGTAAGCGAATTTTAGTAGCTCTCCTATAGCAGTACCGATATGCCACCCATATTAATTCATGCTCTAAGAAATGCATCTAATAAATTAGATAACTGGTTTTGATATGTGCTTACTGACTAATGGACTGATTTTTTTTCCTACTGTTTTTTTTCTACTGGATTTTCTGTTGAGACTGGGACTGGAGGGTTGTGGTCGGCCAGGTCGGGTCCAGTTGCTACAACTGACGTTGAGCGTTAACACAGGATTAAATGGCGTCCAAGGTGCTGCGGGCCATTATAATGGGAGCCCCCGGATCGGGCAAAGGGACGATCGCAAAGCGCATTGTCGGTGATTTCGACCTGAAGTTTCTGTCGAGCGGAGACATTCTTCGGACGCCTCAACAACAGGAATCAGGTCGAAACATTAATCGCTCTTCACCTTCTCTTCTAATCAGAGCGTTACTTTTTACGACCGGCACGTCAAGGGCGAATGCTCATCGTGCGTGACGCGTTACCCTGGGACTCAGAGTCCTGCTGGAACTCAGAGTCCTTTTGGTATCCATAGGCCTTCGAAGCCTCCAGCTAATAGGGTCGGTAGCGAGGACCCGATGCGCTGGACGGGATTGGTTGGCGCAGGGACCGTCAATCAATCAATCAATCAATAAACCTCTATGGCGCCACTATTATAATGCACAGGGCATCATCCGATGGCGCACCAATTCCAAATTAGAGCCAGGTCAATCCGGAAATCAGTCGGAACATCGGGGGAGCAATCAAAGAGGTATAAGCCAAATCAAACAGGTATGTTTTAAGACTGAAGGAGTGAACACTGATCCAGCCTGGATGCAGAATATTGGGGGGAAATTTTAAATTGTTGCGTAAATTTATTGATTGATTGATTTGATTGATTGAATTTCATTATGACGATAAAGAAATTTGCAGATGTCAATTGGATCAGACAAGTTGTTGAATTGTAGACATTGTTATAATAATAATGTGATTTAAAATGGTTTAGGGAGCAGAGACTTGGACCATATCAAAAGCTATGAAAAGAAACTGGAAGCTGCAGAAATGTGGTTCCATAGGAGAATGCTATAGGAGAATGCTAAAAGTTCTGTGGACGGATAAAAGAACCAATAGAGAAATTTTTACAGATGATGGAAGGGAAACAAACACTGATGGCTACCATCAAGTTAAGACAGATACAATTTTGGGGGCACTTGATGAGAAAAGAGGGACTCGAGAACTTGGCAGTTACAGGAATGGTGGAGGATAAAAGAGCAAGAGGTAAACAAAGCTCTTGCTACACAGACAAACTAAGAGATGGACTGAAGATAGTCAACAACTTCGAACTCCTGAGGAATACCAGAGATTGCGAAAAGTGGAAGTTCATGGTCGCCGATGCAGCAACGCTTGGCACCTGAGAAGAAGAAGAAAGTGGTTTAGGAGGATAAGTACCAGTAAGCCTGTATGAAAAATGCTGTTAAACAAAGAATTTTTATCTTGAAATCTTGTTCATAGTAGGCCCTATCAATTTCTGTCAACAAATCAACCTTGTTGACTTAAGTTGTAATGTAATGTCTTATAGATTTCATACTGTTAAATAAGGTCAGGTCATTCCTGTCTGTTGGTAAGTATTTGCATTGTTCTTTGTGGTTTTCTTCAACGTGTGATTTCAGAAATCGGAAAAGAGTGCGAGAAATACATAAAACACGGTGCGCTTGTACCTGATCGAATTATAAATGCTATGGTGTTCAACGAACTTCGTCTGCTTCAGGGACAAAGCTGGATTCTAGACGGCAAGTTGTTGATCTTATGGGAAATCTTAATATGTGTGTGATTAGACCATTAGCCAAAATTCTTTGTATTAACACACCATGATATATTTGAGGCCTCTGATGAATCTTGCACCAAGTGTTGATATAAATTCAGGAAATAAATGGGAAACAATCTATTTTGCACATACAGAAGTTTTGAAGTATTCTTCCAAATTGATGCTGGTTTTTCCTCTTCTTGCCTAAAAACCGCTTTGCAGAAGCACAACATGTATATATGTGTACTTAGTTTAGTTCTTTCAATCTCTATTTTTAAGTAAAGTATAAAACCTGTTTGCAGAAGCACAACATGTATTATGTATACTTAGTTTAGTTCTTGCAATCTCTATTTTTAAGTAAAGTATAAAGTTCCCAGAAGATGGTCTGAGTTGTGAGATGCGTCATGAATTTGACCTTGGTCTTGTTTTGTAGAATTAGCAATTCTTTGGTTTAGGTTTTCCAAGGAATATTGCTCAGGCAGAAGCTCTGCAAACCCCCGACACAAAGCCAACAGTTGTGATTGAGTTGGTCGTTCCTTTTGAAGTTATTATCGAACGACTAAAGGGTCGCTGGATACACGTGCCAAGTGGAAGGGTCTACAACATGGACTTTAATAAACCCAAAGTTCCTGTAAGTGTTAGCACTGCATACTTTAAAAAATATCATGAGTGAAGTTGTGAAAATAGTCAAATTACTGGATAAATGTTTGTTTCTGGAAAAAGATATGTAACGCCACCCTTTGTTGTACAGGTATTATGTGGGTGTAGCTAGGGCAACGCTATAACAATGATGACCGGAATGGATATTTGTGATTCTCTGATTTCTTTCTTTCTATTTTAGTTGTTGATGTTTTTTATTTATTTGCCGTCTGATGCTGTTATCATTTGAGTTTTACTTTTAGACGTAATTTCTGACATTTAATGTGAATAGAATTTTCTTATTAATAACTTTTTGAAAATTGAATTGTGTCATTGCGTTGCGTCACGGCTTGTAACTTGTGACTTATTATTAAATCCCAAGAGGATGGAATCTTGATATCAGTGTTTTAACATTGCGGCTGGAGACTATTGGGAATATTTCCTCTCCGTGTCTGAATGTGATTTCTTGTAGATTTTCAATTTGATTTGTAGGGAAAAGATGACGTGACGGGTGAGCCGTTAGTCCAGAGGGTCGATGATCATCCAGAAACTGTTATGGCGAGACTTCAGGCTTACAAGAATCAGACAATCGCTGTCAGTGAATTTTACAAGTAAGCAGATTTTGAATTTTGCATTTTTTACAGTTGCCAGCATCAACAGTGTTCAGTTTTAGAGATTGTGGTTTAGTTTGCTGTGATAAAAATAGCTTCAACATGTCTCAAAGTTTCTAAACAGAAAGTAATTTGACGTCATCTTCTCCACTGACACTGGCTTCCTTGCTTTCCAGTCTTGTGCTCCTGGTAACGACTTTTCATTGAATGCTATATTTGAAGTGAACTGGTGTTTGAAATTGCTTTGATCTCGACGTGTTGGTTGATTTTGTTTGCTGGGTGACATTAGCATTAATTTGTTTCAAATTTATTCAGAATGATTGATTAAAAATTTATTGATTGGGGTTTCTCAAAGGAATGCTTAAATTAGTTTGCACTGTATTTTTTCTGGGGCAAGTGTAAGCAGATGGAGCCTTGTGCACCTCTTTATTAAATCGCTTAACTGTTTCACTTTATAATATACAATTCGTGAGAAGAATTTACAGTCATGTGAAGTCAGGGCTGGCTGTCATTCCTTAGCAGTTGACTCCAATATGATGCCATTATCTTCTGAACTTTACTGTGTATTTCAAAGACACAATTTTATGTAAAGTTTAAATGTAGCTTGGCATTCAGAGGAAAACAAGATAAATGACTGAAGCAGTTGCTTGTTAAAAGTCCCATATTTTATTTGTAAGATACAATATTAATATTTGTTTATTTTCCAAATGCTGTATCTTATATTATTTACATGCACACACACACACACACACACACACACACACACACACATATATATGTATATGAATTGTTTGACAGGAAAAGAGAAATTTTAGCAGAATTTCATGGAAGAGAATCTAATGAGATTTGGCCGCATGTACGTCAGTTTCTCGCAAAATTACACGAACCAGTTCATGAGAATACATATAAGTAATTCTGTAATATATTTGTCTGGCATTACATGGTGCTTTACTTGCAAATCAGGTTTTTATAGATTTTAATGAACATATTCATTGATTTTTCATATCACAGATTGATTTTGATAAACTGTATTCCAATTGTTGGCAGAGAACATGGCTTTTGAGTTATGCATTGTTGTAAGATAATTTTGTTGAACATTTCTGGAATTATTTTATTGCCTTAAGATCAATCATGTAAGGACAATATTGTTGCCTTGAGATCCTGTAATAACAGATTTTAAGTATTGCTATATGACTCTTGTACTGTTTTATTGGTTTTTGACAATGTGTATGTTGATGATATTTTACAAATAAGTTATTAATCATTGTAGCATTTCAGCATGTGCTTCATCTACAGGCTGCTACTTGTAATCATTTTGAAATTGTTATACATTATTACGATGTCTGTAGAATATGAAATAATTAGTTTATTAGTTAGTCGACTCACTAATGATGGCTTTGAATCTAACATGTTTGAAAGGGTTGGTTTGTCCAGAGCTTATCAGCATACACAATTTTATCTGAATTTTATCTGGATTGTTTTTGTTGTAATAGTCCGTCTATTTTAAATAGCATATTATATATTCAGTAATTGCCTCAATGTTCACCTGTCTCATTTTTATTGTCACAAGTGTTTTACAAGTGTTTAAGTGGTACAAGCAAAGTTGTTCATGTGGTAATAACACTGCTTTAATGAACGACTATTCGTCGAGAAACAATAATTTGTATGTGCATACTGGTATATAGTGTATGGGTAGAAATATTTCTAATTTTAGAATCATGTTTTATGTCTGAACGTGCAGTTAGATATATGACAGGATTTGTGAGGGACAAGTACCGTCAATTTGAAACGGTATAAATGCCTTGTGAGACAGCGAGTTGTTATAGAATTAGTCCAAGACAGCTAAATTTGGGGACAGATCCATCTTGAGGGGGAATCCTTTGCTTTGCAACTCTCTACTTGAGAATGTGACAATGACAACCTGCCCCTGATTTGTTCGTAACGAAACTCAAGACGCATTTATTTAGCATCTCTTATTAGCGTCTCTTGTTAAGCGCTCTTGCGCCATATAAATTGTCATAATAATAATTATGAATATTTTACTTCAGTTGTTATTAATTCAGACTAATATATTGTAAAAATGAATTGTTATGCAGTTATTTCTGTGACATTAAGATTTCCTACTAGAAATCTAATGCATAAATTTGAGAAGTGTGGAGTCATTTACGAATATGGAGATATTTGGGCTACAGGAATGATTTCTGTTTAGCACTTATTTCTCCATAGTGTCTGTCTTGTGGTTGTGAACTGAACATAGGACCCAAGTGGACAATAATTATGACTCAGAAACTGTCATATTGGTTTCACGTAGTCTTTTAACCCCTGCAGTACGATATTATGTACGTCGTACGCCATGGAAAAGTTGCATGTGGAGTGCCATATGCCGTAGCTGAACTGAACAACTGTGAGACTGAATTGTGAATTTTTGATCTCAGTACATGAGTGCAACACATTTGATCAACAATTATGGTAATTTTATGTTATTTAGTGATTTTGATGAAAGTGGACATGTTTAGTTCTGACTGAAACCTTGAATGTCATGGTGTATTACTCTGTATTATGATGACCGTGTGATTGCAGATTTGTCATTAAATAAATCGTGGAAAGAAAATGAATATCAAGTGACACTTGCAAGGTTAAAACTAAACTAAAATTATTTGCAAAATGAAAACTAAATTAAAACTAATTTATTTACAAAAAGCTCTAAAACAAAATAAAAAATAAAATTATTTGCAAAACTAAAATATGACTGCCTCCCCATATGCAAAATCTAAATCCAATTACCCCTTCCCCTCAATGCATATGTAATATATGAATGGCCCCTAAAGGACATAAAAATATTCACCTCTACAGGAACATTGTATTGTCTCTAAAAATTGCACCATTCAGTAAAAAGGGCAAAGCTTGTTGAGTCAATGATGCAATAATTCAAATTTTGAACATCTCGAGTGTTCTGATAATTAATGGTTAGCAAAAAGGCACTGAAATATTTATATTTTTGGGTATTCACAACTTCATCTAACAGATCTTGCATTTGCATAATTAACAGTAAAGCATTGAACAATTCAATGGTGGCCCCCCCTGAGTGCTCTACAATTTCACTTGTCAAGCTGCTGCACAAATTTTAACAAACAAGAAGTAGATATAGTCCACCTATAGGCCTACAGTAAACCCTAGCTCAGGTCACAGTGAAGAGAGACTGCTCAACTGGCACTTTATTAGGCAGAGTTTACATGAATAAGATCGGACATACATATTATATATATATACAGCATTGATGATGATGAAACAGGAGGCATTAAGAGGATCAACCACATTAAACAGATTTGACTCAGCTTAATGTTCAACAATAGACCTAAAAATTGAAATTTTCATAAAAACTTTAATTGCAATACACATTCAGTGATAACCAGTTGGCAGTTGAGCTTATAGAAAAATAGTTTTTTCTATACAAAAAAGTTGCCATTCCTTACAGACACATTTTGCATCAGTGTGTTGCACAAATTCTAAACTGTACAAAGTGCTGCCATGTTTCTTTATTACAAGATAATTTACAGTAATACTGTAAGAACAGAGATGGTATACCAGCAGACAGCATTATTTTAAACAGAAAATAATTCATTTGTAGCATTTAAAGGAAAAAGCCTTGATTATTCAGTTACTTTAATATCTAATATACAAATGCCAAAAATTTTTATTTTCTTCCAGTAGACAGTACAATACCCAAAATGTGTCTTTCTTAAACCACTTTTTAAAAAGTAGCAACAAAGCAAAAGATTTTGAGGGAATTTCAAGCTATTTGGGAATCAGGTTTTTAGACTTAGGAAATCTATTTGACATTTCCACACACACTCTTTCTGTGCTGAAGAGAAAAACGTTAATAACAAATTTTGTGCTAAATATATTCTGATATTTCAGGCAGATAATAATTGCCCTATACATAAAATGATATATGTCTTGCCCACCTAAAAGTTTTTTCTCAAGAATTTCCTGAATAATTTTTAATGGGAATTTAAAACTTTTGGATGATGAAAAACAACCTTCCAGCAAGTTCTATAATAATAACATTCATCACAGCAGACATGCTCTTTGTGCATTGTCTGCAAACATTGACATGAAAATTGCATGCACACCTAAGTATACAGCTACTACTAACTCTGCAAATTGTAGGCCCAAGTACATTGTGAATTTTTAGCAACATTGCTATTAGCAATATGAATAAATAAAACCTAGCAACGATAAGAAAGAGCAGGAACTAAATAGCAGTAATAAAACGCTCAACCAACAGGACACAAACCCATTTCATGCCATATCCACTGTTCTACAATAGAAGAAATGATCCATACATGCACGCACACACACACGGTAAATCAGTCTGTAATTGAAATATCATGGACACAAAAGAGACTAGCATGATATAACCAGGGTTAAAAACAAAGCAACAAGCCCCTACTAAGCCAAAATTTCTCACAGCTACTTTTGCGATTGTACAGGGTCCTTGTCAAAGACAACAACGCGCTGTTTACATGCTAAGTTCTATTTTTCAATTAAAATTAACAGAAGAGAAAAAGCCATTTACAAGAATTATTAGGCAAGGTTTTACTTGGTATCAAAGATAAACTGTTCAATGCAAACAATAAAACTTTTTCAACTTCAGTACATCAACAAATTAAGAACCTATGTTCAAATAAATCAGGTAACGAGCACGTCAAACAATTGATTAAAACATCGCCAACAATTCTAAACAAGAGTCGAAACCGTGTTGAGCAGCACCAAAGACTGTCTCCGATTCTGATCAAGATTCGCTTAAGCTCGTCTAGTGAGATAGATGTTGACAAATAACCGACCAAACAACGGAAGTTTGCCTGGTTTGCTCGAGCTTCTCCTTTTCAAGTGCAGGCCACCTAAGCAGCCGGGCAAATCGATCAGCATCCTAACAGTGATGCCTAGCAGTATTCTAGCTTATGTCTCGATCAACAGTATCGAAATCGTCTACATGTTCTGCCGGTGAATGTGTGGAAAAGAAAACCGGGCTTGAAGGTCGACTTGTTTCGGCCGCTTCGTCTCCCTTGTCTCCCTGCTTCCCTACTTCCATTTCTTGCTCATGGGCTGAAAACTCAGTCAAGAGTGCTGTCGCTTCAGCAAGGGTATCCTACAAAGAAAACACAACTCTAATAAAAACAACGCAATGACCGAATTCAATCTCATGAATGAGATATCAGGCGTAAGTCTAATGCAAAGGCGATTCAAAACAGATAACACCTACTTGCTATATTACATGTAATTGAAAGTCCTGCCTAATGTCTTGTGGTGAAATTATTAGTAAATTGATCTAAATAAGTCATGTCTTAAGATAAGAGGTCCATTGCACAACAGGTTTTATAGACAACAACAACAAAATTACTAATTACAGTAAAATTGCTGTGTGACAGAAGCCATTGGAAGGACCATTGAACAGTTGGTGAATAGATATGCAAAAAATTCAGTAAATTGAAGAAATTCTAAAAAAACTACATTTTCATTTGTCCCCATCTTCATTGCATCAAATCATGCAAGAACAATCAATATCGGCTGCCTCAATTTCGATCTACAGTGCTCAAAATAGGGCATCTCCCAGCCATTTCATACTACACACAAGAGCCAACGACTGTACGAGAATGAGGGACATCAACAAAATGAAAGTCCTGTCAAATATCTTGTTGAATGGTCAGTAAGTCAATAGAGGGATGAGCAATGTCTTAATGGTTCATTGTACAACAGGTTTAATAGACAAGAAGAACACAATCTATAATGAATTCTCTGTGCTCTAGAACTGCTATATCATAAAGTCAACCTGAGCACTGATTGTTCTCTGAAAACTCTGTGTATTTGCTGGGTCTTCATTTGAGGCGTCTGTGTGTGGATTCCAGTAGAGGTGTTCGGACATCTGCAGCGATCAAAATGGAACATACATGCGTTTGAGAAGAGTTAAATGTCAGTTAAATGTCAAGAAGAGTTAAATGTCAGTTAAATGTCAAGAAGAGTTAAATGTCAGTTAAATGTCACAAAATGGGCAATAAAAGCAGTTTTTATAAGTTACAATTATCCCAATCGTAGACATCATGAAGGTTCAATGCCCAGGCCTGGATTAACCATTAGCCAAACAAGGCACGTGCCTAGGGCACCAAGTGTTTGGGGGCACCACAAGTCCTCAAGAAAAAAATGTGTATATTGTCCCGATAGCCGCGCGTAATCGACATTACATTAACAAATCGCAAATGTAATATTGAATCGCACATTATTTAACCTTGGTCCCACAATCTGGGGTAAAATACTTCCCAACCAGTTATTTTGCTATTTTTCTTTGAGGTTTTTGTGCTATTTTTTGATGGGGCAGAAGGGGGCACCCATGTGGGTTTGTGCCTAGGGCACCAAGATGGCTGCCAGTGCCTGATCTTTTTCAAGTCAAACCCAACAGTGAAAAGTACAATTTGATCATCAATTGTGAAACTGCTATAGGACTGACCTTTGACTGGAGCCAGTTAACTGCCCACTGCCATTTGGTGACTGCCTGCAGCAAGTAATCTTTGGCCATCGGACATTTAGTAGCAAGACTGACCAGGAACTTAATCACTTGGTATGAACGACGACTGTCAGACGTGTGACACTGGCTGATTGCACCTACAACAACCATCATTAAAGCCGTTAACTATCTTTCCCATTTCTACTACTACAACAACAACAACAACAACAATAATAATAATAATAATAATAATAACTACCATTTTAATTAACGAAGAAACAGTTAATAGTGCCACTGGCTGTTTTATCAGTAAAATCCAGTATTTAACCTAGGCTGACAATTCAGAAGTCAGAAGTTCAGAACTGACACTTCCCTGAATCAGCTATCCTGACACTCCATTATCATTATTGTATTGATAAGAACCAGACATAAAATTGCATTTATATTTTATCAACAAGATTATATATAAACACGAATGACTTCCTAATGGCAGTCAACATTCCTAATCACACGAGTACAAAAGATGGGAAGAATCAAAGTAACGACATCCTGTGAACCCCAAAATCTCTGGCCATGCATAGATTACTTGAAATACAACAAAATGCACCCATAGAAAGGCACTGGAAACATTCAAACCTTATAATTATAACAATTATAACCGACACTCACACATACGTGCGTGCACACACACACACACACACACACACACACAGATCACATCAATTGCAATCGAAGGCACGGCAATGGAGACTGATACAGCACAGATGACTTCTAAAACCAATGCTGCAGCCAAAATGCACCATAAGGCATCGAGACAAATGACGAAGTAGATTAATAAAGGCACTCCAGAAAGTGACTGAACTTACTTAGCATGCCAATCACTTGGCTTTCTGAACCATCAATGACAAACTTCAATCTCTCAAGCTGATACTGGTCATCCAGAAGCTACAAAAATCACGACAAAACAAATACACTTAAATTCATACCAAGTGCTACATCAGTCCCTTATTACATTACATTACAAGTGACTTTCTTTAAGTACAAACAGAATGCAATGCTTAATTCATCACAGCTATAATCATTGTCATCATCGTCATCACTTTTGCCAGAATTGCAATATATATGTCTGTTCATTCTGACTGACACTGAGGAAAAGGAAAGTTGCAAAACAATAATTACCTTAAAGTGTACACATACTGATGCAAATGGGCCGCAGTTCAAAAAGGCTAAACATATAAAGCAGATTCTCTGATTGGAAGAATCTGTAAAATACGATGACTTACCAACAACTGCAGAAGCACAAGAAAAAGAGACTTAAGTTCATTGGACGGAGCATTGAGACACTGTACCTGCAATAACATTAAATGTCATCCTCAATTTGGAAAGCACATAGCCTCATCTATCAGGAGTGAAACACAAAGGATGGGACTTCAGAAAGTTCATTTATCTCTTCTGTTCCTTTTGTCACAAGATGCAAGCACAAGATATTTCAATGTCATGGATTTTTAAAAATTCCACTTCAACCATAAACTTAACTTTTTCCGAACATTCACGTACGTACTGCTTGTGTATTTATGCTGCAATGTAAAATAATCCAGATAAATGATGTAATTATGAAAATATGAATTCAAAAAGAGTGTTGCAGCACGCGGTCTCACCATAAGACTTTTGAGAATATCACGAGAAAATTGGACATGGCAAGAACTGCAGTAGAGCAGCATCTCCTGAATTGAATCAATCCCAGTTGTCACTTCCCTCAGCGCAAGAACCACCTAAAAACAGCAGAAGATGCCGATGACAGAACAACATCATGCAATTGAAACTGCATCAAGAATGGACTGAAAATAATACTGCACAATATTCAACAACAGTGAAAGCGTTAAATATGTTGAACCCAGTTGACTGAAAGCCGTACCTCACGCAGATATTTGACAGAATCTGACGCAAAGACAAACCGCTGCATTTCCAACGGCATCTTCAGCAACTTCTGAGAACCAACTCTCGGCGGTTTGTATGGCTGGTACTGTGGTTGTGCTGGATCTTAAGCAGAATTAACAGCAAATGTGTTATGACACAGCCTATGCACAAAATCTTGGACTACAAAAAGCACCGGAGAAAAAAAAATAGCAACAGAAAATAAATGCCTTAGAAGGATACTAAGGATTGGATACAAAGAACAAACGAAGAAGCTAGAGAGAGAGAGAGAGAGAGAGAGAGAGAGAGAGAGAGAGAGAGAGAGAGAGAGAGAGAGAGAGAGAGAGAGAGAGAACACTGCAACCGAACATCATGGAAGTCATCAGAAAGAGAAGAATGAAATGGACCAGACACGTACTCAGAATGGAAGAAATAAGAAACCCAAAACGAATTTTCAACTACAAACCAGAGGGGAAGAAGATCTAAAGAAAGACTGAAAAGATGATTGGTGGATGGATTGGAAGAGGACCTGCACATGGCAGGGCTGAATCTCAACAATAAAACTGACGGAAGACACCGAATAACCTTGGAAGAAATAGCAAAGGACAGAGAACTTTGGAGAGATGTCATGGAGAAGTCGATAGCTGGACAGTGGACACAGTTGGAGGATGAAGACCTGACCTAATGACCTAATAATGATGTATGTGGCCATTGGTCTCGGTTGATCTAAGATGGATCAAAACATTACAACGACAAAGAATTTAATAAAATCAACGAAGTCGTGAATAAAACGTGTTAAGGAAAATCATTGCGCTGTCATTTTAACATATGATCAAAACCTTAAATGATCATTATGCATCAGTAAAGACATTAAGATGCAGTGAAAGTCAAAACAGCTGAACGCATACAATAATCCAAAATTTCACTTTAAAACTTTGAATGAAGACACTAAAAACCGAAAGAAATTTGAAACAACAGGCAACAAAGAATATGCAAAATAAAGCAAGGTAGCACAAAACTCAAAGCAAAACATTGGTAGGTATTTAAGAAACCAAAGTGTCAACAACTGATGAGATAATTATTCTATCAATCTGTCGTGAAATCCAATTGCTCAACTGGGACAAGAATACCGCAATCCATCCAGGGGCAATAACACCAAACTGAAACTAAAGTTATCTTACACAATATAATAAAATCTGTTCAGAAACATGATGATGTTATCACTACAAAAAATTCCTCTTAAATGTCCACTAGCAAAAACTTCTGTGGTGCCACTATAATAATGCCCAGGGCATCAGCCAATGGAACACCAAATCCAAATAAAATAAGAGCCAGGTCAAGCCGATAAGACCAGTCAGATCAAAAAGATGATAATGTGCTGGCTATAGGAATTGCTGCTGGCAATGAATTCCAGAGCCCAGGGCCACATAAGGAGAGACAACTAGTGCCGATGACTGTAAGAGAAAGGGCAACAACAAATGACACAGTCCTGTTGAGTATCTCTCATAGCTTCTATCAGTAAGCAGAGTTAACACATAAAATACAGGAAGCTGAAACCAGCTTACCCATAGTTCGAAATTGTGATAGATCACAGCAGAGAATCAGCCCAGCCAATGTTGAATGCAATGGTCCAAACTCTCTTGCTTGAACTGAACTCCAACGACGATAACCAACTTCCTAAACAATTAATAGGCACAAGAAGCATTCAAAGACACAGCAGGAACACAGCCTCTGGCCAATGGCCCAAGCAGAAATTACAACTGTTTTTACTCAGTCAGAAATCAAAACAGCAGCTCAGAAAAGACAGATACCAATCAGGAAAAAACCTTCACAATTAACTTTCATACAATTAGTACAATTATATTGTTCTGTCAAAATTATATAACTATATAATGTTGATAAAACAATGGGCGTGTGTTATAGATGTGGCAAAATGGCTGCTACATGAATTGGCATCGAGCAACTGGAGCAATTACTATTAGAGTTTGACCGATTAATCAGCAACATTCGTAATCGGGCCGATATAATGACAACTGGAGTTGTCTGCATTCTGTACCATATACTAGATGGCATATAGGCACTATAATATTCAGAACAGTGTGGCTAATGACTTAGTTTCCAGACACAAAGATGTTTGCAGATCGTATCCTGAACGTTTACCAGAGACAGAGTTTGCTTAAATTAAATATTTTGCAAAATAAGTTAATTCATCGTGAAATACAAATGGAAAAACAAGTGACAAGCTGCATCTGAAATTATTACACTATCAGCCCACAGGACAATAGTAAAGCAACCAGCAAACTTTGCAAATGTACTGTTTCCCAAGGTGGTCAAGAAACAAATGGTTCTAATACTTCAAATTTGGTGCAGCACATGAAGAATCAAACATTGTGCTGCATACACAAACTTTCAACTTTATTTTGCAGACTTACAACTTGTCATTAATAATTTCTATAAATTATATTTTTGATCTACATCAAATTTTCATCAATGTTTACACTTTTCACTTTCTTACTGAAACTTTTGATATCAGAATAATTTACTTGCAGACTACGGTAAGTTACAGTGTCATGCTGCAATAGCTTGTTCAGTGAGCACTTTCAAGTTCAACTTTTTCAAGTCTAGCATGTAGCAACTTGGGAAGTTTAGATAATTGGAATAATTGGCAAACCTGACGTCAATCAAGCTCTAATTACTACGGCAGATCACACTGCACAAATGTGGCGACACACACAGAGAGACAGATGACAAATGAGCCTAAAGAGGCAGAGAGGAGGACACAGTGTTATCATCTATTGCATCATGTAACAATTCTGCCAACCTGATCTGAAGACAGAAACACCGAACCAATGAGAAACTCCATAAGTCTTTTAAAAGCGTTGCGGCCAAACATGTGTGAACAAGCCTTGATGCCCTAGCGTCCACAAAACACAAAATGTAAGAAATAACTGTGAAACAGCAGCACAAATGCACTTAGGGAAGCAGCCAAACACAACGACAAATCTAATGCACAGACAAAGTTACACTGCATTCTTAACCAATAAAGAAAGGTCTCTGTAAAAGAGCAATAATTTTTACAACAATCGAGTTCTGCTGCAACCAGTTTTGTCATGTGAAAAGCGTTCAGCTCATTGCATAAAGGCAGAAGCAGAAAACTGAATCAAGGAAAGAGAAGAGCAAGATGAAATACTTGCCATCTGAGTGTAGGAGGCCAACACTTGAAAATACTGAAAGCAGTTTTTGTAACATTCCACAACGTCGCGGTTCAAAAGCCCGAGCAGCAGTTCAATTATATCGTCAAAACATTTCTGGGTCTATAAAAAACACAGGCAGTGAAAAACAATTTTCAAAGGTTTACAAGCAACACTGTTTTATATATAGGAAGATTTTAAATAATCAAATGTCAACAATATTAGGCAGAAAATATTGAATTTAAAGATTGAAATTGAAATTTATGAAATATAATAATTTTTACCGGAACACCTCCATGATAAAAAAACGACGACATTGTCTTCTCAAGGATTTTGCCAAATGTCACTCTGATCTCCTTTGTAGGACATTCGAGAATCAAAGGCCTGTACAACGATATCACAAGAAATATGCTTTATCATCGTACACTTACGCATTTTGACAGACGAACACTAATTCTATGCAAAAGAAACTGCCATAAACTCCCGTCTTCATTCAGATTTCCTGTCAATTTAGAATTAACACATCTTCATCAAAGACACAACATTAAAAATAGAATGACTAACATGAATTAAACTAACGAGCAACAAATGTGTTCGTCACCAGGCACAATTAACTCAGAGGTTTGCTTACTTAATGCACGCACTTCCTTCAAGAGCAAGAAACTCCACAATCCAAGTGCAAGACTCCTTGGAGTACTGCAGTAGAGTTGTGATAAGATCTGACCACTCATCTGGCTCCATACTTTAACCACAGAAATCAACAGAACATTAATAAAAAAACCCATGAATTAGTTGGTATTAAAACAATGTTACCAATTATTATCACTGGTTGATACTCTAATAGGCAGTGGGAAAAGAATGCGTACACGTTCTAGAGGACCATGATTCATGTAACAGGATGAAATCAACATAGTCACTTTTGCCTCAAATTCTTTTGCTCAGAAACTAACAGAAACAAACGACACTGACAAAAGATGACACACAAAAACAGATTCACGATAAAAATTTGCTTACATCTCATATCTTTGTCAAGTCCCAAAAATCAACAAAGTAAAATACCAAAGACAAAAAGTGCATCTAAGCTAAGAGACAGATCCCTCTGCATATTCAAAAAAAACATTTTGAAAAACAAAAAATTCAAAATTTCAGAACAAGACAGATTTCACAAATAAATGTCAAAATGCTGCAGAAAAATAAACAGCAAAGGTTGCTTTCCCTTAAAACCTTGGAATCCATTCATATGCTATTTACTACTTTTCATACCTTGAACAAAAACTCAAATACTGATCATAAATAAACAAAAACTGGAATACTGATTAGAAATAAATAATTAATTAATTTAAGCACCAAAAAATATTCCACCCAAAACTATGATATGGCAAATGTTGTGGCCTCAGTTAGAAAATTGTAAAGTCATGGTGAGATCTTAGAATTAAACTTATTTTCTGAAGTTCAGTGTGGGCTAGAAACTACCAGTGAAAATATTCACACCGGAGTCTGGTTTTGGTCCGGAAGTAAGTGTTGAACAGGAAATGAACAGATAATTCCAGCGACGCCAAACACATCTGCGTATAATCGGGAAACTGTACGTTGCTCTGTCAAATAAAACATCCACTGTTCTCTCAAAAGCAAATCAACAAATCTTACGCTACAGCTGAACCACCACCACCACCAAAAATACGCGAATATCTTGAATTAAAATAATACTACCTGATTGATTTAAGATTAATTGATTTAATGTTAATACGGAATGCATGACTCTGGGATATTTTGCCGTAATTATAGCAGAATAAAGAGAATGACAGCTAAAGAAAGCTCGTCTTACGATGTTGACGGACGCAAGCTTTCTGATAAAGAGAAAATAATCAGTGTCGTAAACATTTCGATTCTTCATGAAATGGAGGTTTTCCTCGCGTACAACTTGCTGTATCCTGGCAGGCATGCGGCTGCTAAAGATGCCCTTCTTGTCGCCCTTGTGCACAAGTTCCGTCAACTGTTTCAGACTGTCCTGGCGCTGACCAAAACTAAAAATCCACATTTGGAAAACAACCGAGAATCGTACAAAACTGGATGTAAATTACAATGGAAACAATCAGTTCACATAAATTGTTGCAGAAGTTCCACAATTACCAAGAATATCATGTCTGTATCACTCACACTTGAACAAAAGACCCAACAACAAACACAGTCGTATGCATTACTGTAGTTCTGTTAATACGCCATAATTGTACCACGTCGGACGCAGTTAGATGAAATCTTTTCTTCAAAACACATACCCTGACTTTTCTGATGGAATTCTGAACATAGACATTTTGCTCTTTTTTGCAGAAATTGGCGTTCTAACATCCTCAACTCGCTCATAGAAAAGCAGATATCCGTTCCAGTAGCGTAACCGTTCTTCTGGATGAGAATTCGACGCAACTGAAAGAGACATTAACTCGCACAATGATGCCCGATTTGGAGAACAGTCAAAGTAATGTCAAGATCATTCATTCTGTACTTCAATCAATTAATGAATTCTGTATAGTATAGAGTGAAAAAACAGATTTATCCCAGTAACACATAAGGGTGCTTTTATAGGTCCAAGGTACTGACTATCATGCTTTTATAAGACACTGTGAAAGAACTTCTTCTGAGCTGTTGCTAAACAAATACTCTCTTACATTGAATTAAATAAATAAAATGAGACATTAAAATAAAGTAATTCTAAATAAATTGGAAGTTCCCACAATATAGTGCATATCACTGCACACCAGACTATTTGAAAGGCATTCAGAAAGGAAAGTCTTCCTGGGACTCACCAAGAAGAAGTCTACTGCAATTAGATCATCAGATTATCAGATGCTAAGCTATTGGAGTACTCTTTCATCAACTACTGTCATTGCTATTCCCATACATTTTAGTTGCAGTGCTAACAATCCTTTCATCAACTCCGCTAACATCAAAATATACTAAACGCTTAACCAACTGGGAGTTTTTACCCAGTTCTAAATGTTGCCCATCGGGCAGATTAACTCAATACAAAGGAAACAAATGTTAGCAATATATAACAGAAGTCATTGACCAAAAACATGTAAAAGAATGTTGCCAGTATGGTGGATTTCAGTATACTTCCACTGCCAAAGGGATAGAAATAATTAAGTATTAAAGTAATTGAACTGGTACTTGATGTACTATCTTTGCATCAGTGCAACCAAATGAGCCATGAGAACAGCACATTGCAAAGGCTCTTCAAAATAATGCAGTATTAGAGTCAGGACTACGCTTAACACCATAGACAAAGTTTAAAATAACATCCAAAAAAATTAAATATTCAAGAAAAAACACTAATGATACTACAATAAGCTGAAGCAAAAATGAACAGCACAAGGACAACATAACATCTCTATAAAGGACAACAATTATACACTTCCAAACAGAGAAGCCACAAAATCATAAAAATCTTATATAAGAGTCTGGCACATTGATTCTTACTGTTGTCGTAGACTTTGGCCTTATACTTTCCACCAAAGCATTCTGCCTCCAGATTGGCATCTGTCATTTCAAACTCCTCAACCACAGTGTCATTAAACCGATACCACTTGCCCTTGTTCGGATTTGTCATGTAGTTGCCTCTGCAAAATGTTTATACAACATTCTTAATGCCAATGAAAGCAGCTTTGCTCGTCATAATTTTATGCCAAGATTCATACCTAGAATTACTTCAGCATTTACATATTTCTATACAGTGACATTTTTCTTCCTAAGACCAACCTAAGCCCAACAGTGCAACAAGGCGGTTGCTGGTTGCTGGTCAACACAATTGGACTGCAAGTAGATGCTATATCAAAATTGGTGCCAAACGCAATGTGCATTCTTGACAAGATCAGAAAGTAAATAACACAGGGTGTGAAGATATCTAAGAGTAATAAGAGCAATGACCATTGACCATAAATAGGTCTGATTGCTCAAAGCACTAAATTAATGCAATTCCAACCTAAAAAGCCGCAATCATGAAAAAAAAATGAATGAGAATTCACACAACAGGAAGTGGCTCAGACTGACACTGACAAATAATTGCAGATGAATTCAAACAATGACAGATCAGCAAAAGTAAATGATCAATGAACATGAACATGAACAAGCTATGATGTTTAAAAGAAACACACAACACAAGAAGAATCAGTGACTGAACAAATCATAGATTTTGATCCATGAAGCATCTGCCACAATAAGTAGAAAATACATAAAATAGCTCATAAAGTTACAGAGACTTGCACAAAGACAATCACTAAACACAGTTAAGAATATTTCTTAATTTTCATACAATTAATGATACCAGCTATTGATTTAATTGATACAATGCTACATTATATACATATTTCTTTATTCTTTATAAACACACACGCAGAATTAAAGGTAAGACAGAGAGAGCACTGTGACAAAAGATAGCATTCAAACCTTCTGTCCTTAATAAACGAATAGTAGTGTCCAGCGTTTGCCTGTCCGCTGTGCACAACAACGCCAACCAATTCGTAGTCAATGCGACTGGCATTCACTGGAGCCGTAATGTAAAGACTGGACGCAGAACCCTTTGGAACATCCAACTGACCAGAAGTCTCTGACAGTTTTACAGTGGACGAAGAAACGGACGTGGAAAAGTCCGTCATGGAGCTGTCGTCTGACATCGTGTCTCCTGCGGCGAACGTCTGACTGCCACCGTCGGTGTCAAGCGAACTCTGACTCAGCTGCTCACGCCAAGCCATTCCCTCCGCTGTGTACGGCTCCATGTCCAGCACAAACGGAAACTATATCAAAACAAACAGATGAGGAAAGTAGACTAGTATTTCCAAAATATAATTTAAAAATAAAGTCAAATAACACAACAGAAGATCTTGCTAAATCATTTACCAGCCTCTATAAACAGTCAAAAGAATTACTACAGGTTTTATCATACAATGAAACAGCACGGCAATAATGATCTTACCCTAAAGAAGTCATCAAATTTGATTGCTCTGTTTGCTTCCCAGTCGTAATCAAATCGCTTCAACTGAATGCAAAGAACTGGAGGCAGAGTCTTTATACACATCCGCTTAATTGTATTTCTCTATTGCACAGAACAAAATCATGGCCAGAAACAACCAGATCGCCACAAACGATTGAATATGTGGCCGCTAATCAGGACAACTGAAAATATTTCCTCATCAAAGGATTCAGAACCGATTAAGAGGCTTACCAAAAATAAAGTAGAAATACCAGATGTTTCACAGACTTTGCTATTTGGTAAGTCCAGCCCTAACTAAATCAGTTCTAAAGACAAACCCTACAAACTGTAATGAGCAGAGATAAAATGCAAGTGAGCACAAGCTCTACACAAAAAAGGTTTTACGCAAGGCATTGGTCACAAAAAAATAAATTATGTCTTTTACAGATAAATACATCTTATTAAACAAGAAAAATCAGATTCATCTTGACTACCTTAACTCCACATTTCTCACAGAAATAGGCATTCTCTCCTTCCAACAGTTCACCTTTGACAAACTGATCAAGAGACTCCTGTAGCGTTGCATTTTTCACCGTAACATTCAGAGCAAAAAACAACTCCTCCTGCTCATATCTAAGAAATAAAATGTTTACAAAATTATTAAAAGCTCAATTTTTATATACCGTAGTACTTTTATTTAATTGTACAATGTACATGGACAACAGCTTAAAGCACAATATGTCCTCTGTGATCAATAACCGTCATCCGTGCCTGAGCAACTGTCCGTCAGTGGTTTTTCTTGGTAAGCAGCTACATCAATCAGTCTCATTGCTTATTAATTCGATGACAGAGAATAGCAAGACTTTGACATAATATTATCCAATCCGTATCTGCATGCTATGGTGTAACTTCAAAAGCACCATATAATTTCACAAAATTTTACATATATATTTCTTTCCCATGCCATGCCAAATGACTTCCTAGTAGTGTCTAAGATCAAAAGATCTCTAAACCATTGCCAGAGTCAAACCTCAGACACTACTAGTCCAGCCTGCAGTACACAATTGAGCCACAGATAGCACCACCAAATGCAGAGGCTGAATAATAGGGCAGTAGCTCTGCAGAGAAAGATTATTAGACAACAAGGGCCACAATTTCATAAAGTAGAGGCAGATGCTTTTGACAAATGCACAAAAACAAAACAGAAAACAATACATAATCATCGTCTCTCAGATTTTATTTACAATTTAATACATCAACAAAAGATTCTTTACTTAGATTGCTTAAACACACAGCCTGCAAATGATATTCATCTGAAATCAACATATAACAGCTGCCCTCATCACCTGTGCTGACAATCTTTACAAATCTTCTGATCAGAGAAAAAGCCTTGAAAGTTCTTTTTGAATATTGGATCCTTACCCAGTTTCTATATAAATACACAAAAAGAAAGCAATGTGACGTTAGAAAATCACTATAACAGTATCAGTTAAATCAATTCATCATATGAACCAAAAAAACCAACAAAATTATAATCTACAAGTATCAAAATTACAAAACCCATGCAGCGACACCTCATCCTTCCCAGCCCTTTGCATCTTCAAAATATCTGAGACTGCCCAGTTTATATGCACCGGTGTACACTGTGCATTACTATATAACAAGGACATATAATGTATGTGACTACAGCCACCATTTTTAGTTTGCAGAAGTGTGTAAACAATGCATGAACTTGCAGATGCTTAAGAGACCTAGAGAGAGACAAACAGAATTTGTGGAGGATTTAACATATACTGGAACATGCGCCAGATAAACCAAGAATTTCTATGCAAACATAGAATTAGATTTTTGTGCCCAGTCACCAAAAGAGCAGCGAATACTGACAATGATTTGTTCATCCAGCTGGTCGATCAACGCCTGGAAGAAATCGAGGGCGTCTTGTTGTTCGCGGACGTTGATAGTTTTGCCCCAAAGGCGGAACACGCGCCAGAATCGTTCCGGTTCGTAATATTGCAGCTTGCTCTCCAGAAGGTGACCCATCACTTGCTGGACTTGAAACAACACGCTGCAAAAATAACAATATTTTACAAATCTAAAGTTAATTAGATGTCAAAGAAATGGGCAAAAGTTCGTTAAATTAAAGTTAAAAATGCCACTTAAATGAGCAAATGAATGGTCAGGAAATATCTCTAGTATTTCATTCAATATTGACTTAATTAATTATCAGATCAAGAGGTGTTGCTAAACGGAAAGGTTGAAAGAGTAACGTCATCAACAACCTTTCTTCATCAACTTCTTCCTCGTCAATGGCCAACAGGAACTCAGCTATGCCAGGTGTCATGTAAAGTTGCTGAAGCAGAGAATTCATGTAACAGGTGGCGCCACCGTTCTTCAGACCAACAAATCCAGCGCTCGTTCGACTGTCAACCGGCGGCATAAACTGAAAATCAAGCAACAAAGAACAAGAGTTCCAGAACGACCAAACAACATCAACAAGTTTATCTTAAAGGACCACAAGAAACATTTACAAACACAATTCACAGATGACGTCAGACAAATTCAACAGCAATGATGGCAAACAGCTCTAAAGACTCTGCCCAACACAACAACAACTCACCACAAACACATACCATAATCTTCAGGCACATAAGAAGCATACCAAATTACCTATATGTATAATGCACATCCACAAACAATGCATAACAAATATACATTGGGTGTGTGTATTCACAATAGTATAGTACTAAATGTCACAGGATTTGGTATTCCATACCTCCCATTGTGTGGCCATTTCTAGGTTAGGTCGATGGTGCATATGAACCAGTTCGGAAGAGATGAGTCTCATATTTTCCAGATTTCCACGCGCCAATTCCACCAACACTTCGTACGCAGCAACTCTTGACTCAGACTCGGAGCATCTATATCCAACACATGAATCCCTTTTCATGAATCCCAACTGAACCTGTCATTCAGTTATTAAAACTGCAGATTGCATTTCAATGCAACATTGTTTCCCCTTTAAATTCCAGAGTCCATTCACTGTTCTGTGAATGGAGAGAGGAAGCCCAAAGGGGAAAATTGTAATAAATGATTTGGTTAGAAGTAAAAAACATGAAATTTAACATAAGACCAATAAATAAATCTCAAGTACAATCCATGAAACAGCATCAAATGAAACATAGAAGAATTAAATGCTCAAAATCATCTGTCAAGACACTTTGAATCAATTCATAAAAGAGTTTTCACATTAATTGTCAATTCTTACTCAGAACCAATTGAGTGTGAATAATAGTGACAACACGACACATACCATGCAGCAAAACACAAATGGTGTTTCATCAGAAAGCTATAGCTTATGCCAAAGTGACAGCAATACCACGAAGGCTCTATTTCGCTTGCCTGGCCATGTAATTTGCAGCTGCCAAATCAGCATTGCCACTATTCGTTGCATCAACGATGATCTTTGAAGCTGGAAAGAGGAAGTCGCAGAGGAGATCGTGAATCAAGTGCTTACCTACAGAATGTCCCAAACCAACAACAGGTTAGATTCTCCACCACACATAAGAAACAAAATCTTAGTCCACAAGACTGAGGCATATATGACAATTAAATTCAGAAGCAAAGCAAGATTTAACGCCAATCGTTTTAAAACACTGCAGCGTAGATGCAAAAAACACCGACCGGCATCCACTTTGTCGACATGTTCGCAGGTGAGCAGCATCTGAATCAGGTGAAGATGACCTGCAAGCAGTGTATTGTCGGTCAATCGAATGTCGCCCCCGTTTTCCGAAGGCACAAAATTCACCAACCACGTGACTTCGTCCTCCAGCATCCGCCGTGCGTCCACCATCAGTCGATTCTGATCGTCCACTAAAACACAATGAATGCTCAGCATTTACTACTCAAAGAAACACAACAATAGGCCGTTAAAAATCACCCTTGATCACGTGATCACACTCCAGTACAATGGATCCGATGACATAACAGGAATAACCGTCTGCAAATGAGGAATCGTGAATTTCAAAAGAACAGAACAAGAGCTGCTGTGTCAATTCTACACGTTCTATTCAAAACCACATATATCCACAAATTTTCAGCAAGAAAGTCTCAAAATTAAAGACGCTACAACCAGATTTATTCTGCCTGAATGTTGCCAAAATTATAAGATTCAAAATTGTACCTTCAATATAACTCGTAAGGTCAATCACACAACACAGCCATACAGAAACTATATTCAACCTTTTATCAGACTACAAAGTTTTCAAGAAATCATTAGAGCTGATGAGGAAAAGGGCAGCTGCTTGATTTTGTAATAAACCTTTTCCAATTCTTTACTTCACATGCTGCAAATTCTTGTGATTTGACAAATACTCTTTAATTCTTACAACTCGATAAGTGCAATGAGTGCACGACACAAACTTAGGACATACATGACGAAATTATCACCAAGAGAAACCATTGCATCTTAAAATACGATACTATTAAACATTTTAAAATGAAAAAACAGAAAATGGGCTGAAAATGCAGAGAAATAAGAAGAAAATTCATTCATAAGTCGGAATAATTAAATTTTTATCTCTCTTACACATGATACTGTAATTCCCATGAAAAGCAAACAGATAACACATAAAATATCCATAAACAAAATTAAAGATTAAAATTATACAACAATTTACCTGACAAATGAGCAAGAAGTAGACACTCCAGCTCAAAATACTGTTTGCACTGTTGCAATAACCTGCAAAATATCATATTCAATAAGAAAAAAATTTGCACTCTAAAAATACTGCATATTCACACATGAATCCAACATCTATACACAAGAAGCCATCTCTTACAGAATCAAATTCACATATGCGCATGCTGTAGTATACAATGCAAAACTTGTCTATGACTACTGGCATTGCTTCCCATTGGTTATACTTGGATGCAATCAAAACATGAGCATGGGTCTAATGAGGCAGTTCAAGTCACTGGGTTCAGCAGTTCATAAGCCATTGAACAGCTCTGTCCAATGTTCATATATGTAACTGTGAAACTAAGGTAATAACATTTACTCGGGTTTTCTTTCAAACAAGTAAAAATATTCAGAATAAATAGAGAACCAAAGATTCAAATTCTGAGTCATGTGCTGCAAATTTTCAACCATTCTCTCAGAAAAATAGAGATAAAATATCCATTTAGCAGAAGCTGAGCATAATAATTTCCAAAGTGGGTTTACAAACCTACCGGTAACTGGCGCCTCTGGTCTTGCTCGATGAAACCCAGAACGGAAGTCGTGCTTTCAAGAGCGTCTGCAAGATGAACTGATGCGGCATCTGCTGATGTCCGGTACTCTCGGTCGGAGAAAAGTCCGTCTTGCTCAGCAGATTAAACTGCTCCACTGCTTTGCTGCGAATGTCCTGCTGAGGAGAACCGACCAAGACGTCCACCATGAAGTCACCGACACAGGGAAGCGTGTAAAACACGGCTGAATCACACAGACAGAGACAATACTCTGTAATCTGACCTAACTCTGGGTCCAGACCATCAGAGTCTCCTCTGAACACACATATATCTAGTTGGTAACAGAATTCCTACTGTGAATATGGATTGCTCACCAACACAGAGAAAGAAAAAATTTCTAACATGTTTTTATATATGAACCAAACAAGGTCAGGCCATAGTCTGAAACAAACTAGGTCATGTCATAATTCTGTCAATTTCTTAAAACAGTGAACAAATTTTCAAAAGACAAGTCCAATGCTATTCTAGTTTATTTTTAAACTACAAGTGGCAACATATATGCTTTCTTTCTCCTAGGCCTCAAATCAAGTCTATGCCAAAACTCTGCAAATCACAACATCAAGCGTAAAAAGCTCATGATAATCTGTGTCAGTGAAAGAGAGACAAGTGCAGAAGCTGAAAGAAAATTAGATAAAACAGAAAGAATCATTTGCTCATTAAAAAAAGACAACATAAGAAGGAATCTGCTCTGCCTGATCGTCGTGGCTTTTAGAATTAATTAAACAGGAATTGGGAGTTCTCTGATCATGAGCTAAGATCCATGGAGCCTTCCAAAAGCTCTGAATTTCTAATTTTCTAGACTGTGGGTCTGTTATTCAAAGCCAGATGTTGGTATTAACCAAGAAGAGAACTTCTCAGCTGGAGACAGGCAACAAGAAGCTCCAGAGCCTCGATGGCAATGTACGTGTCCTTGGACGAGACCAACTTCTGCTTGATACAGATGCCAGCGTGAAGACAAGACAGGTCGCTCTCACTTCCAGAACTAGTTCCACTACCTGGTCACAAAAATACATAGAAAAAATCACTCAATTACAGCAAATAATACAGAAAGAGAGAGAGCGAGAGAAACTAAGTGAAGTTTGCACTTTACTCAACTAAAATAAAAGCTCTGAATGCATTTCTATGACTCAAAATGCAGTGAAACCTATTGACACCAACTTCACATATAAGAAACTATATATCATCACCCATCCTTCAAAAACTTTTAATGCAAAGATTTCTTGATTCAGCATCATCAGTAGAAATCAAAGCAATGACCTGTCAATCAGCAAATTTCAATCATTTCCAGAGAAAGAAGCCACACAATCAACAAAATACAAATGTTAATACATAATATTACTAAATGCCAAATGATACACAGTGCAGTGGAATTCAGGAGTCTTAACACAAACGAGACAGCGATAAAGACAAAAAAGCAAAGACACAATCTTTTTTCTGAAAAAATCTCACCGTTGCTGCCAACACTCTGTCTGCCACAAAAGTCCCTGGACGAATGGGCGTTCAGAGACAGAGCATCCTTGATCGGCTGCATAGAGCCCACAAGCTGAAGCTTCCCAGCTGCAGCAGCCCACGTAACTCGCATAAAACATCCGACCATTTCCGTAAACTCATTCACGTCCATGCTCTGTTTCAATCAAAAGAAAAACACAACATCAAGAAACTTCAAATGCTGACTCCAATCTATTAATATTATAGAAATGTCCTATTGCATTTTTTAATGCACACGCAAAACTTTCTTTATATGATAAGATGACCGACAGCAAGATAAAATTCTCCATCTGAATAAATATAAATACAAGGAGTATGAAAACGACATACATATGCACTTAGGTATCAAATAATTAGAAATCTTTGCTACTTTTAAAATAATAATGCACAAAAACACAACAACCTGAATTTTGTTTAGAAAGTTAATAAATTTGTAAAAAACCAGGCTAAATTTTGCAAATTCAAATTCAGTTAATGCAATCTGCAATTCAACTTCAGATATCTTCAACTAAGACATCATCAACTTAGACATAAAAATAAAATGGCTTTCACCTATGAGAAATTTTTGCTAAATCCTATAGCTGTTTATATAAAATTAGAACACCTGTGAAAATTAAAGCCTAATTTTTAACACATACTCCTTTAATTCATCTTACATTACAAGAGAAACATTTGGTCAAAAGCATCAGATCTGCATGTCAACGCAATCACCTAATTTTTAACAACTGGCCGGTATTTTCAAGAAATCATAAACTACCAGTGCACTGAGCAAATCACTGAGTTCTATGAATAGCAATTTACACTCAAACTGAAGCTAATGTCACTCTACATAAAGTCAAATCAATACATCTCTCTCCTCTGGGCATGATGTTGCTAAAGTCAACTGCTTAAGGAACAGCCGATCATCGATATATTTATTAGATAAAGAGTGGGAAAGAAGATACTTAAAGTTACTGAAAGCCATCTCCCAACAAGAATACCTAGTTCTTCATGAGGCTCAAGATTCAAATGGTCTGAAATGCCTAACAACTTTCTTAAACCACAAGATCTCACCTAAGTGCTCACAAAAAAAAACTACTAACCAGAGCAGAGTGCAGATAAAATAAAACAAATTGAGAAATATTTTCCCACCATTACACGGAATATGAAACTAAGCATCAATACATCCACAAGAACTGACAACACCATTAGCACATACTCCACCAAAACCCGAACAACAACAACCCACTTTACAGGAACATAATTATAAGGTCAATGCACCTGAATGGCTCTGCAAGCGATTCCCATGGACTCGAGGCTTGATGGACCAGAACCCCCACCTGAAGACATCGCACTGGCAGCGGTCGACCCTCCGCTACTGCGTCGACCGGCGCTGACCGAATGAGCCTCACCGGTAACATCCTGACCACAGAACAGAAACCTAAAAAACACAAATGAGATTCAGGGCATCAAAGTCAAACCTCATACTGCATATCACACGTACAGTCAAACCGACGTAATGCTACGTCATTTGTACGATGGTCGGTCAGATTGACATCAGCAGCATGGCCGAGTTCTTGCATCTTTATCATAATAATGCTGGAAATCAATCTCAAGAACATTCTTCAGAGAATCAGGAATCAAATTATAGAAAAACAAGCCAAACATCTTACTGTATATATCTCAATAGCATTGACCTACTTCAGATAAGATAACAAAACTAAGCAACAACAGTCAACAGATCAAACAGACACAACCAGTTAAAAGTGGGACTCAGAGAATGCACAATTGCACAAAAGCTCACACACTGAAAAACAGAAGTATTGGAGATGGCAAGCATCACATCCAATGGACTGGAGAGAAAGCAGGACATTAAAGACAACTGAATATTGACAAGAGTCAAATATCGATTACTTTACTGAAAGTGATCAACGATTAATTATGAATACTGTTAGATCATGAGGTACGACATAAACTTTGTCTAATTGTTACTGAAAATGATGTTCTGATATTGTAAGAGGAGAAAGAGCCATAGGTAGGCAGCAGAAATCTACCTGAGCAGCTGAAGAGACACAGCATAACATCCTTGTCTAGTTTCATAGTCAACCTCTGGACTAATCGTCTCCTTTTGTAAAATGTTGATTAGCAGATTAAGACCGCCGGCGTCAAGAAAATCGTCACAGAATTTCCTCGCACTCTGCAGAGTGGTCACATCCTTCTGTGTCGGCATTAACCTACTGCTGAGAACCTACAAACACATTTACAGAATATACAACCAACTTCAACAATGACTAATGCAATACGCGAATCAGGCACAAGTAAAATGCTGAAGACTGGAACCAGACCATGCACAGCTCTTCAGTGCCTCATTACATCACCAAACTGTACCACCGCATCCTGTGCTGCCATCTAGTGCAAGAAGTTTTGCAAAAAATAGTACACTGTAACAAGCTTCTTTAAAAAAACACTTGAAACATTTACACAAAATAAATTGCAAATGTAATTTTCAAATAAAATAGCAGCAGTTAGATGTAAATTTATAACAAAATTATTGCATACTAAAAAGATTAGTGAAACAAAGCAGAAGAAAGTATATTCTGCTTCACCTCTTTCTAATTTAAATGAGGATTCATTGTATGAAAGTCAAGCTGAAAATATTGAAGAGAGTCTTGCAGATATCTGAAAATTATCCAGTAAAAAGCAGTTGAACTACTAACCTCAAGATTGTACAAGACTTGGAACATGGTGATACCAGATGCACTGGTCAGCATGCCCTTCAGGATTTCTCTCGGAGGAGTTGACTTAGCATTTGCAGCAATTGAAGTCAACGAAGCAGACGATGATGAACCTTTCAAACTGGCCAAACCTCCCTGGGAAGATGAAGAAGTTGAACCCCCTTTTACTCCCAACCCCGACTGCGGAGGAGCTCCCAGATTTCCCGAAGACCCTGGCTGTCGCCGTGGACTGTTCTGAGGGGTGAGCTTTGGACTCGGCTCTTTCTCTGCGGTGACCGATGATCGATACGACTAAAAGAACATTGGAAAATAACTAAAATTTAATTGAAAAGTTAGAGTGCAATTTATCTATTAGAATCTCCATTTTCACAAATTGGTGATAAATTCAAATTGTTCTGCCCTTAGAAATGTAAAGCCTAGCTTTATGAAATAATAGTTATGCCCAGTTAGTTATCAAGAAAAAGCTAAATGCTGAATGTTTATAAAGATTCAGTGACAGATACTTGCCCTGTGACTAATCGAATCAAGAAGTTCAACAACAGCCGGGTTTGTTGGGATCAACTTCAGCAGACTTCGAGCTCTGTTTGTAATTCTGAAATTCATTCGTGGACACCAACGATAAAAAACCGCTTCAAATATGACTCTGCACGGCAGAATATAAAAAGTCTATTTAAGAAGTGTTTTCATGGTCAACAGCTAGTGATTATCAACAGTACAATCAAGTAAAGAAATCATTTCAAACACAGGTAAACAGTCTAACAGAAAACCAAAAAGATATTTGATTCTAATAATAGAATAACATCAGAATTCAACTACAGATAAACTTCTTTACGTGTCTTTCTTTATCAGAGGGTTGACAGTCATTTTCCTCCAATTCTCTATCCTCTGCCAATCTCTTTACAGCTCCATGTAGTTCTTTTTTTTTTCCCCAGCCAAACAGGCATTTAAAATCACATATTTTTACCAAGTGGGTCTTAAATGAAGAGCACTGCTGAGCAGAAACACCAATACAACAATGTGTATTAGAAATTACACTACATTACATAGTTATGTTACATACTAATGTCCAAAAGATAGGTACTTAAAATAGACAGCATACCTTGGCTGATCCAAACTGGCAAGGTGGTATAGCATTTCAAAGACTTGACCTCCATTTGACATAATGACACCAGGCAGCATTTTCTCCTGAAAACCAGATATTATTAAACTGCTCTGTTAAACTCAAGGAGCAACACACAAGTGTAGAGATTCATTCTCAGTCAGTTCCCCACTGCAAGTTTATCCCCATAACCACAGATATGCACATACATACAATTTACAACTTATCCTCACCATTCCCACAGTTGCTTCTCCCAGTGCACAATTCTTAAAGTATAGCAAAACTTTATTAATTTTTGAAAATTTCAGAAAAATTAATCACAGGACAGCTGCCTATCTTTCAAAGTACACACTGAATGTAGTTTCTTTAGGAATCAATCAATCAATCAATCAATCAATCAATCAATCAATCAATCAATCAATCAATCAATCAATCAATCAATCAATCAATCAATCAATCAATCAAAACACAGCATGATGTCCTCTGTCTCTCCGATATGTTAAATTCTAAGAGCAAAGCGGGGAGCTTATTATACCATCAAACAATATTTCCTTCAAGTAACATCGGCCATTCATAGTACATAAAACGGCATGCACAGCAAGCATTTAAGACACTTACGACGCACAGCTGTATGGATCAGCACTTCAATTATAATGCAAAACCAAGAATTTCTCAATACGAAACACTGCATTAACCTTTCCACAACCCCAGTTTACAAGTTTGCTATTTGTAAACACGACTACAATGGCAACAATTGTTACATTCTTCACAAGAACATTACAGAATTCAAGCAATTTATGTCTTATTCTGAAACAAACAAATTAGTCCTTGCTTATTTATTTTAAAGTGATCCATTTCAGCTTGGTTGTTCAAGGATTTCTCACGACCACTGTGTTATAATTGAAGGTGGACTGTAAATGCATTGCTAAAACAGCTACAAAACATATTCAAAGTCCAGAAATTTCATACCAAATTAACAAAAAATGATAAATAAAATAAAATCAGTTGAGACTCGAACCTCTTCGAGATCAAGAGACTGCCGAGCAGAAATTCCACCAAGATCCTATGGAAAACAACAAGCCAATATAGAACTAAAAGATATGCACAATGGTCATTGTTATAATTATGATAAAGAAGAATGATTTCACAATTAATCATGTGCCACAAAACTTCATCTTGCACCTAAATTTGTGCCACAAAGTGCATTCTGTCCTCTGTCAAGCAGCCCAATTTAACTTATATCACTCGTGGTTTTAAAATAATGAACAAACCTGAGACGAGGGATACGATGAAATGGTCGTTGAAGAAGCGATTCGAATGTTAAGCACCTGGTTATCCTCAAGACAAAGCTGATTCAACAACTTCTGGTCTCGATTCGGCTGAAACGGCAATTCATCATAGTTTCACTAATACTTTAGATCCAAGTTGAATCTCATATGACTATAAAGCAGGGGTGTCAAGACTTTTTGGGCGGCGGGCCAAATGACCTGTCTTCCTTGTCCTCGCGGGCCAAATGCATAAATGCTTGTCAATATTATATTCCAAAATCCGAGCTATCTAAAAATCATGAAAACATTAAATGGCCATATACGCATTACATTGTTTACATTAGATTAGATTAGATTAGATAAATATACTTCTAGGCCCTTTGTGGCACCAAAGCGCCGCTGCAGTCAATTAAAACTCTCAAACATATATGTCTTTAGCTGAGATAGAAAGACAACAAATTAAGGTCTGGAGGAAGAGAAAAACGTTTGATAAATCCTAAAACCTGTCTCCCAGTGGATGTCCTGTGGGAGACAAGCTTCCTTTGTGTCATCAGAGAGGCGTGTGCTCCGATTTGTCGGCGAAGAAGTTGACAATCCTGGATTAGATAATCGGAGATCCTATGGAAGCAACAACAAAGAGATCAGTTTAGTATCCTCTTTCTGACGGAAGCCAGTGCAGATCGCAAGATTGGTGTAATGTGTTCATTTCGTCTGATACCTGTGATCAGTATGCCCGCCGAGTTCTGCACCGCCTGGAGACGTTTGATTTGGGCTTCAGTGATTTGGAACAGGAGATAGTCCAGCCTCGTACTAATCCAGGCATGGACCAGTACTTCAGCGGTATCACTTGACATTGATGAGGCAATCACTCTTAAATGGTCATCGAGACCAGGTAGACATGATGTGTCATGGTTAGTTTTGATATTCCAAGAAGAATGCCGATCTAAAAATTTGCACGAGCCCAGATTTATGCTGGTGAAATTTAATTTCTCAAGATGAACCAAAGCAGATCAATTCAGATTTCTGAGGGCACCTAAGTTTGCGAAGCCATTTGTCAATGTCCGATGTACAGGCCGTAATTTCAGTAGTTACTTCCATTTCATCAGTCGATGTGAGTGATACAACTGAATGTCATCAGCATAGAATGAGAGTTCAGGTAATGAGGTCGAATAACATCTTCCAGTTCGCTGAACACAAACAGTAACGGGCCTAGAGGATCGACGCCCTGTGGGACGCCATATAGCATGTCTCTGGAGTTTGATGAGATAGAGTCATAGATGACTTTCGATGTCCGATCGGTTAAGTATGATGTTATCCAGCACCTGGTTACCAAATCTCAATTCCAGTCTTGAGATAAGAATCTGAAAGTCGATGCAATCAAAGCGCGGACAGATCAAGTAGCAACATCGTTGTCACTTTTCCACTGTCCACTGCATCATAGATGTCGATAAGATATGAAGAAAAGTGAATAGTCTGATTGCAAGTAGCCCATGTGATATTTGAATGAATCCTGTTTGCAACAATTTTCTCAATGGTCTTTGAGATGAAGGATAAATTTGATATAGGTCTATAATTTGAGAGTTCATAAGGATCCAGGCTTTGTTTCTTCAAGCGAGAAAAAGTTTTTCTGGCGGAGGCGCTTTCTCTAGCGAGATGTTTATCATGTTCGTGATAAAGTTTAACAACGGATCGAGGAGCTCCTTCAGTAGGAAAGTCGGGATGGGGTCAAATGTCGGAGATAAATCCGTTTTGTCAACATGATAGATCTCCAAAATGACTGGAGGAGACAAGGTTTCAAGATCTTTTCTAATCTTAAAAATCTGCAAAAGATTCCGCATTTAGACTTTCGGTCGATTTTACAAAACAAGAATTAAATTTCCATACTTTTGAGTTTGAGCGACCTTCATTAAAATACATTGATTTGATTACAACCTATTGTTGTAACTATATATGACAAACTGTATTCTAGTCATGCCTAACAGAAGCAGTTACATTTCAAACTTGTTAATGGCAAAGAAGTGAAGATCAACTTGAAAACATATAAAGTTAGATGATGGCCGATGTAGATGGGGAAGCTGATGAGACGTGACATTGCTTATTTATCACTAGTTTAGCAATGTCTGGTCTTAAACCTGCAGCCAAAGCTATTCTCAAGTTTACCGAGGGTTTTGCTAACTAACGCAAGTATGCTAGGTGAGTATATGGCTGCATATATTGAATATAAGTACACATATATATTTTGACCATTTGACGAAGAATAGATTTTTTAAAAAGACTGTGTATCATGTTGTTTGAAATGGCTCGCCCTTTTTGTGGCATTTCAAACTCCCTAGAATAAAATTGTGACAGAATATATTGCCAATTCTAGAACAATTTGACACAATGAAGATGGAAGCTAAAGAAAATGTAGTTTTAATTCGTTTCATCACTCCTCTGAATTTTTGCATGTAGCCAGCTTTAACAATAGTCCTTCCATAGGCTCACCATTTTGTGGCATTTCGAACGCTATAGAATAAAACTGAGATAGAATATATTGACAATCCCGGAATGATTTGACGCATTAAAGATGGGGACACAAGAAAATGTGGTTTTAATTCGTTTCAAACTCCTCTGAATTTTTGCATATCTACAGCTTGCTGTAACAATAGTCCTTGCATAGGCTCACTATTTTGTGGCATTTCGAACGCTCTAGAATAAAATTGAGATGGAATATATTGACAATCCCAGAATGATTTGACGCATTAAAGATGGGGACGCAAGAAAATGTGGTTTTAATTCATTTCCAACTCCTCTGAATTTTTGCATATCTACTCTATAGTCTACTGTAGCAATAGTCCTTCCATAGATTAATGTCAAACAGGGAATTGATTTCATAATATTTTTGTTGTTTATGCAACTGTAGTCATCTCCCGCTGTTGATGTAGCGTGTCGATATTATGGTTCAGTCAACATCATCAACAAAACTCAAAGCCAAAAAAAGATTTACGCTCTTCCATTTATTTGTCATGCCTGAAAACACAGGATGTACGATTCTACGTCAAAGCAATTTTTAAATTCCAAAAATATTCTGCACGAAACCAATTTCTCAAGCCAAACAAGATTTTACATCAAGCCAATTTCACACATAAACTTTTAATAAAAAATTTTAAAACGTTAATATTTTCGTAGGCCAAATAAAATCAGCCCGCAGGCCAAGTTTGGCACACCTCTGCTATAAAGGCTTGGTTTGGCTTTAGGCACCACACTCAGCCAATCAGATGACACAATGAAAACAAAGATGATGACCAAACTCAATAATTGATCAGAATGCAAGTGATACAAAATATTCTTGAAATCTCAATGCTCTCTCCAAGCAATTTAAGCCTACAAAGCCTAAAAGAACGATTAAATAATTGTCAATTCCTCAAAGCTTCCTTACTCCTAAATAAATAATATATATGACTGAAAAGTATAAATAATTTTGAAATATACACTGGTAAATCTGAATTTGGAACAGAATTTAAATACACAAACTTGTTGTGTATTCAAAATAGTTGATATGCATAACCACATACCCAAAGATGCTTACATATAAGTAAGTAAGTAAGTAAGTAAACACGAAATTTCTATAGCGCTGCCCGAAAGCTTGGCGCAGTGCACCAGCTTATCCACGAGCGCTCAATTTAACTACAGATAGCAGAAAGTCAAATTGACTCATGCAATAGTTTGTCTAAAATGAAGCAATGGACAGTCTAAGTCTCTCCTACCACTTTCTCATTAGGCACAAACTGGATTTGCTCGACTGGGAGCTTCATTTTCTTGGCAATCTTCTGCCGAACAGACCCGACACTTTCGTTCGTGTGAGCCTGAAACAGAACAGAAACTCAACTTATTTATGTAATGGGGAAATCAAAATCAATAAAGTCATAATGTACAACAATTCAAATGAAACACAACATGGTACAAATAAAATATATTCAATTGATAATTTCAAACACAATACACAACAGCACTGCCACAAAGTATTTACAACAGCAAGATTCAAGAAGTGTGGATGTAGTCTTGAACATGAAACTATACAAGGAGCAACAGCTGAAAGAGAAGAAGAAGAAGAAAAGGCAGACAGGAGATGACCTGGATAGAGACCATACAATCATGGACCAGACTAACAATGGAAACAGCATTGAAATTGACAAATGAAAGGGTCAAGAAGAGAAGATTAACAACAAAATAAACCATAGATCAATTCTGCATTAAACCTGAATGAGAAACTCCGTCTTATGAGCATCGCAGTGAACGTTCAGCTGCAGAGGCTGGCCCTGGAATGAAGCACCGTGTGGAAGAATGGACCGAGCGGCCGCATGCAGCCCCTCCACGCTGACAATGTAACGCTCGGCTATCAGAAGCAGTCGCTCTATGTTCAGGAGGTTGTTTGACCTAAAGACACAAATCCCAAGTGATTTTGAATCAAAATATCGAACTGAAACAGGCCACAATAAATCCACTTTATTCAAAAGCTAAATACATTTTCTTTTCAGTTTTAGGCTTTCACTTTTAATCTCATTAAAGTCACTGTGATGTAACAGAAATTCATAAGAATTTCTCTTGAAGAATCACTCCATTGTGCTGCTGCAACTATTGCTACAAAATCATGAATAGAAGGGTTTTGGAATGTTTCAAAACAGTGGTCAAATTCAGTTTAATAGAGCAAAGATAGATAAAAATGACATTGCAAGTCAGACGTTTAATTCATAGCAGGTTAAGATTAAGTTTCAAAGGTCCAGAGCAACATTTGCTTTGTTTTATGGGTGCAGCTTAGTAGTGGTAGGACTCTTGCAAAGAGCAATGCAGGCAGTTAGTATGCATCATGCATTGCCTGAGCAATGACTTGCTTGTCTGTTAACAGCTTCATCCTTCACCAATATCCAAGTCAGCCAGAGATGCTGTCTTTGACAAGAGCACTCAAGTTGATGTCATCAACAAAATGCACATACGATATGCAAGTCCAAATCCAGTGACAATGTTACAGAACAACAACCATCGTTCAAAAGTTCAAATAAGAATAAAACTATTAAATACAATGCTTCCATATCTTCACCAATAACAAAGTCAATCTCCTTCATGTGTAAACTAGGACTCAATCAAAGGCAAAATATTATTGAAGGTCAAATACCGTGAGGGTGAAGGCAGACAGGAGCCAGACGGCATCCCCGTGGCAGCGAGTATCTTTGTCGCCTCAAGCAGAGTGGCCGCAATGGCAGATCCCTCCAACGGAATCATTGCAAGCTCAAGCCAACTGTTGCATTCGTTTATAAACTTCTGGTGAAAATTTGACGGGTCCTGTTTGTGTAAAATGATTCAAAGAAATATTAAACACTCATAAATTGCTACAACTTTTTATAAATATTATCAAAAATAGATAGAAACTTTCAGTCAAACTCCACAAAACCTGGCCAATCAAACGTCTACGTGAACATTATCAATCAATTCTCAACGCCCATGGCACCATAAATATCATGACGATGATTATAATGTAAATCCTGTCAATTAACTATAATATGTACAACTTCAGCCAAACAGTGATTTATTCATCATACACTGTTAAAACACCTGAACTAATAAGAACAACTGACTCGTTTAAATCTAGGCGCTAATCCAAGATAGGAAACGTTCAGCAGAAGTGAGGTCGCCAACTCAGCAATGTCAGCATCTGGCGCGTTAAGGCAAATTTTCCAGAGAAAGTCAAGACCCATTAGATCGGTCTTTTCAATCGTCTAAAAAGAGTGACAAGCCAACAGAACCAATCAGAAACAATCAAAGTTCCATCAGACACATTCATTATTCATTCTAATAAAAGCAACACATGACTAACATGTGTTTCAAAGCTAACTAAAATAAAAATTAGTGCAAATGCAATAAATGCCACTGTATGTTTGCATTTAATGCATGCTCAAATAGCCTTAATTAAACATGATAGGTAAACATCAACTGTGCAGCCAACCTACACTAATTATACTAGCCTCTTACAGACAAGTCAGTAACTTCCATTCAGAAGTTAAAGACGCATCTATTCAACATCTCGTTCCTGGTTCCTTGTACAGCACCCTTGATTTTGGCCTCTGCTACGTTACAGTGCTATATAAATTAATTGTCATGAACATTAACAATAACAATAGAAGGATACACGTGCAGGCAAGTGTAACTGTAGACCATTAAGCATCAGGCATTGAAATCTTGTGCCAATGCCAGAGAATTCCCAAATGGCACATATTACTTTCAATTCAGAGTAATATCTGGAACATTTTAATGCTCTATGGGAAACACTCATCACTGAAATGCAAAAAATATCCTCAAATCAGATTTCTTCAACATTTTCAGTGCCTGTCAGGATTTGTGCTTGAGTATTATGTTGGTGGTGCTACGGAAGTTGAAGGATCAAATTATTTTACAAAGCCTCTTTCATTTTCAATACCATCCACTACCATATAGTGGCTAGTATCCTAATGAACAAAAATGGCTTACAGATAAGCATTGCACAACTGTCATGTCAGTGTATGAGAAACCAGCAAACGCTTGACATATAAGCAGTGATACACTCACTAAGGTGTTCCCAGTCTTCTTTAACTTGTTCTCATGCTGATTGACATTTTCAAAGAAACACTTAAAACACTGAAACCCTGAAAAACCAACAAATGGACCAGATGAGGTCATGACGATAGTTCCACAACCATAACTTATGAAAATATATAAATAAGTGCAATTAATATCATTATAATCATTATTAAAAAAGGAACAAAGTCAAAGTCCTTTGTGATTCAGGCCAGCACCATTATAACCCTCAGCCAGACAGGCAAAACCACGGACAAGTGGCCAGTGTATCACGTAGTGTGTCTGTTTGAAAGCACTGAGTTAGCCCTTCTGCTACTCGTTTTGTCACCGTTCTCTAGCAAGTGAAGGCCAATTCAACCTTAGGGCTCCTGCAGGCATCAAGCCCATGACCTTTGGGCCTCCACGCTAATATTGACATCAATCTGCTATATTCCCAACCCTAAGATTATTATATGCAATAGTTTGTATTTCTTTACAGAGGCATACACCTAGTTACAGCTGTAAATGTAACAGTGAATGACATTTTGCTCCGAGAGTAAGGAATGCAATGCAAGACGACATTAAAGAGGTGTACTTGGAGAAAATTAGGCCATTGACAAAGCCCCAGAAATCGATAAATCAGGCTCTGCTAAACGACAACCACACATCTAAATATATAACATCAACAATGGCTCACCTACAATTGACAAACGCATATAAACAACTGGTGCAACAGCACGACACGACACCCCATACAATAAATGAACAGAAAACAACTATACAATAGGGCGGGTCGAAAAATTTTTTTTGTCACGGAACTGAGGAAATATTTGCATTCCCATCTGATTTGAAAGAAAATCACAAAAGAACTATTTTGGAACATGTGGAAGTGCCCCATTTTTAATGAGGAAAGTTAGTACATTACTTGAAAATCACAAAAAATTGTATGTCATCAATGAATGCCCACTAGACGATCGGCATTACACAGTTACCCACTCAGTAAGTGTTTATTACAAGAAGTTTTCACTAAAATCTTTTTTTTACTCAAATAGGGGCATTAGATTTCGAGAATTGACTCGGGCGTGAATAAAACCATCTCTTGCATCAAAGCAATAAACTGCTGTTGAAGCATTTGTTACTAGTTTTATGCAACGCTCCACTCCTCGTGTGTGATTCTTGTAATCCAAAGTGAGTGGGACAATTCTTAGCTTGGCAATATCTTCATCTAATCGTCTTCACCAACTCTGGCATATCGTAGTCACATGTGATATGTTCGAACAAGGAATTTACTTTTCGCAGTGCTGCAATTCACTACACAATGAGGCCAGAGAAACTTGAGGGTCCATAGGTGGATCCATCCAACCAACGTTTTAAACAGATTTCTCAAAGGTTTCTCAAATTCATTTGTATGAAGCATACATATAAACCAATTGACTGAATGTTCCAGCATGCATTTGTGTCATTTGCTATGACGAATCCACAAAACAAATCAGCACATCTTGCAAGTGTCCCAATCAGTTCAATCTGATGGATTACTCCAGCTTTACAGCCTGTGTTATTGTATGTACCATTGCAGCCTACTGCTGAGATACAATCGCCTGCATCTGCATTCTGCATCTCTGTTATTAATTTCAGAATTATACTGGCAATGTCAGTACTTCTTCCTTAATGAGGTACTTTGTTTGTATCATATATTACAAAGCTTTGGTCTTCTTTGCTTACAAGGCCAACATCGATGAGCACTGTTGCTGCCAATGATGCAGCAGCTCGGTCAGAATACGCCATACCTGTCCGCTCCTTTTGCAGGTGCAGAAAGGTAATCACATTTGATTTGATCTTACTTTTTCATTGCAACAGAGTTCAGCATCATTATCAGAAAATACCTCATACCACGATATGCCAGAGTTGAGTGAAGATATTAGATGAAGATATTGCCAAGCTAAGAATTGTCCCACTCACTTGGCTTTCTTAATCACTCCCTTCACTATCATTTGCTTTGTCTTCATCAGGATATAATATTTATTATCGCCATCCAATGTTTTCTTTACTCTTTTAGCTTTGTCTTCTCCATTATGCTTCCGTTGCATCCTTTCTCATAACCGCTTTGTTGATCCACGTCTAACCTTCCAATAAGCATTTTCCTTGAATGTCTTTGATCCAATGAGAACAATGAGAACAACTGTTCATGTTGCGGGACTTTCAAATGTTTAGGACACTTGAAAGATGTGTTGATTTGTTTTGTGGATTCGTCATAGCAAATGACACAATTGCATCATGCTGCAATGTCAAACAAAGAGTTCAAGCTACTAAAGAAGGTGGCTTGACTTGTTGAACTTGACTTGGAACGATATAGTTCTGAACCAGTGGAAATTAGCGTTTCAACATATTTCAAGACAGACGGAGAGTGAAGTGTTGGAATGGAAGCCCTGTTCCAGAGATTGATGATAGTCTCTGACACAGCTATTTTATTGTCTTTGTGTCATTCTTTTTTGTTTTGATGTGCAAGAAGTGCTGTCCAACTTGTGCATTTGTCGGCATCATGTTGAAAGGAAGTCCTCTAACATTGCCATATATACTATATAGCATGCCGTGTAATGTTTCTTGTTCTCCTGAACCCATCTTTTCCAAAATTTATAGCATCAAATATTAGACAGTATACAGTCAAAATAAAGAGGCAATCAAATTACAGTGGAAAGTTAGGTACTGCGCAAAACCAAGTCTGTAATCAATGATAAATGCTGATAAATGCTACAATTTTTGGGGCCAAAAATGGGGCGTTTGCAATGGTGCAACTACCATTTTATAAGTCATTTCTTTCTTTAGACTTCAATTCTCAAATAACAACGTAAAGAAATTCCAAAATTTTTTACGCCCTACTATACAAAGACAAGCCACAACTAATACAACCGCACTTCAACCTACCATTTCTGGTGAGTTTGCCTGGATCCAGTTTAAGAAGCTCCTTCTGGAAGAGCTGTGCCTGAGTGTCCTGCTCTAGGTCGGCAATGCCTTTACTGAACCATTCATAGCACATCTACACACACACACACACACACACACAACACAAGACCAGCTCACATCCAGGCAGATACAAAATCAGACAGTCAAATGCACATAATCAGACAGTCAAATGCACATAATCAGGAACTGAATGTGGCTCCAACTACAAATGCTGTAGCATTACAAGGAATGTGACCTCAATTACATTTCCCTGTATCATATTTTACATCATACCCGTAACACTGCATCTTGAATGTAAGAAAAACATGAAAATATTAATCAGCAATTGCAGCTATATACTAAGGCTCCAGCAATGAAAGGTTACCAGAGGCAGAACAAGGAAGACCAAGGCTGGCAAAAAAGTTGCTTTCATCAGACAACATTAGCCTATCAAAAGCTGAAACCAACAAAATAATGGGATTTGATGGATAAATGAAGAAAACCTAGATGTGGCAAGCAGATGATGGATAACCAACAACGATACATCTATAAAATGTAGAAGTCAATGCTATTGTCAATCACAACACTCTAGCGCTAAGATCAAATGGCAATGATATCAGCATTTAAGTTACACTAATCTTAAAACCCAACAATTGAAAGTGTAAATAAAAAAACTTCAGACTCACTTCTCTGTCCCATTCACACGCCTGTGGATTGGCGGCCAAAGTGTCCCAGATGTCGCGTGCTCTGTGCCAAGGCAGATACAAGCCGCCCTCTTGAAGAAGAAACTGAAGGAAGTTCAGGTGAACAGACACATACTGAAAGAAATGCAAACATTGTCAAGATTAAGGTTGCTAAGACCGCTGGGTTTGAAGGACCGGTTAACCGTTCAAAAAAAGACCGGTTAACCGGTCGTTAGCGGCAGTCTGGTGTCGTGCCAACATCAAAGCGCTTTGATGCCGCCGGTGCCTATGCCGGCGTCCTGCGCGGCTACAACAAAGCGTTTTGATGTTTTCAAATTGAAATTATGGTTAACCGGTCAAAGTTAAAAGGACCGGTCCTTGCTCTTGCTCTTAGGATCGGTTAACCGTTAACCTTAGTCAAGATTGATTTAAAAGACTCAAAAAATTTACACAGTATTCAAAAATTAACATCTGTGAATATTGCTTATTTTGATAACTCCACAACAGCATACCAAAGCCATTAGCCAACAAACACTGGATTACTTTCAGTTAGTTTCAGTTGTTGATAGGCTAATGCTGCCAAAATGTTCAAAGTCACTGTCACACCCAGCTAATGTTACAATATTTCCAATCCCCAACAACAATAATAGCATAGAAATCAATTAAAGCTGAAATTTCCATCTCAATATCAGAGTTTATTATGATAAGCCTAGGTGCAGAAATCTAAACGTTTCAGATCCATCACAGAAGGCTGTTACGAAATTTGGACATCAGTGGCCAAAATAACATATCATAAAAAGAGCCTTCCATTTACAAATTCCCACATGACATGGACCACCAAAGTCAAAAGAAATCTTCAAAACAGCTAATGAATGACAATACGACATACGTCATAGTGCGTATATCGTCCATCGACAAGCGTCATCCTTGACAACTGGCCGTCCTTCGCAATTTGCATCGCCTGCTGATGAAACTTCATTAAACTGCTTGTTACTTGTTTAATGATCTCGTAATTCTTATGCAAGTCCTGTATAGTTGCCTTAAACAAAACAAATATCCAATAAGAATGTTGCCAATGTGTTTCATACATTTTCAGTTATTCTATTAATAAATTTGCTAAGTGTCTATAGTACCATGATAGTACTGCATCAGAAAACTTGAAGAGTCTAGGCTTGTCAGGGACATTAGGAAATGGTTATGGTAATTTAAATCAGCTCAGATAAATTCATCCTGATTCAAACAAAATATAAAAAATGAAACTTTTCATTATGATGGTAATAAAGGTTCATGTACCGGTATTCTCGAAACTGAGCTTAGGGCATCAATGCTGATCTCCAGCATCAGGCAAACAGCAAAACAAGAGACTTGCACTGTTAATCTGGAGTAGTTTGCCATTGCTTTCTCCAGGTCTGCAATAGCCTTCAAAGCCAGGTTACCACCAGTTTAACCATACCTCAGTGATGACTGGTTGGGTTGGCCCATGGCACCGAGACACAACCCCAGGACAGTCACCCATCCAAGTACCAAGCCATGCTCAACACTGCGTAACTGCAGTGTCTTAACGGGAACCAGTTGTACAACGCCAAACCAGCCATTTCATTACGACTACAGGCCAAACAACGCCTTCAGAACTTATTCTACAAATGGAAACTTCTCTGCAGATGAAATTACCTTCTCAGCCTTGTTGTAGCTGTGCTTAGCAATGCTTTTTGTAATCTGCAGGATCTGGCGAAGGGCTGGCAACACCCACTTACCCTTTCAAAACAGATTTCAAAATAAACACGTTTCAACGAACACAAATAAACACTGAGAATCGAAATTATAGACACATAAAAATAGCAGCATCAAAACTTCTTGAAGACAATATTACCTCATGTCAATTTTGGGGGGCATAGTAGAGAATAGTGAAAGAATTCTTGCCATGCAATTGGAGGATAGATGGTTTAAATCTTATTATTATATTATTATAAATGACATTTTATATAAATTTATATGCACTATGTGCGTAGCAAAGGCCATAGTCAAGAACGCTTTACAAGAGCCCCCGATAGGAAATGCTGAAAAGATGCATCTAAAGTTTCGTTACGAATCGGTCAGATGTGATCTCCCTAGCTAAATCTGACCCTAGCCACTGTATAGCAATCTTGGATAAGTTGTTCAACTCTTTGTGAAGAAGGCAACAGGAAAGCACATAATTCATCTCATCCATGGGTGACATAAAGTCAAGTGGACCTGCCTTAGGACAGACAACTCAACAGCATAGATGTCAATTCAAGAGCTGCTATTGGTAGCTGAAAAGAAAATAATTCACCCCTTTTGCACAAAAGAAGGAACAAAGACAATTGGGGACGACATATCTCAATTATAGGTTCATAAATGTAATGATTGAACTTCCGGACAAAAGGCAGCAGATTTACCTACAACGACAAAAGAAAATGTCAAGTTGTTTATATAACCAACCTCTCTGATATCTTCAACGCACTTCACTATATACTGTCTCTTGATTGGTTCTTTCACAGCGAATGAGTCACTGAGGATCGTAAGATGTTCGTCAAGAGCCTGTTCAATCAGCAGAGTCTTCAGAGTCGGCAAATGAGCCAAATCCCAAAGTAACTCAAGAACCTGAACAAGATCAAAGCAAGACATTCACAATACATTAAAATAGCCTCACTCATTACGCCTAATTAAATAGTCAAAAACTTGTGGTTCTGAGTACAAAGAATCAGTCCAGAAAAGAAGTTAGTCAAACATTTAAATGCCAGTCTGTCATGTCTACTGTATAGTACAAATGCTCAAAAGATATCAATTAAAGTGGATTTTCCTGTAGAAAAGGCAGAGGTCGACATTCTGTATGCACTTCAAGACATTGAGATGTGCTGATGCTCCAGCAACATGCAGGATTTTTAAACAACGGTGTCACGCGCACTGTTCTTTATAAATTCGGACAAAACAAATTACTCAGAAAAACTATACTTGTAAACAACTGCAATAACTAATACAGCAGCATTCACATAATACAATAGATGACGGTCCTATGAGTGCATCTGTGATGAAACTGCTTATGATTAAAGTTTGCAAACTTTACAACTGAATTAGGAACAAAAAACATTGTCTGTGAAAACCCAAAGTGCCTCTGGTGTGCTGTCATAAAAGCTCGGTTGTGCCACAGAATTAGCTCAATGGCAAATAGTAAGGTCATCACTGCTCTATGCAGACATGTCTTAATTCTACTCACAGGCTCAAAATGTATTTCAGTTAGAAATAAAACATATAATTATAAAGTTTTTTCTCCACAATCAGCAATTATGCACTCAACAAATACTGAAAAAGTGTTAAGCATTATAAACAGCACATTCAATTCATCATTATACGTTTTAAAATCCTAAAATCTGATGAATTAGAGAATTCCTCTTCAATATATTAACCGGGACATCAAACCTTATGCGTAATTTTACTATTCTTTGATTCTCGACCAATCCATCCAATCAGTCGCAGGAGCTTCTCTCTCATGACGTCATTCTCCTCTTTCCAACTCTGGAATAAAGTTCAACGACACTTTAGGGCACTGATTTTCATTACTCCAATTCAACCAGTTCATCAAATGCTCAAACCTAACCTAATCAACTTCTATAGTGCCACTTCATAATGCATAGAAGCGGCACACCAAATCCTAATCGCATTAGATTCAAGTCAAATCCAAGATATCAGGCCAGACAATTAGCATGTTGTCATGATTTCTAGAAGTCACAACAGAAACATGACTGAGCCACATTTAGAAGCGGTGGCTCAAAAACATATTTCATATTTTAAAAATACATTTTTGCTATGGAACAACAACGTTTACATGAAGTTCATCAGAAGATATTAAGAACACAAGATCATAAAACACAGCTTAACTATTGGAATGAAATATCGGGTTAAACCTTCTTGATAAGCAAAACCAAGTTTTCCAGCTGTGATGGATTGAATTTCACAGCTGCTGCGGCAACAATACTGTGGATGTTGTCAATGACAACTGTTGCCTCACCATTCTATACAACAATAAAGCAAACACTTACATACTTGTTAACTTGTTATAACTTCATAATTTTATAAAAACAGCAAAAATCACTTACATACACTGAGCTTAAAAACTAGGGTAAATAAAGGATAAAACATAAACCTATATAAAAAAAACAAAGTTGCAAAGCTATAGGCCAATATTAGGCCTATAAAGCCAACCATACAAGGCATGAGTTACACAATTAAAACAGGACCATCAATCCATCATATTTAGTGGACTAAATAGTCAAGTCTTAACTAGAAATAATTCTAATGAATTAAAATGCATTAGATCAGCAGACTGACTTATGCCCACAAATAATTCCCACCTGCATTTTCCATATTTTTGTTAGCTCCTCTGCTGACAGCTTTGCTCCCAGAAATTCAATGATGTATTTAATTTTGTCACAGTACTGCACCTGATCAATGTTCCCTGAAACAAACAATTGAAGACTGGTCGTCTGTTTTGTTCATCTCCTACTGAATCCACACACAAAATGCAGGCAGAACTACAGAATTATCTTTTTATGTGACACCAGTCAGTGTTGGAAGTGTTTCAGACAGAACAACCAGGGAAGATCAGAGAGAGAGAGAGAGAGAGAGAGAGAGACAACAGCACCAGTAGCTGTGATGGATACTCTAATAATTCCAGGCTCTAAGCCTTCATTCCTATCGTGAAAGTAAATACTCTGATCTAATCGTCTCGAGCAACATACAAAATACTTCAGCAACAACAGTTCACAGACTAAATGCTGCAGTCAAGTGTACACTTTACTGTCCTTGAGTGGTTCTCACTCTCACGCAGAAGCAGTGAACTGCCGAGATGGAGTGGCTCAAACAGATGCATACTTAAGAACTAACACTGCTTGCTCATAACTGCCTAAAATGACAGAGCAATCCCAAAATACAATGTGACAGACAGACACACAGACGAACCTTCCAAAGCAATTGACAGGACCCTTTCCTCCACCAGCCAGTCAAGTATCTTGTCCTGACTTATGGCAGACCGAGAACTTCTCGTTCTTGTACTATCTTCGATCATCTTAGACACCTACGAAAAAAACAATTCAACAGCCAATCCGTGTAAAATACAAGAGATCAGGCCACAGAGACAGCTGGAAACAGGACAACTGGTACTGCATCTTCACTCACATCAGAAGTACCCAAGTAAAAAGTAGAAGGCACTAAATAAACCTTACCACCACACTACATTACATTACATTTAGAATTGTCTTTCAGTTAGCATAAAAACATTCAAGCTACACTACAGCAGATCATAGAACTTCTCAAACAAACTTCATGAACCTCATACCACTATCACAATAATATCAACAAGCACAGCAAAAGGTGATAGAGAGGAAACTGGCATCTCTTTCTACATATATACACTGAATGAGATAGCAGATAGATCAAGGCTCTAATAATGCTGTGACTAATGGATGACTCTAATAATGGTAGACCACACAGAGAATGGTGTGTCGGTAATAAAAATAAGACTTAAACCAGAGTTATAGACAAACATGAATGAGAAATAGGCATTGAGTCTATTGTTAGACATTATTATGATGACCATAAGGGTATCAATAGTTACTTGTTAAACGGCAATTTATCAAAGCATTTCTAACCCACTTATAACAAAATGCACAGGATGTACCTATGTAGGGACACACACTTGTTTTACACAATACACATGTTTATATAGGAGTGAAAAAAATTGTCATCAAAAATTCAAATCAATTAGTCTACAATTGCACTCAAACCTTTTACCTCCTTCAGTGCATTCATTCTGGCATTGAAATGTGGTGATTTAAGCATTTTAAGGGTAATGTTGATCTTTAGATCATCGATCGTCGAGACTAATTGTGACCAGAGATCGAGACTTAATAGCTTCATGGATGACAGCATGTCATACACACTTCCAACTTTCTGAAATTTTCCAAACAAGTTCTGATCAACCAAGAGCAGAAGTTATCAGAAAAAATCAGAACTTTTACCAAATCCAGCACAAGACTTTAAAACAGAGTTATTCCTTATGAAATGAATATAAAATAAGACATCTTGTAAAGCACCCTTGACTTTGGCCCTTGCTATGTTACAGCACTATATAAATTGACATGAACAATAACAATAACAATCTTAACAGTTTCATAGTTTAACATTCTCAGCACTACCTCAATAATGGAATCTTATAGAAAATAAATTCTATATCATGGCATTCTAAAACTACTAAAATAAGTAGAGGTGAAGGCAAACTCCGTGGGCTCGGCGCCCGTCAAATAACAAAAGGGTTAGTGCCCTCAGTTTTTCATGGCTGAATGAGGGCGGTTGCCAGCTGTTCCCTCATCGCCTTTACTTCCGAGCAAACACTCGATTTACTCATTCACAGCTGAGTCGACTGGGGCAGTTGTGGCAGAAACAACTGAAAAACGTCTGCCGTGGCCGGGACTTGGAACTGCAAACCTCAAGATCAGCAGACAGCGCATTAACCACTGCTTCACCACACACCACTTAAACTACTCACTACAGCCTAATCGGGCATGCAGCACATAAACAAAACGTCATCCATATCAGGTCAGGTCTTCGTCCTCCAGCTGTATCCAGCTATCTACTTCTCCTCCATGACATCTCTCCAAAGTTCTCTGTCCTTTGCCATTTCTTCCAAAGTCATTCGGTGTCTTCCATCAGTTTTTCTGCTGAGATTCAGTCCTGTCATGTTCAGATCCTCTTCCAATCAATTCAACCCATCGTCTTTTAGGTCTTCTTTAATATCATCCCTCTCTGGTTTCATCCATGTACTGGCAATCAATTGTTGAAATCATTCCATAGGACAGGGGTATTCAAATGATGGCCCGCAGGCATTTGGCCCACCAAGGCATGTGAAATGGCTCCCAATGGTGCTGAAACAATAATTAAATTTGTTTCTGGCACTCACAAAATATTTTTAATGCCTTGTTTTCAACTTACCTGTTTTCTGTAACCTATGAACTATATTTTTGTAACTGATTTCAAAAACACCTGGCCCTCGGGCACCAGACAAAAAAGTTTGGCCCTTCATAAAATTTAATTGAATATCCTGCCATAGGAAGTCATTTCATTAGATCTGACAAATTCTGTTGTCTTTCTGTCACAGTTGTTACTCGCTGAACAAATCAAAACAACTTCACAAACTGCCATCTATAAATTCATAACAGTAAATGGAATCATCAAAAAATTTGCATAGCTTACGCAAAACAAACTATAGTCGTGAACAAATGAGAAATTGACCTTTTCTTTGAAACCAATTTCTTGAAGACCTTCTGCATATTTCAGGGCAGATTCAAAGCCATTGGAGAGCAAAGGTTTGACAACAGCAGGGTTTAGCAGCTCAGCACAGTTTCCAAATGGCTCAAACAATGCAGCCATGGACTAAAAACCAAACACAAGAAAACAGCTGAAACATCATATCGCCAAAGACTGACAAACTCATCAACATTTTTATTATCACTGCAGAAACAATTCAGAAAATTAGTGCAAACTCCGAAAAAAGTAACCAATTATTCAATTGAGGCTTTTAAAAAGTATTTAGGCTCATTAATTATTAGCTAACTATTCAGTTAATCCTATAACAATGCGAGAAAAAAGTACCACTAGACTGCCATGATGTAAAAATTTCTCCAGTTATCTGATCATAACCAATAGACTTACTTAGACTTAGTTTTTCCTGTCCCTAATAACCAATAGAAAGCAATAAACAAAATTGCTACAAATTAAAATTGTTATAAATGAATGACATCAAAACAGATTTTTAACAACAAGTTTCTCCCCAAATCAGAAGTAAATTTCACAGAAAGATAACAGTTTATAAAGCAAATACAGAAATCATACAAACAGGAGCATCAAGTTCAGGTATTTCCAGCCGTTCTTTGACGTAATCAAATCCTTTCTTCTCAGCAAACTGATTCAGTAATACAACATTCATAACGTAACTCAAAAATTACAAAACTAAGGAATTAGCAGAGATTTTAGGGACACTGCAACTGAATTCAACTTCAATAATTAATCAACCAACAACTGCAGTTACAGCTTCAGCAGAACAATCAAAGGCTACATCTTTATACCATTATACTGCCAAGACATTTACTATAAAGTCAGACGTAATACGTGTGTATTATAAACGATTTAAATACACCAAAAGTAAATTTAGCATTTTTTAAAAGGAATTGTGTTCAAAAATGGAGTCACTGATTATATATTTACTTCTGTTACTAATCTGTTACAATTTAATTCTTTTATTATTTTGTTATAATTTACTTCTGTTACTCTTCTGTTACCTGGTTTATTAGATCAGTCAACCAACCATATGGATCCTACAAAAAATATACAGTAATAACAGTACAATCATAATGCTATGATCAATGAAACTAGGGAAAATCTGTAGCTTTGCGTTTTCACAATAAATGTAGTTCAATAACAAAACATACCAAGTGATGATGTTTGAGATAAAGCAACAGACTTGGCGACACCTCCTGGAATGATGCTCTCAATGGGATCTTAACTGGTCATAACAAGATTCTATGGAGTGAAAGTGTCAGGTTTAACCTGAGAACAGTTTTCGGAATGTTACTTTTCATGGCAAACATGCAAAATACTGTCAAAGGAAAAGCTTCATCACTAACAGACGTCCGCCGGAATACAGCCTATATCTTGAAGCCTGTGAAACTCAATCATTACACTTCACATGCAATTCATAGTGACACACTAAGACGGTCAACACTGAGATCATCGTCCTTTCTCGACCTTGCTGTCCTGAGGCCACTTAAAATTCCAACTCTTGGTGATTGCACCTTCTCTTGAAGTGGACCAATTCCAGTGGAATACCATCCCACCTGAAATAAGGAGGATCAACGTTCGGCCCATCTTCAAAAACAGACTGAAAAGCCATCTGTTTAGAGAGTCATACCCCTTGTAAAGCACCCTTGTCTTTGCTTATGCTATGCTTACGGCACTAGATAAATAGTCCAGTAAATATGCAACTTCAAGGCTAATGAGCTATTCCATGGGAAGTCACACATTACACCTGCCATACCCCAAATTGTCACTGCATTATGCCCAACAGTGGAGCCAGATGTAAGCCTCTTTCCAAGCCATTTTCTGATAACTGTAATAACAGTGATTACACCACTCTAGCATAAAATGAATTCCAAACATAGATCCACATACCAGTGAGACTGACAACTTCATGCATCACTGAGCTTAAATCCTTTTATCCAACTGTCTACAATGCCTGCCACAGTTACAGCAGTACACTTCATCTGAGCTTAAAATAACTGCTGCTTCAAATAGCCACGTGAGCCGAGCATACTGAGGGCTGTTGGCTTTTGAGAGATCAAGTTTTTACATTAAATGCTTCCACTTCTTTTTCAGGGTTACCATTTTTACAATTCACACAAGTTCACTTTCAAACTGCCATGATACTTTACAGTCTGCTTGTTTGTCTAAGCATATTTGACATCTCTGATAGTATTGCAAAGCATCAGGTTTTGACAAGATTGTTTAGCGTTTTAACAAAGACTGAAATTTATAAATTCCTGGTGACAAGCAAAGAGAGGCACAGAAATGAACACTAAAATGACAACAGCTTCAATATTCTCACCTCGTCCTTTCTTGATCCATCTCACTTTTATGGCAGAATTATCACAGATGAATTTATCCACTCAGTAATCTGCGAATAACTGTCATTCTGAGAGCGCTTCATTATCATTCCAACGAGATGTTAAATGATGCCATCCGTCCATCCATCTACTCCATCCACCTATTTGCTTTTCTCTAAGAATCTACTATGCTTGTCATTCTGATCATGTGCTTCATTATGCCTTCAGGACAGTACATTGAGATCATAGACTGTCACCCGTTTCCATCCATCTACCCTCCATTCCACCTGGATCTTTAGTGATTTGCATTACTATGCCATTGTTGATGCTCCTGTGCATTATGAAAGTGGCACTTCAGTTTAAGATTAGATTAGATCATGCAGTGGACGGCAGCAAACCGTCCTGCACTAAATCAAGGCAAGACTGAGCTTCTGTGGATCAGAACCCCCCAGGAGGAGGAACCACCAGATTAGCCGCATGCCATTCTCAATCAGTGACATTGACATCATCCCATCCACTGAGGTACATCTCCCCGGCGTCCTCCTGGATGACTCATTGTTCGTTGGTGATCTGAACAACGTGACCTGAGCATGTTTCTTTTAGCTCCGGAAGATCAAAGAGAGATCCGTGCTATATAACAACAGCGGCCGCGATACATCTCGTCCGCGCTCTCATTCTATCAAGATTGGACTACTGCAACAGCATCCTCCTGGGCCTCCCAGACAGTCAGCTGCAATTGGTCCAGAACACTTCCACTAGGATGATATTCGGCACCAGGTGGCAGGACCACGCGAGCCCTTTACTCAGGGATAAGTTCCACTGGCTCCGGACCCAAGCGTATCATCTTCAAACGATGTTGGCTGACCTTTCGCGCCCTTCACGACCACTCCTGTCCGGAGTACTTATCGGTGTTGGTGCATAGACCGACGATGACGGATCGATGCCTACAGCTTCATTCTAGCAGGCGGTCTCTTCCTTATGCCCCCCCTGTCTAAGACCACAAAGTTAGAAGAGATCAGTTACTCTAGGCAACCATCTCCTATAGAACTTGTCATGAAGAATAGAATATTAAATATGGAAGAAATGTCCTTGCTGAACTTCTGTCAAAATATCAGACCTTCCCCATTGCATGGCTGGCCTTAAAACTGCTTATGGCTATGATCCTGTTCAGCTTTTCAAGCTGCTTACTTGGCAACCAATCTTTGGTTAACAGAATCAGCAAAGGAATGACCAGCATTCACCTCACAGAAGAAAGAATGGAGAACAACAATTATGACGATTTCTAAAGTCTGACAAAAGTGTTTCCTGCCCAAAGCAAAGAAAGAGACGATGAATTCACAATCCCTCTCCTGTTCATTCCGGGACAATTGATGGCATAAATGAAGTGATTGATTCGAGAATCAAGTAACTGTTAAAAAGCAAGGCAGGTCACATATTTCTGTATTCTGGAGCGCTAGTGAAAGAGAACATGGGAGAAGTGTCATGTGCTGTAAAAACAGCATCAGAGCCAAAAGACTCAAAGCCATAACAACTTAAATTAAAACTACTTTTCATTAATGAAATTTTTCAAGACAACTGACCAAAAATAATTACAATTGCAGCGGTAGCTATGATGCAGGCTCACTGCAGATCTATTCAGTTGTTGTTAATAAATATTTCCAAGTATAATGGACAGCATTGGAGGAGATGTGACGAAGCAATGAATTACCATCAGCAGCCTAAGCCTCAAAAAGTTCATGCACTCATGACTCAGATGTCAACTCATCATTGAGAGTCAACAACAAAAAACACATTAATGCAATATAACCAAAGAATTTCAAAAGTCAATGGCATAAGTAAGCAGCAAAAGATGATGCCCATTATCACACAGAAACAGCCAATATCCTAGAAATATACTTCCATTTACAATAAGCGACATAACATAAGAGATGCTGTCTGACATTCCGAGCCCTCAATGATCCTGCCTGCCCAGCATACTTAGCTGAACTTGTACATAGGCCCCTGCTTACTGATTGTCGGCGGCAGCTTCATTCCTGTAATCGGGTCCAATTGGTCATACCCCCTCTGTCTAAGACAGTGAAATTTGGGGAGAGGTCTTTCACCCGGGGGAATCCCATCCTCTGGAATTCGCTGTCCGACAGTGTGACCAACGCGACTAGTCTTGAAATGTTCGCCACCAGACTAAAGACGCACTTGTTTAGCATCTCATTTAAGTGCAATGTGTAAAGCGCTCTTGATCTTGGCCTGCTGTGACTATAGCGCTATATAAATTGGCTTATTAACAAACTAACTAACTAACATCTTCGCCAAATAATATCGACAATCCATGTAACCAATATGTTATGAAACTGAAATATCAGTCTTATGGGTGAGAAGGTTAAACACAAACACTGAATTCAAAACACATGGTAGAAGATTGTCCATAGAGTACAAATAGCAGTGGATTGACCTGGCTCTAATTCTATTTGGAGTGATGCCCTGGGCATTATGATAGTGGCGCCACAGAAGTTTATTGATTGATTGATTGATTGCCACAAAACATCAGCAATGCTACCACTACACACTCTACAATCAAAGGCTATCAGTAGGTTCTGAATTTCAAAAATCAAGAGAGTTCTAATGACCAACTTCAAAGCTAGAATAACATTCATAAATAAGAAGTCAGTCATCACACAACATACAGGCTCCAATCATAATCCAAGCAAATCATGACTTTACAGTGTGTAAAGTAATTGACACTGCAAATAACAAGGCCTTGAATCAACTCACCTTGTAAGTGGAAGTACAAACAGCATAGACCTTGCCAATGCCAAACACCTCTTCCCAATTGGTCGTCCTCTCAGACATTCGTCCTTTGTTCTTAGAATTAAATTCTGTTTCCATGTTAAAAACCTTAAAAATCAGCAGGTGCAAAAAAATCAGTATAAAAAATAAGAATGACTTAAGCCAGTGGTTCCCAAACGGTGGTACGTGTACCCCCAGGGGTACAAAATGGACTTCCTAGGGGGTACGCAGCGGAAAGTGGAAAGTCAGTGGAATTCTTATGCACTGATGTTTGATAGTAACAAATTTCACAATATTTGCAAAAGTTCTAAAAAATTGTGATTGGATTTGATTTTCTCAAACTGCAGTGACAGATGTAGACTTTTTGGACTCCTCTAACCCGTCACCCCTCGCTATAAGTTTAAAGTTTAACCTGTCCTATCACCTTGTGGTATTGGACTCTTCCTTGGTCAGCGTGGCAAATTCAAAAATCGTTCTGTGTGGATCACCTAGATTTATTATTACTGGTATTAAAGTCTATGGTGGATCCTACTGATAGCGTTGACTTGTGGGAGTTGTGAACGAACACTTTTCGTTTCGCCATCTTGTGTTGTGTGCGTATTAAAAATATTTTTTTTATTATAAGCGGTTTACAGACATAATAATTCTGCGCAGGTAAATTGGTTTTGCTGTTTTCCTTCTTTCTGTCGTCCGTTGAGTCAGTTCCAGAGGATGCTCAGGAGGAATTTATCGATTTGGTAAACGATAGTAGCGCTAAAGATCTGTTCCACAGATTGGATGTCATCAATTTCTGATGCCACCTGATTCGTTCCTATCCTAAGACGGTTCGGACACTGCTCCCATTCCCATATACGTATTTATGCGAGTCTGCCTTTTCACATTTACTGCGATCAAAATCAAAACAAAGAAACAGACTTCACGTTGAGGACGATCTGCGCTGCGCTCTGTCAAAGACGCAGCCAAGATTCTCGAAACTGGCTGATGAGATGCAACCTCATCCATCTCATCGATTCATTTTATTGTTTTCATTTGACTGATAGGTTATGCAAGTTTAACTTTGAATGCTACAAGTATGATATTTTTATCTTAATAAGCTTTAATAAAACCTAGTAGGTCTAGTAAGTTAGTAACTATAGTTAATGATTATGGCTAATGCAGTCCGATTACATGTAGGTTTGAAGACATTATTAAATTTCATGATTCGGATACCATGTTTATGCTTTTAAAAATCAAAAGTCTGCTTCCTTAAATTTACTTTGAAAATTAGGGGTACACGGATTTTTGAAAAATGTCTGAAGGGGTACGCCGACCGAAAAAGTTTGGGAACCACTGACTTAAGCGCTTCAAATATCATCTTAGAATTTAAACTTTCTAAATGACACCATATCTAAGAATAAAATCAGCTACAAAATCATTCATAAAACAAAATAGAATTATTATAAAATTATTCTGCATAATATAGTTTTAAAACACACAGATCTATTCATAGAAATGTGTTCTGCATGGGTACAATGCAGTAATTATGGTACAAATTACCCTATTATGTTATTCAACTACGGGTTTATAAACACTGTTTATCTAAAAATGAACAGTGAATTTACCCATAATTTTTAAAACCACAAACATTCTTTAACCCCTTTACTGTGCATTTAACTGTAACTCAATGTAAAATGGACGGATATATTCAGGGTCTCCGGTGAAGGGGTTAATTCAAACGATAATCAATCTAGATGAGTAAAAGTCTCTGACCACAGCAAGGACGTGCAGAAGTTCAGTTGGCAATGGTTCTTTGGCAAGTCTTGTAGCAATCAGGTCAATGAGAAGTTGAAGCATGTCGCAGATTCCTTCCTGAATGTCGGAACCCCAGCGATGAACAGCAGGTGACGTCAACAACTAAACACAGACAACTCATAACATAACTCATGAATATATCTTCTTCATCCTCATGTGCAATGTATTGCAACCAATCAGCGACCGTGGATTTCCATACTGCTCTGTTTCTGGCTGTTCTTATCAGTTCAATGTTGTATTTGATTTCTGTTTCTGCTAGAATTAGGCTATCTGTGTATAATTATTGTATTAAGTATCTGTATTATTGTATTCTCCATCTTCCTCTTGCTCTCTGCCCCTCTATTTTTCCTGTTATCAGATTTTCTAGTCTGTTCTTTCATATTATGGGTCCAAAAAATCTGAGCCCTTCTTTCTTATACATTCTGCTTTACTCATATATATAGTGCATCACAAGTTCCATTAAAATCAATTCTAACAAAATCCACAGGTAATTGAAGTCTCTCTGTAGATATGATTTTATGTCAAAAATAAAAATGCTGCAAGACTTTTCAAATGCACAAAGATATAAACTAAGCCTCAAGTCTACAGTCTCTCCATGCAGAGAACTGGACTGTCCAAGACATAGCATGCCTCGACACCCCATTCAATGGAGTGTCAGCCTTGACTTAGATAAGCCATCGACCTGGGTTCAATTCCCACCCATTCACATGTCCACCAGCATGGCATGGACATCAAAATGGTCTGAATGACGCTTTATTATCAAAGCACAATATATATTGAATACTTCAAGAGTCGGTGCTTTGTTATGACGACATCACAGACACAGCAAAAGAACCACTTGGAAACGTGAAAACTTGACAGCAATAAATGAAATCAAAGTGACAGAACTTGTTTTTAAAATGCAAACATGTCATTCTCACCATGCTGAGGAAAACAAGAAAACACTAAGTCTGTCTTTTCATAACCGCAAACAAAACAGCTACCAATGTCGGTTATCAATAACAAACACACATCACTATGAATAATTAACTTATTATGAACCTATTATTATTATTATTATTAACTCACCCAGCCAACCAATCAGAATTCAATGAACCTCACACAGCCAAGTTGAGCCAACCAAAGATCGAACGCAACCAATGCGCTCGAAGGTCCCAGAATCGATTTTAATATGATAGATTTATTAACTTATTATGAACCTGCAAGATGTATGCTCCCATCATGATTATCAAAATTATGTACAGAAGATTTATAGGTCTGAATGAAGTGCTCTGAAAAACATTATACTTACTAACTAATTATACTCATTCTCATCATACTTACTAACTAATTATACTCATTCTTATTATACTTACTAACTAATTATACTCATTTTTATTGTACTTACTAACTAATTATACTCATTCTCATTATACTTACTAACAGTGCTTTTTTCTAGGAAAAAGGTTTGGGAATGCATTTCAGGGGTCGTCGAGAGAAATTCCTACGGGCCCCTGAAAAGTTTCAAATATTTTTAGATCTGTAGTGGTGATGATTTTTTGGCTCATCAAGTGTCAAAAAGCAGTGATGGGCAAAAGTTAACTAAAAATTAGTTAACTTTTAGTTAAACTACTTTTTTTTAGTTGCATCAAAAGTTAAACTGGTTGCCAGTAGTTGGGTAAAAGTTTAGTTAAGGCATTAGTTAAACTGATTTTTTTTTAGTTAACTTTTTTTAGTAAAACTTGAGTTATTCAGATTCTATGTCAGATGAAAACTTTGATCAGTCTGTGTTTTCGGTATATTCTCAAGGAATGAAACATTGTAACGTTGAAACAACCTCATTTAATATGCCGATCAGTGAATTTGTGGATATTGTGACAGCTGCTGTTTAAAATTATAATCGTAAAAGCTTCAAATAGTTTTACTAGCTCAGTAGCTCATGTCAAAGTTAAAAAGTTAAAGGTAAAAGTTAAACTGCTTTTAATTAGTTATCAGTTAAAGTTAAACTTGAAAAGTTAGTTACTTAAAAAGTTAAACTGCTTGATTGCAAAAAAGTTTAGTTAAAGTTTAACTAAAAAAAATTAGTTAGTGCCCATCACTGTCAAAAAGTGGTGGTGACCTTTTTTGCTCATCAACATTAAGCAACCAATTGTGTAAGTAAAACACGCACTATTGCATATCTATATAAGAAAATCTGGAAAAAAGGTGTGGGAATGCACGGAATGTTGCATATCATTATATAAATGAATCTAGCAAAGAAAGGTGTGGTAATGCCGTTCCCATGCGTTCCCATTGAAAAAAGTACTGCTTATTAATGTTTCACAATTAAATTTTATAACAGAACATGCATCAATGTATCAGCAAGGAGATGTTGATATTAATACTGCCTCAAGTGAAATTTCAATCGTGACTGCACCAAGCGTTCTGACCATAATCATAGCAGTCGAATGCCTGAATCAACAATTTTCCCTAAGTAAATATCATAACAAAAATCTATTATAGCTACTAGCTAGCTTGTGTGAATTTCAGTCATGATCCGTGGTATTCATCTAACAACCCTTTGTTTTGTCTATAATTTTTGACAAAATTATTCAATAAAGTCCTCGTAGCAACAAGACAGACGAACCTTCGAAAAAGCTTCTGGCAAACACTTTTCAATAAATCGCACACAATTGGGATCTGCTTCAAGGAGGCCTAAAATACAAATCCCAGTTATCTTTAATGTAACTAATACAAATGCAGAAGACATTTGACATAAAAGTTGAAAATAGTTTACTTGGAGTAGTCCAGCATTTGCAGCTGTAAATTCTACCAACTCAGAAAATTAACTTTATCATATGCTACAAACCAATCAATCATGATTGCCGCCTCTTGGCAGTACGTCGTCGGACCTTTCTACAGGCGCGTATTCCATTTACCATCGTGCGGGACTGTCAACATTTCCTTCCGTCCTTCACTGGCGTCTCTGTCTTGGGAAACATTCTGCGGAAGTCCACTCTCTCAGGAATTCAATGCCGGATTTCGTTACGGCCGCGAACTCCTCTTACTATCCGAGTGGATTTTATAATCATCTTCCGACCCGCAGAGGCGTCAACGCTGTCAACAGTGCCTCCGACGTTGGCTTTGCCGAGTCGACAGCGCTAACCGCAGCGGGAGCGCTTAGGGAGTTCTTTTAATTAAGATAAATAGGCGCTATATAAATACTCTGTTGATTGATTGATTGAATCAAGGAATGCCTCCAGTTCAATTATGGAAAACACAAAACTCAGGAAGACAAAGCAAGATTTTAAAAATTCTATCTGCAACAATTAAGAATTACCCTCTTCGGCTAGTTTTGTTGCGGCCAGCAGGCATCTCCCGAGCGATTCTTCCTTCTTGTATGGAATAGACCACTGCTCAGTGAAAACTCGGTTTTCAAGCTCATAAAGGTTTGCGACAGGGAATTCAAAGGATTGATCTTTCTCAGCGCTTTCCTGATTTGCAGTTTTCTAAAACACAATTTTTTTGGCTAAAATGTAATAGAAACATAAGTTCCAGAGTAAATTATTTAGTGAAACTTCAACTGCAATTTAAAAGATAATGCACGAAACATATTTGAAGAATTTGCAGATTGACAAGAAGATTAATTTCATGAGAATAAGAGAAATTGAAGGTCGTCGTTCCTCTTCAACATCTTACGTTTTATCCGCTATTCCCAGTGACGCATGAAATACGATCTGGGTTACTTTCAGTACACAGTGGCATGTCAAGCTAAGCATCGGCCAACCTCCAGAATACTTACCACTCACTTCCATCGATTAGTTTCGCTTCATAGAAACCAAAATCAATTAAATGTAGAGTGCGCTAAATATCTGAACCATCAGTTTTAAGCTGCAATTCCATCGGCTGCTTTCAATCTATGCCGCAACTGACCAAGTCAATCATATTACTAGTCATGCATTAGTCATTTTAAAATATACATGTAGGCTGTCAATTCGTTACTACACTACATACAGCTGGGGTCAAGACTCAAACTTGGGGTCAAAAATTAACATATCGATAATTCTTTTTAAAATTCTGACATACAAAGTTTCTGTACACAATATTACAAATAGTTAGGCATCTTTTTATTTAATAATTCTGTACGTGAGGTAATTGATAGGAATTGAAGATTACCTCGATAGAGGCTCAAGATTTTAGACGAGTTCAGTAAATTTGGAAGTATACATTGGACAACAATTCAATTACAGCATTCAATTATAAAGTGCTCCAGAGGCAATTTCAATGTCGTTTCATTCTAAGCAGGTGGGAAAATCACAATACATATTCAATTAGAATCTGGATTCAAAGCTTTCAAAGAGAACTTCGACACAAATGATTGTACACATTATCTTTAAGCTGCAAAATGACGTCATCTGATTCTGCGCTAATAACAATGACAAACAGATAGCAAACGAAATTCGCGAATCAACTTTCGATTTTGATTTGCACAATATCCACGATTTTCGATTTGAGATTTCACCAGAAATTGCATGATTGTCTGATTACACGTCCTAACGCCTGATGTGGGCTACATACCCTTGTGCTGCTGCCTCCTTCGACTGCTTCGTCGTAGGTAGGTGGTAACGCCGGGCCGTACATGACAGCGGTCGTCCCCTGCGAGGTGCAGCCGTATGGCTCCCGCATCTCGACATCGAGGTTGCCGACGTCGTAGAGCGTGTCGTAGCCGGTGGTCGGGTGGTCCTCAGTGAGGATGGCGACCGCCTCGTTCAGGTCGTTCTTGGCCAATCGAAGGGCCCGCTTGACCCCCTCGTAGTGGAAGCCCATGTTCAACAGCGTATTAATGTGCTCCTGGTTCACCTCCATCTCATCCAACTACACGCTCGATCACAGCGACAGAAATTATAACAACGACAGCGGCGATGTGTTTAGACAACAGGCGATCAAGTTTTTAGTCATTAAATTCTTTAAATTCAGTCAAAAATTCTCCAGGAAAATTACAAAACTCTAAACCGCCATGTTTTAGGCATCAAAGCATAGAAACAAAAAATAGATCGGTAGCCTCGGTAGGATTTCTTCCGACAAACCTAGGTCGCTAGTAATTCTGGGAAATCATGGAATACAGGAATTATTATTGTTATTATTATTATTATTATTATTATTATTATTATTATTATTATTATTATTATTATTATTATTATTATTATTATTATTATTATTATTATTATTATTATTATTATTATTATTATTATTATATTATTATTATTATTATTATTATTATTATTATTATTAGATTATTATTATTAAGAATTATTCTTCAAAACTTCAGGAATGTTTGTAAAACATTTATAATAGTCGATGTAATTAAGAAAGTAAAATGTCGTAGTAGCTGCTTATTTTTATAGGCCTACGCTATAACTTCTTTGAAATAATTATAGCCATAGGCACGGTGAATTGTCGGCCAGGCATAGGTCAGTGTATCCTTGAGTAGGCGATAAATGACAAATAGACCAGCAAAAGTCAAGACGTATTGTCCTTTTCATCATTCCCAGCGTTTGGTTTCCCTTTTCTGCTGCTTCCATGCATTGGTGAGATGGATTCATACTTATATGGATGATTACCCCCATTAGCGTTGCCACGGGGGAAGGGATAAATGGGGCAGTAACATAATATATTTGACCCAGAGCACCTAGCAGATTCGTGCAAATCCGGTGAAAAAGTTATTTATGGAGGGATAGGAACATAGGCGGATTTTATTAAAGGCTATAGGGTAGGCTTAAGCCTACCCAACTAATCCCACCAAAACAAAAAAAATTGGGAAATTCTGGGAAATCATGGAGAGCTAGTAATTCTGGGAAATTGTTTTTTCCATCAACACCAGGTCTGTCGCGTGCTGGATGGCACTCGTGCTGGATGGCACCCCCAGACCCCCATGCTAGCCTACCCAAATATTAATCTCTAAATCCGCCTATCGATAGGAAGGTGAGAAAGGAATTTGACACACCATCCCTTTTTTGCCTACCCTCCGCTGCCCCCCCACCAAAAATTCGCGTCCAATTGCCCTCCGCGTCCAAATCCACACCGCGTTCAAATGCTCACCGCATCCAAATTCCCTCCGCGTCCAAATGCTCTCCGCGTCCAAATGCTCACCGTGTTAAAACAGTGGCGGCTCCAAAATTTGGCAAGTGGGGGGCCGTTGGGGTGGCAACTTCTAATCATGGAGGCAACCATTTGTTGTTAAGTATGTAGTATTATGTATAGGGTCCCAACAAGGAGGCCACTGGGGGCCAGGCACTCAATAGGGAGGGCATCTAGATAAACGGGCCTCCTGAATGGAGCCTCTACATCACTGCGTTCTAATGCTCACCGCGTTCAAATGCCCTCCGCGTTCAAATGCCCTCCGCGTCCAAATGCCCTCCGCGTTCAGATACCCTCCGCGTTCAAATGCTCACCGCGTTCAAATGTCCTCCGCGTTCAAATGCTCACCGCGTTCAAATGCACAAATTTCGGAGCCATTAGCGTCACCACGGGGGGGGCAAATGGGAAACTCCTTCCCCCCACCTGCTCTAGACCATCTACCAGATTCGCGCAAAGCCGGTGAGAAAGTTTTTGGTGGAGGGGTGGGTAATGAATCTGACACGCCAGCCTCCTTCCCCCACAACCAAAAACTTCTGGCGACGCCACTGATTACCCCCAAGTCTCTTTCTTTTACTGTTGTGGTTAGAACCAGAAAAAGAAAGAGACTTGGGGGTAATCATCCATAGAAGTATGAATCCATTTCACCAGTGCATGTATGTCGTTTATCCCCCACCCAATATCCCGGCAAGCACAGGTAGGCTATGGTATACTCAGGCTATATGAGTGCAGACGGATGGGGCAAGATGGATAAATAGAGACCATCTTACCCCACGCAGGCCGATGAGGCTGCATATTAACTATAAATAATATTATTCATGTACTTTGTAATGTGTTCAAGTAGTCCTTCTAGGATGATTCACCACATAAATCTTAACTTTCAATAAATAAATAAATTAATTAATTAATTAATTAACCCCTTTGGTTAAACCATTCAAATTCAGTTGGGTACTTATAAATAAACAAGCTGAAGCGCTTGTTTCTAGTCACTGTTTCATAACCGAAAGAAATCATCTAATGCTGGTGTGCTGCTTGAATCTTGGAGGGCTATTGATCTTTTTGAATGACCTTCATCATATCCTCGCAAAGTATGGAAGGCATGACAGGTCGAAGTGATCTGTTTATGCATATAGGGCCTATATACCTTCACCACAGCAGTCGCCGATTGAGATTGATGGAGATTGGAGCAGAGAGAGTGCACGCGGTCGAGGGCTCCCCTATATTTTTATCCTCTCCACAGTCCCGGTGCTGCAGCACAGTATTCACGAACTCTAGTGTGCACCAGACGCTGTAGTAATCTTAGACGAAGCATTGGTTGACAGACGACAAGACTTTGGGGGCATTCACTATGTACTATGTACAGTATAGCGAGTACCGTGCGCTTAGCTTATACGGGATCTTCACAGAGCCTGAAGCCATGGACAGACGGACAGTCGCCATATCGATCATTGAAACTTTATCACCTGTTTTACATTCGAAGCAAAAAATCTCAAAATTATCTCAGACACAGCGGACATCTGCGACATCTTACGCAGCTACTTAGGCCTATGTCATATATATATATATATATATATATATATATATATATATATATATATATATATATATATATATATATATATATATATATATATATATGTCTCTGGTTTCTCTTTATAAGACTATATTATCTATATAGAGTATAAGACTATAGGGCTATTCACTAAAGCTCAGTGCTGATCTCGTTTTCTTATCTCCGCCTATGACAGTTTTCATCAAAGGCTTCACAACTGATATGCAAACATTAGTCGATTGGAAAAACATTTGGATGTAGCGGGAATATCGTATAAGCCATGCGTAGATGCACCATTTTATAGACGTTACAGTTGTCCTAATAACTAGGCCTGCATTACGCGAATATATATATGTAATTGTAATGTAATGTAATGTAATGAGCTATTTATAGTGGCGGCTCCAGGATTTGGCAAGTGGGGGGCCGTTGGGGTGGCAACTTCTAATCATGGTGGCCAACTATTTGTTGTTACGTATGTAGTATTAAGTATAGGGTTCCAACAGGGGGGCCACTGGGGGGCAGGCACTCAATAGGGGGCACGGGCCCCGGGTCTCCCTTGTGGAGCCGTCACTGTATTGTATGTATATATATATACAGAGAGAGAGAGAGAGACAGACAGACAGACAGACAGACAGACAGACAGACAGACAGACAGAGAGAGAGAGACAGAGAGAGAGAGAGAGAAAGAGAGAGAGAGACAGAGAGACAGAGAGACAGAGACAGAGAGACAGAGAGAGACACAGAGAGAGACACAGAGAGAGAGAGAGAGAGAGAGAGAGAGAGAGAGAGAGAGAGAGAGAGAGAGACAGAGAGAGAGAGAGAGAGAGAGAGAGAGAGAGAGAGAGACAGAGACAGAGAGAGAGACAGAGACAGAGAGAGAGAGAGAGAGAGAGAGAGAGAGAGAGAGAGAGAGAGAGAGAGAGAGCCAGAGAGACAGAGACAGAGAGAGAGACAGAGAGAGAGAGAGAGAGAGAGAGAGAGAGAGAGAGAGAGAGAGAGAGAGAGGCTATAGGCCTAGGCCTGCAATAGGTGAATTCATCAGAGCTTCTGAGATCTTGATTTGGTCGTTGGAGAAGAACATTAATTTCGTATCTCGCATCGATTTCATTCATTCTGCGTGTACTGCTACACTTCACATGATAGCAGTTGCTGCTGTTCGATGTAATTAATTAGCGGTCGTATGACCGGGGTGTATGGGGAGGTCGTGATGTGTCGCTCGGATGTCTTGCCGACATTATCTTGCTTTTGCATGTCGAGTGGATGAAATCGGGAAATCACTTTCACCGCTGATTGTATCCGAGATTTAAAGGCAACAACCAGCTGCAAACGCTGCGAAATATATGCACCGGTTTCCTCTGCAAACCAGTCGCATAACACGTCGCAGAACTCTCTCTCTCTCTCTCTCTCTCTCTCTCTCTCTCTCTCTCTCTCTCTCTCTCTCTCTCTCTCTCTCTCTCTCTCTCTCTCTCTGCGATGCTGCCGCATAAATTATATCGATTCCACTTCCACTTCTGCTGCTGTTGCTGCGGTCGCCGTTTTTGTTGCTGTTAATGATGGACCTCAGTGGCGTCGCCACGGGGCTGTTTGGGGTTGTTCAAACAACCCCATTTCAAAAAATATGACCAACGCAATTGACATGTATGTAAATCCGTTGACTTTTGGTTGAAGGACGGGGTAGTGGGGTGAGGAGGGGGGGTTCGGCCTCGTCGGCCCCCGCTGGTGTTCACTGTTCAGTTGCATAGTGCATACTCGCATATGTTAACCACCTGTCTAGGCCTATATCATGCTAGGTCCTATCATTCAAGCATAGTGAATAGCTCTGACTAGCAAGATGCCAAAATTAGCAAATGGCCAGCATACACTGCGTATATATCTAGCCTACTCGTTATCGTCCGCCCAGTCATTGTAATTCTTTACATAAATTTTGCCTTGCACCGGCATTTCGGAACTGACTATATTGCTCGAATTTTCTAAACAATCATTTTGACTGTTTTATCAGTGTCATCAGTTAGACTGTTTAATTATGTATTTAATTGCCTTGGACGCAACCATGGGCGGCGATCATGGAGGTGTCGGGGGTGTCAGGACACCTCCAGGTTTGAACCAAGGGGTATCCAAAAGCTGCTGGACACCCCTACATAGTTGCCGCAATTTTAGCATGTACAAGAGTAGTCTTAATTTTGTCTGTTAGCATCAACGTCTGTGGAGCTATGTAGTGTAGTCAGGCCCATTCAGAGGGAGGCCAGGAGGGCCATTTGACCCGGGCCTCCATCTGTTAGGGGCCTCCCTTTTTTCCTTGTCTAGAATTGTGGGAGAGCTAGAAGCTAGATAACTACTACTAGGAGGGGCTCAAAATTTGGTGATGACCTTTTTTGCTTGTCGACAATTTTGGGATTTTGGGAAAGCTAGAAAGGTACCCTGCGGTCATTGGGAAGACTAGGAGGGGCCTCAACATTCCAACTGGCCCGGGCCTCCTTCAGCCTCTGAAGGGGTCTGAGTGTAGTAAGTCCACCGAGAAATGACCCGCGTTTTAAGATATCTGATCCATTGTAACTTTTGACCCCTCCCCTAAGATCAATGACAGGTCCCAATAACAAGGTTATTATTTTTGCGGTGATGACCATTTTTCCCTTTTTTGCTCCTCGAGTGTCAAAATGTGATGGTTATGACCTTTTTGCCATGCTTTTTTCCACTGTAATAAGTAGTATTCCATGAAAATTTCCTAGTTTTTATTATTTGTAAAAAGTGAAATCGTTGACGTCAACTTCTCTTGCCCCCCCTCCCCTGTCAACAACTGTCAAACTTTTTAAACCCCTCCTTCCTAAATTGTTGGCGTAATTAATGGACAGCCCCATTGGCAATTGAATGCCTATTGAATACTTGGTGTACGCCGATAGATATGTATAAATTTCAGCGATTTGCAGAAATTCTCCGACAAAAGCCACATTTTCGTTTGTCCCCATCTTCTTTGCATCAAATCATGCAAGAAAAATCAACATTGGCCCATGAATTTCGATCTACAGTGCTCGAAATAGTGCACCTCCCAGCCACTTCATACTAAACACTAGAGCCAATGACTGTACGAGAACGAGAGACATCAACAAAATGAAAGTCCTGCCGAATATCTTGTGGAATGTGTAGTAAGTCAACAGAGGGACGAGCCATGTCTGAAAAGATTTGGTTCATTGTTCTTAGATAATAAAGGCACCATTTATAATTAGGTCTAAATCGCTGTGTGCTAGAAGCCACTGGAAGGATTACTGAACAGTGGGTGTATAGAAATGAAAAATTAGCGTAATTCCGTTTGTCCCCATCTTCGTTGCATCAAATCATGCAAGAACAATCAATACTGGCCTTTTCGATTTCGATCTACAGCGCTCGAAACAAGCCACCTTCCAGCCATTCGCTACTATACACTAAGCTTAGATTCAATTATACTCTACGAGAACAAGGGACATCAACAAAATGAAAACCCCGACGAATATAGCTTGTGAGATGTTTAGTTATGTCGATTGAGGGATGAACCGCGTCTTAATTAATACATCTGGTTAACACAGTATGACAGGTTTTGATTCAGAGTCGGCGCTTGGTTATTTTTGGCTGGCTGGGTCTAGTTCAATCTACACAACCAGGACCCGGTTAAGACTGTCCCCCCCAAGAAAAACAAAATTTCTCTGCAGCTTTGCTCGGGGGACCCTGCCCTAGGCTGGGTTAACCCGGACCCGCGGCGGACCCACCCCCTCAGCGCCGACCCTGCAGATTTTGCATTACATTAATGCATACATTGTGTGGAGATTCCGTACTCCATTCAATTTCGTTTATTCTAGTAAAATAGCGAATTTGAGCACCAAAATGATTAGTTATCAGGAGCAATGACGCAAAATCCCCCCCCCCCAATGGCTGGCATATTATATCATACCGCTCGAAATCGAAGGCCGAACGGGGGGAGGGTACAGGGATGGGGTTGTACCCCATTTCACCAAGTGGGTTCGGGGGTGTAACCCCCAACAATTTCTTGAAATGTTAGAAAGCAAATTCACGCATCCTGGCCAACTTTAGGAGGATAAAATTAGTATTAGAATCAGGCCTGAAATCTTCTATGTCAATGGCTATTTTTGCCTATAGCCGTATACATGGGCAACTCATATAGAACATAATCTTTTATACGCCTATAACTTTTGATTTCTTGGGAGGAGCGACTAAATCTTTGAGTAGGGTGGTCAAGATAGTTAGTACCCTCTACTGAAATAGGCAGCAATTGCTACGTATTAGAACATTTTTTCTATGTCAATGGCTATTTGTGCCTATAGCCGTATGGGCAAAACATATAAAACGTATTCGTTTATAGGCCTATAACTTTTGATTTCTTGGAAGGAGCGACTAAATCTCTGAGTAGGGTGGTCCAGAGGGTTAGCATCCTCTACTGAAATAGGCAGCAATTGCTACGTATTAGAACATTTTTTCTATGTCAATGGATCTGACTGCTGCATTGAATTATAGAAAATGTAAGTGAAAACAAAAATCCCCCCAGAAATTTCAATGACGCAACGTGAGTCATTCCTCCCATAGGATAGACGCCCCTGCTTAAAATCACATTATTATTAGTATTATTATTATTATTATTATTATTATTATTATTATTATTATTATTATTATTATTATTATTATTATTTGCAGTGGGGAAAAGAATATGGCAGATGAGAAATTCAAAATGAGTCATCTCCAATGCATAGGACATTAAGAACCTTTGCACTCGCAAAATCCGCTACAACATTTTGCCGCCAATATGTCGACCAATCAATCAGTGAGTCAACCGTCTAAAATAATGAGGACGTGTACATTGAGGTGGGGTGGGGCGTTGGTTTTGGGAGGGAAAGAATCGCGGACCAGTTACAATAACGAACCCAGTGAGCTGGCGACGAATTCAGAGGAATTTCAACGCTTTCGTCCACTCTGATCTTCGACACTTTGATCACGGTTTGCAGGAAATGCCTCTTACATTCTGCATTGAAACAGATGCCAATATTCCACGGCCACCTGCCTCTGCATCCTGCAGACGACCCTGCGTCCCACCCCCACCCCCGCCCCGTGTAGCAGTCGTAAGACCGATGCATACGGAGCCTATACCTTCATCGGCTCCATCGGCGGCGTCTAATCGACTCCTCCGAACAATGATAACGACGCTAATCTTACGCTCAAATCAGAAGGCGAGGGGCGAAGGGATGGCGAGGGGGCGAAGGGAGGGCGAGGGGAAGGGTTCAGTCCTGGCGTTATTGGTGGGGATCCAGTGATCGTCGTCTCCCGACAACACAGGAGGAGGGAAGGAGAAGGAGGAGGAGGAGGAGGAAGGAGAAGGAAGGAGGAGGAGGAGGAGGACAATCGAAGCAGAAGGCGCTCCATTGAGTCTCACTTCCTACGACGAAATTCAGTGCCAAGCGAGAAGTAGTGAAACTGCTTCTCAAGACGACGACGAACAATTTTCCACCGGAACAGTACTCGATAAATCATCATTTCATATATATATATATATATATATATATAATATATATATATATATATATATATATATATAAAACCGTTGAGATTTGAAAGGGAGTTGGAAGGTCGAATGATTGGACGGGATCAAAAGGAAGCCTGGAGGAACTTCTTGAAGACGTGTTTCTTGATTGTAGTAACTTTTTCATCGAAAACTCGAAAATGTCGATGTGTCCCCAATCCGGAACCCAAGCCACGCCAATGATGTACTGTATACCATTGTTTCCCAAACTGTGGGTCGCGACCAAAAAGTGGGTCGCAGGGCTCAGTCTTATGGGTCGCGGGGTAGCGCGAAATTAAGTTCACCGAAGATTTTAAAAGCTTACGAAAATTATGTTGACAAGCAAAAAACAGCCTCCCCCGGCGGAGAGAGGCATCCCCAGTCATCAACATGGTTGAACCGCCACTGGCCATGTAACAATAATAACAATTATTATTATTATTATTATTATTACAGTTATTATTATATTATCAACCAATACATGTACTGTACATGTATATATTCTGGATGAGAGCAATGACTTGTAATGATAATTTACTGTTTTAATTTCGGATTCCTTTACAAAACTCGACAATCTTTTTATTCGTCTGTATTATGAATAAATACACTGAATGCAGCGATGCTCCCAATCACACTGCAGCAGGCGGCGCACAATATGGAGACAGACAGACAGACAGACAGACAGACAGACAGAGAGGGCCCTCCAGGTGACGTGGCGTGACAGTCCGTGATCAACTTCGCTACGGGAATATTTAATCGGCTATTAACAAGTAGAGAGAGAGGGTGAGAGAGAGAGGGAGAGAGAGAGAGGGTGAGAGAGAGACAGATGGTGAGAGAGAGACAGACAGACAGAGAGGCAGAGACAGAGAGGCAGAGCATTAGAAGCGCGTGCATCGAAGGTGGTCGACGAACGAGAGAAACATTTGAAGTTGGAGATGAATAATTGATCTCGTCTACGTCGTCGATCGCAGAACGAGTGGATTCCGTTGCATAGATTAGCGTCAAAATGGCCCTCCTCTCTCTCTCTCTCTCTCTCTCTCTCTCTCTCTCTCTCTCTCTCTCTCTCTCTCGTCCTATTACTTTATGAATCGCCGAGATCTCTTCTCACTTCCGCACTCTCATTTATCCTCTATGCGCATATCCGTCGTCGACTGAATTCCCAAATGCCGCTACTCGATCGTGTAAGGTGGTTGTTTTCTCGTTGTCGCTTGTATTTTTGGTCCAGGAGGAAGAGGAAGAGAAGGAGGAGGAGGAGGAGGAGGAGGATAAAGAAGAAGAAAAAGAAGAAAAAGAAGAAGGAGGAGGAGGAGGAGAAAGAAGAAGGGGGGATCATCTTCATGCAGGAAGCGGCAAAGATTTGCAAAAACAGCGAAGAGTTTTGGAATCAAAGCTTGAACCCGATGGACAAAAGAAGGAATATGACGCGGGGCGGGAGGAGGAGGAGGTCCTACTGTTGACGATGGTCAGATGTAATTGAAACAGATTAGCACAAATCGATTTCCAAGACGCATCTCGGAACCAGAGAGATGGGGGGAGGGAAAGAGGAGAAGACGCACACTTTACCGTCTTCCTGGTTTTACGGAACAGTGGCGTACCAAATGAGGGCCAAACAGCGCGATCTCCTCTTGCTCCAAATTGTGGCGATGCAAAACTTCGGCCACCCTTGGTGACGCTCTGTTGATTGGTCGATCACAATCATAAAAATGTGAACGTTTGATGCATATTTGAACACATTGTTTACAATAGCTTCGCAAGACTGAAACCAGAGATTTAATATAAGTAGGTCTATAGACGGTAGACTGCAGGCAGCACTGCTAATTAACATCGAGATCAATCAGACCTAATTCTGCTGTCACTGTGTCATCAGAGGGATAGCAAAGACATTCTGCGTGAAATTCTAATTGGCGTTTAGATTAATCCGGTGCTGATTAATTATTAAATATGTAAAACATATTACATTATTTTCGGAAAACATGCCACTTTCATAGGCGGATTTCATTAATTAACCCTTAAGTGGGCGTCACGGATATATCCGTCCATTTTACATTGAGTTACAGTTAAATACACGGTTAAGGGGACTTAGGCTAGGGTAGGCTTAAGCCTGCCCAACTAATTCCACCAAAACAAAACATTAGGTCTGTCGCGTGCTGGACGGCACCCCTAGACCTCCATGCTAGCCTACCCAAATATTAAACTCTAAATCAATCCGCCGATGGCCACTTTACTTAAGTTAGGTCAGACTACCCGTTAGATCAGCTTCTGGGTCAGACACGTTCTATTATGGGCCTAACATCTTTGACTTTTCATAAAAGAAATTTGTAAATTTCATATTTACGTTTTAATCAGATCCCGAGATCGGACATTGAAACGAAGATGTCTGCACTTATTTACATTTGAAACGCATTCACTAAACACGAAGACACATTTCAAATGGACGATATGAACTTCGACTCTTGGCCCTGACCCTGGCCCTGACCCTGACCCTGGCCCTGGCCCTGGCCCTGACCCTGGCCCTGGCTTTGGCCCTGGCCCTGGCCCTGGCCCTGGCCCTTGCCCTGGCCCTGGCCCTGGCCCTGAAACAATTAATGAACAACCAGCGCAGACATTGGTTAGAGCAAGACAGCGCGAACTCCGCGATACAGCCGTTATGTGACAGAGGAGAAGTTATGTGCAGTCGAATGCATTTGACTGCACATCTCGAACGAGAGCTGGCACGCATTTCTTTTGTCCCCGAGACAAATTTTATCGCACGTTCCTCCAGAGACGTCATTTCACTGTTTTCAGGGGGGGGGTAAGACACTTTCGATCTGACAAGTTTGAGAAAAAGTTGACGACCTTTTTTATTTTTTGCGAATCAAGCCCTCCTTTGGGGTTGATGACCTTTTTTGCTTTTCAGTCTTTTTACCTTTTATTTAGCCAATTTACATTTAAAAAGTAAATAACACAAACATTGGCGAAACAAAATTTTGTTCCTAAAAAGCAGGGGGTGGCAACGGCACCCATGCCCCCTCAATGACGTCCCTGCGTTCCTCTGGTACGAAGTATTGAGGGCTAGAAAATAAATGAGCAGGTAAGACCAGCTTTAAAATCGCCCGAAATTCACGAAGGAAATACTCTAGAAGCCGTGTCGTAGATTTTGCGTCATTTGAATATAGCGCGTCTATTCACTCCAGGACTCTTCGTGACGAATAATCAAAATCCTGGGATTTAGTGACAAAAAGAAGCCGATCCTCTCTCTCCTGCGATCGAATTCAATGGCAAGACAGAGAGGCCTCGTGACGAAGGAGACTTCCTGCTGCTGCTGCTTCTAATTAGACTGTTCGTGCTAAACCGAGCGAACAGTGTGATCCCAGCCATATTGACATCATGTTAGCACATGGATGGATTAGAGCAACTGCGAACACAAGGTCTCTCTATTTGGATGTAAGTAAGTAAGTAAGGCGAAATTTCTATAGCGCTGACCGAAAGCTTGGCGCAGTGCACCAGCCTATTCACGGCGCTCAATCTGGATGAAATCCATGGTCCGTAATCCATAGTCTGTGGTGGTCAAGGTTGTAGATCCAGGTAGGCAGTCGCAGGAGAGTATTTTATGGAGGATGATGACAAGATTTGCGGTGGATAGAATGCAGGTCTGCCGTAGGTAAGGATTTCTCCATTTGGTGACTCATTTTCGGGCAACGGTGAACTTCGGATGCTTTAATTGACGTGGGTTCATTGAGACGACACTGTCTTTTGATGAGACGCCATCATGATTTCCTTCATTATGTCACTGATATGCAGCGATGGAGAGGCGGAGAGACCTCCTGAAGAGGTCGTCATTAGGACGGCGAAAGGGATCGCTGGTCGACCATGGACGAAAGACGTTGGAAGACAACGCGGGAGAATGCGTCCCACTCCGTCCCGCTGTGCAGAGGATGATTGAAGCGGACAGAGTTCGTAAGAGGACGAAGGAAAGGGAAAGGGAAAGGGAAAGGGACGAAGAATGATGATCTTCGTCGGACACCGCAGATTCCGTATTAGATCAATCAAAAAGCCCGACGAAGACCAGAGGCCATCCGCCTCCCCCCCCCCCCATCGACCATGACCGCCGCCGCCGTCTCTACCGATGGCCGCCGCTCGTCCGGCGGAGACGACGACGACACCAGCAGCAGCAGCAGCAGCAGCATAGGAGGAAGGACGGAGGAGGAGGAGGAGCGGAGGAATAAGAGGAAGCGGCAGATGATGAAAGAGAGAAAGAGAAAGACAGAGAGGAAGAGCGACGAATATAAACTATACTTCGACAAGTCTCTACTACTGCTACTACTACTACTACTACTACTACTACACCACTACTACTACTACTACTACTACTACCACTACCACCACCACCACCACCACCACCACCACCACCACCACCACCACCACCACCACCACCACCACCACCACCACCTGCACCACCACCACCACCACCACCACTGCTGCACCACCACCACCACCACCACCACCACCACCACCACCACCACCACCACCACCACCACCACCTGCACCACCACCACCACCACCACCACCACCACCACCACCACCACCACCACCACCACCACCACCACCACCACCACCACCACCACCACCACCACCACCACCACTGCTACTACTACCACCACAACCACCACTGCAGCACCACAACCACACTGCTGCTGCCACCACTACTGCTGCTACTACTACTACTACTACTACACTACTACTACTACTACAACTAGAATTACCACTACCAATAGAATTAAAATTACTCGAACTACTTATTATTGCTACTACTTCTGCTACTACGACTGCAACGGCTGCCATTTCTACTACCAGAGGCATATCCTGGATTCCAGAATAGGTGGGGGGGCACATCGACATTTTCGGGCCAAAGCCTTGACGAGCAAAATAATGGAATGCGTTCTCCTCGATCTGATCCCTCCCTGCCTCTCAACTACTCGCCAGTCTTACGCGAATCTCACGATCGGTCCCCCCCCCGTGTCCACCCGTGGCTACGCCAATGACTACTACTACTACTACTGCCGCTGCCTGTGCATCCGTTGAGTGGATGAGGCGCCTTCTTCAGTCGATTGCGGTGTTTACGAGAAGAGAGAGAGAGAGAGAGAGAGAGAGAGAGAGAGAGAGAAGAGACCGAGAGCTGAGGGCGATCGCCCATTCGGTCGCTGCGCTGCTTCGGCATTTGCTTCGACTGCGATATTCGTTTTCTACCCTGAGGAAGGAAGAGGAGGAGGAGGAGGAGGAGGAGGAGGAGGAGGAGGAGAAGGAGGAAGTAGGAAGTGATTCTCTGAGGTCATCAACGCAACGAGTTCTTCAGTCGAGTGAGTAATTACAATGAGCGATCGGCCCCCTTCCGTAACTTCTCAGAGTGCGAACGCTTTTTCTAGAAATAGTACTTTTTCGTATTTCAGACTGAGTGGGGGGTGGCGTGGAATGCCGTGAATTTCTTTATCGAACCTTGTGGCATTGATCAGTCATCTCCTGTCCAGGAATTCCGGCGTTTTAGTCCTATTTGCGATGTTTTACCTGCAAAGTATAATTGAAGAACTACGTGACCTATCTGATGAAGTGAATTTGGCAGCGTGGTTGCAGCCTAAACTCTTGTTATCTTGATAAAAATGTGTTTAAAGAATTTCCCAAAAAAGTTTTTAGCAATTTGAATCCTCATTTACAATATTGAGGAGAGATTCGGCCTTGGCGCTGCTCGCCGTAAGTTTTAAGGTCAGAAGATCACTTAGACCAGCGGTTCTCAACCTTTATAGTGCCGCGACCCTTTTAATTCAATTACCCATGATGTGGCGACCCCCAACGGTTAAATTATTTTCGTTCACAATGTAAACCGCTAAAAATAATAATGCTACGACAATAAAAATGTTCGAAATCGTTATTATTTAATTGTCTCCATGTCTATCCTCGAATGACAACTGTAGTAAGACAACTATAGCACGTCGTAACTACCACTGAGGACATTTTGTACAATAACAAGAAAAGAAACAACCCCATTTTTCTGAAGGTCTCGGGCGACCCCTGGCAAATCGTCATTCGACCCCCGTGGGGGTCTCGACCCACAGGTTGAGAACCGCTGACTTAGACGGTGCTGCCTTCTGTGCGTTCCCATCTGCCTCTGTTGTGCGTTCCATCGATATACTGAAATGACTCTGTCAAACCTTCCTGGATTGTCGTGTGCAGATTACTTCCACAAATACAAATCATTAACTTGCACCGCAACCACTTTCGAGTCCTTCCGAGTGTTCGTCATAGATGATTCCTTCGAGAGAGGAATTGAGAAACGATATAACATCGGAACGGGCATTGCTAGCTAGTAGGCATTCAGTCGCACAGCGCCGATCTCTGCTAAATAATAAACCACGCAATTTGCAGACGAAACGACTAAAAAGGGAAAACGCGTGAACGGGGGAGAGGGGGGGCTTTCAGCTTCCGAGGTTCATAGACGCGGGAGAAAGACAAGGAATAATTTACAATTTTTCTGCTATCTCGTTCTCCGCTAAACCGTTTCCTGTACGATAAAAAGGTTTTGTGGAGGCTCCAAGAGGAGGGGGAGGCGAGAGAGGGACGGAGGGAGGCAGCTGTACGTCGTTCAGGGCAAGAATTTCAACTGCAGAATAGTTGTCAGAGAAATACGGAGTATACGGTTTATGCATTCACACTGTAACTGCTTCCTGGGCAGGTGAATATGGGCGCAGACATTCAACTAGGCAGATGAAATGGATTTGTCAGTAATAGAAACAGGTCGATAGGTATCGCTGCATGTAGCAGGGGCGTAGCTAGCTAGGATGTCCGGCGCCCGGGAACAAATCATCCTGATGGCGCCCTTCGTGAAAACCCTGAAAAGCAAAAAATGAAAATCGTCGCAACTATATTGATGCTTCTTTTACTTTTTTGCTACCCTAAACCAGATATTAGCGCCCCCACTTTGGCGCCCTGGGACAAATGTACCCTCCGCCCCTAGCTCGCCTCTGCGCTGTAGTACCCCAATTACTTAATAGGCTAGCTGCCTACGCGCAAACCAGTCAGCAGAAATGGCGCAACAGTCTAGTTAGCTTATGGCATGAATACTGAATAAAAATTTGTAAAACGTTAAGAAAAATTAATTTATTGAATTTATTAAGACAAATTTAACTACTGTAAATAATTATTAAGACAGAAAAAGCGATCGGACATCACTCTAAGAGTCTAAGTGGTTTCGAATAAGATAAAGCGTCAATTGTTTTTCTATGAAAATTTGAGATAACAGAAATCACTTCACGAAATATTGCTGAAATCATTTGGCCAAGAGGCTTTAGCGCAGCAGAGATCTAGTCGCTTCTTCTTTAACAAGGGGCGGATCCAGGAATTCAGTTTCGAAGAGGCACTTTGAGTTTCATACCCCATTCTGCCCCTTAATTTCAGATTGATGCACGTTGTTTGAATTATAATCCAAGGGGAAGAAAATACGGCGACACTCGCTCATTTATTCTCGCTTTACGCATTTTCAGCTTGACACCATGGTGAGAAATTAGATGCATTTATTTGGAATGGAATGGGGGCAGGGCCGCCGAGAGAAGTTCCGGGCCCCGGTACAAAAAATTGTGACGGGTCCCAGAAAAAATGTATCAACTCTCCGAAAAACCTGACTAGCAAAAAACCTTATCGGGCACGGGCCCCTGTGGGCTCCATGGGCCCCGGAACAATGTACCGGCTGCACCCCCTTCTCCTCAGGCCTGGGGGTGGGGTGGCACGTGTGCTCTTCTCGTGCCCCTGTGGATACGCCACTTGTGTCGCTTTGGTTGGTTGTTTTGTTGTCTGGGGTGGTCCTCGTAATCGAGTTTTCAGCTCATCTATCGCGAGAGATTTTGACTTTAATTATAATAGTTGCACGTTCAGTTCCACAGTAGCCACCGATTCAATTTCTCAGTTGGGAAATTTATTAGGCGCCGTTAGAAGCGGCGCCAACTGACCACCTGTTATGTGGGCATCTGGCAGACGACGTTCATTGCGTTAAGCGCCTTCGTTTTGATGTTTTCTCGGCCTCTGCTTTAACGACTTCTGCGCCATTTCATCGGCGCTCGTCTAATCGCTTTAGCCAAGAGCTCGTCAACCGGAGTGCCAGGACAACCCCGCGTCGTGACCGCCGAATGGGTGATACGTGACCCTGTCGACCTCCTGACAGACAGAGGAGGAGTGACAGCGAAGGCAGCGAATGCTGTCAATCCCTTCGTAAATTGATTGATTGACCAGACGCAACGTCGTTCTAAGTGTCCCATTTCAGTGGGAAATGCTTCTGGGAAGAATGACCGACGGTAGCTCTTAATCAGTTCGTCATCCCACCGACAGTTAACGTGGCCTTATGCATGACGACCCACAATGCTCGCGGGTGACCCGCAGTGTCAAACTGCACACAGCCAATACACCAGAGAGAGAGAGAGAGAGAGAGAGAGAGAGAGAGAGAGAGAGATACAGAGACAGAGACAGAGAGCGAGAGAGAGACAGAGACAGAGAGACAGACAGAGAGACAGACAGCGAGAAAGAGAGAGAGAGAGAGACAGAGAGAGACAGAGAGAGAGACTCTGTCTCCATGAGTGTATAGATCACTTAGGCAACCGGCAGACGTTAAAGCGCGCAGCGTCAGAGTAAGGATTCCTGGAAGAAGAAAAAGGATCGGTCAATAGAATTCGCAGCAAAGCAATTTTCAAGAGCCGTTCGTCTATTTAGGCGACGAATATTTCGAAACTCTTTTCACAGCGCAGCGTTCGAACTCTCCATTTAGGCCCAAGTGCAAACGAAGATTTCCACATCATCGTCATCGCGTCCCTATAGCCTACTGTATACTAAGCAACAGAGCGGATGACGAGTTTAATGCTAGGAAATCAAGCGACTGCACACAAAATACGGGAGATGTAGCAAGTACACAATACTTCAAGTACAAGTACCTGGGTCTAAAGTACGAGTACGAGTACAAATACTTGCATTCCAAAAACGCCGAGTACAAGTAGCCTACCTGGCCTCCATGTACAAGTACTGAAAACTTGTACTCGAGTACAAGTACCAAGTACTGCATCTCTGATCTGTACACAATTTATATTTACCGCTAAGACTATTTTTATTTTTTCTACTTTATAATTTGTAAATGAAACTTAACAACACGGAGGCATTTTACGCTCAAATGCTTTATCTTCACCTGTGTTGTTTTTTGTTATTGTTTACATTTGCCATAGAATATTTAGTAGGCTGTGTTTAATTTCAATGCTCTGCCTCAGTGGCGGTTCCAAAAATTATTGGTGGGGATGCAATGAATTTCTAGGAAGTTGGTGGGGAGGGGGATGAAATGAAATCCCAAAAAAGGATGACAAGCAAAAAAGGTCATCAGCTCTGTTTTGCACACAAATACCCGGCCGCATGTAGTGGCGTAGCGACTTGTACCTGTAGATCCCCTGATGAAACGCTGACGAGTAAAAAAAGCTCGGCGGTGGATGCATGTCCAATCACCCCCTCCCCCCCAACGTGGAACCGCCTCTGCATGCTGTGCCTAACCAGCGGACGTTCCTCAGCAACAGAGCTGATGCCCGCTTATTAGTAGTTTATTGGGAAAGCGAATGCTGGACACATTAAGTGATCAGTCTGCAAGCAAATATATATATAGCAAGTACACATAAGTACAAGTACTGAAATCTCAGGTACAAGTACCTTACCTCCAAGTACTAGTACAAGTACCAAGTATCACACCTCTGCAAAATAGTGGTAACAAAAATGCTTCTAAATACTTTATAGCACAGACTGAGGTCTCTAGAAATGGATGCTTCACTTTCCTTTTCCTTTTGGAAAGACGAGAGAGTCGCTTCTTTATTCGCGCCTTTCTAACTTTTCAGCCTTTCGTCATCATGAGAAATGAGTCGGCCCCTGAACGAAATTTTGGGGGCAGTCTGCGGGTCACGTGCCCCGCCCCTGTAGATCCGTCGTCCTGTCTATGTAGATACAGCAGTCGTTGGCGCGTAAGATCCTTAAGTTTTCAGAAAGATGTAGGGTCTCTTATCGAGAAACAGGCAAACGCTGTGCTTCATGCTGTGTACTATGATGCATGCAGTGTATAGGACTGGACTGTAGAGGCAGCTGGAAAGCGGATCTGGTGACATTTCAGTCAAAATTAAGCAGACACTTCGGAACAAATTTTCAGCAGGAGGTGCAGCTTTTCTCGAGATAAAAGTTGTGACAAGGGGAAAAAATTCGTATCTGAAAAACTCTGACCAGCATAAAATGGTCGTCACTAACTTTACTTTCTCGACAAGCAAAAACAGCCATATCTTCCAGGGGGTGCGCTGCACCCTCTGATTTTTTCAGGGGTGTAGGGAGGGAGTGGAGCTGCACCCCACTTCCTACGGGTCTCAAATGAAGCGAATCGTTGGATATCTTCTTGCACAAAATGCGTCTCAGAAGAAACACCGAATTGAGAGAGAGAGAGAGAGAAAGAGAGAGAGAGAAGGGGTTGGTGGGGTGTTGGTTCTCGACGGCAGAGTGTCTTGTGTTTTCTCGTGTAGTGTATTCGTTCGTTGATCGCTGCTCAAGCGTGACCTCGACCGATAAAACCGTCTCTACATCATCGTCACCATCAGCAGCAGCAGCAGCAGCAGCAGCAGCAGCGTCGAATGTAAACGCGTCGAAATCAATATCGTGTTCTTCTTCCTTCGCCCGATCGAACAATGCATTCCATCGGAGCGTCGCCCCATCCCACCCCCATCCCCACCCCACCCCACCCCATCACCCGCTCCATTGATTCCCATTCTTCATGACGATGCTGCTGCTATACACAAAGCGTACACGACACATACGTCATATGCATACTCCGCCGCCGCCGCCGCCGCCGCCGCCGCCGCCGCCGCCGCCGCCGCCGCCGCCGCCGCCGCCGCCGCTCGGGTTCGATTGAGCGTGGGCGTCTACGTCACTTGGAGACAGACGCAATTAGATGAACGTCATAATCGGAATTTAATCAGGGATCCATGAGGGATACCTGAGGGATGGGGTGGGGGGAAAGGATATGCTCCACTCGATTCTAAACCCTATATTATGTCGAGTCGACGAAGTCTTGCTCATCTTAACAGTGGCAGGGGTGTGATCATGCAGTCTAAGAGTTAATTGTTATGCAATGCATTTGCGCTTTCAAGGATTGTCTTCTGTGCAGAGCGGGACTTTATAACGTATAGTCTGTTGTTAAAAAAACATCAGCTTTCTGAATATAAGGATGAGGGACTTAGTCACAATATGCAGGACGTGTGCTAGGCCTATTCGTAGGGAGTGTTTTGTCACGAAGATGCAATTTCTTATATTCAAGTGAATTTCAGATAGATTAAGTGACAAGAGATATAAAACACAAATATAGGTCATATATTATATAGGCCTACGAGTATACATATATTATACAATAAGCATATGTGCATATGCGGATTTAGAGTTTAATATTTGGGTAGGCTAGCATGGGGGTCTGGGGGATTAGAGGGTAGGCTTAAGCCTACTCTAGCCTTTAATAAAATCCGCCAATGCATATGTGTATAAATTTATTTTTACATATAACTAAATAAATATATTGCGGACGTCTACAGTTATACACAAATATATTGTATATTTGTATATAGGCCTAACTACTGTATAGTTTTGATTTGTTGAGACTGTCGAAATGCTTGTTTTGTTATTCAAAGGTTGGATTGACCGAGACTTTGAACAGACCGATCGCTGTTTGCGATTTTATTATAGAGACTGATAATTACGAGTAGAATTCATTCGGAGAAGAGTTACAGCAAAGCACGGAAACTTTCCGACGACGATGAGAAAAACAAGAAATTGCAAAACGCGAAGAAACTCTCCGATCAAAGAGTAAAGAGAGTGTATGTAAATTGACAGAATTCCAAGAGGATGATGAAATCCAGACATCCAGCAACATTCGACGAAGTCTTGCTTTTGCTGTACCGTCATTAGACTCCGCTGATCCTATCAAAGCCTTCGACTGATCACAGGATATCTCTCTCTCTCTCTCTCTCTCTCTCTCTCTCTCTCTCTCTCTCTCTCTCTCTCTCTCTCTCTCTCTCTCTCTCTCTCTATGGTATCTGCCTGAACGTATAGGTCAGTTGCATGCAGTGCCAGTTGTTCCAGCGATGAGTTCCAGGAGGAGGAGGAGTAGTAGTGGCAGTGTCTTTGGACTGGTGTTTGTCTGGCTGAATCTTCCTGTCCGTAGCGTCGCCTACTGTTCAGTAGCCACGATCTACGGACTCAACACGGCCGACTGCAATAACAAGAGCCTCGAATCGGTTCCCGTCACTCTTCGCGACGACATCAAGGTCCTCAAATTCAACGAGAATTACCTGACGACGGTGGCCGACGACGCCTTCCGTCTCTATCCCCTCCTCCGCCAGATCTTCCTCGCCAGAAACCGCATCCGGACGATCGAGGCCGAGGCCTTTCGCGGCCTCTACCAGCTCCAGGTCCTCGACGTCGAGGACAACGCCCTGACGGCGGTGCCGAGCGCCTCCTTCCACAACCTCGGCGAGTTGAAGAGTCTTCGTCTCGGAGGAAATCCCATTCGCAGCGTCCCCTCGAGCGCCGTCCGTTCGCTGCGATCGATCGAGGAGCTCGGCTTCGAGAAATGCCGGATCAGCAGTTTCGACCCGAAGGCCCTGGTCGACCTGCATCGACTGACCCACCTGAATCTGGCCGACAACCAACTCAGTGCATTCGACGCTCCGTCGTCGTCGTCGTCGTCGTCTGTGGCGGTGGCGGCGGCGGCCGACTGGTTCCCTGTTTCTCTGAGCGTCGTTCGTCTCCATCGCAATCCGTGGACGTGTGACTGTCGGTTGCGGTGGCTGAGAAAGCGCGTCGAGACGGTCGCCGCCTGGGACTTCGGCGGGCGGGACGACTCGCCCACCTGTTCCGCCCCGGATCTCCTGCGCGGTATCTCGTGGCGCCACCTGACCCCAGCCCAGTTCGCCTGTCCCAGTCAGATCATCGCCAGCGGCCCCACCGCCATCGACATCAAACCCGGAGCCAACGTCACGGTCGAGTGCCTCGTGGCCGGCGATCCGGAACCGACCGTCCGATGGACGAGGAGGGAAGCGAAGACTCCGGTGAAGGGTCGAACGGCGATCAACTACCTGTGGACGCTGTCCAAGGAGCAGCGCATCCTCAGCAGCCTCTTCATCGTCGATGCGTCTCCTCGGACGCCGGACACTACAGCTGCGTCGCCGAGAACACGGCCGGTCGATCGGAGACGTCCTATCGGCTGAGGATGGTCCCCGGGGGAGGAGGAGGAGGACGGGAGGCGGCGGGGGCGGCGGCGGCCGAGACGGACCCTCGACTGGGCCTCAGTCTGTCACAGCGCGTCGTCGTCGGTGTGTCGGTCGGTCTGGCGTCCGCTCTCCTCGTCTTCGCCGTCGTCGTCGCAGTCGTCACTTCTCAGCGCCATCGATGGATGAACGCCTACAAGGTCAAGGACAGTCGGTCGAAGGACGGCTGCTACTCGATGGGCGACGGTAAGCCCTCTCCGCCGCCGCCGCCGCCGCCGCCGCCTCCGTCGCTCTCCCCTCGCAGCAGCCGTTGTCCTCCGGGGCCCGATCAACGGCAGCCGCCGCCGGCGAGTAGGCAGAGGGTGGACGAACGGCGCCTAAGAGGGGAGCGGAAGAGGGACGAATGGAACCCCGTCGACGGTCGTCAGACGGAGGGCGTCGACCGAGGCAGAGGCGAGGAGGGAGGCGCGTTCTCCTTCGGGTCGACCAACGACGACGACCACTTCGGTCGACGACCACAACAACACTCGACGGGGACAAAGACAAAGACGAAGAGGAGAAAGATAAGGAGGAAGAGGAGGAGGAGGAGGAGGAGGAGGAGGCAACGAGGACGACGGAGGGGGAGGCGAATGGCAGAATCCACTGTCTGGCTGTTACTCCGTATTCCCCTCCCTCCGCATCCGAATCAGATCGTCTGGAAGGTGGCGAAGAGGTCGACGGGGAGAGACCGCCGCCAGAAACAACGATGCCACGAAAAGTGACGACGACGACGACGACGAAGGCGTTCAGGATGAAGATATTCGCGGCAGAATCAGCAGCGGCAACATCGATGTGATGACGACGACGACGAAGACTTTGCTGCGTCCGATCAGAGGTCGCTTCGCTGTTAAAAGAAAAAGTTCCCATTTCGCGTTTAATTACAAATGCTCACTCAACACTTGGGCAGCTGAAGCTTAGAATAACCGACGAGAGAGACAGACAGACAGACAGACAGACAGACAGACAGACAGACAGTCGGATACAGAGAGAAATGAGAAATGGAGACGGAGAGACAGACACAGATAGAGGAGAGAGCCAGAAGACGAGAGACAGTCTCAGATAGAGAGAGAGAGAGAGAGAGAGAGAGAGAGAGAGAGAGAGAGAGAGAGAGACAGACAAAGAAATAAAGAGACAGAGACAGAGAGAGCATTTCTCAGAAGAGTAAGATGCTATAGGGCTTAAGCATAGCGTCTGCTTTGAGAGCTCTTAACCTTTGCATGAATCGCTTCGAATGAATGCACTTGAATGAATGACAACAAACATCTTTCGGAGCAGAAGGTGAAGAGGAGAGAACGGACAAATTGGGCAAAAATTTCGAACGAAATGCCAGAATGCCAACTTCACCAGAAACTATTCAGCCTAATTATGCATCTACAGTGTATTGTCTAATATAATTCAGTATTCAAACGCTTTCCAGGTTATTCGTTTAAAAAAAGAAAGGTAGGTTTTGTGGAAGTTGGAAAATTAAATAGAAAAACCCATCTCAGAGCGAAAACGTTTGGACCACAAAATGAGGCAAAACACATTTTCTTTTCTTTGCTTCAACTGTCCGTGATGACGACGATGATGCTGATTGTGCTGCTGTTGCTGCTGCTGATGATGACGATGACGACGACAACGATTACATTATACTAATAATAGCAACAAACCTCCAGGCTGCCTAATGGCACTATACTTACACATACAGTATGTACTTACATACAGCACTAACGAACACACACGCACGGACACACACACATGTATATATATATATATATATATATATATATATATATATATATATATATCTTTGTAATGATTTTGAAGGGGTTCCTTTGTAAGTAAGTAAGTTGTCGGTTGTGGTTTCTTCGGCGGTCGAGTGTGTTCTTCCAAGTGGGAGGCGTATCTCAGATTTACCGACGATGAGTTAATCGCATCACGGAGGACCATCCTCCGCCGCCTCCTTCTCCTTCTCCTCCTCCGACGTTGACATTCTTCGTGCAGGTGAGCAATGAGAAGGAGGAGGAGGAGGAGGAGGAGGAGGAAGAAGAAGAAGAGGCGGAGGAGGCGCAGATTGAGGACCCAGCAGTCGATCGGAATCAGAGCCGTAGAATGGAAACGAGGACGATTAGTCATCGGTCGATCGAAACAGCGCCAAACGCTTTCCAAGTTCTCTCTCCCAGACGACCATTCGGCTGCATAGTTGTCTGTCTGTCTGTCTGTCTGTCTGTCTGTCTCTCTCTCTCTCTCTCTCTCTCAAATTTTAACCACGTTCTTGTCAATGCAAAACTGTTTTATCCAGACCCCAGGTCTTGGGGGGGGGGGGGTGCGTTGAATTGACTGGGCTGGAGGGGAATGAATTTTTCTTAGCTCAGAAAAGCAGTTTAATGCAAAAATTGTATCAGTTCTGGAATTTTTGAGGTGGATTTGTGTGGTTGGGGGGATTTTCTCTATCAGGCCTGTATAAAACACTGGTGCAAAGTATTTGGGGTCAGAAGATGGCAGAGTGGGTTACGCGCTGAAGCGGCAGGCTGACGGAGCGGGGTTCAAACCCCTTCCGCGCACCTAGTGGCTTTCACAGAGGCAGTAATGCCTCCTAAGTCACCACTTGAAAGCACGCTGTTTAAAAAAAATTATGATCGGTTTAAATGGTGTCCTCTCCTCAGAAGACCGGTATTACAGTCAACTGACCCTTCCATTCTCCTCTCTCTCTCTCTCTCTCTCTTTCTTTCTGTCTCTGTCTGACTGTCTGTCTCTCTTCTTGCCCTTTATCTTTATTTCTTCTTTCTCTGTCTTTCCATCCATCCATCCATCCGCCCCCACCCGCCACCCCCACAGTCCTCTCTCCACCCCTTGCTTTGTGATGGGCTGCATGCGTCCGCGCCATTTCTTCGCTTGTATGTTTCGTCATCGTATTTGAGGAATGCGTCGAATGCTGCGAAGGTAAAACTCGTTAAAATTTCTCTCCAAGTGAGTTCCTCTTTACAGATCATTCACCTAATAAGAGAGTGGATGCACACGCACACACACACACACATGCGCACAGTGTAACCGAAGAATCTCCTCTGAACTTGCAATGCACTTAACTTGCACTTACCTAAAACAACAGAAGAGAAATTCATTAAAGTGCAATATGTCTCTGTCTGCATCTGAACTTCTAATGTTAAATGACACAAGAAATGGAAGCACAATGAAAACACGGACTCCTTTTACCAATATTGTAACATCGATAGGCTATTATTATTATTATTATTATTATTATTATTATTATTATTATTATTATTATTATTATTATTATTATTATTATTATTATTATTAAGGACTTATATAGCACCAGTTATAATAGTCGAAGGTATTCCAGTTCGATTGCAGGGATCAGTCAGAATCAGTGAAGCAGCCTATCCGACCATCATCATTTCGAGTACATCATGCCCTCTACTACGAGGAATCGAGGCTTAGTAACGGTGGAAAAATACGGACGAAGAGTCGAAGACACAATCAACAGAGCAACATGGACTGTTTGGCAAAACTTTCGCTCTCAAAGACCATTGCTGCGATCCTCCGAAACCAACACGCATCCAGAGCCGACGAAGCGAAGATGCCATATGCTGCTGCTACTGCTGCTGCTACTGCTTCTGCTGCTGCTGCTGCTGCTACTGCTTCTGCTGCTGCTGCTGCGTACACGCGCCCTCGTTTCTCAGGATCCCCCCCCCCAACTCCCCTTCCCCGCGCAGTGTCCGAACGTCACGACCCCTGGCGGTCACAGAGTGCGAATGAAACGCCGCCTGAGAGAGAGAGAGAGAGAGAGAGAGAGAGAGAGAGAGAGAGAGAAGAGAGAAGGCGATTAATATCCGTTGACGAAGACTCGTTAGTCGTTACGTGTCATTCGATTGGCCTTCGTTACCCTTTGGCGTGTCATTCGACGCAGTCACCTTATGGCGGGACGAGGGGACACCAATGAGTCCTCAGAAATCGTCCTATTTAAGAATGCGGAAAAGAAATATCGAAAGTCTTGGGACGCGGGGGCGTAGCCAGGGTACCTGGAACCAATGACAGGAACCGAAGAATTGTCAGAAAATTAAACTAGAGGTTAACAGATCTGTAATTAATTAGCAAATCATGACATTTTACTAACAACAAACGATTGAAACTAAAGATGCACTTTTCTTGCTTTTACTGAAGCGAACTGGTCTATGATGCGTCTTCAAAGTCGGTTTTCTCAGTTTCTTCTCTTTTTACGCTGAGTGGAGAACAAGATCACAGAGTTTTTGCCACCCCTTCAAGTGGCACCTATGGCATCTTCTATACTGGCCATACCCCAGGTAAGCCACTGTTAGGACAAAGCCACGAAGAATTAGAAATCTGCAAAAATCGCCCGAAATTCCAGCTCATCCCATTGAGTTTAACTTAAAAGGCTGTCGTTGTTATTGACCAGGGTGCGATTTGTGACCTGGAGCAGTGGGGGGGGGAGTATGTTGAGTTTGGGGGGGGTGTAGTTGCTGGGGAAGTGTAGCAGTGGGGGGATGTAATGGTTGGGGATGTAGCAGTAGGGGGATGCAGTTTGGCAGTGGGGGGAATCCCCCTTCCCCCTACAAATCGCGCCCTGTTATCCAAATCTAAACGTCTATTATATAGATTCAATCTTAGAACCAAAGAACGAGTGCTGTTCGCGTTTTGACATTTCGAACAATTCTTGGTACATTTCTGACTCTTCAGTTATCGCTTCTAAGCGCTGCTGCTGCTGCTTCCAACTGCTATTTCATCGCTGGCCAATTTCGCTCAGCCTAATTAATCGCTAATGAGCATCGCTGTCGAAGCGCTTATAAAGCTGATCTCCGTTTCTGGGATCATGAGTAATAACTGGACGTGGAGCAGAAGTCTTTTGCAGCCGCAAGCAGCCTATATGCATCTCACATCGTAGACCCGCCGGGTGTCTACGCATGGAAAAATAACGAAGCGTTATTAATAAGAGATATTTGTATTTAAACAATGGATGAAATCGCAGAGGCCGTCTTTTAGGTCTTAGATTGCAATGAGTTTTTGCTTTTGGCAACTGGTCGAAGACTCTGTGACTATGAGATAGTGAAGACACCGAGAAGCACAACTGCTGCTGCCGCCGCCGCCGCCGCCGCTCACTAAATCTCTCTCATTTGTCGAATCCTCGACGCAGACTCATTCATCAGCAGAAGAGAAAACTTCATCCATAAAATATTACCAGAAACCAAGAGACGGAACACAGAGGACGCCAATCACGAACCCACGACCACTGTCAAACCAGATGACGGAAGGACAGACGGACAGACAGACAGACGGAGACAGACAGACGGACAGACGGACAGAAAGACCGACGGACGGACGGAGAGAGGAACAGTACAGATTTTTCGTCGTCGTCTGCTTGATGACGTCACTCCGTTGACTTTTCGTCGTCGGTCGTTTCTTTTCCAGCGGTAGCACCGATCGCCGGAAGATGCATTCCCACAGCACCTGGACCTGTACCAGCACCTGCGTCTCGGGGTCACCTTGACCCAGCGACGATGCTTCCTTCGTCACGGTCGATTGGAGATCAGAATGGAAGTCTTTGTCCGAAAGAAATAAATCGATTCGTTGTCCTCGAGACAAGGACCGGCCTCGGATTATGGCCTTCCGCCCCATCGAATGACCGTCAAGGTTCTCTTTAATCGTCAACAACAACAACAACAACAACAACAACAGTCACCTGTTTGCGGGACTCATTAAATAGCTATAGTCTGGTGTCCGGTTTGAATAGTTTCCGACCTTAACCTGGTCTTAATTGGCCTGCATTTGATGCATTATGAAGTGGCGTCATAGAAGCTGATGAGTGAATTTGGAGTTGACCAATGGTGCTTCCATTGCAAGTACAACGCAGAGGTTCTAACAGGACATCCCTGGCACAGTAAGTCGTCCGAAATCATTCACTTCACGCGTTGCAATGAAGCAGCAGCAGCAGCAGCAGCAGCAGCAGCAGCAGCAGCAGTGAGTCAGTCTTCACTTTAAGACATTCCGAATAAAGACAAACACAGACATAAAGTTAATTGCTCACGGACATGTCTCGCCAGCTCCTCTCACAACAAGTGCTAATTTACATTACGCTATACAGTAGCAAAGTCTTAGCAGCGAAATTGTCAACCGCATTCTTTATGCAATACGTTTCCGATTTCACCAGTCGAAAGGGGATGACAAGGCCAGTCAGGAATATCAGCATATCACTAAATCAATCAGTCAATCAATCAACCAACCAACCAATCAGCCAATCAATCAGTCAATAAATCAAAAAGTCCCGCAAACCCATGACCTGCAATCGTGGGCGCAGCGAGGAGTATTTTCGGTTTCAGTCATTCACTCGATGTTTCCCAGTCCTTTTACAGTCGGTCAAATGTAGCGGAGTCCTTGTGGATAAAAGGAAATGCTGTGGAATGAGACATAAACATGTGAGTCAAAATTGAACTTACCAATTTCAAAAGAACCGAGTACATTAAACTGTGTAAATCAACCCAAAACCCTTAGACTTCCAGTGGGAGAGGGAAGATTGGACGACTAAGATCATGAATTCTCGACCCCAACTTTCGTCTGCGTCAATCAGTTCGGTAGACAAACGCCCGCCACCCCCACCACCCACCCCACTCCCCGGTCAACTGCTGCTGCAGCACCTTGGAGTCTGTCTGGCATGATTAGGTTCGTCTTTGCAACCGGTAAAGCCGCTGATTTAAAGTTTTCTAGCGGTTCGTTCTTAGCGAGAGAAGCCCTGAAGAAAATGAGAAAGAGAGGATGAATGCAGGAGAACTCTTGGCTCTCAGTAAATAACGAACGAAAGATAAAGAAGAGGAATAGCCGCCACCATCACCACCACCACCACCGCAGCAGCAGCAGCAGCAGCGGAGAAGACGAGAAATGCAACGAACTGCATCTATCGACTGCATCCTCTCTGTCCAATCGTAAATCGAACGCCAGGTCTCAATCCACTCGTTACGCCAGCACCCAATCAATCTTCACCCCCCCCCCCGCCTCTTCCCTCTCCTCCTCTCCTCCTCCTCCTCCTCCTCCTCCTCCTCCTTTCTTTCTCGTTCCTCGTGCAGTTCGCACGGTTAGCGATTGAGACGGCAGAGTTCTTCTTTCTCGTGCTTTTAGATTCATCGTCAGCTGAGGACTCATTGTCTGTGATGGATGTCCCCTCGGCTCGCTTTCTTCAGTTCGCCGTATATAGGCCTAGGCCCTATACGAGAGATATAACTGCGAGAGATGTCAAGATGCGAAACACAGAACGATTCCGAGTGCATCAGCATACGCCCACTGTACATGTATGCAGTACAGCACTTTCGCTAACTACAGTGTAGTAATACAGTAGTATTAGAAAGGCTATCGCGTCCCAGTGGCGCGTCCAGGGTTTGGCAGATGCTAGATAGGGTAGATGCCCCTTGAAGGGGGCAAAAGAAAACCCTGTGTTGTTGCTCTATACTCAGCGTAGAAAAAAGAGAAGAAACTGAGGAAATTTACTTTGAGGGGCACATCATAGACCAGTTGGTATCAGTAAAAGCAAGAAAAGTGCATTTGTAATTTTAATCTTGTGTCAATAAATGTCATAATAACATTTCGTCACGATGAGAAATGATCAGAATACAATAATTTTGGGAGGTGGGTTTGGGGACACGCGCCCCTTGTGCCTCCTAAATCCGTTTATGTCTCCTTAAGTGCTTAGACCTATAACGACTGACCCAGTCAGCCTATAAAAATCGCCTCTGTCATCCCAGCGTCTGCTGATGTTATATTGAAAGGCGTTGGCTTTCATCAGTTGGGAATTTCTCATCTTAGCAGACTCATTACAGGAACTCTAACCCTGCATGAGGTCGACTGAACGCGCTGCTGTTCGTAATCACATGAATCTGCATCTGTCGTCGTCAGGATAAAGTCTCTTGTGCAGTGCTAACGAAAGCAGCAACACCAGCAGCAGCAGCAGCAGCAGCATCTAATGGAGTAATGGACAAGCGTTTCGTCAAGTAGATTGCCTTCGTCGTCTCGTGACCCTGTGGTGGTCAATTCCATAGAACGTGACGATCGATGGGGGGCAATGAGGGGAGGGGGTCGTAGTGGGACCAGGGAGAGACCGTGAGAAATTTCTTTACGCCGGAGAAGAGACCTCGGGCGGGGCGGAGTATTTGGATGCTGGGAGTTGAGGGTGCGGCTGGTGAAAGAATGAGAATTCTACAACAGCGTAAAGGAAAACGCACAGTTGAGAGTCTTAAATCAGTTTCAGACCGAGATGCTCTGAGAGTGTGGACGAAATGGTTAACATGTGATGAGACCGGGTAGGTATCTTGCAGTGTTTTATACAGGCCTGTTGGGAGGGGAGATCCCCCCCCCCCAAAAAAAATCACCCCTCAATCGCAGCACTAAAGAATTTTTGCATTGAACTGTTGCGCTTCACCTCCAGCCAAGTCAATCCCCCCAAAGCCCTGGAGTCTGGATAAATCACTGGGTATCTTGGTTCATCCGGTTCACAAGGTCAGTCACAGGACATCAATTGAGGCGGTCGTCTTTGTGTGCTTTGATTTTACAAAGGAAGGTCTGTGCAGATTTCATGACCGCTGAGATGCAAGACAATATCGAGTATCGCATTCCACCGACAATTTCTTAACGGTTTTGCGCAAACCCTAAGACCGCCCATGTGTCTGTATGCCAATGCAAATATTGAGTAGGCCTAATGTTTGGTGGGATAAAAGTTGTGATAATTTAGTGAGATATTATGAAAAACAAGGCCTGAATGTCTGCTTCAATCAATCAATCAATCAATCAACCAGTCAACTTTTACTATAATACTCGTTGCATATGGCATCAGGTGATAGCAGGTCAAATCCAATTCAAATCAGAGCCAGGTCAAGCCACTAATCCAACCTGGATGATTATATTATTATTATTATTATTATTATTATTATTATTATTATTATTATTATTATTAGAGCGACAACTTATATAGCGCTATCTTAAAGCTCGGGCAGTGGACGAGAGCACTTCACAAGAGTTCCATAAGAAGTACTAAAAAGGTGCGTTTTCAGTTTTTGAGCAAATCGGTTGGGGGAAATTTCCGACCTGATTTCTTCCGGAAAGGAACTCCACGCTATGAGGTTACCCCTTGAGAGAGATCTGTCACCGAACTTTGCAGTCTTAGTTGGGGGAGGCACCACAAGTCTTAATCCCTGATTAGATCTAAGGTTCGGTCGACCTGACCCCGACCCAACCCTGTGGCCTGTGCACCAGCTTAACTAAGTAGTCTGGGCAGGTCGAGTCGTGCAGAGCCCTAAACGTCAGCCAGCAGCGTTTATATAATATCCGTTCCGGTGTTTGTAGCTAGTGTATACGATCACGAAGCAGTGGCGTAACATGATCTCTCCACTTTAGTCCGAAAATAAGCCTGGCTGACACCTTGAGGACCGATTGAAGTCTATGCAGCTGATTAGCTGGAAGGCCGTAGGCCTACAATACTCCGTTGCAGTGGTCAGCCCGAGTCAGGACCAGTGCTCGGACTAGTTTGATGGCATCCGAGGTCGGCAGATATCTACGAATTAGTTTAATCCTTCTTAGTTGGTAGAAACAATTCCTGACCACAAGATCCAGGTGGCCGTTGAAGGATAGATGCTCACCCAGAAGCACGCCCAGGAGATGAACTTCTGTTTTCGGAACGATGTCGACACCTCCAATCCGGAGTGGCTCATGACTGATAAAGTGGCGGCGCCTCGGGGTAGTGAACCAGATCATTGCTGTCTTGTTCATATATTGAGAGACAGCCAATTCTCTTCGGTCCATCGTTGAATCGCCTCGGCGCAATCCACCAGGTCCACGTTTTTCGGGCAAAACAGTCATTGCGAAAAATCGACCTTTTTTTGCTTGCGGATCGGTTAGTTAAAGTAGTTACTTCAAATTACTCGATCCTTTAGCTTAAAATCTAAATGAACATCATTGGCAAAAAATTATTTCCCCTCAAAACATGCAAATGTGCATTTGATGCGACCGGAGCTCGATCCAGCATAAAAGAACATCATAAATGTGTGCATTTAGCGACCGCGGAGCATAAAGTATGGCCAGCGGACCTAATACTGGCCATTGAGGTACGCCACAGGCTACTCGGCGTAGATTCGACTCCTGGCCTCCCCATTGGACGGTCTGGTATCTCTCTGCCAGATAGATGCTTAGCCACTCGAAGACGGTTCCTTTTAGACCATATATAAGAGAATTCCAGGAGGCGGAGTAGAATAACATGGGCCACGTGATTCCATGGTCACGGTATCAAACGCCGCTGAAAGGTCAAGAATACAGTAGCGACACTCGACTTCAGCTATATAGTCATAAGGGGCCATCCATAAATGACGTCACGCGATTTTGGCAGTTTGTTTTACCTCCCCTTCGTCGCGCGCCATCACAAAAAGTCATACCCCTCAAATATGACGTCACAACGCATTGACACCCTCGTGTCGTCTTTCGAGTGTCAAAATTAACATTTCATTTGAAAATAGTCATAACTCAAGTCACTGCACTGCTGTCTGCTGCCCAGGCAGGGATATTTTTACACCCCCTAACACCCCCAATTTCAGACCGACACCCCTCAATTTCAGCTATGGAATGACTTTTTTGCTTGTCAGACTTTTTTAGCAGAGGACCTCCAGAATTTACCGCCCCCAACTGATAACCCTAGAAATAACGCAAATTATTACCAAATGATATTGTAGCGAACCGGGCCGTATGTACTACTTTCCCAGGATGGCTGACGCCCGGCCGCTACATAGGATTAGATCTCTCAACTTAGGCGTGTGAGTGGTCCCTAGTTCCTACTTAGTTTTTTGGCTAAGGTTTTACTATTAGATGGCTGTTTCCTTCTCTCTATCGGACCTTACTTCTTCAATCTCAAGTACTACCTTGTCTTCTTCTACCTCAGGTACAACCTCAATTCCTCTCAGGTACTATCTCTCTCTTTCGGGTACTACCTTACTATCTTCTATTTCAGGTACTACCTCGATTCCTTTCAGACACACACTACCTCGCTATCTCTATCTCAGGTAGGGTTGCCAGATTTCCAAAGTCAAAATACGGGAGATTGTTAACGCGATCAATGCGCCCACTCCGCGGTCCAGTTCATTGTGAATTATTATGGCTAGAGCTACATGTATACTACCCTACAGTACTATAGAGCAATGGCGTAGCCAGGATTTACGGAAGGGGGGTTTTTGGTTTTGGTCGACTGTGAAAAACTGTGAAAAAATCTTGACAAGCAAAAATGTTCGTCCGCTCGCACTGACACCTTGTTTTCTTCTTTTTCTTCGTTAGTGATGGCAAGCAAAAAAGGTCAACGCCTTAATTAACTACATTATTTCTTCAATTTCTTGGATTCGTACCGTGTTTAAGAAATGTTTTACTCCGGCAACCACACGGGGGTGGGGTTGATCCACAAATCCGCAATCCGAGAATAAAAATGTGTGAAACAATCAGGAGCGTAGCGACGGGGGTATATCGGTATATATACCCCCCAAATCAGTCTACCTTAAAGTTTTTTATGTGATTTACATGTGGTTATATATGGTTTATATGATTTATGTGGTTTATAGTTAAGATTTATACCCATTACCCACCCACAATATGTATACCCTCCCAAATCAAATTCCTGACAACGCCCCTGGAAACAATGAAAAAATCTTTTAGTGACAGCCACGGGAGTTTAACCCCCAAACTTCCATCGGCTGCGTCATTGCTATAGAGCATAGACTAGGAAAAAGCAGTGTACAAAACAGTTCAACGCACTGCATCATCTGTATGTAGTGAATTAATATTACAAACAAGTTGTAGGCTAATAATATTATTATCATAGGCCTCCCAACGAGTCCTAAGTGCCTATTCCTGCAGTTAAAGTAAGTAAGAAGCAGAGGGGCATTGCTGTTTGCCTCAGAGCCTCTATTATCTTGTTTGACATTGTACTAAACTGTACTAATGACTTTTATTTGACGTTTTATCAAGCCAGAAAATGTAGTATTGTTTTTATTTTAAATGGAGTCTCAATGAAGTCTATCGACCTAGCCAAATACGGGAGCTTTGGTCTCCCGCTTGGCATCCGTCCGGGAGGCGGGAGACTGGGGCTGAAATACGGGAGCCTCCCGTAAAATACGGGAGATCTGGCAACCCTAATCTCAGGTGCTACCTCTCTATCTCTTATCTCAGGTACTACCTCTCTATATTGGCCGACTCGGGTACTACCTCACGGTGGGCAATCCTCCAGGTACTGCCTAGGATATATAGGACCTACCTAGGATATACCGGACCTTCTAGGCCTACCGGGCTCTTCCCTTCTCCTAGCGCGCCGCGGTCTTAACTTTTGTGACGAGGCACAACCCTGCCCCTTGGGAACCGCTTCCGCGGTGGATTGACACTTACTTATCTAGAGGAAATGTGTAAAACTTGTACGGTACATCCACCCTATCCGGTACTCCAAGTCAAAACTCAGTTTACCGGCCTCTTGCCCGTCTACGGAATCTTTATTTATAGGGATTCGATGCTATAGCAGAAAAAGTGAAGGAATGGGTGAAAAAGGAACAGAACATAATTTTATTTTGTTATGAAACCTTTTAGATTTTTGTCAGCAATGGAAGAATACTGTATGTTCAAAGTCTGTGTATCTGCTTACCAGTGAATAAATACAAACTAACCTAATAAATGAAATAATCTTATCACATCCACATTTGAACTATATTTATATTTTGAATCTTCAAAAGTTTCTTGTTGCTTTTCAGACATTTTGCCAATTTTAAAGGCACCTGTCTGTTTTAAAAGTTTTGATCCTGATATTGGTTGACTTAGGTCTTGTGTTTGTCATGTGTCACTGATTATTTTGTCATTGTCATCTTTACCATTACTCGTGAATATATTTTATTTGACGACATGTAAATCCGTTTCTTTTCTGACGAGTCAGTAATTGTGAGTATTTTAACAATGCAACATGTTTTTTCTAGTTGAAAATAAATTACCGGTATTTAAATTACTAGAACACAAGCGAAAGGTAGAATGGAATTTACAGTCCAAGACAAAGAAAATTCGGCAAACTGTTGACAGTGTTGTGGTTTGTGGAGGAGGAAATGACAATGAGGTCTTTGGCTTTCAACTTCTAAATAAAAGTTCATTGCTTGACTTTATAATATTCCTAGTTAAGGTAAATAATTACCAATTGGAACTCTGGTCAGTTGCAGTCATTTACTTCTTCAGATCTTAAAATCGAGATGAGACTGTTATGTCTTAAATACAGTCTTGGTTAGAGGTGGAAAATTGGATGAAGCAGCAGTTCATGGCTACACTTGCTGCTGATGTCTCTGAGAAGTGTACCAACTGACCTATGCTGCATTCTATAGATACAGGCATTGTACAAGTTACCATGACTTAGAATTTTGTGCCTAATAGGTTTAAGTATCTAACTGAGTTTCAATAGAAACATTTGTGCTTTAAAGTTGCTTAAAGTTACCATTCATTGCTTAAACTCAGCAGTTGTTTCTCTATCGGGTGAAAGTACTTTTCTGTGGTCTTAAATTTAGAATAAAGATTTTTATTGACTCAGTTGGTTGTGTTTGACTTTTGATTATTTATTTTTTAATAAATGTTATTATATTTTTCTTTCTGTGCTCTTCACTTCACTTGGATGTACGTTAATTTCATGATTTCCATAAACGACTATGTTTTTTAAACGTGCACTTGTGGGGGCGTTTCCCTTTCACGATTGGCTCTGAAGGACGTTGCAAGGATTCTGTGGGGCATCTTAATCACTGTATTTCCCTGGGAATGAGATCTATTGTCTGCTCCTAGGAAAACAAGTTTTGAATGTTTGCTGTTGAAGAACAGCTGGCTTAATCCCACCAGAGGCCCTAATTAAGATGAGCAGCTGATAATTGAAATCTCAAATGACAAATTGTCCTATTTTCTTTGATCAGCATTTGATAATTGATTCTGTCCTTTGCCTTGCTTCAGCACTAACTTTTTTATTGAATCAAGTATTGATTCTTCTGATCAAATATCAGGCACACAGCAGAGTAGATTAAGCTATCAAAGTCCAAGTGCATAGTCTATGTAAGGAAGTTAATTGGAATGCACTCCTGTGTCTCAGTGTAATAGTGTTGACTATATCCGGCCTTGGTGTTTGGTCAAACGTTTCTTATTGCCTGCAGAGCCGAGAGCCATCACTTACACCAGGGGTTCCCAACCTTTTTAAGCCCTGCACCCCTAAATTTTTTTCATAATGTCTGCACTTTAGGCCGGGCTTAGGCTTAGGGGGGCTTAGGCTTAGGGCTAGTGCTTAGATTTAGACTTTTAGAAATTTAGATTTTAGAGTCTCAGGTATAAGCCTTAAAAGGAGGCTTAGGTTAGGCCTTTCGTAAACCTTCTTAATAAAATTAAACTGAAATATGAATTACAGTCAATATGACCAAAACAAATGTGTATAATACATTTTTATCAATATACTATATTATACTAATATACTTGAATATAGCTATCAAAACAAGCTTATGAAATAAATTGTTACAGCTAATTACAAGTTGCATAAACCCTGGGCCTACAAAAAATGATTTTCCTTCCACAATGAAATGTCTTTTAAAAGAAATTTTGTTTTGTTCATAAGCCACTTTGTTTAATGACTCATTTGTTATTTAATTTCAGTTTACAAAACGTGGCACTTTGTTGCTGATTGCAATGCATGTCATCCCGTGCATCCAAGCGATTTAAATTTTGTTTTGATTGACAGAAGAATGCTAAATCCAGAACCGCATAAGTATGTTGTTGCAAATGGGGTTAGCACAGTTAGTGCCTTTTCACCAAGTTTTGGAAACATGTTCATTGCTGAACACCAATATTGTTCTAAACTTGTAGTATCAAACTGCATTTCAAGGACACGATGCAGTTCACAGAGATCTTCCTTAACCTCTTCATCATCCAACATATTATCCAAATTGAAGGAGTATGGATTTATAATCCATTTTTCCGAAGGTTCCAGTTCCCTCCTCCAAAATACCCATCAAATGACTTTGATAGTTTTTCCAAATGATCTACAATTTCTTCACACACACTTGGAATTACAGATTCATTGTCACAACCATTTCTTGTGATGTGGTATAAAATATGAACAGGAAACAGGAAACAAACCATAGATTAGAAATTTTAGAATAGATTAAAAATGCAAGTTTGTAGATAAATAAATATTAAAAACACAATAAAAGTGAAATGTTATCATGCACTCTCTTATTTCTAGAATTCAATACAGGCACCCCAGGTTGGGAACCCCTGACTTACACCTTCTTCAGATTCTCAATACATGTACAATGTCGATGAAACAAGTGTGTCAAACTTTTGGCCAAATATGGATTGGAGGACTATCCAGTTGGTCAACCATTCAAGAGGGAGACAAAATACCGGTTTGTCACAATGCAATCACCTATGCCAATTTCAACTTCTCAAGACAATGTGGATGACCCTGGCGCCAGCAGCTGCCAAGATGAAGAAGCCAGCTCCATCAAAACAAGAGTGTCAAACTATTGACCAGATATGGACTGGCACAGTTGGCAAGGCACTCATGAGAGACACAAAACACCGGTTTGTCACAATGCAATTTATAGCTCTTTTGTTTGTTTGTATTCTTGTCCAATGTTGCTTTATTTAATTTCAGTTACAAGGAGATGGCCATGTATTGAACTTAAATGAATGTCGTAATCCAATTTTAAAGTCCAAGTGTATAGTCTATGTAAGGAAATTACAGCAGAACCCCGCTATATCGAAGTTCAAGGGACCATGAAAAATGCTTCGATATATCCGAGTTTCGATATATCCAATTCCAAATCAGATAAGAAAGTGACTACTCGCACTCCGGAGTGCGACTAGTAGAAACTAGGCTTATTCGCACTCCACCAATCAGCCATTATTGGCGGCGTGGCCATATCATGCACTTTCATGCACTGCTTTGTTGTTTGCTTACATTATGAAATGCCGGAGCATGCTTCAACGATTTTGATAGTTTTCGGAGAGTTTTTTCTGATTATCAAAAACAAATCAGTTATTTGTCTCTTATTTCATTCAATACTTATACTTGCTACTACAGTTATTGTTAAGACACCACTGCCGTATTTTCCTCAGATTTTCGACTTGCTCGACAACGGTACTATCTTCATAGTTGTGTAGTGCTGATCAACTTGCATTTGCTATAAACTACTATAATATTAAATAAAACATTTTTAACACAGGTGTGTATAAGACGATGAAACTAAAATAGATACACAAGATATTGGACGCAATAAGTCCTGTTTCATAAGTAATTTATTCAAATCAGAAGCTGCAATGAATTTTAAATCTTGCCCGACTGAGTGCTAGTAGATAGACAGTTTCGAGTGTTGATCTCTACTCCAGTCTATTCCGCTACTGCTAGATGCAATGCGTATAGGCGCAGTTTACATCCTACGAAGTGCCAATATATCATTTTATATTCAGTGCACTACAGAGTGCAAATAGGCAGAGTTAATAAGCATGTTTGCGTGCACATGCTCCCCGGAGTGCCAATAGGCCGTTGTCGGTTCAGTGCACTACAGAGGGCGAATAGGCGGGGTTTAATATTTCGCCCTACCGAGTGTGAATAATCTCATTCATCAGATAAAGCGAAAATTTCGGTTTGAGCAAATAAGCAAGCAAAATCTCCTGAACTTCTAAAGCGCTTTCGAAACAGGCACCGTAGTAGTTGCTTATTCATAGGCGCTTAAACTAACGCAGAAATAGCTATGGCAGAAGTTTAGTGGTCAGACAGGCAAGCTCAATTCCAAAGATCAGTCAGAGTGGGAGTGGGGAAGCAGCAGCAAGGCCGACTATGAAAAATAGACGTGATTTAACAGTAGGCCTACTAAAGATTTATTGTCGGGCAAAAATCGTCCTGAAAACTATTGATTTAACAATGTAGCCATTAGCCAAGGCACCGCAGACCATTGCACTTGAAAAAATGTAGAGACTAAAGAAAGTCAAGTTATACTTCCGCTCATGCGGCAACTCATGAGCTCAGCACAAGACGAATAGTGCCATCCGATGTTAGTATGGAGTAAATTATTTAATCTAGAAAGAGCAACGACCTGCACTGCGCTACAAACTGCAGTAACTACTGAATTACCGTTCCGTTTGAAACTAATGGAGTGAGACGGCCTGCACTGCACTACAGGCTGGAGTAACTACTGAATTACCTTTTCAACCGTGACATTTTTCTCGCTCGACTTAAAACATATATGTTTGACCTGGCAAGCGAGGCGCATTTGCAGCCGCAAATTGCGCCTAGTGCCCTAGTAAATGAACTTTATGTATGTATGTATGTTTTGAAACTGTAATGGAGTGAGCTATAACCGACTAAATTTTGAAATTTAATTATAAATATCTAATACGTGCAAATATGTAATCATTTAATATAAAAGCTAATAAATGCAAACCAAATGAGACTGTCTGTTCTTTCATGACAAAGACTTAAAAAGCGCGCGCATGCTGCGCTTCACGTGCCGGAGACAACCATAGATTTATTATAATATTAAAGTTTATGGGAGACAACGACGTGTCGACGTCGTTTATATTCTTATAGCGCTTTATTTTTGACAATACTAAAGGGCTGTGCATTAATTTCGTCAACAATTTAGGGGGAAGGGGTTTGAAAAAGTTTTACAGTTGTTGACAAGGGGAGGGGTCAAGAGAAGTTGACGTCAACAATTTCACTTTTTTTACAAATAATCAAAAAATAGGAAATTTCATGGAATACTACTTATTACAATGGAAAAAAGCATGACAAAAAGGTCATCACCACCACATTTTGACTCGATGAGCAAAAAGGGAAAAATGGTCATCACCGCAAAAAATAATTACCTTGTTATTGTGACCTGTCATTGATCTGGGGGGCGGGGTCAAAGTTTTTGACGTAATTATAGGGGATAAGTGAAAATTGACAGTTGTTGACATGTCATGGAGGAGGGGGTCAAAGAGGGTGGGTTGACACCCAAAACCGCGTCCGAAATTTTAAAATGTATGGAAACACATTTATAAAAAATTTCGTTGGCATCCAGGGGGTTTAACCCCCAAGCCCCACTTGGCTATTACCACTGGATGGAACCAAGATGACTGAGTTTAATTGTAGAAAATCTTCATACTTAATTGTATGACACGTTCTGACAGCATTTGAAAGAGACGACTGGTAGCTGATCTCTTGCCTTGAAGCTTTACACTCAAGACTTTTTGAAAATGTTATTAATTTCACCATTTAATTATTTTATTAACATGGCAATTTTTTATGCAAAGCTTTAAAAGTCAGGGTTCCCAAACAGGGGGCACATAGATCATGTCACCCACCTCCACTCCACCCACAATTTCTTAACGGTTTTGCATAAACCCCAAGACCGGTCCAGGCCAGAATAGGGGGTGCCCCATGTCTATGCCAATGCTTTAAGTTTAAAGTATTGAGTAATGTTTGATGGGATAAAAGTTGCGATAATTTATTGAAATATCACGAAAAACAAGGCCTGACTGTCTGCTTCAATCAATCAATCAATCAATCAATCAACCAGTCAACTTTTACTATAATACTCGTTGCATATGGCATCAGGTGATAGCAGGTCAAATCCAATTCAAATCAGAGCCAGGTCAAGCCATTAATCCAACCTGGATGATCAGTGTTTATTCTAGCCACCTTGACATTGGGGGGAAGTTTGAAATGTTTGGTTTGAACACAGGTTTGTCTCTCCAAAAACCTTAACAAGCAAAAAAAGGTCATCTGTATAGTTACTTATGTTTTCCCCTCTCAAAAAACCCTCGTCACTCTTCGGAAATTTTCATCCCCCAAGCGCCAACATGTCAAAATTGGGGGGATTTTAAAACTTTTGGGGGGAAATTGCCCCCAGAGAAGGCCTAGAATAAACACTGCTGGATGATTATATATTTGGCAGCATATGACAGAACATGCCTCATAAAATATAACCTGTCCCTAGTGTTCAAGTTAAGATTAAGAAAGTGCAACTCTCACATACTTGTGAGAGTATCAATGAAACATGTCAATGAAACATGATTAAAGCATAATAAAATACAGTAATACATTATTAATACATATACATCGCTAGTACAAACTGACCACATCTTTTCATCAAAACTGACCTCATCAACTATTATGCTGCCATTCTCATTCCCTGCTGTTGTAAATTGCGGACACACAACGGCAAATTGTAAAAATTCTTAGACTTAATTTTTAAGTTAGAAAGGCTAACAGATGAATGTATCAAAAGAAATGAATGTATTGAGAAGATATTGAAGTAATGCAACAACTGACAGTAAACGCTTCCAACAAGCAGTCGTTTTGCACATACTTTTTGAACAGCTTTCGTTAACAGTTCATACACAGAGCTGCCATCTGTTTTGGAGCAATCGCTCTTGGTCACACAGTATTTAAAAGTGCTGATGCACGTGAATTCAACTGTTAAAGTCATTCGTAGCGATGAAATTATTTATCAGTCTTTAGCCTTTTATGATCAGTTTCATTCTTCTCTTTGTGTCTTCTGCGTACGACCATTGGATTTCGAGGGTCAGAGATCTCGTATCGTTCGCTATCCTGCACATTTGCATCGATTACTTTGTGCTCTTTTTCTTCGAACTGTAGTCTATGATTGGTCCAAGTCAAGCCGCCCTTAGTGTCTCCATCGTTCAGCAATTTCTCCTCGCCTTCTGCCGTACGCTCAACATCTTCTGGAATCTGTTTCACGGCCTCCAGTTTGCTTTTGAATTTCTCCAAAAGCTTTAGTGTAGCATGTTCTCTGTCCTTACCCTTCAGCTGTTGAGGCTTGGCAATCTCTTTTGACATTACTGCCGATGACAAAAGCTTTTCCTTAGCACGAAAGATACCTTTAATTTTTTCTGATGTTTCACCTTGCAATCGCCATTTCTTTTTCTCATCTTCTTCTTCATGAGTCTTAGCCTTGCTGTCTGCTGTCTTCATAGATTTAGTTTTTTTATCCTGCTTGTTATCATTGTCTTCTGAAAGGTCTTCAGATTCTGTATTGACAGATGATGTTGGGTGCATGTCTACAGCAGGAACGGCACTGAGTTTGGAATCATTGAGAATGTCATGACTGCTCTTGCTCTTGTGACGGAGATTCTCATTTGCTTTTGTGACTTCTTCTTCGTCTTCTTCGGCTTCTTCGCCAAACGAAAGAAGACTGAAGTTCTTCATGGCTCCACTTGACGACTCCCTTGCGCTCGTCTTCTCCTCTGAAGAATCCTTTGTCGACGCTCTTGGTATGATGTCATCGAAGGGATTATCAAGAACCTCTGTTCTGATGATTTTCAGAGGATTAATTGGCCGATCGTCTTTGCCGGTCGCCACCTCACCCAATCTCACCATGTTGAATATTGTGTTTCCAGCAACTCTTCCGAATATGGTGTGCTTCTTGGACAGCTCAGGAGTGGAAGCGAGAGTGAAAAAGAACTGACTGCCGTTGTCATCGGGTCCAGCATTTGCCATCGCCACCAAGCCCCTGCGCACAAATCGAAGTCGCGTGTGAAACTCGTCTCGAAAGGGTTTGCCATATATCGATTCTCCGCCCTGGCCGGTGTTCGTCGGGTCGCCTCCCTGTACGATAAAATTCCGCACGACACGAAAAAACATCGTGCCGTCGTAATATCCTTCCATGCAAAGCTGCACAAAATTGCGGCATGCTTTGGGCGCCTCCTTGGACCAAAGCTCAATGTCAATATCACCAACAGATGTCACCAGCAACACTTTCCCATAGGTGGGCGGCTCTTGAACGTATATGTTACTCATCTGAACACCTTAAAAATACGAAAACAAGTAACATAAATAATCTGGTTCCATAATGTTCACCAATCACCAATCATTAAATTTTTAGTCTGGATCTGGACTGACAGTTTTCTTTAATTAGTTGCCAGTTATAAAATGCAGCAAAAGTCTATAGCACACTCTCTCAACTGTGTGGACAATCATAACTTGAGCATTCTTTATATAGACAATGTCAGCCTATTCTTCTACTTCATTAGTTGTCAGAAGTTCTTTACAAGAACATGCATTTCCAGGTGATAGCATAAAGTAACAATTAATTATAGATAAACCAAATTCACAAATGCCTGTCTAATTTTCAAGTCAATGTCTTTTTCCAGCCCATATTCAATCAATTTTGTATCCGGCATTTATGCACTTATTTGTCATCAAGTCAACAGTTCTCAAGAAGACCTATGCTCAAGATAAGGATGAGGCATGCCAGGATGAATCATAAGTCACATGTTCCAAGAGGGCATGAAGTTCAGTAACTATTAATATTCGTATATTTATTTCCACTGGCAAGTAAGGAAGTTTGATTGATAGTGTTTTTATGCAAAAACAATCTCCTCTGTTTATTGACAGTGTAAAGCCAATTCAATTCACCTTGAGCTTAAAGACGTAAAGCGTATCTAAACAGTCCTTGTCCTCAGCCCTCGGGTTTCTATGAGTGCCAAGAACAAGAACTTCCTCATTACAATGACGAAAATGGCAGTATAGAAGTCGATCGATCACTCATATTTTAAGAAAATAATAATCGTCCATGTTCTAAAGTGCTTTCGGAAGTTTTACTTTCACGGGCCGCTTAAAAGCTTGATATTTAAACTCACAGTGTCTATATTACCAATGAGCCTGGCCGATTCCTTTAGTAGTGTCAGTGCTGACCTAGATGACATCAACTAGGATTTGACCCCGGGGCACTCACATGGCCACCGAACCCAAGTGGTTGGCATTATACAATCTATTCAACGTCTTTGGCTGAAGACTTTGGCATAATTAACAAGACGCTGTATAAATTGAAGACGTTTAACGTGTTGATAATACTAGAATAATGTAAATCTATCTGCTGTACACTGAAAGAGTAGCGTAAATCAATATTCGTTCCACTATTACTAGGACATTTAAAGGCAAAACTAAGAAATCAAAATATCTCACAATATTTTAAAAGGCTTATATTAAACAACTGAATACAACAAACTGCCTATTATCACTCATAAACTATTGTAATGATCCTCTAGCGCTATTTTTACAACATAGACAATTGTGAAACCCAACTGATCGTTTCAAAAATTTAGCTTTAGGTGGTCTATAGCACTTTAAGAAGTGTTGAACGATTTTAAATCATGAGCATCATAATATTTAACATATAACATTTTAATGTTTTTCTCCAGAGTTGGATATATTTTCAATTAACATGGGTTGAAGAGAGTAAATGTTGCACGAAATACGTTCAATGAATAATAAATAAAATCTAATGCATTGAAAAAAAATTCCAAAATGAAATGAAGATTAGACGATGATGCTATGCTACTCTTCACGAATGTCTCCTAAAAATGTTTTGCGAAAACCTCAATTTTATAGTCAGGCTCACAAAGAGTCACAAATTCACAATTTCACAAAAGGGTTTGATTTATCCACAGAGATCACAAATCCTCCTGAGCTCTATGGGTGAGAAAATGGCGGACGTGAACCGTGAGTTGTTTTGATTGAATAAATTTTCTCATTTTATGGAAAATATTTGCATAATATACTCTACCGTTTGACGCTGGAAATTCAACAGAATTCCAGCAAAGATTAGGACACGTTCATCTTTAGGAAAACATTCTGGATAAACTTTATTATATGAATTTATGACAGTTAATGGCTGGCTGGTAAACCTCGCTGGCTTATTCGCTGAAAGCGCAGCCGGTCTATGTTAATGTTTGCTATCGTGTAAAAACGTGTCGAGAGTGCCTCGATGGATCCGTTAGTAGAGTGTCAGCCCTGATGCGGTCAACTTGGACTTGATTTCCTCCATAGCCATAACAATCCCGACCAGCCGCCTCATGGATACACTGCCCGGCCGACAACCCACCTTGCCTATAGCTGTTTCAACAACGATTAAGCGCATAAGAATAAGCAGCTACTACTGTACTACTTTCCAAAGCGCCATATAAATTTACGAGATTTTACTTGCTTATTCACGTGTGCACAATGACCCTTTGGATTAAATGACCCTGCATGAATGACCCCAGCTTTGGCTATAGCTACTTCATACTGAGATTAAGTGCATAGGAATAAGGAGCTGCTGTGGTGCTGCTGTTAAAAGTGCTATGGAAATTCACGATATTTTACTTTCGCCAACATTAGCATAACGCAAACTTCTATTAGGCCTCTAGACTCGAACCCACCGCCACTTTTTATCCAAGTTTACGCTAACATGCATCGATGCTGAGTGGAATTTAATATGGTCTGCGTAGCAATTTAGGCTGTCGTTGCGATCATGGCTCTATGCAAATGTAAGATTTACATTTATCTTTTAAAGGGTTTCGTTTAAAGCAGTCGCCTACCGATGTTTGGTCAGTTCGAGAACGACTAGCATTGGCAAGTTCTGTTAGCAGAAGCGGTGACCAGAACTGGTTAGTCTGTTTCACCGCCCAATGTTATTGAATTAGTCTGTCTCCTCCTCTTCAATAATCATGAACAATTTGACACTGAAATGCTTCCTTCTTCTGTTGTTTGACCTGAAGTAGTTTTCGGTCAAATTTCTAGTATTTGAGGTAAAATGGATGACAGGTTTGCTTCAGCTATGACTGCTTCATGTAGACACAACTTTTTTAGATTCAGTTTTATTTCTTTACAGCAGACATCATGTTTGAATCTGCTATGAATGACAACATGGGTGTTGTCAAATAAAATTAGTTTTAGACATTGTTTTGATGTGTATGAAAATTCTCTTAAAATGTAGTGCAATGTTTAAGAGTTCAATTTGTTGGTGCAGGGATTTAGCTGAGCACAGCTTTAGGCTGAGCCCCTAGTGGGGGTCAAACAATTTTGGCTTTTAGATGACTGGCCCCTAACTCTGGCTGTCTAAATGTTTTTTGAGTTTAACTTCCAATGCTTTTTAAAATTCAACTAATGAGAGCTATTTATGTTATAGGATGAAAAGGTTATAATATTATACAGATTGACTTCAAGGTTAAAAGTTACAGAAAACAAGAAAGCCTCACTAAGGTTTTGCTTTGGTTTTAGCATTTGCCAGGTTGGCTTTTGCAGACCGGTGAATGTTTTAAAGTTTATATTTATTGTTGATTTAAGCAGCTGTAATACATTCTAGTCAGGACCCTCTGTATGGTCAGTATGATGTCCCTGGGATTGAGTATAAAGTGTGTCTGGTGGGTTTTGATGGTCTCACTCTGGACCATCTCTGCAGCATACTGTGGCCAAACAAAAATAAACACAGAAAAACAATGTTTCATCTATTCTGTTCTGTAGATTGCAAGAACAATCACAAGAGGCAGAGAGATAAAAGGACAAATTCCACTTACATTTATAGCAACTGTACGGGATGACGACCATAGCGGTTATTTTTATTACTTGTTTCATAGGGTTTCTGTCAGCCGAGCTGTGCGACCATTTGGTGTTCCAAACCGACCTTCTGATTGGTTTTCTCAGAAGGTAGGTTGCTTTGATCTAATTTCTTCTAATATAATTGGTCTATTTCTGTTGAATTCATCGGGTAGTTGCTACCAATCTTATAATTTTCAAGTTCATTTTCAATTTTGCTGTACAAATGACTTCGGTTGACATTGCTCTGCTTTCCATATATATAACCTGTGCCCGTATTATGCATTTGACTATTAATGTTCTGTTAAACAAACATTTGATACATATCACTTTGATCATTTCTACAGCTAGAAGATCGAACGTACACTCATGGATTACAGGCTTTTTATGCAAACTTAATGCCTTAACCCACATGTGTTTAACTATTGTGTAAGATATTTAGTCTTAGTTGTTGAAATGCTATTTTTAGAACTGTGCCCTTCAGTATTCAGAGCTACTGGAAAATGTGGAAACTCCTCGGTAGGATCTCACTGAATATTTGACATTTAGTTCTGTTTAAGGTTGTTAACGGTTAACCGGTCCTAAGAGCAAGGACTGGTCCTTTTAACTTTGACCAGTTCACCGTAATTTCAAGATGAAAACATCAAAACGCTTTGATGTAGCCGCGCAGGACACCGGCTTAGGCACCGGCGGCATCATAGTGCTTTGATGTTGTCACGACACCAGACTGCCGCTAACGAGCGGTTAACCGGTTAACCGGTCTTTTTGAATGGTCAACCGGTCCTTTAAAACCAGCGGTCTTAACAACCTTAGTTCTGTTACACAGAGTTTCAGTACACAGCAGTAACAGCAACTGGATTTTAGTGAGATTATAATAAGATGTTTCCTGTATAAAAGCACTCTTACTCCTCCATTTTGCCTTTTACTTAAGTTGTGGACCTGTTTGTTATATTTGCATTTGTTGTCATTGCGTATTTGTTGGCCAAAGGTGAAAAGATGATTTACTCTTAAGTGAACACTTTATGCTCAGACTCTAGTCATGTCTAGTTTGACTGAAAATAGCCAATATTTTCATTTAGTTTTAATACATTACTCTATGAATTAAAATATCTGATAATTATTTGTAGTGTGTTGGTGGTATCATGACAGTTGGATTTATGCTGTTTTTGGATAGAAACTGTATGATATGATTTGTTGTTTTATGTCAGTTATACTAATAGTCAGGTTGGATATTCTTTTACCTGGCTTATCCACCATAGACTGTCACCTGTTTGTCTGGCTGGATACCCTGGATTTTACCTGGATCTTTAATTATTTGGATTTGGTGTGCCATCGGTTGATGCTCCTGTGCATTATGAAGTGACACTATAGAAGTTTAAGATTAGATTAGATTAGATCTTTGGGATTGGATTCTGTTCTGTATCCATTTGCATAGCAAATGCATATTTGTGGGTTGCAGTAAACAGGTTTTTAAAATTTCAGGCACTGTTCTAAACTAAAACATTTATATTTTGCTTTTCAAAGAATAGTTATTTTTAGCAATGCTTTGCCACAAAGACGCTTTGATTTGAACGGAATTTCTGTTTTTTTGCAGTCGTAAGCGAAACGAAAGAGAAGCAGTGGAGACACCTGGTGACGTGATTGTGCGTAAACTTACAATCGAAAGAATTGAAGAATTGAAGAAGCTGATCGCAAAAGAAGCTGAAGAATATAGGTGTGGCTGAAGGTTTATTGGAAGATCGATGTAGGAAATGTGGTCTGTGTATTATTTGTGTCTTGAAAGTTTGGAATCTGACGCCAGTTTATAAACGAGTGCTCCTAAAGTTGAATTTGTCAGGGTTTTGCTTTGACCGACACTCACCGTGGACCCGTCAAAGGGTTCAGGTCACATTTAAGTTTTCTGTGGTAAGATGTTTTTAGCAGCTGTGTGTCGGCACAATAGTCCAGCTCTTTCCTACTAAAGTTGATTACAAATATGCAATTCTGTGCAGTTTTATGGTGAGACAGAACATTTGTGCACAGCTGCTGCTGTGGCACTAGACCAGTCTTTGTCTAACAGATTATACCAAGATGGTCTGTGCCGAACCAGATTTTTGGGAAATTGTAATTTCATATAAGGCTTAAACGACAAGGTTTGCATGCAGAAATGTGGAAATTTTATTAGTAACATTTGGTAAATACATTATACATATTTATTATCTATGTTTTATTTCTGAGCTCCCTTTACATGTAATTGTCTCTATTCTGTCATTTATGGTAAAGATGCTTAATTATTTGATTTGGAACATTTCTATAGCATTAATTGTGTATAAAAGACTGTAGGTCATGAGTGTATGTTATGATCAATATGTTCTGTATCAAATGTTTGTTTAACAGAACATTAAAGAAAGATCTAGAAGCAGTCCGTTCAGGACAACACGATGGTCAGATCAAGGAGATGTGGGAAAGACTGCAGGCGTTAGTAAGACTTTGGTCGTTCTTGAATGTAAAAAAAGCTCGACTTTTCTTCACTGCCCAGAGTCAGATTCGAGAGTAGACAGCACAGCTTGAGTGCTCCTGTCCCAAAATCCATTGACTTGTTCAAACCTGACTCAAGGATAAAGGATATGTGTTCTTATTCCTCATGATATTACCATAATGGGATACATTTGTCCTGCTGTCTGTGCAATTCTTTGTTGTTCTGACTAAAATAAGGTTATCGTGAAATCTTATTGCTGGTTAGAAATATGCTGAATATCACAGAATTGCTAAAACTACGTGTTTTGTTTGGTGGCTGTTGTACATTTCGTACATCAGCTTCATCACGAAGCCTTTCTATGTTTTTTTAGTGATAAAGCGACTGCTGCAGCGGCAGCAAGTAAGGCAGCCGCTGATGAACTGGCTGCTAGAGAACGAGGTCAGTTTTAGTTTGGATCTTTTGCCAGTGAATTTGTAAAAGGGTCTGTGGTAGACTTTCTTTTACACATCGATGAATGTCCAAATGGATAATACTTTTAAAATTGTTGTTACTTGATGTTTCTCAGAGCCAAGAAAGACTTCTGTATTATTATGCTTATGAACAATATACTTTCAGTAAACACCTTCTGTTGTATATTGAGGAGTAATGAGAAACACAGTAGCACATGTGTTGAGTTTTATGTGAATTTTGTGGTGTATTTAAGTTTTTTTGTTTCTGCCGTGTTTTTCTAGTGGTTTTCAATGGTTTGAATCGCTGTATTCTATGGTATAACTGTGTGACTTTCTGTTGGTTGTAGCCAAAGCTGCTGCTGTGAAATTTAAGAAATCTTCGTCTTCCTCTCTTAAATCTTTTCCATTGTCTGATCTTGAGGATAGCACGCAGGATTCATTGCCATTTGATCCATTCAATAATGTGAGTAGCATCACTTGATATGAATGTATATATATCCTGAATTTCGGTTTTCTCTAATCGTTGTATTAACCGTATGTACTCACGGATAAGTTGAGAAATTTATGCCTTAAAATTCACTTTAAAACGCCGAGTTGACTTATCTTCGAGTCAATGCAATTTTCCAAAGAATTTTTGTAGAGGAACACATTGCCTAATGCATTACAATGACCTTTGGCCTGTAAACAGCCTGGAGATGTTGGATTGGGGGAGGGGAGAGGCTGTTCCTGAAGCGAGGTTTTGAATCAGTTGGCCCTATCCTTTGGAATGCTCTTGACGCCAGTATGCGTGGCTTACCAACTCCCAATTCTATGGCCCTCTTTTTGAAACGACCTAAAACTTATCTCTTTGTCAATATGCAGTAATTTGCTGTGGGAGCGCTTCTGAGTGATTTTTCAGAAGAGGCACTATACAAATATTTTGTTACATTACATTACATTTAGTGCATCTATTGAAATTCGTATTTGGTAAACTTGGTATTTTTTCACACTGACTACTGGTTTTATTCATTGGGGATTTCTAATAATGGCTGCTGAATGTGTTTTGTTGTAATGTCTGTGACATGAAAGGACGACAGCAACATTTCTCTTGTGTCGTCCATTCCAACTCCTGGGCCGTTGCAACACACAGACGCTGGTCTGAGTGTTGCTTCACCCGTTGCTGGTTCGGTTAAGTCTCAGTCGCCTAAGAGCGAATTGCTGCAAATGGTCGAAGAATCGCTTCCAAAGAAACTCGATCCGACCGTTGCCGTTCAAGCGGCAGACTCAGAAGAATCGGATGAAATGAAGCTGGAAATTAGGCAGGTGAATAAGCACAAAGCATCTGTCTGATTTATCCGTGGCTTTGATAGTATAGATTTTTTATCAGTTACATATATTCGTGATTTTGTGGAAATGATTTAATTTTAAGAGTAACTGATAATTTTTAAATTTTAAATGAATGATTATTAAAATATATGACTAAAATGAGCTCTCATAAGTTTTACAATGCATTATCATAATTTTGCATTTCCACTCATAAAGGCAAATTTTCTGCCATGTGATTCCTTGTTTATTATTGACCTCAGGTATTTTCAATCTTGGTTTATTTGATCCACGATGCAATGAAGCCAAGCCTGGCGACTTTTATTTAGTTTTAACTTTGCAGGGGAATGCTGTAGATTTGCACTGATTTCTATTTTAATCAGCAAGAATTCCTGGAAGATGAGTCAGAGAGGAAGATAGATGTCAGCACAACTTGTGACTCAACAGTCAAGATCGAGGAACAAGAGTTGGTTGAGACAGTCCATCAGGACGTGGTTGACAATGTCTGTGATGATTTGGAAGTGAAGACGGAGACTGTTGCTTCCGGAAAAGGTAAGATGATGGGCGATCAATGTTACTGGTAGCTTTGAAATTTTGTCACAGTATTTATTTGGTTAGGTTTGAGTGGCATAAAAGGACTTAGAATATTGTGGAATCTTCTATATATTCTAGAAATTTGTTTTATGAAAGATATTGATAAATAGCTTATAAAAGTATTTTGAGGCATGTGTATCTAGAATTATTAAACGTTTGAAGTTATTTTGGAAAACTATTGAGTATTTTGTGCCATTAACAATTGTTTCAAATATTTAGGTGTTTCTTTGCACATCATCATCATCATCATCATCATCATCATCATCGCCATCATGTCATTTAAGCTCTTCTACGTAGTTTTTGTTATGTCTTGTGTATTTGTTTCTGTCTTTTGGGGACAGCAACTCTGTTTGAAGATGAGGAGGCTGATGATGAGGATGATCTGATCCTGTTCACTCCTGAGGCAGAACAGTCTGATCTGGATGCTTCCAGAAAAGTTGTGGAAGAGGAATCCGGTGAGATGACGGAGCCTTCAGCTCAAGGCTTCGTGGCAAACGAAGTGAAAGAAGAATATGAAGAAAATACTGAAAACCCGGCATATGAAGTGGAGGAAGAAGTTTACCAGAATGCCGAGGAATACAAAGAAGAAGAAGAAGAGGAAGAAGAAGAAGAAGAAGAAGAAGAAGAGAAAGAAACAGGAGATAAGCACAGTGTTCTGCGGGTGATTTTTCTCGCAATATTCATTTTGACATTTATAAAGTGGGGAACATGCTGGATTTTTTGGGGTGGGTGGGCAGGAAGGGGAATTCCACTGCTGGATTTCACTGAAATTCTGTACCTGGTTTTCGACTGGTGTGTCTTCAGAATTGGCCAGAACCAGCAGCTGGTTAATGGAAATAGAACATGGCCTACAATCATCAAGAGGAAAGGAGTGATCTGATTCAGGTCAGGTCAGGTCTTCGTCCTCCAGGTGTGTCCAGCTATTGACTTGTCCATGACATCTCTCCAAAGTTCTCTGTCCTTTGCTATTTCTTCCAAAGTCATTCGATGTCTTCCGTCAGTTTTTCCATTGAGGTTCAGCCCTGCCATGTGCAGATCCTCTTCCAAACCGTCCACCCATCGTCTTTTAGGTCTTCCTTTAGATCTTCTCCCCTCTGGTTTGTAGTTGAAAATTCGTTTTGGGATTCTTATTTCTTCCATTCTGAGTATGTGTCCAGTCCATTTCATTCTTCTTTTTCTGATAACTTCCACGATGCTCGGTTGCAGTGTTCTCTCTCTAACTTCTTCATTTGTTATATGTTCTTTGTATCCAATCCATTTTCAATAAAGCACTAGATAAGGTGTCTAAAAATGCGGGCCATGTCCATAGAAAGTAAGATGCTGGCCAATTTTTTTTCAAGAATTGTGTATCAGGTTTTTTGCAGCGTCTGTTTGTTACATTGTGCAGGAGGAATTAACAGCACCAGAAGAGGAAGAAGAAGAGGCTGACCGGAAAACTCATCTGAATCTTGTGGAAACGGAAGAACCTAAGATAGAAGAAGAGGAGGAAGAGGAGGAGGAGGTTAGCACTCATGCAGTGGCTGACCCAGCGTCACCGACGAGCAGTGTCGTGTCGTCCGAAACTGTGCGCAGCAAGAAGTCAAACAGAAGAGGTTTCTATTGGCTAGCAATGAGCCGCATTTTAAGTATTTTGTGATTGAAACTGATGTTGAGTTTTATTGTGTGATGAGTTTTATGTTCGGTGACAGATCCACGACAGGACACAGCAGAGTAGAAATGTTCTGATAAAAACTTTTTTGGCGTAATGTTACATGACATGTATACAGTACAGTGATGGAGTGTGGAGGTCTGGATTACCAGAGATACAGCTACAGGACTTAGTCAAGCAGAAGGCTTTTGTGCAAAGGATAAGAGATTTTGAACCAACTAAGGAAGCAGGTGCAGGACACATTTCACATCACTTCTGTGGTCACTTCTTATGACTGATGTAATAGACATGTCTGTCGGTTGATACTGTGGTATTATTATCTGAATTATGTGCAAACTTAAGTTTGTTTTGTACTTATAATAGCTTTGTGGAAATTGCAAAGTAATTTGTGAATTTAGGCAGAGGAAGGAGACGCAGGAGAATTACAAAGACATCGAACAAGATTCAACATCAAATGGTCAGTTCTGGTTTCTCTTTATTTCAAACTGGTTATGCTGCTTGTTGTTTCACTATGACATGATGGTCTCATATGTGAAAATCATCCTGACCTGTTTTCTTTCTGGTGGTGACGGCATATGTGTTGAATGTCTCTTGGCTGTGTGGTTCAGTGTCTCTGGTCTTTTGCATTGGGCCTCCTTAAAGAGCTCTGCATTCTCTGGGGTGAAATTATTGTCACTCTAGATAATCACTTTATGTGAATGTACATGAACTGTTCTTGAATCATTTAAGTGCGACTCTTTGATACATAATGAACAACTTCTCAAGTCCTTTGTGTATTTGTCTACTGTATTTGTCATGCATGTTTACGTATATAAGTTTATACAATCAAACCTGTTGGACGTACCTCTTAACCACAAGTCACTGTCAGTATTGTATTTAAAACTCTTGTTAATGTTAACTCTGTGCAATGTCACACAGTTCCTTGAACACATCAATTAGATCTCTAACTGCATGTTGATTAATGTTATTCTTCTTCTTCTTCTTCGCATGCTATGTATTTCTACATCAGTGACCATGGATTTCCACTATGTTCTGATCTTATCGGTTCAATGCTTGTCTTTGATTCCTGTTTCTTCTCTTAAGCTATCTGTTTATTATTGTTCTCTCTCTCTCTCTCTCTCTCTCTCTCTCTCTCTCTCTCTCTCTCTCTCTCTCTCTCTCTCTCTCTCTCTCTCTAATGTTTTAGGAGGAGGAGAAGGAGTCTGGGTTGAGCAGCAAAGAGGGCGAGACGTCAGACGAGGAGGAATCTCGGGTCCAACCGCCAGAGAACGATGATTCCAATCTGTTAAGTTCCCTTCCTCAGCATCTTGACCCAAACGAATCGCTGCCCAACAGTCCAGCCTCACTCTCAATGTGAGCCACTGCGTGAATTCAGATATCACGGATTTGCTTGGTTAAACTGTTATTTAATTTATTATTTTGTAATTTGAAGTCTGTGTAATACCAATACTAATATATGGATGTGTTCTAATGCTATTTTTTAAAGGTTTACTTTACTTCTTAGCGCCCTTTGATGGATAGGCAACGTGCCATTAATGTAATGAACCTGGTTGGTTGGAGTTTTGATATTCTTTGTTTTGCAAAGAGCACAAATATGTCTTATATATTTTCTCTTTCCAGTTTTCCAAATTGAGCTTTTGTTTTTCTGTTGTTGAATGCAGCAGCGATACAGAGGATGAAAAATCGTACAGAGTTTGGAAAAAGTCGATTATGTTGGTTTGGAGAGCGGCTACAAACCACAAGTTAGTTGGCACCTGTATTTAAGAATTCTCTCAAATGGGCTTATGTTTAGTATTTTGAATTGATATGAACTTCATACAAATTGTTTGAATATACATTTTTGTTATAATGAATATATTTCAGATGCTTCAAAATGGTAATTTGCAATTGAATAGAACTGACCTAATTACATATTAGATAAGGTTGTCTTTTTTTAATCATCTCCTTTTGGCATGACAAGGCAGTTTTGCTATGCATTTAGTGAGTTATTACACTGGGTCTTTAATGTTTATGATTACTGTTTGAATTTGGTGATAAAAAGAGTATTAAAGATGAAAATTGTAATCTTATTTTAACCATGGAAGTTCCTTAGTTTATTAGCATTCAGTAGCATTGAAGTAGGAATTTTAAAAGGTACAGAATGAGATTGTTTTCAGAGCAGGAAGGCCTGAGCATTGAAAGGCAATATATATATATATATATGTATAATCATATGTATACCATCACAAGCGATAGTAGAAGTGACAGAGACATAAGAAGAAGAGTCAGCAAAATCTGCATTCATTGAAATGAAAAAGATTCTAAGAAATGAAAACATAAAACATGTCAAAAGAAACAAGATTAACAACACTTAAATGCTAAATATGGCCAGTGCTGTTATATGGGGCAGAGGCGTGGACCAATTCAAAAGCAGTGAAAAGGAAACTGGAAGCCACAGATATGTGGTTCTACAGGAGAATGCCTAAAAGTTCCATGGACAGATAAAAGAACCAATATAGAAGTCTCACAGATTCATGGCAACCATAAGGAATTCTTAGGGGCACACAATGAAAAAAGAGGGACTGGAGAACTTGGCAGTGACTGGCATGGTGAAAGGGAAAAGATGGAAAGTAAAACAAGATGTAAATTCAAAGGCAAACTAAGAGATGAATTGGAAGTAGTAAGACAACATTAGGCTTCTGAAGTGCGACAGAGCAAGGCACCTGAAGAAGAAGAAGAAGAAGAAGAAGAAGAAGAAGAAGAAGAAGAAGAAGAAGAAGAAGAAGAAGAAGAAGAAGCAGAAGAATTTAGTGATTAGGAGAGATTGAAGACTTTGTTTATTTGTTTGTAGATGTGCAAGTGTGTTTCTTCATCCTGTTACTGAAGACATTGCTCCTGGATACCGCAGCATTGTCCACAAGTAGATATATTTAACTTGTTCATATCTGCAACGGAATGGCTGTGCAAAACTGGCGATTTTAATTTGTTTAATTAAAACATAACAGAAATGTTATCGAGTTCTAGGTCCATTCCATTAATTAGTTCTGGTGATTCAAATTTTTTTAGCTCTAGTGGGTGGAAAAATGGAAACTTGTTCATACTATGCAATAAAATTTTGGAAAGCTTATCATCAAAGTCAATGACTTTAAAACTGACTATAAAATATTGTAATCACAACTTCATTAGTAAATTATCATTAAGAGATTATAGCCATTGCAACTGACTAGCAAAACCAGTGATTTCTAGTCCATGTGGAGGTTTTTTGGTGGTCGACTGCATGTAAACCCAAATTTGTTTGTTTAACGAACGGAAAATTCCTGATATTCCGTGGTTTTCTTTCTCTTTGTCAGGCCAGTGGACCTGCAAAAGATTAAGCGAAAGATTGACAACGGTGAGATTAGAACAACCGCGGAATTTCAACGCGACATGATGCTGATGTTTACCAACGCAATCATGTACAACAACTCGGATCATGACGTTCACAAAATGGCAAAAAATATGTACAAGGATGTCATGGGACACATCGAGGTACCAGTTGCATTTTGTAGTTCTAATATTTGCATATTGTTTATTGTGTCCTTATTTTTGGATTTTATATGTACTGTAAATGTACATAGTTAACACATTGGTCAAATAGCACACTGATGGTTTGGACAGATTTCCTCCATTTATTCGTAACCATTGGCAAGTGAGCAGGGGAGGGGGTTGGTTGCATGGGTGGAAACACATTTGTTTAATTTCAGGCACGGCAAAGGCAACAAAAGGGGGGAGGCGACATAAAGAGGGAAATAACATGGGAGGAATGCTGTTCATTGGTGAGAGGCAAGTTTGGTGAGAAAACAAGGGGTGAGATAACGGGGGTAGGCTGTATTAGTTGTTACAATTGTTTTCATAATTTTTGTGATCTTGATGTCTTATCGAATGTCATAATTTGTTGTTTGTTTGAAGCAATTTGTGAATACACAGATCATGGTTCAGGCAGAACCAAAACTTCTAAGAACTTTGCGACGGGCAGATGCTGCCGCTGCTGCTCACAGTGACAAGGTCTGAGTTAGCATTAGCAAACACTTTGATGAACTTCTATTCGTTTTGTTGTATTTTGGCTCATCTCTTTTGATGATGCCGTGTGGTATGGAAGCAGCTGTTTTTTTGGCCTGTATGACAAAGTGACGTCTCAGTTTAGGGATTTGCACAGACTCAGAATGCAGATTTTCTGCCATTAATCTGAAATGAAAATGGTGATCAAGTGCATATGTATTCATGGCTGTCCACTTAAATAGGTTTATCTGTGACAGTCTTAATAAGATATCATTTAAATATTGCAGATGCTCTGCGATTATTAAGAGTGATATTGGCTATGTTAATTAGTCTGATGATGATGATGATGATGATGAGAACAAGGCAAAGATATAGCTATTCTAAACAATCTGAAAGCTTTGAAGTTTTAATTGGTTTGAATTGATTTGAATTACTCTATTACATTCCATTCCTACATAAACCCAAAGTGAATTCTGTAATACAAATCCTGGTGCAACAAGTAAACAACTGATCAAAAGGCCTATTTTTTATCCCGTTCTAATTCATTCATTCATTCATTCATAACTGACAACTTATATAGCATACTATGCATGACAAAAGGTCAAAATCAAGAGCACTTTACAGCAAATAAATTTTAAACTAATGAATTGAATAAATATATATTAAACTCTAATGTTTCTCTATTCCAGGAAGATGAAACAAAACGAAAACGGTCGACTGACTCGGACCAGACGCCATTGTCGTCTGGAGCTAAAGTGAAGAAGCGTAGGCTCTGATGCTCTGCTACGTACACTAGACTCTATCTGGCTTTATCAGATGCTGTTGCTGCTGCTGCTGTGTTCAAAGGACCAGAGCCATCCATGTTGCTTAGAAGACTATGACTGGGAACTGAAATACTTGTCTTTGGTGATCATTGAATATGATTACACCAAACTATAAATTTTTCAATAGTAATTAGTTTTTTATGGTTGTACTGTTGGTATTGTCTAACTGTCGTGAAAATAGAAAACAATCTTTAAACCATTCTGTTACTTTAGTGCACAGCTTAGAGAAATAGACAACGTCTGCTGATACTGTATTTGCCTTTTCTGTATTTTGTGATGGCAAATGCAATGCCTTCTTTTTTTCAACTGACAGAATCAAAATACATGAATTGCAATTCTGAAAAAAGTTTATAAAAGCCACAAAATTCAATGCATCATTGTCATATTTGAAAATATTCATTAATATTTCAGTCTGTATTGATGCAATCATCATTAATGATAAAAATATAACTCATTTTTTACTTTCCAGTTAAACCATTGACAGATTGTATCAAGTGCAGAGCAAGACATGTACAATTACTGTATATGAAAAGTTGACAACTCATACAGTCGTACTTATACGAAGCCATTAACCATCACTGATGTAAATTACACCGAAATTTTCAAAGGCTTTTGTTTGGTAGGTAAAACAGACCTTGAGGAAGGCAAACTCACTCTTTGGCAGGTAAAATCATCTTAACCCTTTTGCCCACGAGACTGATATTTCAGTGTCATAACCTATTGGTTATACGGATTGCTGGGGTCAAAGGTTAACTGGAATAAATGAAAAACTATTCCCCTATTAAACATCAACATGGAAACTCTAGGACTTTTCCTAAATAACCTTAAGACTCACCTATTCACCATCGGTTGTACGTAGTATTATAAAGCGCTCTTGTCTTTGGCCATTTTTGCCATGCTTATTGCACTATATAAATTGTGTAGTTAATAATAATAATAAACATTTATTAATGCACATAATTTACTGTAGTTAACTCAAACGTTCGACAGATACGTTTGTAGAAGAAAAAAAAACAGCAATTTCGCTCAATCAAAATGCACAAAGTGCATGTTACAATAAACAAGTACAAAGCTTAGGTTCATATCTCTTATAAACACCATAATGCATTATAAAGCACATGAAAAACTAGAATATTATAAGACTTAATTTGCCACATGTAACTGAATGCATGCTTCATTACAGGATCCCACTTTGGTTAAGTAAAGCAATAAAAGCAAATCATTAAAATGTGAAACAAAACAAATCATAATGAAATTAGACACAATAAAACCGGCATAAATTTGTGTATAATTAATACATCATCGCATTAAATGAATTATTGGCATAATGAATAATCAAAATTTAATACTAGATACTAGTATTAAACAAACAGAATATTCAAAACATTCGGTGGCAATTACATTAACTTAACAACCTCGATGGACTTATCTCCTCCGACAACTGCCGTGACATACGAACACTCCTGTGTTTTCTCTCCGGTCTCCCGCTTGTCCACGATTTGGACTTGGAACGAAAGTGCTTCAAGTCCTCGAGGTGGTCAACGTGTACCATTGGCTTATAGGAAACGGGTTCACAGAGTGTCTTGTGTGAATCAAAGAAATCCTTGTAACCTCCTTCTAATAAGTAGATTTCAGGATAATAGAGCACTGGATAGGAATCTCCGTGGATTTCTCGATCTCTGCTTCGTAAGAAGTGCATTCTGCATAATTACAGCAACACACAATCATTCCAAAGGAAGCTAATAAGTTATGTTAACTAATCCAAAAAAATTCATTTTACTGTAATAACATTCATAAACACAATAAAACTTATTCATAATTAATCAAAGAAGTCCTTCTAACAAAAAGGATCTACTGAAAATCCATGTACATGCATTGATTTTTATCATAATAAACCACTTCAAAATATCAAGTCTGTTTCAGATTTGCCTTTAACTAGTAATTAACTAGACAGATATAAAAAATGTCTAAATTTCAAATGAAAATACCAAACGTACAGTTTGGGTCCTCTTTCAGACGAAAATTCACAATGAAACACTAGGATTGTTCTCAACGGCTGAGTTGCACTCGAATGATATTGAGAAGATTTGAGAAATGTTGAAATAATCTCATCTTTTGTGTAGATATTCAAAGCACCCTACGACAAAAATCACAATCAACACACTTTGCAGATTTACAAGCATAAAGCTTTTCACTTACACAAAATTTACAGGTAAATGAGTGAGAATATTTCAGATTTTATAAAAATCTTCAGTTTCAAAGCAGAAGCGTAAAGCTTTTCACTTACACAAAATTTACTGGTAAATGAGTGAGAATATTTCAGATTTTATAAAAATCTTCAGTTTCAAAGCAGAAGGTCATCTGACCACAGAGGACATCGAAGTTGGAGATAGTTTAAAGCAAAGAGGAAAGCTGATCGTCTTACCCTTATATGTCCTGCTTGATACTCATATGGATAGCGACAGTCTACAATGATGCATGCTTCAACGTCCTTTTCATACTCACCAACAATGACAGCTGCAAGCTGAATTTCAAAAGAAAACAGAAAACATCTGTAAATTCAGTTAATTCATCGGCAGAAGTAAAAATTTAATCTAAATAATAATGCAATTGTCAATGCATAGTATCAGGCTCTTCCCAACGAGGTGCTATACACATTCTACATTACAAAACACATTGCATTAAGATTACGTTAATCCATAAAGACATGAACACATTACAATGTCAAAACAGAATCATAAAGGGGAATGGGGACAACTGCCCCCCCAACCTGCCCCAGACCACCTACTAGATTCGTGCAAATCCGGTGATAAAGTTTTTTTGTGGAGGGGGTGGTGTAGATAAGGAATCTGACACGCCAGCCCCCTTTTGCCCCCTCAACCAAAAATTCCTGGCAACGCCACTGAACACACGTTTTCTTCGTCTTATTTACAAAGCATTTATTAAACAGTTTTGATAAGATAAATATTTTGGACACCACAATCTCTGGCATTCTCTGGCTGACAATTTCAGATCTGATATAAACATGTATAGCGAATAGCGCTTATGAGTTCCTACCATGTGTGGAGATATTGCTACAAGACCATGGCATTTACTTTTGACTAAAGAAAGCAAGTAAGGTCGTGAAAAATCTCCAATCAGATTCTGATGATCATCGGCTCGGCTCAACGCAGTGCTTATCATCAGCTCAGTCTCAGCAGATACTATCACAGGCAGAGTCGAACTCTCTTCAGCTCCTCTTTCGTCATTCTGCATCAGATTCAGTGATTCAATTTCTCTCAACTTGTCTGCTTTTCTTTGTGACAGAAAGCCCACAAAATCATCGCCGTTCTTGGCTCGCTTTTTTTTGGGCGGCTTTGAATCATCGCATAAATCCTGTGTTTGCTTCAAAGTCTTTGATTTCAAATTATGACAGTCTTCTTTTTTGGTTTCATGCAAAATGCAAAACTTGATATTACAGTTATCTTGATCTGGTGATGCATGTCCTTGTGCTTCACGTTGTTTTCTTTTCACAGAAAATTTATTTTCCTTATTTTCAAAAACTGGCGAAGACAACAACTGATATAAAGAAGTCAAATTTCGAGATGAATCGAGAGCTTTTAATGGTTTTCCATCCAGCATCTTGTTTTCTGGATCAAACATAGACTTTACAGGAGATGCAGAATATTTGAGGTCAAGCCTAGATACCTAAAATAAAAATGAAGTGGCATAATTTTGCACATATAAAATGGGTATTCAGGAACACTCATGGCATACTCAACTAAGTATGCTTGACTCTACATGGAGCAGAAAACGCCAGTTTCAAATTAAAACCAGGTTCACACAAGACACTTAAGACAATCAAAGTTTCTACCATGATAAATCAAAACAACCAGAGTCACACATCCACTCTGGATCTGGATACAATGGAAATTGGGTTTGAGAAATGAATTAAAATACTCAGTCTGCACTTTTTGTAAATGTCCTGCTATGCCACATAAAGTCTGTGTATCGTCTGCTCACTTGTTTCTGATCTTTTGTGTAAAACCTCGTTACAAGCTCTGTTTGACGTATCGCACTTTGGAAGATCAGTTCTGGCATTGATGGTTTCCATGTGAGAATTCTTCTTCTTCGGAAAATCAGGCGAATCGTCACATGACAGTTGATCAGCAGCATTCACAGGAGAAAGACGATCAACAACAAATTTTTTTGCCTGCAGTGTGTTCAAACATTTAATTTGAACAGCTTTACCATTTTCTTAAAGCTGCATTTTATCAGTGAATGCAAGGATCATAATAGTAACTTCAGAATTGTTGAAAAGTTTGCCTCAAGTGCTATCCAGCAATCATCAGAACTCTTATGCAAATACATACTGTCCTGCAAAATGAATTATGAAAAATAACATGGAAAATGAGGAAGGAAGGCCTGGAGCATTTGGCAATAACCGGAAAAGTGGAGGGAAAAGACCAAGAGGAAGGCAGAGAAACACCTATGTAGACTGCCTATGAGAAGGAATTGAGGGAGTAAAGAATAACATCGAATTAATAAAATGATGTCAAGATTGAACAAAGTGGAAATCCATGGTCGCTAACGTAGAAATACACAGCACCTAAAGAAGAAGAAGAATAAGGAAAATATTTAATAAATTCACTGAAATCTTAAAATGATTACTGTACAAATATCACAGAACATTTTTTGTTGAAGACTGAGGGCATTCTTGTCAAAGAAAGTGATAAATGAAAAGTAAGGACACAATATTAGTTTCTACAGAAAAACCTAATATCACGACAAAAAACACAGGAAAGTTCCATTAACACAGAGTTAAAGGTGTCAAAGTTAGTTAACAAAAAATCTATGTCGAGTTCTACCCCTACCCTATTGAGTCTCTGACCATCAAAAAAGGAGGGCTCGTGTCATCTGAATCTGTTCTAATTCAGTGAACTGATTACATATAAAGATAAAAATCATACAACACTTCAACATCTGCACAAAATTCACAGTAATACCAACTGAATCCATACTAATACTAACTGAAGCACTCTGAATACATACTCGCATGCTAAAATGACACTTTGAAGCCAATGAATTCAATGTTCTTTGAGAGCATCTGTAAATTAACACAAGAGAAAGTAGAGATTCAATCAACCGAGTAACAAAATCTGCATAAATCATTTATCAATTCAACCTTTTCAGTGCCAGCAAAATAATGGTAATTTTATCAGCCAATGTGACCAAAGGGGAAGTGGATTCAGAATCAATTTCATCTTTGCTATAATTCACTGTATTCTAACATTTGCACCACATTGTCTTTACTAAATTGTTTCTTACTCTTTATTTATTTCCAAATTTTAACTAAATTAAGACAAAATTTTCGCTAGTGTTGCCATAAGCTAGAGCTGAAGGTCCATGGGCAATTGGGCATAGCGGTTACTATACTAACATAGCATAAAACACATCCACATTTGTAAAAGCCAGCCCAAATAGTGTCTAACAACACTCACATGCCACACCATTGCAGTATTCCCACTGCCAGCAGTGCCTTACATTTTATGGTGTTCATGGCATGTACGACAAGAGGCGCTCGTCAACATAAAACTTAAGGGGTTAACATTGCATGCAGCCAATGTTGTTGAAAGTCATTAAATATTTGGTTTAGAATATTTTTGGTCAAACTCTGATCTTCACTATCTGGACAGACAACAGCAAATGCCAGTTAGCAGAAACAGCCAACCTCACTCATCCCGTCCCAGGTTATTCATTTCTCTATGTGGTAGTGATGATCATAATCACATCTTGGGCCTTGGTTATCCATTCATTCACTAACCATACTCAATTGAATGACAATGGTTTTATTGAAATCAGTTTGATAACACCAAGCAGACAATGCACAACAATGATTCATATCAAATTATACTCTTTCATCATCCACAAAACAACTCATCGGATGTGCAAACCACAATTTGAAAAATATAGGCCAAAATATACAATTTTGAGGTTTGCACATGGAAACAGGAAATAAAATTGTGTATAGAATTCATTTAACTGCTGATAAATCAGATCAGCTATCTAGCTGATATCAGATAAATCTAAGAAAAAAGAACTCTTAAAGCAAGACAGCATACAAAGGATACTTTTATATAGACAATGAAATGTGAATGTGGCAAACCGTAGACCTCTGATTACCATAAATTCAACATCCACTTTGACACAGTTAAACAGACTTAGTGTCTTCAAAGACATCTTGGCAAAAAAACAATTTTCACAAATTCACAAATAAGGAGTACAATGCAACAATAGTTCCAATTTTAAATATTCAATCATCCATCTAAAATAAAATCATTGGAAGTTATAAGAAATTGTGCTGCTGCACAAAGTTTCCTTTAAAAATGTCTAGATTCTTTAATTTCTTGAGTAGATTTTAAAATTTAACCTCTCTTGAAGAAATGGAGAGTCATCGACATCAGTTTCAGGTGAACTGAAAAAATTCTCACCTGAGAAAAACAAAACAAATTCTCACCTGAGAAAGAAAACAAATTCTCACATGAGAAAGAAAACAAACACCTAAGCAGCCATCTTTCTTTGACCAAAAAGTTAATGAAAAAAGTGTCTTAGGGTAAAATAATTTTAGGTCCACAAATGTAATGAGCAAGCTGCTAAATTCACTGTTCAAAGTATTAAAGAGGAGTTAATCATGAAAATATAAGCTGACACAGCTAATAGGGGGGCAGTTGCCACCTTCCTCTGTTTTTCCCAAATGTTTCTGAGACCTGATGAGATATTATTTTCAAGATAGCTACATGGGGTCCATTTGCACACATTAGGACATATGTTGTGATCTTTTTGCTGGGCTGAGAGGAGGCAAGGGGGGAGGCAAAAACCCCTTAGAATAAATTGTTAAGAAGGTTAAGCAAAACTGACTTACTTTGTAGTCTACTGAATTTCTTGACTGAAGTGAATTTGAGGCCAGGACTTGGGGTTTGGCGTTCCAATGAAAGTTTACTCAGAGGCGAATTCCATGTTCTATCACAGACACCATGTCATTCATCCAAAAATCACATGACCATATGGTAACATGAGAAATAAATTATATCACCCATCTTTCTAGAAGCATGAGCATCAAAACAGACATGACGCTTTCCAGAAGCAAACATCTATGTTGACTTGAACTTGTCTAGAATTTGTCATTGCGAGAAATAATTTGAATGCCCATGACATTAGTTCAACTGATGAAATACCAATATGCAAATAAAACGAAATGCTGACACATAATTCAACTTTAAACATGAAATCTTGCTTTATGAAAATATTCCAGACGGAATATCAGACGCATATAAGTCACAAGGCCTGTCCTTAAATCCTAACTCTGATTAAATTAACGTGAATGCTAAAGTCTCTTTTATCCTGCGACTCCAAAGCCGCCTCTGAGTAGAAAAATAAGAGGCGCTATGCAAATGCTACATCGCATTCATAAGACAAAATTCATTCAAAAATATTAAAGACGCTGAAAGGCTAAGCGCCTGGTGATGCTGCAAACTCACCCGTCGGTCTTCAATTCCATCAATGACTCGGTCAGTCGGGTGATCGGTGACCATCCGTCCCGCAATTTCTCAATCGAAGTCCGAGCTTCCTCTTTCACCGAATGCCTTAGAGGCGGAGAGTGGCGTTCGCCGTCGGCGTCCATTCCTTCTCTCCTGAAAGCCTTCACCGCCGCTGCCTTCGTCGTCATTCGATGCTTCTCTTGTCCTATTGCGATCGGGACGAAAGGCGCCGAACATCAAATGGAATAAACTAATTCTGAGAACAATAAGACTGAAAAGAAGTTTAAATGACTCCAATTGCATTTAAACTTGGAAGATTTAAATACCCACCGCAAATATAACTCTGTGGTTCACACAACTATGTATTTATATAGCCCCATTATTTACTCAGTGCTATTGATCAACTACTAATAATGCGTTTTTCTTGCTTTTCTGACGTTAAATGGTCTATGATATGCTGAAAGTAAGTTTTCTCTTAGTATGACAAACCTATAGGTTTACATTTGGTAAGGAAAGTAACATTTAGAGTAAATTTAGACTCATAGTTTTGTTAGCCGCTAGTACGGGAAATAATTTGAGATAATGCGAGAAATAATTTGAATGCCCATGACATTGGTTCAACTGATGAAATACCAATATGCAAATAAAACTTTGGTACGGATGCATCTATAAATAGAATTCCTATCTACAACTATTTGAAATAAAAGTGGATCCACATGACACCATATCACTTAATATTTTTTATATTAAAGTCTATGGTTTAAACTTGAAGGCCTGCTTTTAAGGATGTTGTTGCAGCGCTAATAAACCCTTGAACAACATTTCACCAGGATGTTCTCAAATTTCATTAGTGTCAGCGGACATGATTGTAGGCTGGATTTAGCCGACAGGTCTATAACTGTGTAGAGATTATTGACACATGTAGGCCTATACAAAAATTCGCTAGCTTGGATTCTAATAACACCCGGTCTGACAATTCTAAGGCTGATATATTACCGTTGTGCCTGTGCTCGAGTGCTAGTACGTACGCCCGTTGGCCGCAGCAGGGCTGCTGCGACTGTAACTGGGTACGTCGAGAATATCTCATATAGGAATTTTGCAACTCCTCTATTTTGGTGTAAATCGAGATATCGATCAGAGTCCACAGACCGGGCGGTCGGATACTCCTGAACTGTGAACATCCTTCGGCAGGAGTCTCGGATTACCGAAAACAATGCTTGGCCAACGCGTCGTCGAAAACTTTTTCCGGCGCGCCAAGTTTCGTCGATCGAAACGCATTCGCGTTTCCATCCGATCGTCGTCTCATCTTAGAAGAGAAGCGAAGACGTCCGCTTTAGTGGAAGACAACAAACCAGGTCTACACAACATACATTTAGTTCAGATTTGAACGAACCTACCAACTAATTTGATCATGTCATTGTCATTCCTGTTATTCAAGTCGCTTGCACAACTATTAAATCGTATTGCGCTACATAAATAGACGGCTGCCGTAGCTACGACTGAATTCGCTGCTTCCGGGTTTCGCAGCTGAGTTAAGACCTGAAGTTATTTTTACGAATGATTTCTATTTTTGTGAATATAACTTCATGATTTTCGTACGAATACTCAGTGAATGTGAGTCTGATCTTAAGCAACAGAATGAATTTATTAAACTGAATAAAGTTATATATCAAGCGGCAGTTTCAATACCAGTTTTCAATCGATCATCATAAGAACTTCTGTAGCGCCATTATAATTATGCAATGAGTGAAATTTTTAGCCAGAAACTTCAGAGTGATTTCTCCTCGTACTTACCCAATTGGGTACAGGGTGACTGAACCAATCGATGTTCGATGATAGAATCAGCTAGATGTCTCGTCTCAGAAGATTGCCTCTATTCATCATCATCATCATCATCATCATCATCATCATCATCATCATCATCATCATCAGAAGCGCGTGGCCAGCGGGGGCCGTTGCGTCACCCATTGACCAATGACCCCACCGGATGGCACGACTCCAGAGAGTAGATGGAATCTCACTGGTCTGGGAACGGATGTGGTCGATCCATCTTTTCCTGGGACGACCAGGACAGCGCTTCCACAATCGGTCAGGTGGACGACTGATGGATAGGTCGACATGGCAGTGGAGGGCTTGATGAACAGGAACTGTCTCTCCAAGGCGGGCAGCATGTCCAAAAATGGCAAGGCAGTGACTACTTATCAGTTCATTGAGTGATGATAATCCAGTCCGCAAGGATATCTCCACATTGGTAATGAAGTTTTACCGGCGAACTCAAAGGACCTGGCATTGACACCTCATATGGAAGGCTTCCAACTTCCTTAGTTCCGAGGCGAGTAAGGTCCAGGTCTCGGCCGCGTAGAGTAGGACAGACAGAACAAGTGTCTGGTACAGACAGAGCTTGTTGGCCAGAGAGAGAGGTCTGTCCTGCCAGATATTATACAGGGGAGAACATGGCTGTAGTGGCTAGGGTGATATGTCTGACCAGGTCTTGATGACAGTGTCCAACTGTCCATTGGAGGACTGAACGCTACCAAGTTATATGAAACTATCTACTGACTTCAACACATTCCCCGTCAACCAAGGTAGGTTGAGGGGGGCTGTGATCCTCTTCCTAAGTTCTGTAACTTGGTTTTGGTCCAGGACACCTTCATACCAAGTGGAGCAGAAGCATGGCTGAAACTAGAGAGGTATTCGGAGGCATTGGTAGCAGAAGGTAGAAGCAGGGTTGTATCATCTGCATAGACCAGGTCTGTGAAGCAGTGTGGACCGAGGCTGATGCCATGGTTCACAGACATTATTGCCTTACTCTGAAATACATTACAGCATCAGTTTGTCTCAAAGACTTTTTTCCTTAGCAAAACATAATTTGAGACTTTATCATTTTTTTATATTTTAGAGTTACTAGTCTTTTGACAGCTGTCTTAAAATTCATGCTGATATTGTAGCAATGATTGCTGTGCTCTGAAACCTATATCTTCTTACTGGTGTCATCTCACTGATCTGTTGTCTGCCTTAGCTTTCACTAATTTCGATACAATGCTTGCATTCCTTAGCCAAGGATATCGTTTAGTTCTATAGACCTTGCATCATTTGCTAAATCAGTAGTTCTCACGGCAATGAGAATCTATGAAAGACTATCATATCTATTTTTTAGTACAGAATCACTCCTCGTTTATCTTCTTCACGTGCTGTTAAAAGGAAGTACTGTACTGGTAGTTTGCTCTGATTTAATGTGTTCTTATCCACAACAGGTGCCATCTATCAATTACTTAAGGAATTATAATTACCGGTATACAGATTAAATTGCATTATACATGTGCATGCACAGGACCCTGTCATGGGACCTTGACTATCACTTGCATAGTGTCTCTTCATTATTCTCATGCGTTTGGTGATTAACAGAATATGCTTCAAAAGATTAGCAATTTGAGACTGGATTGTTTCACTCAGTAGGGGATCTGTTTCCAATTGGTGTAAATTTGTCTTTAAAAAAATGCTGTGGTTGTTGAATTGATGCACTTGGAAATTTGAAAGTTGAAATCTTGATGTGCACTGCTGATGTATGCTTTGTGTACAGTCAGCATACATCTTGCAGCACCCATGTTATTGCTTAACAATGCTTATGCTTTTGCAGTAATAGAGTCTCAAACAATCTGTGGTTGTTAAGAATAGCAAACAATAAGAAATTTAAATTTAGAGTTTAATCAGTTTCAAAGTTGTGTGAATTTTTTCTAAGGCTCTGGGAATAATATGTGACTGATTGGGACGTGCTCTGATTGTGCTGTGGTGATTGTCTGCATGTGGACGTCTGCTGGGAGCTGCTTAGCTGTGATGTTGTTGACATCAGCAGCAAGTGGTTATTTGTGTTCTTAGGTTGTTTGTCCACAGACTTTGGTCTCAAGCACTCTGATCAAGACTGTGCAGCCTTCATATGGTGTCATTTAATATTATTGATGTGTATTACTGATTTAATTTTTTCTTCTATGATCATTGTTTGATATGTTAGGGGTTCAAGCATTTAATTTTCCCCTGGTCAGTGATGACCCATAGTGGGGGTTGAAGATTTTGGGGTGGCTAACATTCCCCTGCTTTTATGAAAAATCAGATACTGATTTCGATATGATTTAAATCTGCGATCAACAAACCCGTGTTCCACATTTGGCCCATGCAAATGTGCTTTATTTGAACGCCTTATTCACCTAAACACATACGTACACAAAGGATGTACTGATGTGATGGGTAGGTTAATGGTGCTGGGTTGTTTAACCTTTGTTATGGCAAGACCTTGAATTAGAGTGGAGGGAGGAGCTCTCTGGCTGTTGTAAGACAGATCATTGCTGTGTGAAAACAACAGTTGGAATTAAGCTGCAGTGATTAAATGCCATATGGCCAAAGAGGAATAGAAATGGTGAAAATGGAATGAGGAAGGGGGGTCAAGAGAAGTTGAAGTCAACAATTTCACTTTTTACAAATAATCAAATACTAGGAAATTTCATGGAATACTACTTATTACAATGGAAAAAACATGGAAAAAGGTCGTAACCATCAAATTTTGACACTTGACGAGCAAAAAAGGGAAAAAATGGTCATCATCGCAAAAATAATAACCTTGTTATTGGGACCTGTCATTGATCTTGGGGGGGTCAAAAGCTTTTGATGTAATTATGGGGAGGGGTCAACTGAAAGTTGACAGTTGTTGACAAGGGGGGAAGGGGGTCAAAAATTGCCCAAAAATTGTTGACATAATTAATGGACAGCCCCTTGCTGGTAATTGTTAGAATATATCATAATAGTATGGTATATTTTCTCGCCTACTTCCAGCAAATTAATCTCTGCACTGAATACCGGTATATATATAGATTATAGAAATTCACTCATATAGGCTCTTAGCATCTTTGCTTGCAAAGTGGTTTTCTAAAAGCTCATTTGTTTATTTCTGTGCCAGATGTTGTTATAAGGTTCACTCATGTGATCAGAGGGATCCACCTGCCCCTAGATCCATGCACCACTTTTACCCATCAAGGAGCATTTTGAGTCTCTTGACCCTTTCTTTGGAATTAACTGATTCTTTTCATTCACTCCTTCTCTCTATTACATAAAAATATTTGAAGTCTCATTTCTTTTCTAGGTGACTCTGGAATCAGAAGCATCTCTGAGTAGAAATAATAAATCATAGTAATAGTAGTAGTAGGGTAGGAAGATGGCAGAAGTGATTACACACTGGGCAGGCATGCTGACAGAATGGGTTCAAACCCCACTGTAGCTCTTAAGGTCGACTCAGCCTTACTCACAAGAGAGCAGTGGCATCAAAACGAGGAGCAGCATTCAGTTGTGAGGTGAAGCGCAGGCCTAGATGTTTGGCTGGCTGCCAAATTTAGGTTAATGGCGAATGTCACCAGTGTCACTGTATGCCCTGGAAACCGGAGATCAGCATCGGCCCCAACACTAAAAAATTTAGTAGTAGTAGTAGTAGTAAGTAGTAGTAGTAGTAGTAGTAGTAGTAGTAGTAGTAGTAGTAGTAGTAGTAGTAGTAGTAGTAGTAGTAGTAGTAGCAGCAGCAGCAGCAGCAATAGTAGTAAAAATATAATAATAATGCACCACTGTAACACCAGTTAACACCAGCTTATAAAGGTTTCAATTGATGGTATTTGAAATCCATCTGCAAAAGATCAGGCCATTCCAGAGTGGGAAGAGCAGGAGGTCTAAAGGGAAACATCCACCTGAAAGAGATGTATTTTAAGTCTAGATAAGAAAGTATTGAGTTTGCTGGAAGATCTAACAGGAGGGGCAGAGGAAGAGAGTTCCATGTTTGTGGATCTGCAGTTGTTAGAAAATGTTCTCTTGCCAATTTTAGTGTAGGTTTTAGGCGTACTAACAGCAAATCAGCACGTAATCCAAGTAACCACAAATGTATATTATAATGTTCAGTTGTCCATATAACTTACCTTAAGCAGATGTGGATACTGTTGAGCAGAGGGTGTAGGCAGTAAATATGGCTTACACCAGAGTGTTCAGGAGACACTTATCATGCAAAATGACCCCCTTCTTGCAAGTTCTTCAAATGTGCACTTACAGATACAGTTAAATCTGCTTATTGTCATTCCTTTTAGTCCTAATTTCACATTATTATTATTATTATTATTATTATTATTATTATTTTAAGACAATTTTGTGCTGTGAAGACTAAATAACGCTTTAACATTATAAGATATATCCATCTCAGGGGAGGTGACAATTGTCGTTCTTCGGCAGAGTTCCATAGGGCTCTTTAAAATACTGTCTTACGGAGGAGGAACCACCAATTGACTTTGCTGAATGTCTTGTAGTGGAGCAGTCCCTTGTTTTAGCCTGGTTCAGTTTGACTGTACTCAGCCAAAAATCAGAGAGAACGTTTGCAGTCTTCAATGTTGTGAGCAGAAGGCAAGCTAAACTCACGGATGAGATTTGTTTGCGGATCTCCCTGATGCAGCTGAAAGCCACCTGACGTTGTTCAAAGTGCGAGTGTTCTCAAACTTTTCGCAGTTCTGTTTGTGGACATCAGCATAAAAAGCATTTGCCTCCTTTGCAACCAGAGGACTGGTCCCGGGTTCAGCGAAAATTTTTTGTCCACCTTGTAATTTGGATTTTTAAAAATTTTTATATGAACATCATCAGTATACATCTTAATATAAATATAAGTTTTATAGTGGTTATTGATGTGTGGTTATAGAATCATGTTTTTACAGACTGAAAGTTTTAAACAGAAGCCCTTTTCAAAGTGCTGTATAAGACAAATATTTAACTTTTTCTCATTTTTTGAATGTCTTGTAGTGGAGCAGTCCCTTATTATAGCCTGGTTCAGTTTGACTGACTCAGTCAGAGAAAGAAATGTTGTGGAGGCCTAACTCAGTGTTTGCATGAAGCCACCTACTGAAGTGCTTCTCAAACTTTTCACCTTTGTGGACCAGCATAAAAGTTTCCTTTTGAGTTAAAAATTTGGCTTGTAATTTGGATTTTTAAAATTTTATATGCAGACAATTGCTATCTTAATATAAATTGTTTTATCTTATTGTGTGTGTTATAGAATCGTGTTTTTATACAGTTTGAACCTGAAAAGTAGCCTTTTTGCCATCCAGAAATAGACTTTTTATACAGATGTGTTTCACTGCCTACTGGATCTAGCAGTTTAAATTGTTACTGTATATTTGAACCCAGTAATCAATAGACTTTTTATACAGATGTGCCTCAGTTTAAATGTGCATGGATCTTTGAATAGCATTTCTTTGTAGTCTCTCCATTGGTTTATGATTACATGCCGGAAGTTTATATCTGATAAATGTCATTATGTGCTATTTTTTAAGCATGTTAGAGTGCTGCACTCCATTTTTCACTGAGCTTCTATTTAGGAGGAGAGAACCCTTGGACCTGGGATGGATTTCCTTTAACCCTTTGAGTGTGTATTTACAAGTGACTTTGGCTGCCCCTGGGAGCCTGAGACTTTGATGCATTACAGAGTTAAGGATGAGATATTTGCTTTTGCTGTGAGAAACTCCCAAGATGGGTTGAGAGATTTGTGTGCAAAATTTTCCAGCTGTCTTTTTCTATAACTGAGGAGACAGAGTGAGTGGAGTGCTCTGTTAAAAGTGGTTTCCTTAAAAGTTGGAGAGGTGGTCTGGAACACTTAATCAAATTTATCTGTTTGTTAAAAGTATATCAAGTCTCTCGTTTCTGCTTTTATTTATCCTCATTTGTATCCATTGAAAATGGCTGTGTCTTTTTCTTTGTTATTAACTTAATCTTATAAGGTAATATATTTTTTAAAATATAAAATATATAATATAATAATTATTTAAAAGGTTTATTGAAGCAGTCTTGGAGGGGAGGAGGACCCTGAAGTTTGTACGACTCGAACGGAGTGTTCACTGATGATTGGTGACAATTGCAGCATTTTAGATTTTCTAGGTGCAAGAACGTTTTCTAATAGAACAGTTTGCATGTTAAGGCAGTCAAAGAGTTTTTATGCTTATAATAAATATTGTAAATTTATCGGAAATTGATGCACCACTTTGCTAATAGAAAGATAAAGGTGACCCAGATAAAGTTTTTCCAACATTAGGGGGATTTTCCTTATAAGGTAATATATTTTTAAAATATAAAATATATAATATACTGAGGCTTATTGGTGACAATTTAGATTTCCTAGGTGCAAACGCGTTTTCTAATAGAACAGTTTGCATGTCAGTCAATAGTGAGTTCTTCAAGCGTTGAGTTCCGGTCTAGGCAATCAGGGATGTAGGTGGCATAAGCCATTAATCTGAGGTAGGTTGCCATTACTTTCCCTAAACCCATTTTTAATTTTGCACCATGGACATCTTGAAAAGAAGCATAATAAGATCTCCAGTTGAGATGGAGATCTCTGTGGCTTGTTGGTTAAAGTATATTTGTAAGTGAACCTTTGCATGAATGTTAGAGATTGGAATGTATGATTTGGTACAAAGTGCAGTTGGAATTCAGGAGACTGTGAGGAGGGAGGGAGAGAGAGAGGCTTCAAGCAGTCCAGCCTGCAAGGGACTAGATTGTATCTTAGACTATGTGTTGACCCAGTTTCCATGTACAGTAGGTAGTTGATAAGTTGAACCATTGGAGTTTGGCTAGTGTGGAGATGTGGCTCTGATCAACAAAGCAACTACCTTCCTCCAGCTGTAGAGGCAACAGGGGCTGTTTCTGCCAATGCATTATGACTGAGACCAGGGGTGACCAAGGCAAGAGGGGTGACATGCTTTCATTTAAGCTCTTTCTGGCTGGTTACTTTCTGCTGTGCCCGGTAAACATCATCTCCCGGTGTCAGATATAATGAGATATTACTCATCAGTTATAACCTTGCTCAGTCTTAATAGTACTCACCGTTTTTTCAGTGTCTGGTTTGAATCTTAGTCAGGCTTTTCAGATCATCTGGTTCTCCTTTCATCTGTATATGTTGGTGACTGATTTCTCAACATTACTGGTACACTGTACATGGATTAGGTGGCCTCCTGCTGACCTAGATGGCAATCTCATCCATGGAATCACTTATGTTATTTTGTTTCCTAATGCAGTAAATTATTATGTGTGATCGCTTGTTTCAAGACTAAAAGTAGTCGTGCTTGGTTTGAGGAATTTTGTTTATGCTTTATCAGTATTAGGATGGTTTCATGTTATGGACATCTTTATAAGACCTGTGGTCATGCCATTGCTATTAGGTGGCAGTCTGTTACTTGCTCACTCATATAGGAATGTTGTAGTTGAAAAGAAAATTTAATGGTCTTGTAATGGAACACCCAAACATGACCAAATAAAGAGCTGCTTCAGTTATGTGTGGGGTTTTATGTGCCACAAATGTGCTCACTACTGAATCTTTATTGCTGGAGAAGGTGATTTTTTAAAATTTTCCCCTCCTCTGTCTCCAATTTCTGACCTTTCATTTTGAGTATGCTAGTTGTCATCTTTAAAAATGAATCACAACAGGACTGAACCAGAGTCAAGATGTTGAACTTTAATTGCAATGCAAGATGTCTATAAAATGATTTTCTGTAGTATAAAGTATATTGGTGTTCCCAGTTCAACCTATTCAACTGGTGATCAGGTTATAATATACCTTAGCACTTGGACTAGAAGATGCCAGTTTTATTGCTAAAAAATAGAAGGCACTCTTCTACTAACTTAAAGATAAGCTCTGTGCCATAAAATGCTGATTTCCTAAGCAATTGTAGTAAATTTATAGGATGAGACCTGTGTATTAAATCTAAGGTGCTCTTTTTCACTCAGAATATTATTGTGATTACCGAATTTACCGTAGATATATAGCTACCAATGTGCTAGGACACGATTGAAAAGGCAACATTGTTAACATGGTTGGTTAATAAATAATAATAATAATAATAATAATAATAATATAAAAATGTTGTTGCTGCATTGTAGTTTTGCTTATTTATTCTATGTGCCTAATAATAAGACTGTGATAACTGCATTTTAAAGTAAATATGGAGACCAATTTTTCCTTAAAAAGTACTGGTATTATGCATTGCATATGGATGTAAAGGTTATTCAAGCACTTAATACTCTCTTATTTAATTTTTGTTATCTGTGTTATTATCTTTTGAAGATGCTTTATAATTAATGAACGGATTTCTGTCATGAGAATAAATTCTTGTACGTAGAACTGTCTTCATATCTTATTGACTGTGTTTCTGTGATTCCTGCAAGAATTTTGTCGCTAATTATATGAAAGTTAGGGTTTTGACGTTACAACTTGTACTGTTCATGAAATGGTTATGCTTTGCTAATGGTGGAGGGCAGTGGTGGTGGTGGTGATGATGATGGTGAAGATGGATTTGATGCAAATTAATGATTATTGTAAGACGGTTTTTGAACGACAGAGTACCTGGTACTATGATTTCTTGTGCTCAATAGCTGTGGGTTGTCTGTTCCGTTGTAGGAAAATGTGGTATTGAAGCAGTGGAGAGAAAAGGCTTCCCATATAAATTATCAGACATGTCTGCCACTGCATCAGGTGGTAGAGGAGGAGGAGAAGAAGGAGGAGGTAAACTGTATGTTTGTATTTAAGTGGGTTTAAGATGAGAATCTCTCTGTTCTCAGTTTTCGATAGAAGACTTGTTCTTTTATTGTCTTTGTTGAAAATTGTCTGATCTTTGTGATATTGAAGTAACTGCAGATGTGTATGGCCTAACTCTACTCGATTTCATTAGAAATCATTAAGTATTCTACCTTCTATTATTCTATTATATAAGTAAAAGTATAAGAAAAGTATTCTAACTCTTTTTTTACTTTTCGCTCATGTTTTTGCGCTATATAAATTGACTTTTTAACATAACCTAATCTACCAGACGCTCTCCTGCCCTCCTTCGGGTTTTTATTCTTTGAAACCATCCGTGGTCTAAAGTTCAGTTTCTGTAGCAGATTTACTGTCATGATATAAGAACATGCCAAGGCAACATTCTCAAGAACATAGAACGTTTTAAAATATGCGTGAAATGCATTGAACTCTTCTCTGTGCTTATATAGGATAACTAGGGTTACCGGATGTCAGATTTTTAACCGGACTGTCCGGTATTCTGGCTATTTGTCCGATGAAAAAATTGAATCACTACTGGAAATGCATGTGTCCGGTTTTTTCTTGCGAACTACCAAGCAAGAATGTCACTCCAGCCTAGTACAATGCTACATTTCGGCTATAAATACCCTATAAATAATATGTGTTTGGAAAAACCCAAATCCTAAACGTGTATTATTAAGCAGTTGGTTGGGGTGAAGCTTCCAAACTTTAATTTGTTTTTAAAATTTGTGAATTTTAGTTACTGTATTTGCGAGCTCTTAAACATTAGTCGTAAATTTTAAAGTCTTAGAAAATCGGGTTTTAAAAGTTTTTGCTGAATTTTCCAACCCAGTCAAAGAGCGTGGAGAGTTAAAGAATGTTTTGTCTTGTTGTGACGTCCGCTGTGGTGTGCATCCACTATGGTGTGACGCTCACCGTTAACGCTCAAGTCCACCGCAGTGCTGCGGTGATGTTCAGTACGGTGTTTACAGCCAGTCCTATAAAAGTGAGGAAAGCGTTTATCCTCTTCATGGTTGCAAAATACAAATTGCCAATATTGCATTTGCTTTTTTAATGTCTAAGAATGCACAGATTTCAAGGAAGCAATTTTAAAACAAAAGAATGAAAAGATATTAATGAAAGCAGCAGTGTCCACTGCCCAGTAATTAATACAAAGTCATGTAGCAGTATGGCTGTGGACTACAGTGTCTTCAAAGTTACACATTGTAGAGTATGTACTGTGGAAATAAGAGAGGTTAGGGAGAGGGAGAGGTGGGGGATTGAAGACCATATGCAAAAGGATTGAACTGTTACTGGTTGCGGAATAGTGCTATCTGGCAGAATATCCAACAGAAATTTGCAGCTATCTGTACAGAATAGTGCTATCTGGTACAGAATAGTGCTATCTGGTACAGAATAGTGCTATCTGGTACGTTACTGTCATGGCATTGTGTGAGGTGGTTACTTTTGCCTTTTCAAGCTGCATCTTCAGAATTAGTGATGTGACAGAATTATGCATCCTCTAATTCTTAATGCTATAATTATTTGTTCCTAGTAGTGAACTTAATCTTTGTATACATTTATGTAAAATTTTATGTTGAAGCTGCTGATGATGTCAGATCCACGATGGCCAATAGCATTGATGCTGTTTCATCTTCTACCAAAATCAAAACCAATAGCTGCTCAGAGACTGGAAGCATTTGGAACAGTGACCCCGATCCATGCTGTACTGGGTCTTTGGTGACTCCACTTCCAAACAGTTTGAATCAACAGTCAGTAATCCAGTCAGTCCATTACCTGTCGAGTCAGTCTTTAATTCAACAGCATCCAGATGGTCAGCATCTTCCTGATCAGTCGTCTTCTAGTGTTCCGTCGTTAGGTCGACCGCCAACAACTTCAGATTCCAAAGTTATTGAAGCTCTTCGGACGGAGGTTGACAGACTTAGGAAAGAGCTGTCGGTCAGCCAGGAAGTGATCGGCAAGATGCAGGAGAGAGAAAAGCAACTTCGTAACCGGTGGGTGACTATGTTTTGAAATAACATATCAGTTGATGAAGTGTGTCTCTTGTAGAGTTCGTGGTTTTTGTAGTGAGAAATATGGATGTATGGTTTAGCTGCCTGGATGATTTTTGAAGCACAGCCATGTTTCCAGTGAATAAATTCTTTTGTAAGCCTATTTATTACAAAATAATGATTGGGAAAGTAGATGTGCCTTACAAGTGATTCTTTGCATTAGCACTTTATAGTAGCACAAGAGGCCACAAGTGCAAATTGTTTAGGCAAAGGGTGGGACGAAGAAAGAAAATTATTTGAATGCAAGAGTTGTGGACTAAATGGAACAGTGTGAATGAAGAGGCAGTAACAGTTGAAACAATAAACGGATTCAAGGGTTATCTGGGAAAACTATGATACTGAATATAGATTTATTACAATTGTTTTCACACAGGCTGACTTAGCTGCCTAAACCACTTGAAATCAAGTTGCTATAATTATTAATGATGTATTGCATGCAATAGCTTCTTTTAGATAATTTATTAGACTGGGTCGTTTCAATCGATTATTGCCTATGGGAATATTTGTGACATATTTTATTCTTTATGAATATATGGCTTGAGGAATACATGGCTTGTTTGTGGATTGATAGCTGGGCATTTTTTCCAGGTTATCGGAGCAGGCACAGCGCCAGCTTCAGAAAGGTCCATCGAAATTTGAAGATTTAAGTTTGGGAGAGGGTCGACCCACGCAGCTCATCAAACGCTATGGAAACATCTACACGGAGTCGAGGCTTGATGCCATGGATGCCCTTGATGACGTTCCAAACATGGTGGATTGTGGAGACCTTAAGAACAAGCTGCTTCTTTCCGTCATTGTGGTGAGCCAGGCCCAGTGGTAAAATAATATTGCAGTGATTTGATGCAAATGGTAAATGGGTAAAATTAGAGAAGTGAGGTTTTCAATGAGACTGCTGTGTGACTTTGACAAAGAGCTTCATGTAATATGGATAAATAATTGTTTTGTTGTAGCTGGCATTTAGAACGGCTGAGCAGAGTCTTAGGGATACCAAAAGTAAAGTACGGGAGTTGTTGCACATTCCACGAGTAACGGACAGTGGAAATTCATCATTGTGCCATGCAGCCAAAGAGCTTGAAGAGTCCATTGCATTCTACTTAAGAAAAACAGTGAACAGGCACGACATCTCAAAAACTTACAAGGTAGCCAGACTTTTGTCCATTTTCTTGATTTTTAGATACTATTGCACAACAGTTGATTAAGGTTTGGTAGATGATTTGGCACAGAACTGTGTTGCATTCGTGATTGTTACTCTGTACTGGTCATTTTTAATGCTTTGTTATTTCAGAAAAATGTTTTATAGTACAGTCACGACCAAATATAAAACTATTTGCAATTCTGCTGAGGTTTTATCAAAATATTGGTGTCTTGGGTATCTGTGTGGCAATTATTTTACCTATTTATGTGTGGCGATGTCAGAATGATGTCCACATTTAAGGATAATATATGAAAATTGAAAGCAAATTATATGCAATTTATTTTTAATGGTGCATTTAAGTTTAGTATGAAATATTGCTTATTCTTAACTACTTGAGATAAAGGAGGCTTTGCATTACAATGGCAAAGACAGGGTAAACAACACCAAATTAGAAGTGTGTGCTGTTTGAGTTGCTGTGAAGAAAGTTTTTGTCAGTACAAGAAATTGCAGAGCAGATAAGGGTTTGAGATTCTTCATTTGGTCATGGTCTCCACCTGGTGTAAGAAGCCAGATGATATTTTGAGTAGAGAGCAATCTAGTTAACCAATTTGATGTAGAGTTTTTTTGTCTGTCCCTAAACTTTTGGCCATGACTGTACACTGTAGAGTGTAGATACTACAAAGTTAGTGACAACTACTGTCTTAACATATTGTAACATTTTTCATTTAGAAGGTTTGTGAACTGTCATAGTTCATTGGGAAATTCATTGTGACTTAGTAGTAGTAGTAGTAGACTTCTTTAGCGCCATTGTAGTAGTACATCTGCACCAGTCGATGGTCACTTCAGTGAATAATCGTAGTCGTGAATCATTGTCCTAGTGAATCGAGGTTGTAATCCAAAGTTTACTTCAAGATTCAGGGTGCGGATATGCAGTCAGGATTAGATGTGTTTTAAGTCTAGACCTGAAATAAGTCAGTTTGGCGGACCTGTACCGGCAGAGAATTCCAAAGTCTGGGTCCGGCGACAGAAAAAGCACGTTTTCCAGTAGTAGTCCTGCTATAGGGTATGTAAAGATATATTATATATTATATTAATGTGGAATGGCCAAAGTGATAATTGCAGCCTTGTAAATCTTTATTGTTCTGAAATGTCTTCACACTATGCACTATATCTGTGGATGTAAGGTTAATGCTAATTTGATGATTCTTCAAATAAGGGTTTTATTTTTTCCCTAATCATTGTGGATATTTTAAACTAGTTTTTTATGTTGCAGAATTATAGCATCTTTAAAATAAGTGTTGAAAGTGATCTACAGTTGACAAATGCTTTATTTTGTGCTTATTATTTGGATTTTTGACAATCCTTGTACTAATTTTTAAAGTTAACAAGCATCTGTAAAGTTCAGCTTATGTGGGTTTATTCTACTCATAGGAGGTGTGCGAGCGTGTGTGGACAACTTTGTTTGACTATCCTTTGCTGAAAGAGTGTCATGGGTTGTTACGTTACATCAACGACTGCGTTAGAACTGCGTGGGCCTTGACGGTCCAGAATCCTCCGTTTGTAATCGATTACGAGAGTAGCGTGTTCAATCCTGACATGCACGCTCGCTTTCATACCTCCGATCCTGGTTCGCCAGAAATCAGATCGGTCCTATGGCCAGTGCTTCTGGAGAGCGTGGGAGGGCCTTGTGTGTCAAAAGGCATTGTACTCACTTGATGCTCTGGTCTGTGCATTACAGTGTGGATGATAAAACATTGTTTCCAATTAGTGTTGAATTAGTGTAATGACCAATATGGTTATGACATTTTGATGGGTAAAATGTAATATGCCCAGAGTGGTATTTGTGAGCCAGACTGGTGGGGGTGGGGTTGGGGTGAATGTTTAATTGTTTGATTATGCTAAATAAGTTAATGACAGCATGAAGCAATGACCAGGAACCCCCTCCCCCCCACTCCCCCTACAAATATGACACTGGATATATCTGCAGAGTTGCAATTTAAATAGCCAAAAATTCAACGGCTGTTTTGCAAGAACTGAATTTCTTCAAATCAGTTCTGTGGTATTTTGAGAAGGTAATGAGTGAAGAGTTGATGTTTAATGTTACAATGAAACAGGTTTATAGTGGAATGCAAAATTAGCTGTTTGAGATCAGCAATTCAAATCTTTTGTACTCAGTGAGTAGTTTTCATTAGTTTAATACTTTATTTGTTGTACAGGAGAGAAGTGTGCACACTTGTTTCTTTATACAGCTCAACTATATAACAATAATATTCAGAATTGTGTTTATGAATTAAGATTTGTTTAAGTGGGTAAATCTTGTCTCTAGACTTGTTATTTGAAGTGCTTGTATCTATTATGTGGGGCTGTCCATTAATTATGTCAACAATTTTTGGGCAATTTTTGACCCTCTTTGTCAACAACTGTCAACTTTCAGTGACCCTCTATAATTACTTCAAAAACTTTTGACCACCCCCTCCCTCCCAAGATTAATTACAGGTCCCAATAACTAGGTTAATATTTTTGCGGTGATGACCATTTATCCCTTTTTTGCTCATAGAGTGTCAAAATGTGGTGGTGATGACCTTTTGCCATGCTTTTTTCCATTATAATAAGAAGTATTCCATGAAATTTCCTATTTTTCGATTATTTGTAAAAAAGTGAAATTGTTGACGTCAACTTCTCTTGACCCCACTCCCTCTGTCAAACTTTTTCAAACCTTCCTAAATTGTTGACGTAATTAATGGACAGCCCCTATATCTACAATGCAATTGTGCATACATGTACAGTACATACCTAATTCATGTAGGAAGATAATCTGTGACTGAATATATATTATTATTAGTGAACTTCTGTAACACAATTTTAGAAATGCACTTTACATTAGTTGGTGGTCGCACGGATTTGAATCGTATTCTCCCATTATCAAATCCAATGAGTGAGTTAGAATAGAGGCTCAGATCTGATGTTAACTGTAAATAGACATGTCTTAGCTGTTTGCAGCTTGGTTTAGTTTCTTTGTCAGTCTTTACAAAAGTAAATGCCAGTGACATAAAGAACCAATGCCTCTGCTGTTTTACAGAAAGGTTTCTATGAAATACTGTGATGTTTTTGTAACATTAGTTCATATTTGAAATTTTAGGTATATTATTATGATTCCTTGTTGACTTTTTGTTTAAAGCAGCATTGTATAAGACTGTTTTAGCTCATGTAAATGAGATTTGATGTATTTTGAGCCTTTTTTCACAGTTTTGTACTTGGATGTTTTTGAATAATTTTGTACATTTAAACTTGATGAGATTTTGAAGCTATTCAAGTATTTTACTCTGCAGATTTAAGTAAATATAATTCAGGACTTATCGTTATTAAGATTTTCACAGTTCATGTTTGTATTGTTAGAGGATTTCTAGAATGTTGCATTTCATTGTAAATTTAATTAGAATAGACGTATGTACAGAGTTTTGTCAGTTTATGTATTCACTTGCAACAAAGAAGAAGAAGAAGCAGCTGAAATTCAATTTTTTTCTGGTTTAATAGAAAATTCTCAATAGTTTACACTTTATGCCTGAAGAATTTTTAGTATTTACCGGTTCTTCTGTCAATCAATCAATCAATTTCTATGGCACTACTACAGTATCATAATGCCAGGGCTTCAATCAGTCATCTTCTCTATAGCATCATATCACAATGCCCAGGCAGTGTGGCATAACAAGAGTCAACATGAAACCCAGGCAGCTGACCAACTCAACAACAATTGTTACTTAAGTGAAAATAGTAAATGCCAGTATTTGCATATGTTTATCAATTGAAATGTCAAAATAAACCAATGTTTGAATGTGGTTGTATGATTTTTTTGTATAAAAATTTGATATAACACTACCAAATTCAAATTTTTGTGTGTGCTCAACCCAGTCAGAATGCAAAGTAACTGGGACATTTGCCTAGGTGTGGTTATGCCACACTGCCCACGGCTTCAGTCAACAAGTCAATGACTTAAGACTGATCTGATTCACACAACCTTTGGAACACACTAGCATATAAACCCTGATTAAACAATCTGAAACTGTTTCAATGCAATGTTTGTAAAACATTACCACGCAGTAATAGTATCAAACCATCACAGAATACAGAATGCAGCTTTGTGTGCAGGTTGCACAATTATATCACACTAAAACAGGTGGATCATCACCTTGAAGGTTACCGGAGTATGCAAACATCACAGATATTGATTCAGTTTTATAAATAAGGCTAGCAGCAACGTAGAAATAAAGGTCACCAATAATAAGTGGTCATTATATGAAGGTATAAGACACAAGTGCCTGAGGAGAAGTGCTGACATTAAAATGTATTAAATGTGCTAAGTTAATCACAATGCTAACAATTTACAAACCAACTAATTAAATATACTACTTGCTAATATTTTATTTGCAATTTCTGCTTGTCAAGGTATCATCTGACCACACTGACTGCTTCATGCGTCTGATTCTGAGATCAAATCTGTCGTTTGGTTGATGGCTATGTAGGGTATTATGCACTCCCATATTACTTCTCTCAAGTGTCTTAATATCATGTTTTAAAATTAAATAACACTGAAATAAATTACTCAGAATAAGAGCACAATAGAAAGTTAGTGTGAATGCAATGTTGTTCCTCACTCACAAGACATGCTAGTCCATATAGGACAGTGGTTCTCAAACTGGGGGACCACCAAGTGATTTCAGGGGACAGTGAAGGGATTACTTTCTCAAGATAACTTATCAACACTTCCGAACACACGGATGGCGCTAAGAGTTCTCATTACATTTGAATTTAAATTTGATGATTAAGATTTGCAATTTTCTTGTTAAATAATTGACTGACAAAACAATTATATGTTGATTGCAGTTAATGTAACATTTAGGGCTTATTAGGTCCGCGAGCCATCAAAAAAATTTCTAGGGGACTGCCATGCAAGAAATCCTAAAAAGTTTGAGAACCACTGATCTAGGACAAAAATTAAAACCCATAAAAATGTGCAGTAAAAATGTGAGATTTCAGTAAAAATCTTATAAAAAAATTGATAGTTAAGATGACCAATGGTTTCACAACAATAACTCAACAACTTGTAAATATATGCAGCGTTTTATGATTGATTATCTGCACTTTATGATTGATTATCTGCACATACAAACAAAACCGGTACCAAACTAATCAAATCTATGCTGCATGTCTTTAACTCAGAATTATAAAGACAACTGTTACATAAATGTTAACATGTCAGTTGGCCCTAATGTTGAGTTGTTGAATGACTGACCAAGAGTCGTTTCATTGTCTGGTAAAATGGCTCCGTTCCGTTCAATTGCATATATAAGTGGAAATGTGAAAACAATTCCACAGAAAACCCCAAACAAAAGGCAAAACGCTCCCATTGCTCCAGCGGTAGCTTTGTATTTGTCTTCCACAGTGCTAAGTAAGTAAGTAAGTAAAATCTCGTGGATATTTCTGTGCTATATTTCTGTGCTACATCAATCGTCAAATAAAACGACTATCACATGAACTAACTTAATAGGAAAATATAATTCAAACCAAATTAAATATGACACAAATACTCCTGTGCTATTCATTTTTTAATTTAAAAAATAAAATATTCTTTTTGTTCATTGTGAGTAGGGTTCAGAGTGTTTCAGTAGGATCTGCCCTGTGTGAGAACCACTATGTTCCACCCATCCATTAGTTCATAGTATGGTCTTGCTGCATAATCTCATTATTTGCCCTTTAATAGATTTGCTCCTATGTTCTCCTTCTCTGTCTATCTTGTCTTCGAGTCCACAGATAATAACTAAACTTTGCAGTATACAATGCCATAAATGCCTCATTCAGTTATTGTACTCACTACCAGGGTGCGATTTGTAGGGAGGGAAGGGGAGATTTCTCCCCACTGCCCAACTGCATCCCCCCTACTGCTATACATCCCCACCACTACATCCCCACTGCTACACTTCCCCAACCACTACATTCCCCCCAAGCTCGACATATTTTCCCCACCCACTGCTCCAGGTCACAAACCGCACCCTGCTCACTACAAACCTTAAGTTTAGTCACCAAAAAACAGACTTAAAGAAACGACCCTCAACATACATTCACCCAGACAGAAGATTTCACAGCTTTAGAACTCCACACCCAGAAAAATTCTATCGTGTTTCAGAACATACAGCTGTTTAATTAATTGCAGTACAGTTGAACTGCAATTAAATAAACTTGGCAGACACATACTTCACATATGAGCCGCTCATTATTATCATATAATATCAGAAGCAAAAGTTCACAGAAGCTAAATCAATATTGTACTGCTACCAAGTAGTGTAGTCAGTACTCTCACCTCGACACATACATCATGCAGATACTGCTGAAGTAGCCGCTTGTCAGGGCCAACAGAATACTGCCGACACAGTACACATAGTCGTTTCCAAATATCACCGGTATATTACGCTTGTCTGGACGAAAATTGCAGAGCAAGAAAAATGGTATAAACAGTAAACGCAGTAACACCGGAATCCACACATACCTAGGATTAGGCTAAATAAACATAACAACAACTAATGTCATATTACAAAAGCACTTATACGCTGCTTCTAATAAAGGCTCACTCAGAGGAAAGCTTACAGTGTCAGTGTTACCAAGGTATGAGCAGAGAGATTTGTATTTTCCAATGAGCCTCTGTAAGCTAAGGCCAAAAGTATGTCATAAGAAGGTAATCAACTAAAGCATTGATACAGGTTTAGAGCAAAGAAGCAGAACAGATGTCTACAAGGGAAACAACGCATGTTGTAAAGAAAAGTACTGATGAGCATAATTTTACTCTGAGCATTCCTCTATTCACATATTACAAGCTCAGAACTGAAGCACAGATCATTTAGACAGTAAAGCATTTAGACAATACAATGATACTGATATTACTATAAAACAGCTATAACATCGATGGACATTTACCTTTCGCAAAAACTCTTTAGCCAAGCTGCCAATGACGGAAAACAAGTTGAAAAACAAGAAACACGTAACCAAAGAGAAAAACCTCTCTGCAAAAGAAATGAAAAACGCACATCATAAGCCATAAGCATTAGCAAAACAATGTTTTTGACAATTCAAAGGGCATTCCATTATTACTATAATAATAATAATAATAATAATAATAATAATAATAATAATAATAATAATAATAATAATAATAATAATAATAATAATATTATTATTATTATCTGTTTGTTTGATTGCTTCTATGTTTCAAACTTATTTCATATAGTGGACCACATGAAAGTCTTCGTGGTTGTCATGGGCCTGATTTTTACATAACATTAACATGAATCACAGTAGGTCTATTACACAAAACAGTACATAAAATGGCGTGTTCAAGAATTGTTTCGAAAATTTTTATTTCATTTCTATCGTATATAAAAAATTTGAGCTTCATGCATGTAATATCTGAGTTTCATATATGTGCATTTTGAACATACCTTAATTAAATAAAGTAAATTTGCTTAAACATACAGTTTTTTCCTGTATTCAGCCACACACACGCGGGCCAGATGAAAGCTTTCATGAGCCGTATCTGGCCCGCGGGCCGTATGTTTGACACCCCTGCATTATATTTTGTGGGACCAGTTCCCATTGGAATACCAGAGTCAAACAGAATTGAGCACAGCTTGATACATGGATGGTCCTGGGAATGTGTGGTGATGCCGACTGTCAATCCAGCCATTCATCCCTTGGGTATGGATTAATGGAAAACTGTGTGAAGCTGCAAAGGTAAAATGTGGACAATTACTCTAGATTAATCGCATAAACATCAACCTCCCACTCAAACTGAATGTCAAATCCGGCCTAAATGCTCAAATTCTAAAATGGGACTATTTAATAGTCTATTCTATGTGCCACTTATAAGAAGACCAACAGCTCATTATACTCATATAACAAAATGGCAGCTGCACTTGGATGTTGCAATCAAATTCACAATTATTTGCTTGTATATGCAGGAAATTTAATTAAGAGACCATAAGACATACCTGAAATGATATTATTGACACTTTTAATGCCAGCTAGAATTGCTGGAAAACAGGTCAGACTGACAAAGTAGACAAAGAACACATTCAGCAAATGCAACCAACACTATAAATAAAACAATACACACAAATGGGTTAATCATGGATTTACACTCATATGAGCAGTAGGCCAGGGAGAGAGAGAGAGAGAGAGACAGACAGACAGACAGACAGAGAGAGAGAGAGAGAGAGAGAGACAGACAGAGAGAGAGACAGAGAGAGAGAGAGGCAGGCAAGGTGACATCATCTGCAAACTTTAAATTAGAAATATTTTCTCCGCAGGACTTAGCATCAATGTTTAAGTCTTTGGTTGCTATTTGTGCATGACCTCAAGAATTATGATAAACAGTGTTCGTGAAAGAATACTGGTACATTCCTGCCTAGTTCCTATTTCTTTCTAATTTGAACCAGTCTGTTAGATTAAGTTCCACACTCACTGCATTTTCTGGTTATAGTCATTTTCATTTCAAAGTCATTGCTTATTATCTTTATGCCTTTAAATGCTTTATTTAGAGTAAATAAGCAGTAAAAATTAGGTAAATCAAGCCAAAATGCAATCAAAGTCAGTCAAAGGCAGTAAGTAATCAACTAATCACTAGTGACCACAGTCAATCTAATGAACATAACAATCAAAAAGATTTTATCAATCTGTCATTCTGTCATACCTGATCAATAATTAAAATTCTAAAGTTTAGATATACATAACTTTGAAACAAAATGTAATAAAAATACCTTTTTAAAAACTATCCAGTATTTAGTTAGATATGACTCCTCATCCTCCTTTGAAGACTCTTGCCTTCAGATATCTTTCTGAAATGTTGTCTATAAAACGGCTGCAAAGCAAATTAAGACACTTTTGAAGGCATATATTTTTATTAAGGGCTGTCCATTAATTATGTAAACAAAGTTTTTGGCAATTTTTGATCCCATCCCCTCCCTTGTCAACAACTATCAATCTTTCAATGACACTCCCTAAAATTATGTAAAAAACTTTGAAACCCCTACAAGGGACTGCCCATTAATTATGTCAAAAAATTTTAGGCAATTTTTAACAACCTTGTCGACAACTGTCAAATTTTCAGTGACCCCTAGTGAAATTATGTCAAAAACTTTGAGCCCCTCCTCTACAAGCTAAAAGGGTTTGAGTTTAGATCAATGGAGGAGATTTTTTAGATCTGTTGAGGGAATTTAGATCTATTGAGGAGATATTGCAAGAATTAAAGGAAATGGTGATTCAAAACCTGTTATATGACCGTTAATTAGGGTGGTACATTGGCAGGGTCTTGGAATTGAGTTCCAGGGTTCTGCTGCAGTGTATGAATAAGCAACCTTAAAACAGAAAGAAACTTTAAAGACAGAGATGAATGGAGGAGGTGAACTCAAATTGCAATAGATACCAATGGGTATTGTGCCGATGGAGATGAATGAATGAATGAAAAAACAAGGTTGTAGAGTTTGAGCAATGACTGATTTATCAGACATAAAAGAGTGAAATATAACTGAAATTGAATAACTTAAAAATTGTCAAATTAATTGCCACAGCTCACACTTTCATGCATAGAAAAGGAAGCTAAATATCAAAGCAGAACAAGAAACTATAAATGGCACGAAAAGTTCAATGCACGGATAGCACAATTTACCAATAGAGGCAGCACAATTTACCAATAGAGGCAGCACAATTTACCAATAGAGGCAGCACTATGCACGTGTCAAACCCAACAAGGAGAACAACGATAGCCGCTAAAAAGTAATAAATTGCAGAAGTCCTCCGATCAGGAGTAGCTGAAATTCAAAAGAAGTATTTAATAAAGTCTCTAGAAATGAAAAATATCCATAAAATAAAATGATGACAAATCAGTTTGCATAAGAAAACTTTCAATTTCCTATTCTTCGTTGCTTATGCAGAACAAATGCTCTACATCATCCGATGCTAAGGATAAGAATATATACACTTGAATGCCAATTTAGAATACTTAACAACACTTGATGCTTATTAAAGAACCTTTATTTCTTTATTGAATTCATAATAATAGTTGTCTAAATCAAATTATGTCATCTAAAAATTAATTAGACGTAAAAATTATAGAATATTTTAACTATGAATCCACTTTTATGTACACATTTTAAAGTTTTCTGTGACAATTAGATAAATAGACAAAAATCCAAATTCAATAAGTCAGTTTAGCATTCTCTTCATTCTTCAATGTTCAACTCATTTTCAGTAGCCACAGTCATCATGTTGCTTAGCAAAAACTCACCCTATTAATTATGAATTCATGAAAGACTGTTCTATAATCTTACAAACAGCAGACAACAAGGCTATATACCTGATCATTGGCAGTGGCATAACAACATGGCCAAAACGGCTCAGAGCCAGAGGCCCTCGAGTCTAAAGGCTTCAACTCAAATTTTACCAGTCATTGTCAAACTATCAGTCATTGCAAATGCAACACTTACCTGCGGCAGCTATTAGAGCCAAGATGGATGTCACAAGACCACTTATGTTCTACAATAGCATAACAAGACTGCATCTCAATTACTCTTAAACTTACCCACAAAACAATAACCAAACTTCTGCAAATAAAAATCAGCACATCATCTCTTTCATTTTTCTTCAAAAGTATTCTAATATCTAAAAACATTCTTTGGGATGTGCACTTCTAAAAAGCACTTAACAAATACAAGCAAAATACTGGCAAATGAGAGAATTTGTTATAAAATACAATATACAACTCTCAACCAAAATGTACTGTCGATGGCTTCATTAACACATTCAATGCCAGCTCAATTTTTCCGACAGGGTCAATCACTGTGTTATGGCCCATAGAATATAGGATGTATATATGAGTCCCAGGCCCAGCAGATAACCATATATCTGGAACAGCAATAATAAGTCCTGGGGACTGAATGTGGAAAGCCATATCCCAGTGTGTTAATGAGCCATAGTTATGTCTTACGTACAAAAAGTCCAAATGCTGATTCACACTAAACATGCTGCTTGACATAAAAAAATTATGCTAAGCGTGAAACTAAATTTTTTTGTCCTCAATGTTACTTGAAGAAATAAAAATCAACATAATAAATTTTAACAGAAGAAGCTAACTACCAACCGATCCATGAATGACTGCATTCGTGTATTTTGACGGGAGACGAGCCGCTATTCCATACAGGCTGCTACTATATGTGCCTCTGGCTGCTGAAAATAGTACAAAATACAAATCCCAATTAGTAACACTTTTTCTGTGCCAATAATTTGATGAAAATTTGCAAATGAGAGAATTTACTTATGTTTTACCAAAATAGTCCAATTCTATTCTCCAATTTTTCTATTCTATTCTATACGACGAATATAATTTATATAGCGCAGTAGATAGTAACAATAATAAGTCCTGGGACTGCAGGGGCCAAAGTCAAGGGTGCTTTACATTTACATTTACATACAGTCCGATAGCTTCCATGATAGCCAATCAGCAGAAAGGTACAAGGGGCAGAAAACAACGCTCATGGTTATCTGTGCAAAATTAATTTGTAACATTTTCTGAAATCATTTAGAAAGCAAATATTTATCATCAATACAAGCATAAGCCTTAAATGCATTAAGTTAACACTTACAATTGATAATGATCACTGTCACCATTAGTTATCCAGAAGAATGCAACTGACCCTAAAAGCAAAAAAGGCAGACCTTCAGAACTGCATTCGCACAATGCTAAGACTTATACCACAATATAAATTATCAAAAAGGAGATGTTTCAGTTGCTAATCATAAAATCCACAAAGAAACCAACCTCAGTTTCCTAATTTATTTCAAAAGTCAAAACCAATGGCAACCACCATTAAGATGCAAGTTCTGTCGTAGTTCTTGCATATTTCTGCATAAACATAATTTCTCAAAGCATAAACTTTTAAATAGCATTAAATTGGAGTTTTTGTAAATAGCGCAAAAGCTCACAAGAACTTGAATCAATTATTGCCAGGACAACGGTCAGAATAAACATGACTATGATGATGATAATGCAAGTGACAATTCGACGCGTAGGAGAGTCTCTGAAACGAACAATGAAACAAAAGCATCAGCATAATAAGTAAGTAAAAATCTCATAAATTTATATAGCGCCTTGGAAAGTAGTACAGTAGTAGCTGCTTATTCTTATGCACTTAATCTTTCTTGAAATAGCTATAGGCAGTGTGGTTTGTCGGTCGGGCAAAGGTCAGTGTATCTATGAGGCGGCAGGTCAGGTTGTTATTGCTACGGAGGAAATGACTTTTGGAATAGGAAGGTTTGAAGTCAAGACCTAAAGGCTTGAGGAGATAGTGAAGGATTTAAAGGAAATGAGGATTCAGAGCTTATTGTTTGACCATGTCGTAGGTTGCGGAGGGAAACTGGAATTGAGTGCCAAAATTATGGTGTGGCGTTGAGAAAAAGCATGGTTGCAGATTTTGAGAGATGACTGATTTAACGGTCGTGAAAGTGTGAGAAGAGATGACTCGTGTAGGTCCAGGTGGTTGAGGCGTTAAGATTCAGCAATAAATAAAGACTTTCAAAAGCTAACTAAACCATTCAGCAATGATTCTGAATGAATTGAGGATGGCAATGCAGTTTGACCAGAAAGCCAAACAATAATGTGTGAAAGGAACATTAGCAAAGATTCTATGCATTTCACTAAGCATATCATCTAATGCAAATATGAAAAATCTCATCTATCTAACAGACACTTTAATTAGTTTCTGTTCACAGTTTTGTGTGTCACTGATACACAATCTTGTGCACAACAGTCTGGACTAAATTTTAAAGAAGGTTCAAATGACGAACAACAGTACATACTTGCCTCTTAAACTGACAGAAGAGATTGAGACCAGAAAAAGAACATTTGGAGCCTGAGCCGCAAGTCCATAGTTACTGAGGAAGTAGTTTTGGTAAGTACTTGTACCCTGACTGAGAGTACCATTTGGCAAAGTTTCATTTAATTTGTAGTTTACAAAGTACTGAAATAAGCAATACAAAAACAAAGCTCACAGTTTTAGCTGCTACAAAATATATTCAATAAAATGATTTATTACTTGTGACATTTAATGACACAACATTGGTCAAATACCGTATGAATATAGAAACTGATGGAATAAAAAAAAAAAAAAAAATAATAATAATAATAATAATAATAATTATTATTATTTATTATTATAACTAGGGCTGCCAGTCTAATGCAAATTAAACAATTGCATATTTTAAAAATTTTAATGCACTGCATATTCTTCAGTTTTTCCACATATGCGACTTCTGCATAAATATGCAGCAATTTTATCCGCAGTTTTCATTATTTTCATCACATATATAGCATTTTTGCTATTTTCCTAATGTAGGCATTGATTGAATAGTTTTACAGAGGATCAATGCCAATCTCCAGTTTGAATTACCCTTTTTTGCTCATCACTTCTTTTTCACCGAAAAACATTGTAACTTAAAAGGGAAATACCATCACACACAACCACATTAAACAGGCAGCCCTATATACAGTAATAACGATAATAATAATAATATTAATTTCATTCACAGAATAGTTTAACTTAGGTTTGGCATCTTTCATTTCAGAACAAGCAACTAGAGAAATGGAGTATAACAGTGGTGGGATTACAGAATACAAAATAATTTCCTAATTATTTCCTCTTAAATACTTTACCCATGAACTGACACTTATTATGGATGCAGCTCCTGCTTTGGAACTCTTTTCACTTCAAATCAGTCTTAACTAACAGCATCATCATCATCATCATCATCATCATCATCATCATCATCATCATCATCATCATCATCATCACCACCACCACCACCACCACCACCACCATCATCAGCATCATCATCATCATCACTGAACTTCTATAGCGCCATTTTAGTAATGCACTTGACATCAGTCGATGGTCACTTCTTGGTTTGAATCATAATGCCTCATTGTACAATCCACTAAGTCAGTCAGTGGATTCAATGTCTCTCTCTCTCCTGACCCTTCTAACTGACTTAATTGATAACATCATTTGCATAATATATGCAAATTTTGAACCAGGAAGTAACTCCAATTACATAATTTATGTCTATCATATATCTATTTTACTGTTCATTCAGGCGAAATCAGCTTCCTGTTTGCCAACCTAGTCACAGGACATTGCATAGCCAAGTACACAGTAATCCACATTTCTTCAGCAATTATTGACGGTAGTTGTCTAATTTTTGACCCCACTCTAATTAATTCACTGTAACTAAGTGAGGTCAAAAACAGTCCATTAAGATTAGATATGACCTTTACATAACTTTATTTACAGCTTATACAAAGACAAGAAATCAATACATTGAGGTCGTATACAAATAATTAATTATTATACCCCCATAAGCTTCTGTTTAGCAATGCAAAGCAGGAAGCTGGTCTGCAGAGTGACAATTGACTTAATTACAAAGTCCTGACTAAGAACAATTGTTCGATGCAAATGAATTCAAACGTATCTTAAACAAAATGAAAACAGACGTACATCATTTGCATTGAGGAACATATTCCAAGGCATCAAAATACTGATGCCGTGAATTAAGAGAATTATATAAACCAAGAAAAACCTGTAAAACAAGTTAAAACAACATTTGTTCAATTTTCACAAACTTTGTCAAATCAAAATTACCATATATAAAATCCATTATCAATTTCAAATTTTAAAACATATTTGAAACAAAAATTCTCATTATAAACTCCTATAACAACAACAACAACAACATATCATCATCATCATCATCATCATCATCATCATCATCATCATCATCAACCAGCAACCAATAATAATAATAACAATGACTTCTATGGCACAAGTTCTATGCATGTAGACATCAATTGATGGTCCTGTAAATTGATAGCACAAAAGATAGGTAAAAGACAGAGATATTAGAGACAGAGACAGGCAGAGTTTGGAACAGTGGGACAGACAATGGAAGAGATGAGGTTTTAGTCTAGATTTGAAAATGCAGAGCAAATTGGGAGGAATAACCAAGAGTAAGACAGTTTCAAAGTTTGGGTCGTTGGACATTCAACTGAATACAAAGAATGAATTCAGTGTTGACTGAGAGAGTTTCAAATAAAGAGGTTTGACAGTAACCAGGTTAATAGACTAATCTTAACTAAGACTATTCTTAAACCCTATCCTGCTTTGCTCAAAGCGTTAACAATAAGTTTGTGTTGTCACACCCATGAAAATGGCTCTTAGCAATACAATTCAGCCTGGTTTGAAGGTTATGCACAATAGAACTGACTACATCATGGTAGTGAGAATAATAACAAAAGCCTATAGACAACTGTTGAAAAGAATATTCAGATGATGAATAAGGGTAGACTAGATTTTGACATACTTTTTATGTGTGACAACATTAACTGCCTAGGCAAGGTCTAGGCAGTTAATAACAATAGAGGTAAGTACTGTACTTACTACAGACAGTACAAGAGAGAACCGGTTCTATTACCCTGCCTAACCAGCATGTAGCCATGATACAACCTGTCTTGGATTTCTGGCTGCTCTACAACTTCAAGTTTACTCTGATCTTCTTTTTCAAACAAAAACGCTGCCTCTTCTGGATTCTTTGCTAAAACACAGAACAAAGACTTATTAAGTTTAAAGGCTTGAAATTTTAACAAATAATTTGCATTTTAATTACCTTCCTCGTCATCACAAAATACATTATTTGTAAAGTTTTCAACGTTTCAAGTAATCATTGATTCCAGTTAATTCACTGATCTCGTTATGCTGTCAATAAAAAAATTCACAAGTCAATCAACCATTCATCTCAAGGACAAAAGGTCGATCATGCATGAAGAGTACTTACGGTAATTACAATACTGAAAGTACACAGTTGCACATATTACCATGGGTTCATGACAATGTTACAAAAGCGAATTCTGTTGTATCACTCTTGAAGTCAAACATCGAGACACAAGTCAATTCACATCTCGTTTAAGTGACAGACTTTGTTAAAGTGTGCTTGACCTCATCAATCCCTTAGTGCTATAAAAACTGTCTCAATACTAATACTAATACAGCCAGTGGCGTAGCCAGGATTTCCAGAAGGTTTTTTTTTGGTTTTGGTTTTGACCATGACCAACTTTGGAAAAATCCTAGCAAGCAAAAAAAGTGACAAGTAAAAAAAACATTATCTCCTCTAGGTTTTTAGGTGACAAGCAAAAAAAGGTCCTCACGTCTTACTTAAACCTTTACAGTCTATAGCCAAGAGGGGTTTTGGCCCTCAAAGTCGCATCAAAAAATTAAAAATGCATGGAGACTCATTAAAATTATTTTGTTTTTGGCAGCCAAGGGGGGTTTTAATCCCAACCCTCACTTGGCTATGCCACTGAATACAGCTACCAATAATAATAATAATAATCAATAATAAATATAATTAATCAATCATATATAGCCATGTGAATTTTAAAAAGCTAACCAACAGCATAGCATCAGAATAAAAATAATGACCACTACTATTTATTGTATGTTGTATTTAACAGGTTATGCTTGGATTATATTAACGTAGGCTTTAGATTTCAGTGAATAATATTTTATTGTAGTATTTTATTGGTAGATCTATGATATCATATTTAAACATGAATATGACAATTTTGAGTCTGTGTATGTCTACTAAACTGGTTTAAAGCTTATCAGACTCGAACCTGTGTCCCTGCAGTTCAATGTCGCACCTAGTTGACTCTTGCCCTATAACCAGGCTAGAGGACGGTGGTCTATAAACTCTACATACAGCTGATAACGTCACAATCAAATGACTGACATCATTTAGCACATTCAGCATTCGATAATACCACCGATAATACCACTGGTAATAATAATCTTATCAAACATGGCCACACAGCAAACTAAGCACACATCTTCCAACAAAATTCAAAATTAAATGAAAACATTGTCAACATTTGTGTTAGTCAAAATAATTCATTGATCAGTCATATTTAATAACCGCTAAACATGCAAACAAGAAGAGAGTATTCAAGCAATTGAGTACACCTGTTGTGAGACCGTCTCATCATGAATATGTGAAGTCTAAGGTGGGTCACCTGGTTACAGCTAAGACATTGGATCAAATTTATAGGTTTCATTAATGTCAAACCTGTCTGGAGGTGGGAAGTTAGCAGAGTGGTAACAATGTTGGATGATAAAGTAGGAGGTTGCTGGTTTGAGACCTGCAGGAGCCCTAATGTTGACTCAACCTTACTCACTGTAGGGTGGTGGCAAAATGAGGAGCAGTGGTAAAATGCTGTGATAAGTCAAACTGATACGCTACGCAATGTGCCAGTCCCGTATCCAGGGTACTGCACGCCTGGCTGCCCTCAGCCCTCTATAGTACTCTAAAGCAATGGAGATCAGCAGCACCCCATGAGCCCATGAGGCTCGGGAATGACTCTGACTTTTTTGACAAACCTGTCTAAGAACATGACATTGGAAATATTTTATAATGAAACATTTTATTAAATTTACAGAATTTGCTAGAGTTAAACCCGCATATAAGCAATTCTGCATGGAACACGGGATCTTGGAAAATTTTGATTCTACACTTTCTTTCACTAATCATACAAATAGCACCTGTAAAGAAGCTCACTACCACCTTTGTGATTTGTATCGTATAAGGGAGTTTCTTAATAAGCCTGCATTAAGGCTCCTGCCTTACAAATGCCATAGTGTCTAATAGTCTTGATTACTTCTTTTTGACATCCCTTCTTTTGACATCTCAATGAATTCAAAATTCACTTCAACCTTTGCTGAGACCCAATTTCATCTTAAAAACACATTGGTCATATGGATTGTTAAGGCAAAAGGGTTAAACCCCAAAACCCTTTGGCTGGCACAATTAAAGAAAGAAAACACTTTAAAATCTGCCTCCTGGTGTATAAAACCCCGTTTTAACAAGGAACCAATATTTCATCTTAAGAAAGAGATTACATGAAAATATTACTCAGTTAAATTGCCTCATATAAGCACACTGCAAATTTACTACAAAATTTCAGAACAAGATAAAAAATTGGATTATGTTCTTGTTTTCTAATTTGGTTTTTGCCTGATGCTGGTTTGCACTGGTATTCTATAGAAGTTTAAGATTATATTGACATAGAAAGAAGTTAAAATGCATTTACCGGTAATTGGATTATGTCTTTTCTGTTTGCCTGGTAGTGGTTTGACTGGTATTCTATATATCAATTCTTGTAAGTAAGTAAACACGAAATTTCTATAGCACTTATTCACTTAGCACTCAGCTTATTCCAGTGTAGGTAAATCCATAGTCTGTAATCCGTAGTCCGTGGTGGTCAAGGTAGACACATCACAGAAAGTATTTTATGGAGGATCTCAACAGGAATCAAAAATATTTCTTAGAATAAAAAAGGTGAAAAACTAGATGAAATTTCCCCATGACAATCCCACTTATAGCCAAAGAAATTAGCCATAGATCTGCACTGGCAAAATGTCAAACTCACCGGTGTCATGGTCAACAACAATGAACTTGTTCTGTTGATCAGAACTGTCATTATCATCTGGATAGAGATTCCCCATCGGATTAGTATAAAAATTCTTCTTCTATGAAACCTTTGCTGCCAATAAATATTAACATAATGGCTTACACATGCATAGTCTGGCTTTATTTTGTAGTCTTCTCAGAACTAAACAACACTGATTCACAGAAGGATTTCAAGATATAAGGAATCATCAGCATTCAAGGGTAGCTTTACTGGAGACCGTTCAATATTTTCAAAAAAATTCATATATTCCTTTACCTCTACGATGACTCTTTATCTTCTTTCCCTTCATTTCCACTACGATCAGTAATGCTATATATCGGTAATACATTTATTGCTGTTTTGTACCTAACTAAGCAAAATAAGTAAACCAAATAAGCTGTGAAGGTGAAGGAGTGAAGAAGGCAAAGCAGGTGAGAGGGGTGACCTATGGTGTAAAAAGAGTAAACAATGGAAATGGAAGATGGGAAAGAAGAAGGAAAAGATGAGATGAAAGGCTGAAGAGAGATAGGGCACTGAACATACAATAACCCTTACACTTAGGCCTACCATCAGATTATCTAACTTTCAGAATATCAAACCTTTGGAATATTGATCTGTAACTGGTTTTATTATGGACACTTATTCTTCATTTCTTTTTTCTCTATTTCTTTATATATATATATAATACATATATATTTATATAAACATATATACATATATATAAACATATATATATATATTATATATATATTATAAGAGAGAGAGAGAGAGAGAGAGAGAGAGAGAGAGAGAGAGAGAGAGAGAGAGAGAAGTAGCTGACAAATCAACAGAGGTTATCAAACTTTTTCATTCCAAGGACTCCTTCACAGAGTTTATATAAATTTCTTGGACCCCTCATAGTATCTGCAACCCAAGTTATAGATACACAAGCTGACATTTGTAAAACCTACTGTCAATCTTTCTAGAATAGATGTAGCAAGGTCATACAATAACCTGGTACAGGGTACAAATTACAAAAACTCCATGTAGGCATATGAACATATGAAGTTTACATTTTACAATTCAAAAACTACTTAACAGCATTATGCAATATTAAATGAAAATCCCCATCTATTTCTATTACCATAACAGAACAAACTTCTAACAACTAAAAATGGTACATATTTATAAAATAAAGTAAACTAAAAGATATATATATCTGTTGTTTCATGGAGAACAATGTACGGCACATGTATGCGATTCTGGGCCCTTTTCGCGGACCCCCTTTGGCCATTTCGTGGGCACCCAGACCCAGTGGGTCGTAGCTTCCCCAGACCACAGTTTGAGATTAAGATTATTATTTCTTCTTTAAGATTACTATTTTATTTACTGCTTCCAACTCATAAATGAATACAAATGTCATTATAACATATACAGTAAAGTAATGAAAAACAGTAAACTTCTTCATTTCTTCAAAAAGCAAAAGCATCATACCTAATATAACACTCAATTTGAAGAACATAAAAGATAGTCAATTATATGCCTTAAGTTACTATCAAAGAGGAAAAAAATTGAAATTTTATGTTATTAAGAAATTTATATCTTATATCTTATTGAACACATGAGTTGGAATCAATAGGTACGAAAATGGAAATGTTCAATGTTCCCGCAGGGAGGTACCCAAAAATGTGGTATGAATTTAGTATGGATAATAATAACTTTATACATATGAGATAATTAGCAAACAAAATCAAGATATGTCATTCAGATATCAATGAATTTAATTGGACAAGTTTATTATTTGGAAAGAAGTAAGTATATATTGTTTAATTTTTCTTTTAAATTCAATCAGGTTTTTATATTAGTTAAAGGAGGGGAGAGCATTCCAGATTCGTGGTCCAAACAATTTTATAGTAAATATTCTAGTGTTAGTTTTTGCAAAGGAATAGCCTAACATATTGATTAATGATTATAAAATCTTACATTGTGAGTATGTAATTTGTTTATTATTTTAAAATAGTCATTTTTTATAGAAAATCAGTGGTAAAGTTTGTTGGTCATTAAACATAAAGATTGAGGTTTGTTGTTTATGGATATCAGCAATATTAAGAATATATTAAATTTTTTCATACAGATTTATTGTATTGGTAGACCTAAACTGAGTTATTCTGATTGCTAATCTGATTGATTGACTGGATTTGGATTAGGTTATTTGAATTTTTCAGTAATATAATTATAATAAGGAATGTAGGCAGGATTTTAGGTTGGGGAGGGGGGTGGGCTAAAGCCCAAGATTCACTCCCGTCCCTTCCAGGGACGTCATTTGGGGGGGCAGGGGGGCAAATCCCCCCTGATTTTTAGGGGAAAAATTTTTTTTGCCAATGTTTGTGTTATTTAGATTTTCCCGCCTTTTGAGCCTACTTTAACAACGTGAAAATTGGCTGACAAGCAAAAAAAGGTCGTCAGCTTTTTCGCAAACTTTGAACTTGTCAGGTCGAAAGTGTTTTGCCCCCCTGAAAAACAGTGAAATGACGTCTCTGGTCCCTTCCTTTTGAGCCTGCAACGCCATTTGGGCTTGCTTGAAGCCACTTGGGGGCTTGAGCCACCCAAGCCCGTGCCTAGTTACGTCCCTGTTTATAATTAAAACTCCAAATAGCAACATGCAAATGTAGACCTACAACCAGCAAACCTTAATGATCCATCATGTCAACGGAGGAACTGCCCGACAAAACCGGTTGCATAAATCCCACTCGGCAGTTCTTGTCAAATAATCATTCATATTAAATAAATCCAAAGTCACGGATAAAAAAATCCCAACGGATATCGCCAGAACCTCCCCCGAGCGTCGTTAACCCTTCGATCGTCTTGACGGCGTCTCTCGGCTCTCTCTCTGAGTCCAGCGAATTAGCAAATCACAAGGAAATCATATAAATATTCATAGGACAACTGTGATTGGCTGCCAAGAGCCATATTGTGATTCGCTGTGTGACGTCGTTTTATCTAGCGCAATGTTTTCGATAAAAGGATGTCCAAATTAAATTACGTCTTACAGTTACAGGCTCCATGCTTTGGCCTTCGCTCTGCCTGCTGCGCTATAAAATTGTCTCAATAATAATAATAATAATAATTTTAAAAAATAATAACGAGACGCCTATGTTTTCTCTGAGGGGCTGTCCATTAATGACGTCACATAATTTTGACAGTTTTTTTGACTCCCTCCTCTCATCACACGTCGCCACAAAAGTCAGACCCCATCAAATATGACGTCAAAAAGCATCAGCACCCTCATCTTTCCTATGTTAAAATTGATGCTTCAGTTATTTCCTGAATGAAGCAGGTAAGCCTATTGCAATGAATTCGTTTGAAAATATTCGGTCTAATTATAATGATGTTCCGAAACTTCTTCAAATTCTTTTTAAAATTAAATATAATAATTGTAGGCGTCAATTATTACAGACTACCAAGTATAACAAACAATAGTTATACTAATTACTCGCGATTTTCATGGCATTGCGGTATTAATAACAATATTAAATTTTAGTATTATATGACGTCACATGTCTGAAAACCCCATCTCCTCATCATCACAAATCGTCACAAATGTTTGAGCCTTCGCCCCTATAATCGGCAGTGGTGTCGCCAGGAATTTTTGGTTGGGGTGGGGCAAAAGGGGGATGGCGTGTCAGATTCCTTACCCACCTCCCACCCCTTCACAAAAAAACTTTCTCACCGGCTTTGCGCGAATCTGGTAGGTGGTCTAGGGCAGGTTGGAGGGGGCAGTTGCCTCATTTGCTTCCGTGGCGACGCTAGTGGTTCCGAAATATGTGCATTTGCACGCGGTGAGCATTTGGACGCGGATGGCATTTGGACGCGGTGAGCATTTGGACGCGGTGAGCATTTGGACGCGGATGGCATTTGAACGCGGATGGCATTTGAACGCGGTGGGCATTTGAACGCGGTGGGCATTTGGACGCGGAGGGCATTTGGACGCTGAGGGCATTTGAACGCGGATGGGATTTGGATGCGGAGGGCATTTGGACGCGGAGGAAATTTGGACGCGGAGGAAATTTGGACGCGGATGGCATTTGGACGCGGTGGGCCTTTGGATGCGGAGGGCATTTGAACGCGGTGGGCCATCGGCGTGGTCTGGGTTTTGCTGCAGTGTGTTTATCACTTCGGCGTGATCAGAGATGCCTTGTAGTGGTGAGTTTACAATAAAAAAACTAGGTCGAATTCGCTTAGAATTTGACGAATTTTCTAGTAAAACGATTTCTCGCATTCTCTTACATGGCGGACAAAAACTCTGTAAAATCTGGCTATAAACCGAGGGCCAAAAAGATAGCGAGAGCCCTCAGCGTCCAAATGCTCACCCAGTGGCGTAACCAGAGTCAAAATGTAACCCGGGCAGCTGACCATGGGCTGTCCATAAATTACGCAAGCAATTTTTGGGCGAATTTTAACCCCCTCCCCCTTATCAACAGTTGTCACAATTTTCAAACTCCTTCCTCTTTTGTTTACGTAATTTGTGGACAGTCACTTAACAAAAATATTTTTAAAAATTAACATGAGGATTTTATACTGATCCCATTCCACGAGGCAAGTTCAGACAACGCAAGTGCTCAACAGATGAATTTCAAAGAGTGAATCCATAGGCCCCTACCTTTGATCCGTTGCGTGCTGCCAATCAGGTACACCAAGTGGTGCGCTTTCTTTGCTCTGGTAACGACAACAGAAGAAATACGCAGCATCTTGCTGGACAGAAGTAGTCAACCATGGAAATTCTGCAAAGTAACTTTGGAAACGACGTTTGGCTGATTTCTTGGCTCCAAAATATTTCCATGTGTAGGCTATGTATGCAATTTAGGCTACACTGGGCTATCTAGTTCTCTGGAAATGTCCTCTGGGACCTTATTCAGAGGCTGAGGTTTATTCTGGTCAAGAGTTCGCAACGACGCCGATATTTTAACTGTCTGGCAAATTATGACTAGCTGCAATCGACGAAGAAATAGTTTGGCATACTTCATCTGATGTTTCTAAGCATAAGTCAGTTATGTTCAGCTCTTTAGAATTCTTGAGAAATCCAAACGCAGGCAACTTTTACAATCCAGACGCTGTATTGAAACTATGCCTTTCAATTTCAAAAATATGACTATTCGCGAAATTGTGAGTAAAACAATAAATTTACTCTTGGCGCGAACTTGTAATAAGAGTCAACTCTTAAAGCACACCCCCCATCTGCTCTGATATCGTACAAAGGAATTTTAGGAATGCTCTCTTAATGTCAATGTACCTTATTTCCCAGTGCAGGCCTACACATGGAAATCTTCGGGTCAAAAGGTCAAATCTCGAACGCGATTTGCTTCTAAGGCGGGTGATCCAAGGCAATTAAATTAGTATTAGTCTTCGAGGGTCTTTGGAGCGCAGAGGTCTTTCCATCAGCCAGATCCCTGGTTCAACGGCCGCAACAATTATCACCTTACACTGACGGTAGAGGAACATGCAGAGGGATTGTAGACTTAGTTGTCCTTGAATGGTCCATAGGGGCAGGCGATTACCGCCATAACTGAAATTCAAATCATACACGCCAAACAATGAAACTTAATTCTAGCTGATACCTGTCACCTTGAAACACGTTTTCCAGACACTAGTTTTAGACTATTAGAATAGTATTGCAATAACATTAACGTACATGGCAGTGCAAAAGCAAGGGCATAATTTTAAAAAAATTCAACCCGGGGAAATTTTTAACCGGGCAGAAAAAAATTTTGCCCAGGCGTGGTTACGCCACTGTCACCACGTTCAAATTCACCGCTTTCAAATGATTTTCATTTTTCAGGACGTGGCCTTGAATTTTTGCGAATCTCAAATGAGTTCCGAACAGTGGCTTCGCCAGGAATTTGTGGTTGGGTGGGAGAGGGGGAAAGAATTCATATTTAGCTTATGTTACTTTTTAGTAATTTTACATTTTTCATAACTTCACAATATTTTTCCAAGATGGACACATTGTAGTTCCTCTTTCCACAGCAGACTTTCAACGTATTCGACGTAGTTTAGTGTCTTGTAGTTGTCCAAATCATAATAAACAACTTTCGATTACAACAGTGGCGTAGCCAAGGGGGGCTTAGGGTTAAACCCCCTACCCGATAAAAAATTTTCGTTGTGTTTTCACACGATTTTCATTTTCAGACGCGGTTTTGGGGGTTAAAGTTAACCCCCCTTTCCCTTTGGGGCCGACCGACCCTAATTTTTTTAAAGATCTACACTGTAGAACGTAACAGCTAACGGATTTGTGCACGCTGACGACCTTTTTTTGCTTGTCAGCTCCACAGAGGAAGATATCACCACACCGCAAAAGATGAGAATGGCAAAGATGAGAATGACTTTTTTGCTTGTCAAAATATTTTTACAGTTGGGAATGGTCATACATAACTCCCCGCTTTCGGAAGTCCTGGCTACGCCACTGTTGTAATGATCGTCGCTTATCAACTGAAATTCGGATCTTTTGTTGGCCGACGAAGACGCGCAAGACTCTCTTATCTTTGCATCTCTGAGGCGGCGAGGAGAACATTTGGCCGCAGATAGGCAAACGCTTCTTTCTGCTTTCTCGCAACCTTTTAAACCGTGTTTTACTTCAGCCATAATTTGATGCACAAAATGTGGAAAAGAAGTGGCATTTGTCCTGGAGCCGTGGTCAGCATAGGCGTACCCTGGATTCCAGAATAGGGGCACCAAGACTTCTACAGACCGACAATTCCAGTTCCGAGTAGGGGACCTGGGGAGCATCGCGAGTCTCCTAAAGGATCTGGGGCGGACCTCCAGCCGAAAAAATGATGTTCAAATCTTGATATATTTGAAGCACATTTTCCGGCTAGGCCCAGTGGCGGCTCCACCGGGAGGAGGCAGGGGGCCCGTGCCCCCTACTGAGTGCCTGGCCCTCCCCAGTGGCCCCCCCAGTTGGGAACTTGGGACCCTATACTTAATGCTACATACATTAAACAACAAATGGTTGGCCCCCATGATTAGAAGTTGCCACCCCAACGGCCTCCCCCCACTTGCCAAATCCTAGAGCCGCCACTGGCTAGGCCTACATGACGGTTCATCCCCCACTGCAACTGACAAAATTTAGAATAGCATTCGGCTTTGCCTAGCTAGATAGGTTACAGGCGACTACAGAAGACAAGGTAATTAATTCTGTGTGAAACACAAACCTCTTTCTTTGGACAACTGTTTCCCAAAGCACTGTTCAGTGATTAATCACAATTTAGAGAAAACTTGCGAAACTATGCAACTAAAGTCGAGTTAAACACTGTTATAGTTTCAAACATATTCTATTAATTACAAAAATAGAAAAAAAACTAAAACATTGATAGGGCCTACAGATATTTTTGGGTTTCTATCAAATAAACGGCAGTTAGCATTATTCGTAGAATCATTTTAGGCCTATAACCTACAGCACGAATTCCTTAAGAAAGTTTTTTCAGAGAATATCCAATAAAACAGTTTTAACAGTTTTATTCTTCATTATTAAAATGCTGTTTAATGTTTTAAAAATATAAAACCGAACAAACTCTCCATTCACGTTCATTAGTGATATCACGTCGTCAATAAAAACTTAGACAAGTCATTGCTACAGTAGAACGGGCAAAATGAACGCCATTAAAATAATTTTGCCAAAAATACAGCAAAATAAATAGATAAATATAAGACATGTTAACGTCGAAAGTGAAACACTGAATAAAAATATAGATGGATCTCATGAAATGCAATCATTAGCCTACAATAGAAGAAATACAAACAACGCAGTTAGATGAAAGCTCCAAAATAATTCACACTGACATATATCTAATATAGGGCCCATCTGTTCGTCGGGGAACAACGGTACCAGGTGACATGGACGATTTCAAAAAAAATTTCTAATAAAAATTTTTTAAGACTTTTAATTATTAGTTTCTTTAAAAAATTTATTATATGAGATATACATGAATGTTTAAGACGTTAGTAGTGTTTGGACATAATTAGTAATAATTTAGAATAACATGCTCCATGAGTCAAAATGAAATTAGAAGCCAGTTCTCATTTAAACGAGATTCAATTAATGGTTGGCTCATAATGGCTGAACTCTGAGACTAGTTCAAACACAAATGCCTCTTGCATCGTTATGCAGATTAGGGTATTGCATGACTCAACCTGAGTGCCTGTACAGTGTGCCTCGACGGTCAATTATTATTACCAACGGTCAGAAGCGCAGAAATGGGAGGGGTATTTATTCGTATGGTACCTTTGGAATGCCAATGATATTGCATACAGACTAACGCCATCACTCATTTGTCTTACCGTAAAATGCGTAACACCGTGACGGTGACCTTTTTGGCAAACGATTACAAATCTTAGTTATACTTAGTGCTTTTTTCTAGAAAAAAGGTACCGAAACTCATCTTCGTGTATGACTAAATTCATAAGAAATAAGTTAAAATAACACTTAAATAAATCAAATTAATTTATACGTCATAACACGTGAATTATAATAGACGACAGGTCGACCGTGCCCCAGTTCTTGTACATTGACTTTGACTTGCACGACTGCAAATTCAATGCAAGTTTATTTGAGTTGAAGTTAATGGCATTTAATCGTTTCATTTTTCAATGACGTTTGTTGTATTTTTACTTCTTTAAGCAGTGTTTGTTCTAGCCACCTTGACATTGGAGGGGATTTTGAAATGTTTGGAGGACAAGGTTTGACATCTCAAAAGTCTTGACGAGCAAAAAACAAAAAAATAAAAGGTCATCTGCCCGTTTCCCTTCTTAAACGTCTGTTACAAGCTTCCTTATTTTTTCCCCTCTAAAAAAATAAAAAAGTCGCCACACTTTTTTGGTGAATTTTCATCTCCCATGCAACATAAGGCCTATTTTTTTTGAGAGAGGGGAATCCCCCAAAATGGCCTAGAATAAACACTGTCTTTAAGTGACCACGATGGCGCCGTGGGGCCTCCATTGAAATATTTGCACCGGGCCTCCAAAATATAAATCCGCCTCTGCATCTGTTCGTCTGGGAACAACCTACAATGACATGGACGATTAAAAAATTGCAAGCAAAATCGATCAAAAATGTCGTTAAAATCGAGATATATTGGCATACATGATTAAGACATTAAATAATTAACATACTGTATGTTTAGAATAACGGCTTCAAAATGAAATTAGAACAGTTCTTTTAAACGAGATTCAGTTGAAGCCAAGAGACTAGTCAAACACAAATGCCTTCTAATAATGGTGAAAGTGTGATAAACGTAAGATTACATCATCTACAGAAAGACCTCTTTAGTTGGCATCGAGATAACGGCAAGAGACGACGGAGATCTTCTTACAAATAGTCTCGCTTTCAGTTGTAAAACTGCCGAAGAGGCAGAGGACCAGGCACCCCAGGAAATTTCTTTAGATAATTTCCAGTTTTAGAATCCCTCTGTATATTTATATTTCAGTGTGCTTAAAAGTGACTGAAATATAAACAGATCGTCGCATGCCAGGTCTATACCCCTTCTCATTGGACGCTTAAAAAGAAATTTGCTTTCATAGACAAACGCTGATGTCTATTAATCTTTTAATGAGGTAGCTATTGGAGGCTGCAATTGAGTACGACAATTATTAACATAGAAATATCGTTTGCATAGTAATTTCGAAGAAAAACCGAATAGTGAACAACTGAAAATAGAGGAAATCGTATAAACATCAACTGAGCCGAGCTGTGCTGTGCTGCCATCAAATACACATAAATCCTAAACAAATCTTCCATTTCGTCATAATCATGCAAACGTACAAAGTCATCTTTTGCAACCTCAAACTCAAAGTCCATGTTTTGGGCTCTGTGCTACAGTATATATTTCCTATTTTGCTGTTTTACCATTCTTCTGTTCAGGCGGAAAGGGCGCTGGCGTCGATCGAGAGTAGTTCACAGATTTCGTTGTGGATAAGGCGTTGAATTTTGGCGACTGTGTTACCGGCGAGTAGCTCGGGATCTTCTTCCGCACTCTCCTCGTGCGTATCGTTGCACGGGATAAGCTGGGCTCGGGGAGGTTGGGTTGGACCCAGGTCACAGGTCATCGTACGCAGATCCCTGACCAGCGTCGAGCTCTCGTCGGACATTCGTCTGTAGTTTTCAGATGCACTCCTTAAGAAGGAGAACTGGTCCGCTGACCAGTTGGTCCAGCTGATCATCTGATGCAGCCATCCAGAGGTGACATTCATCGATCTCACAAGCTCCACTAACGACTAAAGAGATATTTTAAAAAAAAAAAATCTTCGGTAAATCTTTATATCGCTAAAAGTACGCTCATCAAAGACAAATGACGATTCCTATTACGAGCTATGTCCACTGACGTTAGAAATCACGTCATTTTGTAGTCGACCCAGAAAGTAAATTCAGAACGTTTCGAGAATAGCAATATAAGGTCATGATATGTGAAATTTACTGTCGACCCAGAAAGTAAATTCAGAACGTTTCGAGAATAGCAATATAAGGTCATGATTTGTTAACCTGTTAATTTAATTTTCTGACTCCGTGCATGTAATAAACTAATAATATATAAGACCTTAGAGATATAAACATGCTTATTTGACCGCCGGACTGGTTAACGCACCAAGTCCACCAAATCCAAGACAGCGTCAACGCTTTCAACTGAATCAGACCGAAGCAATTTTGCAGTTAACTGGGAGTTTAATCCGTCATAGAGAATGCATTCTCTCACTCTTTAACCCCACAAAATTAAAAACGAAGATCTGAAACATTTTAGGGAAAATTATATGCAGGTACTTATAGTCGTGATTGTATTCAAGTATACCTGGTTTGTGCTTGTGCTTGATTTGAAGAGAGTTCCGTTGGCTGGTTTCATGCAATAACCATAAGTTTTGTTTAATTCTTCCGAATATTCGTCTGTGATGCCCTGTATAAAGAGCAACAAGAAAACAGTCATTGGTCGAGGCTTCTTCTTATTTTCAAATATTTGTTAACGAGGATTTCAGAATTTCGAGAAATTACAGATAGCCCTATATAAACTGAGTCAACAGATAGGCATTGAGTAGAAAACACTATGCATCGTTTTCAAACAACATTCATCTTCGATTAATATTCCGACGGAACTAATCTATATGCAGATTTTCCAGCTGCCCAAGCTACAAAACACGAAAGTGAAAATGCGGCGGCGGGAGATTGCTTACAATTTCGAAGGCGTCGACCCTTGTCAAGATCTTCTCGAACAGCTTTTTGCATCGGAGAGTTTCTCCTGTTGACGTGCTTCATGGGATTCGCGGTCGTTGTCTCCTCCGTCGTGGTGGTAGTACTGATGATAATCTCCGTGGCTGTAGTCGTAAATCACTTCTGTCCCCGCAGCACAAGGGTCGGCGGGAAGTAAGCCGCATTCGATGGGATCAGCCGGTCTATAGAAGAAGACGGTCGAGACAGGAATGGAGCTCACTGAAAAACAATCAACAGTTTCTACTCAACAGGAAACATAACAGAAAAAAAGATAATTGGGGCGGGCGATGAGCTGTACACGTTGTGACAATCCTGCTTTCGTTTATGCTAATTTGCTAATTATAGAGGAGATAAATTGTGAAGCAGAGATAGGGAGATGAGTGTCAGTCCCTTCGCAGCTTTGACTCGATAAACCTTTATCTGAAGTTATTGTCATCGAGGACAAGTAAAGAGACCGATGTGACCTTATATGTCTAGATAAACATCAGTATAAGTCACACGGTCACACCCAATCGATTTGAAAATGTATGATTAAGAGAGCTTATGGAATAAAATTTCGATATAAGTAGAAAGAGGAGGGTTATTTCAGTGACTTTCGGTTTGTATTATTGGCTCCAGCTCCGTTCAGACCTCGGCTCGCGTAAAAACATCAAAATAATATTCAAAGTCTTGTCCACCATGACGTTCGGTCAGGCGGTTAAGTGAGTAATACAGATTACAGGAGATTCGTCATTGGAAACTTAGCCTAAAGATTGGCATAGAAGTTTCCTTTCAGACGACATCGACAACGGAGACATTTATGAATTTTAAATAATCAATGACTCTCTTATTTGTCGATTAGAGAGCTCTTCGTTTGACTCCAACAGTCACACGTTGTCTTTTCCACTCAAACTAAAATGTTTGGATATCTCTTTTGAAAACGTTCTGCCCCCGGCCAACTAACTACTGTTCCCACCAAATACGTGGCAGATTTCTAAAGTTAAAAATTATATTTCGGAGGTACAAAATAGTCTACATCACTAGAAAACCTCCTTCGTTGGCGTTTCTTTCAAAATTGTTATATTTTGTGAAATTTTGTCATTTTAGTCTTCGTCGATTGTTCAATTTTAAGCTGAAAATATTTATCTGATGCTCTCCAAAACCTTCCATCTGTTTTATGCTGATTTTTTTCTAACACGCTGCGTTGACTTAATGGTCTGTTTTGCAACGTTCACAATAATTAATTATCAGTCTCGGATGCAAGAACATTCAGCCGCTTCAGTCACGTGCTCTTTGGACGACAGCTGAGCCTCTTTCGAAGCTGTCTCTGTAGCTGTAGTATGAGGCCTGTCTGATACAGAAGCCACGTTGTCAGGAAATTAGCCAAAAATGTTTCTCAAATGTTTAGCGTTGTCTATTCCAATTCGAGAATAGAAACTTATTTAAGAGATTCTGCCTTTGAAGTCAGACAACGACTCTAAAACCTCCTCTGTATACGGATGCTTACCGAAGCGTATTAGACTCATAGCTTCAAGTAGGATCGCTGCAGTAGCTCCGACTAGTCTCATATTGTAGTTTCAATCTCTTTCTTAATCAAACAGTTTTCAAGTTATTCACAAACGTATGCTGCAAAAGTCTTCGTATCGATTCTAGAAAATGTCACCCAGATTTATATAGACCCAAAGCCCTCAATAATTGAACCAGTCGGTGGATTTTTGATCAAAACTTTGCGATTTCGAAAGGTATAGGAAATTTTATGTAGGCCTATGACAAGTTTTACCGAGTTATTACTCATTTGTTGTAAAGGCTCCATATAGATGCGAGCAAATATTTCGGTGTTGTGATCGTGCAGTGCGATGACAGAAATCAGAGATCGTGTGAAATACTTCCGACTTTCTCTCTCTCCCAGTGTTTTCAATTTGCGTGGTGACATTAATAAGAGCTCGTGAGGCGATTAGACGCGGCCGCTGCCTACGCACGCGGCAAAAGAGACGGACGGAGCAGGGCATCTGGCAAGATGCTTAACGAGGAAGATAGTGGCATAAACCAACTGCCAGTAAATAAGCAGAGCTTTCGCACTCGAAACTGACGTTATTGTCGGTTAGACTTATCTTTCATCACGCACGTAGGATTTTCTCAATGGTATATTGATCGAGGAGGCGAGATTCTCAAATTCCGGGGTCTTCTTGTCTATTATTAGGAGGAGGAGGAGGCGATGGCGCAAGTAATCGAAGTCAGTTTCAGAGGTAGAAGATGTTCGGAGGTCCCCGTGGGTGGTGGGGAATTCTCTTGAAAGAGTCGCGGATTCGAGAGGATAATACCCCATCCAATGAGAAAACCACCAGTGCTCATTTACATCTGGATTAGACACTTGTCACTCAGAATGACCGGTTGGTTGACCGATTGAAGTTAGTACGCCATAGAACCGCTTTTATGAAGAAGTATACCCTACAATCACAGTTGGATTTTCGGGGGTGGGGTGGGGGTGGGGGTGGGCTTAGCTGCCCCATTTTTGAGCCAGATTCCCGCCGCCCAGTGGGGTCTGCATGCTCCACCAGAATTTTGGGTGGGGGCGGTCTGGCCATACTGATGTTTGGAAGGAGCGACCATTGTCGGGTTTCTTAACGACGTCATCTTCATAGAAGACCGCAATTAGTCAAATGTGTTCTTGGAATCTCATTTTACCCGGACGCAATCTTCATCATCATCATCATCGTCACTAAGATATCTCGTCAGAATCCGTGACGACGCTGGTGATCGTCTGTCGCAGTTTACAGTTTCCCGGTTGACGTCACTCTCCGATGACCGACTCATGGCGCAACAGTTGGCAGTTGGTCATCAGTGAACCATTATTTGGTCTTGAGCGCTTTTTTAAGGCATTTGAACGGCGGAAAACCGCAACGTGGCAAACCTCTTAAGCAAGTGAACGGATTCTAATGAAATTTTGTGTTAATAACACAAGTGAATTCTCTTTACTTCATGCATGCCAAATTTTGTTTAAATCGGTGCTGGCTCTCGAGGCAGTTATTGCAATCTGGTTAAGGAATCTCTCTTTTCTGGACACAATGTAATGTATGATTTCTCTAAAAAATTAATTCACAAAATAAATCTTTTAAAAGAATAATATTTCAGCAATCGGATTGATCATAAACCCACAATAATACGCATCAAAATAGGCGGCGATTTAATTTTACGATGGGGGCCATTTTCAGGGTTTAAACTGAGAGCTCCGCTTTAAGGAAAACAGTGCCCATGATATATTTTCCGTTTGCCAGAAAATCTCTTCACAACTAAGTTGGGGCGGAAGATGGCAGAGTGGGTTACGCGCTGGAGCGATAGACTGACGGAGCGGGTTCAAGCCCCTAGTGGCTTTGAGACAGGCAGTAATGCATCCTAAGCCAAAACCATGCTAAGTAAAATCATGCTAGGTATCGTTTTTCGTAAGCTGACGATCGTATGCATTCTCACAGTTTCACCAAAAATGTCGAAGTAAATTAATTCGAGGTCTTCTTTGTCAAGCATCCTGGGTGGTATGTCCCACTCGTTGCCCTGTGAATCACTGTGTGTGTGAGGTCAAAAGATGGGGGCCAATGGGCCAACACCCACCGATGCTGCGTCTGGCAAAGTTAGCTCAGTAGGATGTGAAAGCAGCGACGGGGATTCTGCTCTCGTCAATATATTTGCGAAATTCAAACTGGAGGCCAACAGGAATCGTCATCAATATTATATATATATATACATATATACTGCAGGCCTACTTATGCAGCGTTTGATGATATGGGTACAGTCTTAAATTGCGTCTCTACTTGAAATTTAAAACTAGACGATAACAGAGAGAGATACAGAGACAGAGAGACAGGCAGAAAGAGAGACAGAGACAGACAGGCAACGACACAGAAAGAGAGACAGAGAGATGGGAGAGAGAGAGAGAGGCAGATAGACAGAGAAAGACAATTATTCCAAACTTTTTCCTCCCTTTGACAGATAGTTTAGTTGCTGCTAGACGTGATCTTTATAGCTTATAACATTCTAAAATCAGAATTCTCCCCCTTCCGCTCCATTTTCTTCATTACTTCAAACATGTCGTCTGTTTAATTGCCATGACAGGCGGTTGCACATGGCAACCGGTTGTTCTAAGAGTTTTCTATGATCGCTTATTATCATCAATAATTGCTGAGTATGATTAATCAGTTGTCTACCATATGTTATTCATATCGACTGAGCTTTAGTTGCGCTGTTGTTCTCGGTTTTTTGGCATGCAGTGTATATTAAAAAGTAACTTAAATTGCATTTTCGAGTGACACAACTACTGCCATCCAAATGCGAAGACTTAGTTTCGAATTTGACATGAACGTCACACGTCATGGAGGAAAACTGTTTTTAGCGGATACAACCAAGCGCTAAGCGCGTGATAATCGCCTGCTTGCTATGTAGCTATTGGGTGCTATGTAGCAGTTATTATAGGTCTTCCCGCCTTAGCCCAGGCCATTTAAAGCAATAGTGGCGAGCAATTACCAGTCAGTGTAAACACAGGAAGTATAGGCTAACTGGCGTTTCGTAGAAATGCGTTGAATGTTGCATTTCCATGCATCGAAACTGACACGCAATGGGCTTGGTGCTGGCGACAGAACTTTTGAAGAGATCAATCCTACTCCGTCACTCGTCTCTTGATCGAATTGAGCACAGAGTGACATTTAGGCGCTTGAGAAAGCAACATGACTATATATGGTCAACAATGCCAAGGCTAAATAGTCTTTTTAAAAATCACATAACTTATTATTATTATTATTATTATTATTATTATTATTATTATTATTATTATTATTATTATTATTAAACTGACAATTGGTTATGCGCCATAATACATGATGTCTGGGGCAGAAGGGTACATTGCAGTGTCCAGTGAATAGAGAAGCAAGAAAAGAATCCTTTAATATTTGAAACGGCGAATTTCTAAAAGAAATCTCCGCAAAATATTGACTTAGTCCTAATCTGTTCATCTCTTTTCCCAAAATCACTTGAAAATAGAAACATTTCTGATAAAGATCTAACTATCAAAAGGCACAATTGCGACTCTAGGGATGAGTTTCAAGACATTACAGTATAATATTGACGAGAATTATGTAATAGTATCAGCAGTTTGGTCTGCAGACTGATCAAAAATAGTCCCCTTTGACTGCGATTAGGGCCTTTATACACAGTATATATTAGCAGTGACTATGGAAGGGCGAAAAAGACGAAACTCGCAAAGAGGCCTTCGCGAGGAAAAGATTAAGTACAATACTTAGAGTGACTTTGATAGCAAAGAAGGCCAACGAATAAATAATGAAAAAAGTATAGATTATCAGACAGAAAATCCTATCGAAAAACGTCAAAAGAAGAAAGCTGACATTTCGGGCACATGGTAAAGAGCAGAGGCGTCATTTGGGGGGGCTGGGGGGCCGTGGCCCCCCAAGGAAATGAAAATATTAATTTATAATGTATTAATGTGCAACAAAAAACAAAAACAGGGACGTCACTTGCGTTTGGGGAGTAAAAAAGAGTCAGCAGCCTAGGAAGAGCTGACAAGAAAAAAAAGGTCGTCAACTATTTTTGGTAATCGTAAACGTAAAAGAACTGACGAGCAAAAAAAAGGTCGTCAACTTTTTTTCGAAACTCAAACTTAGTCGAAAAAATTTCGAAAAACTAAAAAAATTTTAAAAGAAAATTTTACAAAATTTCTCGCCCCCCCAAGAAAAGTGTGAAATGACGCCACTGGTAAAGAGGCCAGAGAAAGAGGTCGTACGAGGTACAATACCAGGAAGAAGAGTTCAAGGAATGCCGAGGATAACACGGCTCGACAACATCTGAACCTGGACGGGACTTACAACTTGTACCAAGCCATGGAGGTAACGGACAATAGGCAGCAATGGAAAAAAGGATAGTTGATCGTGTGACCAACCCTCGGAGCGAGGAAGGTTAAAGAAGAAGAAGAAGAAGAAGAAGAAGAAGAAGAAGAAGAAGAAGAAGGTGACTCTGCGTGGCCACTGTGCTGCAGATTGCCTAAATACGGAATGCATCTCCACAAGAGACTTTAGTGCGATAGTCAGGACATGGGTATGCATTACGGGCGATGAACAGTCGCATCTTGTCGTCATTAACATTTAAATTTTAATATTCGAATAAAAATGAACACATAAAATGAAAACAGCAATATTAAACAGTCACAATAATTGACAGATCAATACAACGCTAAATGGCATCGTTTCAATGCATGGAATAAACCTATATAACTTAAGTAATAACTTTTTCGCTGTATGCGATAAAATGATGATTATAGACGAAAAATAGCAGTTGCGCCTTAAATAGTCTATGTTGAAGATCTAGTTTATCTGCTGCGAAAAATGTTTGTATATTGTTTGTATATTCGAGATAAAGTTCTCTGATATCGAAGGGAATGATGCGAAAAAATCGAATGTTAAGACGAGTTTTCTGCTGCTCTAATAATTAGTGTCAATGGTAAATGTACGGATCTTGGGTTCGACATGACGTCATCAAACTGAGGTTGAAGTGGTGGCGGTGATCTTGTCGATTCTTGGTCTCTGGCTTCGACTCGACTTCTTCCTCTTTAGAGTTGCAGTCTTCGAGCTTCCGTTTTTAATGGGTTTTATGTAATCCGTTATAAGACACATTTGAGCAAAAAAGTATTTCTGGTGGTTTCGCTGTTTTAGTTCTTTACAAACGGCTATCAGCTTTCTCTGGAATTCCTTCTTACGATTCTGTAACGCGTAAATATAAAAAGTAAAGACAACGCTTGTTTCACACAAGAATTCAATATCCTGACTAACTCTATTCTGACTTATGACATCTCTGGCCTTAACCTGCTTGCTTATGGAAGTAATACTTGTACTGTAGCCTATGTAGTACTAATGTGCATAAGGAAAGATAGCAAAACATCTATCACCATCATCATCACCACTTCCACCACTACCACCACTATTACCACCACCAGCACCACACGCCATCATCATCATCATCATCATCATCATCATCATCATCATCATCATCATCATCATCATCATCATCATCATCAGAGTCGTTGTCGTCGCCATCATCATCATCATCGATGCTCACAGTGTGATTGAAAGGGATTCATGAGTTGGTTCCCTTTGCCTTAGCTATTGACATCGACTATGTCTGATTCTTTTTAGGAAAACGTAAAGCTTTGATATTTTCGTCACTTCGCCCGTTCACTGCCCTTCAGAGAACCCTCCTTCTTTGTGACAAAGCCTTGGCTCGTGTACACAGACACATATACTGTTCAGTAGTGGTATTCAATAAGCAGTACACAAATATACACTGTACATGAAAACCAACCATGAACGTTTCTATGATCTTTCTGTCTTGACTGTTCGCTTCATTACGTTTTTCGCATCCGAAACTCTTGTTGTTGATTTTGATATGATTTCCGATAGGTAGTCTGTCTGGAGTCGAAAGCTGCAAACATTTCAAATATCTGTTTATAGCACAAGTTTTGAAAAAGGTTGACATTCTAAATACACTGCGACCAACTGTTGACTCACGAGAGTTTAATGCATTGTCGCCAGTTGAATCCATTCATTTTAAACAGACAAAAAGGAATTATGGGGGAAAGCTGAACAACGAACTACTGAGATGGTCAATGGATGCCACGTGATGTGAGTCATGCAGGGCGTAGCCAGGAATTTGATTTGGAAGGGTATAAATATTTTGGGTGGGTATAAATCTGAACTATAACCCACATAAATCATATAAACCACATATAACCACATGCAAATCACATGAAAAAACTTTAAGGCAGACTGATTTTGTGGGGTATATATACCGATATAACCCCCCGTGTCGCTACGACCCTGGAGTCATGACAAAGGATTCAAATTTTTAATACAGTGGATCGACATGATTGGAAAGAAAAGGATGAGAGAAGAATAAAATTTATAGAGACCGACATATTAACGACTGGGGAAATAGATGTGCCATGTGAACGATTCTTTACATTGGCACATTGCAGCTGTACATAGGACGTCGTAGGGTAAATGCAAACTCTTCCAGAAGAGTATGGAGCAGTTTGAACGAGAGATTTGAACTAATAAAAGATTCAAATTTGACATGAACGTCACACGTCATGGAGGAAAGTCTGTTTTTAGCGGATACAACCAAGCGCTAAGCTATACAGAGCTATAGCCATGAGAACTGGAGCGCAGTTATTAAGAACGCATCGGCAAATCTTGTCTGCATGGCGAGAATGCTTTTGGTGATTCAGAATCGATTTCAAATACTGTATTATATCGAGGAATGACCACAGCTTATGCTTCTATAACCAGTAATCTCCTAAACGTTCTACTGTAATAGCAGCTTCAACGTGGTCGTGGATGGGAGTTTGTGCGATGACTTCGGCAAAGAAAGTCCGGATCCTCTGAATTTTGAAATGCAATTTGGATTTGGTCTTTGAGAACCATCTCAAAGGCAAATGGACTGATGATTTTCCTCTGTCAGTCGTCAGGACCTCATATGATCTTCAGCTTCCACTGATGCTGTTCACAAAACCGTTTATTCGTGAAGCCGTAGTATTTTACTCGGTTCTTAGAAACGAAAAATAATTGGTTTCATTTGTAGGCACGGAAACGAACAAGCATACTTTGAGGCTAAGCCGTCTGAAGTAATTTTGCAAGTACTGTAGGCCTAAAGTACCTTAAGACATCGTGTGCATGTTACAGTCAAAGTGTGAAATCAGGCAATGTTGACATTGCCTGAAATTTTTAGGCAATGTCGACATAAGCCGTTTCACTCGGGCACTGTGGACATCGACTGAAATTGTTAGGCATTGTTTAACAATGCCTGAAATTTGCTCAGATTTTCTACACACTTTGCCTGAAATCTTTATCAGTGATGGAATAACATTGTATGTGGAGCTATGCACGCACCAATGTGTAACATAACAAAAATTAAATGAGTTGCAAATTAGGGGCCGTCCATATAGTACGTACGCTGTGATGGAATAGCAACAGGTAAATGTCGGCATGTGTCGACATTGCCTAAAAATTTCAGGCAATGTCAACATTGCCTGATTTCACACTTTGACCGTAACATGTAACATATTATATTATATGCTAACATATAAAAACAGCAGATAAGATGAAACACGCGATGAAATATTATGTCTCACAAGACTTACGTTATTGCAGACGGAGTAGAGGACGTCGAGGGTTCTGTTGACATCGTTAGATTCAAGGCTGCGCTGTTCGGCGGCGATTGCTACTGGCTGGAAGGCTACTCCGGTGACCTTTGTTCTTCCCGCATGACATTTCCGATTGCAAATGCTCTCTGTTGCCATATGCAAAATGAACGCATTAAGTGTGACATTTTGCACTTTTAATCAAGATGATGGCACTCAGCAGTGTTTAATCTAGACTCCTGGACTCCGGGGAGAAACTGAAAAGCCGGGGAGAAACTGAAAAGTCAGCGGGGAAGGCTGCTAGAAGGTTAATTGATGTAGCATGCCCAAATTTTCGGGAATTTTTAAATTTCCGGGAAAAAAAGAACAATTCCCCCCCCGGAAACCGCCTAGATTAAACCCTGGCACTCAGGGATCAGGGAATGCTTGTGGCGTAGACGAGTTCAGGGCGACTAGTGCCTACGGACGCAAAATCCTAAGGGTCGGCAAAAGACCGCTACCTTTTTAGCTTGCTGAAATTTTCTGTTTTAAAATTGCATCTGCCATTTGTTGAATTCGGTGCGCTTGTCCTCGAAACAGTGCGCTATATGAATGAATAACTAATAAGGTAAAATGGTCTTCTGTTTGTCTAATTGGATACATGTACACTGATGACATAAGACGTTGCTTAGAATTGCGCTATAAATGCATTAAATTTAATGGGGGCGTCCAGAAACTCAAGAGCCGGGTCTGATAGCACTGCTAATAAAACGACCGTCAACAGCAACATCATCACTATCATCATCATCATCATCATCATCATCACGGTCGTCGTTATCGTTGGTGTCGTTGTTTTTCCATTATCGCTGCCATCAGCAGTTAATTACAGAATAGAGGCCTACACGATTTTGCGTGAAACACTAATTTTGTACGAATTGTCAACTGGATCTTCACAGCTGACAGCGTCATCCGCCAATGAATCAACCTCTAAACTGCTGTGCTATCAAAGATACATGATGATAATGACTTAGATGAGCCCAATTGAGATGCACGATACTTGATGATTAGTAGACAAGATTAAAGAGCTAACGTTTTAAAAATCTAATCTACCTGCGACAGCTAAACACCAAATAGGACTTACTACTACTATTGTTGGCGCCAGCAGAATGGGTCGATTTGGTTGCTATCAGCAACAAAATACAAGAAATCATCAACAAGAAATTCATAATCTCTGTAATGCTTGTAAGACTATTTCTCTCTCTTAGTTGAAATCTAAACAAAATCTTGGTATCTATACACCTTTTGGTCACTTTTATACTCTTTCTTTGAAGCTATTTTTTAAATACAAAAATTCCTTTCGTTTGCATGACGAATAATTAGCTATGGTTGAGTTACCTTAGATTCGGAAATACGTCGTTCCATTTAATAAACAATGACACGTTGCCGATCAGTATAACGCCATGCGTTTTAACCGTCTCCATTCTATGAAAAATCGAGACATTAGGTAAGACGCTGACAAATTCTGTTCCTATACTCATCATCGACTTGTCATCAACCGTAGAATTCGCGATTTTCACCAATTGGTTCGTGTCTGCGCTGAGGTTATTTTTCACATTTCGTGTTCTCTGCGAAAACAGAACAATTAGACAGCGCACATGGTTCGCTCGCAAAGGCTCACGACCGTAACATTATTTCTACTTTTGAGCCATTTCTGGTGTATGAACCCTTTCACTTTTAGCTATCGGGCACGTGTAAATATAGGGAAAAGCGTGAATATGACTATAGTGTACAATGTGCTCTGTCAGTATCGTTTCAGTTACCTGAGTCTCTGGTATACAGAACGTAAGCTAAAGAGCAACAGAAAGCGCGGTGTCTGTGGGTCCAGTTCATATATTAGGTTAACCATCTTTAGCCAACGAGATAGAACAAACAAGGTAATTGACGCATTATGACAACTTCAAAATAGCGCAGAAGGGAGGAAGGCGGAATATGAAAAGCAGGAGAGGCCGATGACACCTTTGTTTTTGCCAATAATCACCAAACCACGCGCAATGCTCTCGGACGCACGCCAAACCACAAAGAGAGCAGGGAAATTCTATGAAAAAGCAGGTGAGTGTAAAGACAGTGCAACAAGAAATGCTGCAGAGAAGAACTTCTATATAAATACGTAGCCTAGTCGGAAGTTTTTCTCGGAAGAATAAGACAAAGAGGAAGAAGAAGGAGACAAAAGAGGAGGAGGAGGAGGAGGAGGAGGAGGAGGAGGAAGTAAAGACACTAAGTTTTCCTTCTGTTAGCTTCGTGTTCTCGTCAACTCATAGACGCCATGTTGAAAACAGTGCATGTTGGAGACTTTAGTTGTTCTTCAATTAGATCAATTTCAATTTTATACTTACTTATTGTCTTGTTATTTTTCAGTTGTTTTTTGTGTAAGTTGAGATCGTCTTCCTGTGATCGGAGACGTGAATTCCAAGTCCTCTTAAGCATCCAAACCGAGAAAGGCAGCGATCAGACGCAGCGGATGAGAGCGATCGCTGGAATTGGATGCGTCTGACTTCATGTATACAGTACAATTAGCTCCACGGTAAAAAAATCTTATCCTTATTTCCGCGAAAAATACTTGAGTACATGTACAGTACATGGGTCATCACAAAGAAAACGAAAAAACTGGAAGCCACAGAAGTGTGGTTCTACAGAAGAATGCTAAAAGTTATACATGGACGGATAAAAGAACCATTACAGAAACCTAGCAGAATGTGTAGATGATGGAAACAGAGCCAAGATCAATGACAATCATAAAGGAAATGCAGATGGGAACTCTTTGGGCATGTCATGAGAAAGGAGGGACTGGAGAACCTGGCAGTGACTGGCATGGTGGAAGAGTGAAGATGAAGAGGTAGGTAAGCAGAGATATAAATTCACACACACAAACTAAGAAAAGGATTGGAAGCAGACAACAACATCCAAACTGCTAAGGATCGCCAGAGATCGAGAAAAGAGGAAGTCCATAGCGGCTGATGTAGCAGAGCAAGATGCCTGAAGAAGACGAAGACATGTAAGTGGAATAACAAACTAGATAGATGTTTGGAAACGAGAGAGAGAGAGAGAGAGAGAGAGAGAGAGAGAGACCGTCAAATATAAAATAGAGTCAAAGCATGTTTATGTTTGTAATTCAAAATCCAGCAGAACTCCCGTCTATCCCTCCTCTCCTTCCTCCCTCCCTCCCCTCCTCTCTCTCTCTCTCTCTCTCTCTCTCTCTCTCTCTCTCTCTCTCTTTAAGACACGGGCTTTGATGAGCGAACGGACTTTCTTTATTCCCATCGCTATTAGAACGAACGCCTAATGTCCGTAGACACCCTAACACCTCCCAACACCCCCAATTTGAGACCAACATCCCCAACACCCTCCAATCTCAGCTATGTGATCATCTTTTTTGCTTGTCAGACTTTTTTAGCAGGGGACCACCAGAATTTATCAGACACCCCTCAATTGACAATCCTAGAAATAACCCTGGTCCGCTGTATTGTTCGGCGTAAAGAAGAAACCCTCGCTGTCGACGATGTGCATCGAGTTGAATGTTGGTAAATGCGCTGAACGTTTTCGTTGCTTCACTGATATATTTTCCCGCAGCAGAAACCACCTGTTGGACGTCACTATTGAATGACCTTCGTCTTTGATCTCGGCTGAAATCGTTCTTTCTTTTCAGTGACCTTTTGAGTTTCAGGTGAATTTTACGCTTTATACACGTCCTCAGTTTTCTCGTTTCCAACTCTGGCCCTTTCCCTCCCCACTCCACTGTCTCTGCTCTGAACATTCAGACTAAATACATTGAAACACTTAGACGAGACGTTAGGCCTATGCATGGGAAGGCTTGATGCAGATGACATTGCCTATTGGCATACTTAGTATTAGCATACTCAGTATTAGCACACTTAGTATTAGTACACTTAGTATTAGCATACTCAGTATTAGCATACTTAGTATTAGTACACTTAGTATTAGTACACTTAGTATTTACTTAGTATTAGCACACTCAGTATTAGCATACTCCCAGTTAGCATTAGTATTAGTACTTTAGCTCAGTATTAGCACACTTAGTATTAGCACACTTAGTATTAGTATTAGCATACAGTATTAGTATTAGCAGTAACACTCAGTATTAGCACTTAGTATTAGTATTAGTACACTTAGTATTACTTTAGTATTAGTATTAGCACACTTACACTTAGTATTAGCATACTCAGTATTAGCACACTTAGCATTATTAGTATTAGTACACTTAGTATTAGCATTAGTATTAGTATTAGTATTAGTACACTTAGTATTAGCATACTTAGTATTAGCATTTAGTATTATACTTAGTACTTAGTATTAGCACACTTAGTATTACACTTAGTATTAGCATACTTAGTATTTAGTATTAGTATTACTTAGTATTAGCATACTTAGTATTAGCACACTTAGTATTAGTATTACATTTAGTATTAGCATACTTAGTATTAGCATACTTAGTATTAGCATACCTTAGTATTAGTATAGTATTAGCACACTTTAGTATTAGCATACTTAGTATTAGCATACATTAGTATTAGCATACTTAGTATTAGTACACTTAGTATTAGCACACTTAGTATTAGCATACTCAGTATTAGCACACTTAGTATTAGCATACTCAGTATTAGCATACTTAGTATTAGCACACTTAGTATTAGCACACTTAGTATTAGCACACTTAGTATTAGCATACTTAATTTAGTATTAGCACTTAGTAATAATTTAGTATTAGTATTAGTATTAGCATACTTAGTATTAGCATACTTAGTATTAGTATTAGCATTACTTAGTATTAGTACACTTAGTTAGTATTAGCACACTTAGTATTTAGTACACTTAGTATTTAGTATTAGCATACTCAGTATTAGCATACTTAGTATTAGCATACTTAGTATTAGCATACTTAGTATTAGCATACTCAGTATTAGCATACTCAGTATTAGTACACTTAGTATTAGCATACTCAGTATTAGCATACTCAGTATTAGTACACACTTAGTATTAGTACACTTAGTATTAGCATACTCAGTATTAGCATACTTAGTATTAGCACACTTAGTATTAGTACACTTAGTATTAGCATTAGTATTAGTACACTTAGTATTAGCATACTCAGTATTAGTACACTTAGTATTAGCATACTCAGTATTAGCATACTTAGTATTAGCACACTTAGTATTAGCACACTTAGTATTAGTACACTTAGTATTAGCATACTTAGTATTAGCATACTCAGTATTAGCATACTTAGTATTAGCATACTCAGTATTAGCACACTTAGTATTAGTACACTTAGTATTAGCATACTTAGTATTAGCATACTTAGTATTAGCATACTTAGTATTAGCATACTTAGTATTAGTACACTTAGTATTAGCATACTTAGTATTAGCATACTTAGTATTAGCACACTTAGTATTAGCATACTTAGTATTAGCACACTTAGTACTTAGTATTAGTACACTTAGTATTAATTTAGTATTACTTAGTATTAGCAATACTTTAGTATTAGCATACTTACTTAGTATTAGTACACTTAGTATTAGTACATACTTAGTACACTTTAGCATTAGCATTAGTATTAGCACACTCACTTTAGTATTAGCATACTTAGTATTAGCATTAGTACACTTAGTATTAGCATACTTAGTATTAGCATTAGTATTAGTACACTTAGTTAGTATTAGTATTATTTTAGTACACTTAGTATTAGCACTTTAGTATTAGCACACTCAGTATTAAGACAATTATATTAGTATTAGCTTAGTATTAGCAACTTAGTATTATAGTATTAGTACACTTTAGTATTAGCATATTAGTATTTATCATACTTAGTATTAGTACACTTAGTATTAGCACACTTAGTATTAGCACACTTAGTATTAGTACACTTAGTATTAGTACACTTAGTATTAGCATACTTAGTATTAGCATACTTAGTATTAGCATACTTAGTATTAGTATTAGTACACTTAGTATTAGCATTAGTATTAGTTTACTTAGTATTAGCATACTTAGTATTAGCACATTTAGTATTAGCACACAATTTAGTATTAGTACACTTAGTATTAGCATACCAGTATTAGCCAGTATTACACTTAGTATTAGCATTAGTATTAGTATTAGCACTTAGTATTAGTACACTTAGTATTAGTACACTTAGTATTATTATTAGTATTAGCATTTACATTAGCATACTTAGTATTAGCAATACCTAGTATTAGCACACTTAGTATTAGCATTTAGTATTAGTACATACTCAGTATTAGCATACTTAGTATTTACTTACACTTAGTATTAGCATACTTAGTATTAAGACACTTAGTATTAGCATTAGTACTTAGTATTAGCACACTTAGTATTAGTATTAGCATACCTAGTATTAGTACACTTAGTATTAGCATAGTATTAGCATATTTAGTATTAGCATACTTAGTATTAGTACACTTAGTATTATTAGCATACTTAGTAGTATTAGCATACTTTAGTATTAGCATTAGCATACTTAGTATTAGTAATTATTTAGTATTTAGCACTTAGTATTAGTTAGTATTAGTACACTTAGTATTAGCATACTTAGTATTAGCACACTTAGTATTAGCATAGTATTAGTATTTAGTATTAGCATTAGTATTAGCACACTTACTTAGTATTAGTGTTAGTATTAGTTTAGTATTAGTATACTTAGTATTAGCACACTTAGTATTAGTACACTTAGTATTAGTACACTTAGTATTAGCACACTTAGTATTAGCATACTTAGTATTAGCACACTTAGTATTAGTACACTTAGTATTAGCATACTTAGTATTAGTACACTTAGTATTAGCATACTTAGTATTAAGACACTTAGTATTAGTACACTTAGTATTAGTAACTTTAATACTAGTATTAGCATATTTAGTATTAGCATACTTTAGATTAGCACAATTTAGTATTAGACACTTTTTCTAGTATTAAACTTAGTATTAGTATTAGCTTTTATTGAAACACTTTAGTATTGAAGATTGAAGACTTAGCAAAATAGTAAAACCTTCCAAACTTTTCAGGGGTGTGCCGTCACTGATCTTGCGGGGTAGGGGAGGAGTAAAAGTTGTTGACATAACTATAGGGGATCACTGAAAGTTGACAGTTGTTGACAAGGGGAGGGTAAAAATTACCCAAAAATTGTTGACGTAATTAATGGACAGCCCCTTAACACTAAATTATTTATGCATTTTGTTTCTATTTAGAAAGTATTCTGGCTAATTAAACACTATTAGGAGAGATAACAAAGCATTTGCAATATGCATATATATATTTTCAGAAATCTTATCAGAACATTTCCAAGTAAACTCCATTCGTGGAAAATGTGAAAAAGTAACCAGCGATAATTAAAACACGATTTCTATTTCAAATATGCCACAAAATTAACGGAGCAGTAATAATAATGGAGACAACGACCGGTTGGCAATCGCAAACGAATACCAAAGCTACTGACTAAAATTTTGTACGTTTAGACGTTGAAATTGCATGAACCATGTCTTGAATACCTTGATTAGTCTTACTCAGTGTTTATTCTAGCCCCCTTGACATTGGGAAATTTTGAAAATGTTGGGAGAGGGACAAGGTTTGATTTTTTATCACACACGTTGGAAATTTCCATTGATAAGCCAACATCTAAACAAATTGGGAAATTTTCAAACTGGGGCGATTCCCTAAGATGCCTAGAATAAACACTGGTCTTACTGTCTGGGCTGATGCTAATCGTTGTATGCGTAACAATTAAATCTACGGACTGAACTAAAGGCAACCTCAAAACTTGTTACTTTTTCAAAGTAGAAATCTCGTCATGGCTTTAGAAATGAAGGATTCATACATCATCGTATACAGCTAAATTCTCATTAGAAATGCACATTCGGTTAAAGTGAAGCAACATTTTCAAGTAAATCTTTAATTGTATTCATTAACACTAAACTAAACTGGCATTCAGAAAAACCGATCAGATACAAAACATCTTAGACGAAAATAAAATTGCAAAAGCAATATAATAAACAAAATCTGAAGGTAATGCAAAAAACTCGGTCAGATGACGAGAAAAATAATGGTGCAAGCTAACGCAATATAATGCAAAGTACAATATGCAAACGAATGTATAAAAATCTTCATGTAAGCACAGTGTATAACAGCGGCAATACAACAACAGCGTGTAAAATGTCCTGATGTAGAATTCTAACCTGAAATTTTAGTAAATGGAAAACATCGTAATTATGCGTCTATAAAGAGCTGGCGATTAATAATTGATAACTTGGATAATAAGATAATAATCAATCGCAACTCTACTGTGTTATTTGTCTCACAAAATCTGGAAATTCGTTATCACAGGCTCTATTCAAATAAGTTGAAACCAAGTTTACATAGCACCTAGGTTCCCTGGTGGTGTCCTCGTCTTTTGAAACACTTGAAAACGTCGACATAGTTGGTGATAATGACAGAATTCGCGCGTGAACAGCGGATTCTAAAATGGTGTATTTATCGATCTGGTATTGGCGTAGTATCGGGGTGAGGGGTGGGGGGCGTGGGGTCCCTATTCGGACTGAGAGCAATCGTGGGATTTTTTGCAAATTAAGGAGATTTCTTTGAGGCTGTGTAGGGGTGATTGACGACGGAATTGATAAACTAAGTTGCATTGCAGTTTTTGGCCTCCATGTAATAAATCGCAATAATAATAATAAGAGTCTATAAAGTGCTCACCAGAGCTCGCGGTCTAACGCTAATTTTACTCAAAAGTTTCTGCGACTGTAGCTCTACCCAAGACCTCGCTGGGGAGCTCTCCCCAAATCCCCCCACGCTCGAACTTAATGGTATGTGCGTGTCTGTCTGTCTTGACTGGTGCCCCTATTTTAGAATCCTGGCTACGCCCAATAACTAAGACAAAAAACACAAATGTTGCAGGAATTAGATTCTAAAATGACAACTATCGATCTAGAATAGTGAAACTCACTCGAGATGGCAAGAGACCTTTCTGTCTGGATTCAATTCGAGTGAGAGCTAATATATAGTCTGAGGCTGTAGTGAACGCCGAAGATGCCGCTGTCTACTTTAGAATTCACTTTCAGTTTCGTCGATTGAAGTGACACTCGCACTTGCGCAGTTCTTTGTGACAGGGGAGTACTTCTTGGAGAAACGCGACGTTTGGATCCTCGTTACCTGGTCTCACCTGAGGGCAGACGGTGTCTTCAGCTTGTCTCCGTACCTCCCTCGTTGACCTCTCTTCTGACGAAATAGCGACCGAAGGAGATGCTCGTGCTGCTGCTGCTGCTGCTGCTGCTTCGAAGCAGTTGCTCACCTGGCACTGGTAGTCCGACCAGTCGCTTTCTAGGTCCGTTCCAGCGCAGCGCATCCATTTGCTCGCCTTGCAAATCAAGTCCTTGCACTGGAAACAACAGAGGACGGAAGAACGTTTTCAGAACGCTCAAGACGCTCCGATAATGAAAATAGAGAGAATCTTAACCGATGTGAAACTCCTTATAACCCCTTAACTGGGGATCCCGGATATATCCGTCCATTTTACATAGAGTTACAGTTAAATACACGGTTAAGGGGTTAAGATCGGCTCACACCTCCCCGTGGATGGGAGGGTGGGTGGATAGCGGCTGAGAATGGGGTTGCCTTCTGAGGCCGTGCCATCGGTGGTGACGTCGGGGTGGGGGCTCTACTCGAGGTGAACAGGGTCAACAGGAACCCAGCGATTCTTCTACGTCGACTGGTCAGAGGATCACATTACATGGCAACGGACGCAGGAAGAAGGCAAGTATCTTAGAGTCCAAGAAGAGAAAAGGTATCCCGACTGCAAAGTGAACAGAGCCCGGTTACTGGGCAACCTTAAGTATAAACGTCAATCAATCAATCAATCAATCAACCAATCAATCATGCAGACGAAGCCTTTTTACACATCTCTTATTCCATAATAATTTCCCAATTCAGTTTAATTATCAGTTGTCGGTAATCTAAAGGATACCTTTTACAGTTTGAGTTTGGAAGACGTCAGATGAAAGTCTTAATTAAATTAATAAGAAATAGTAGAGAATAGTTGATCTCTTGTCGTCAGCTGACCCTGCGTTTGCATTCTCGGCCGCAGCTTCTGTTAAATTCGCCGTCGCATGTTGATCGAGACTCGGTGAGGCTGGCGATCAGATTGGAGTACCTCCTGGTCGTTTGCGGCGACAAATTGGCAATCGAGTCCTGCATGGATATTGGATAATGTACACACATACAATGCAGATTCCGATATTGATATTCGCAATGATGATTTGTGACATTTGTCTGCCATGTGGTAAGACCAATTGGGTTTTAACCCCTTAACTGGGCAACTATTTGTAACTCAGTGTAAAACGGACGAGCGTTACTCGGGGCACCCAGTTAAGGGGTTAAACCACGCGTGGATGAGATAAGTTAGATGGTTCCACGTTGTCTTCCTCGCAGACAATAAAGGATGAACAACTTGTCCAAAGTCGCTATACGCTGTGCCTAGGATCCGATTCGAACCCGCTACCCTCAGGATGCATGTCAAGAATTCTACCACTGATCCACCGCACCCCAAATACGAGCATTAACCGCAAAGTGAATGCAGAGGCCCGTCGCTTAGAGACGATAATTAATTATAGGAAAGCGTTTATGCGTACGTTGATTCGGCGTCGAATGGCAGCGTTGATGCTGGTCGTCGCTCCTCGCATTGCACTTTCACAGTTGCTTTCCATCTCGTCGGTTGATAGACTGACGAAAGATGGAGAGAAGTTGGCTACCTGAGTTCTACCTCCGCAGGAACTCCGCTCAGAACACGAGGAGAAGTTCAACAGCTTGCACCGACAGTCCTGCTCCGAATTTCGTAGCATCGTCTCAAGGAACAGGGACGGAGACTGATTGCGGAAGAAATCGCACCCTGAAAATCCACACTCAGCCTGGGTCATTTATGCCGATTGCAATCGGTTCCTGTGGCAACGCCGATGCTCTATACATTCTCATTCGACTGCATTTTCAGTTAAACGATCTACTCACAAGAATTGCGATCGTTAAATTCATTCGATAGTCGAACTCTGTTAGGCATACAGTACATCGGCTTCCAATGCAGAAAATACTCTTCAAGATTTGCAAAACGCACAAATTCCTCCTATTCTGACATTAATCGATGGATCAAACTTCAAAACATTTTACTAACAATGACGGATGCCCTTGCTAATGAATCAATACTGTAGTAAGTTAACTCTTGTGGGCCTTTGAAACGCCAATCCGAATAGCATGTTAGGAATAAAGTTTGTGATGCAAAAGTTATGATAGAATTCGGATTTCTCACCTCGGCTCCCAACAATCAGAAGAGAAATGATTTGGAGACGGTAAAGCTTTGGCCAAATGTGAGAGCTAATTCAAGAGAGACAGGTGTTTATTCTAGGCCTGTTTGGGGGAATTCCCCCCCAGTTTTAAAATCCCCCATTTGTATATGTTGGCTTGGGAGATGGAAATCCCCCCCCCCCAAGAAAGTGTGGAGAGACAAATCTTGTCCCCCAAACATTTCAAACTCCCCCCCCCCAATGTTAAGGTGGCTAGAATAAAGACTGCAAGAGAGATATTCTGCAGCTACGATTATATACTGTATTGGTAGATTCCGGGGTCCTCCACCTGGAGATTCATGAATTTCTCGGCTTTTGACATTTGTATTGGTTATTTTTCAGACACCCAGTGGTGCTCTCTGTTTGGAATTTAAAACTGGGTTCGGCTAATAAGGCAAAACTCGAATGGCGTCTACAATCGTTTGCTGGTCTGAGCAGAAACAGTTTCGGATTTACCACGGTACAAATGGTATATTTGTACCGGGTCCACCAGCATAATAAAAATGTAGGGGCTCACCTTTTCTATTAACAATATTTAAAAATGATTTTTTGTTATTTATTTGTTTAAAAACATTATTTTTTGAAATGCAACCATTTGTCACGCAACGTGTCCTGAAAAAAAGAAAAAAGGTTATCGCCAATATTACTCATACATCTGATCTGTAACTCTTCCGCTCTTCCGAAAGTTTCTCGAGAAAAGCTTAAGAAACTTGACAAGCAAAAAGGTCATCTCGCCACTTTTCACACTTGATCCGCAACTTTTTAGAAGAAAGTGTACCGCGGCATAAAAATGTCCTAACCTATTGTTAAAGATGTCCAGTTCTCTGAGCCATACATCATTATGCAAAAAATCGTTTTTCGCACGATGTAAGTTTTTGTCCCCTTTTTGATGTCCATGCTTTTCCATATTTTCCCATGTATATCATGTATAATTTTGTATAATCCGTCAGCGCTCACACGCATCGCGTAGTGACGACCTTTTTTGCTTGTCAGGGTTTCTTGAGAAGTTGAGATTTTTCTGAAGTTTAGGGGGGCGCCATCAGGATGTCTTGTCCCCGAGCGCCGGACACCCTAGCTACGCCTCTGCAGCATGTACAACGTATATACTGCTATTAGGCTATACAGTCATTTTCCTTTCCTAACCTTTTGTTAAGTGACTGCAATTATAGGACTGTAATCGCTTAGCAATAGGTTAGGAAACGAAAACGACTGTACAATAGCAGTAAATGCATACATTCATTGTATTTAGGCATATACATTCATTCTATTTAGGCATACATAGAGAGAAAGAGAGAGGCATAGAGAAAGAGAGAGGCATAGAGAAAGAGACAGAAAGAGAGAGTTCTACTCATCTACAGATTGCGCTCATACTGACTAATAACTTGACACTGAGGTTTGCTTTGAAGCAAAACTAACAGTTTCTGTTATTAAGGCTACTGCAGAGATGTCCATTGGGGCCATGTTTTATAACCCAACCCATGCCGGCAATAGGGTTACTTGACTCAACCCAACCCACCGTACTACATTGAAATTTCTTAAACTATGACTTATTTTCTGACCCAACCCACCATAAATATGGTAAAGTCTGACTCAACCCAACCCAACCCATGGGTTAACCAAACCCAAGGACATCTCTGGGTTACTGCTGGCTTCTAATACTGAAAATATGCTTTTCTCTCCAGTCGAATAGACAACCAGACAAAACAAGAGGCTTTTAAACAAAGCGCTTAGCAAACGCGTAAGCTTTCTGTCGAGTCAAATCGAGGTTTAAAAAAATCTTCTCCGCGGATAAACTTTAATTTCCGCGAGTTCGAAGTCGATGAAAGTCAATAGGAAGGCGATTTTTCTCGCACGATAATATCAGGTCTACGATAAACATTGGCTGACTACATAAATCTATTAGCAGATGGTAACTCTATCCATAATTATTGCTAAATGAAAAGTCAATTTTTTCCGAGAGAATCTAAAGGGTTGTAAAAATGCTCCCCGATTAATTATTTACGCGGATGTCAATATTTTTTCCTGCGTTTTCCACTTGGCATAGTAATTATTAATTCGACTCCGACCTTCGATGAAAGCCCCCCTCCCCGTTGGATAGAGCCGCTAAAACACTGAAAGTTCATTTGGAATTTCAAGGTAAGACGGACGCTGTGCATGCGTCTCTCTTAGCAGAGGCCGCGTTCTCTTGCTCCTTCCTTCTCCGTCGGAAGAAATGAAATCTATGCACGGCTGAAGAAAAGATGAAAAGACACGCCTCTCGAATTTTCCTTCGGACGTCTTCGTAGCCCCTGATGAGACTTGTAACAGAGCTTCACACTAAGCAAAGGTGGCCCTCAAATCTCGAAATCTCTTCCTCTGTCTGTCGGTTCTTTCGAGGAAGTTTGACCGACGAACGAATAGGAAATTGTCACAAAGACAACAAACGTCATTCGAGACGAGAACGTGTTCCTTCGTTAATGACTCTGCTATCGGTTTACTAGCGACAGGCCAATTGAGAAGCCTATTTTAAAGCCAGGAGCCTATATAATTATGGCTAAGGTATTAGGTTTCTCACTTGCGTAGGCATGGCTCCAGGATAGGGGCACCAAGGTTTCTGCAAATCGGCATTTTCATATTTGACTGGGGTTTTGGGAGGGGGAGCGCTATGAGGTCCCCAACGAGGCCTGGAACGGAGCCCCAGCCGAAAAAATATGGTAATATTTGATTTAAATCTTTGAGACATTTTAAGTATTTTCAAACTATATGACAGCATATCGACAATCGCCTACCTCCCCTCCCCCCACTGATAAAAATCTCTCATCGGTCTGGCGTAAATCTCATGGCCGAATAGGGGGCCCCGTGCCCCTCGTGGCTGGGCCAATGGGTATTATCGTAGTATCGAAAGCACAGCGTGTTCCAGGAAAAACAAACTATGCACAGCTGCTGTGAGAGAACAATTAGTGTGGACTGAATTATCGAGAGAGTGCAACAGGGCAAAGGTCGAAGCACGGCACCTAATTGGTCCAGTGTGTGTCATTACGTGTTCTTCTTAACCCATTAACCGTGTATTTACAGTAACTGTAACTCAATGTAAAATGGACAGATATATCCGGGGTCCCCAGTTAAGGGGTTAAGCTAAAAACGCAAACGCACTGCATTGTCTATTTTTTATTGCAGTAAACAGATCAGATTCTACCTACCATCGTTTGCTTTATTTAGAAAATAGTTAAGCCCGTGACTACCTCTGTCTGGATTCTGTGAAACGACGACCAGGTAGTACAACATCTTCTGTAATAAGCCAAGCATTGCGTGCTCTTTTAACTTTCTATACTGCACGTGAAATTCTATTTTCGTAGAGTTTTTATTTAAATTATTTAAATTGTTTATACGAAATTGTCGCTCGAAACACTACTGTTGAGTAAAGAAACGTCTGTTGAACTCTTTGCAAAGTGATTGGTATATATAGACATCATATAATAATATAATACTGTATTGGTCTATTCAATTAGAAACCAGCAAACTTCATATTTGGAAATTAAAGTCGTGAAATTCTGTTGGTGAATTGATAATACAGAGGTTTCGATTACCGGAACTATTGCTTTATTAATAGATTGGCTGACGGTAGTGTGATGTCTCTACAGTTGCACCAGAAGTATGAATAACCAGATGTGGAAGAAAACATTCCAATTAAACGAAATGTTGGGGATTTACAAATAACAGGTTTGTTATAATAAGTTAGATCTGGCAAAAGCAAAATTGAGGTGAGTAAGGTTTTCATCTTCTTTCAAAATTTTTAGAAGTGTTGCGTCTTTATCTATTTTATCAGAAGATTACTGGGGGTTTTTTACAAAACGATGCGAAGTTTTTTCATGCTGCGAAACTTGCAAATGATTTCCATGATATGGGGTAAATCTCGTGAAAAGTATCTCTGCCTGTTTAGAGCGCTTTCTGTCAGTCGCCAACTGATTCATGGTTTCACATAAAAATCCTAATCGCTTTTGGTCTCATGACAGAATTAACTGGAAAAAGTTACTTTAGAAGAAAAATATTCACAGAACATATTCGCATTTTGACAGTTTTTGCAGTTTTCGTAAATCCTTTAAGCAGGATAAATATTTATATACAAAGAAAGAAAGAGAGGAAGAGGAAGGCCCAGGAAAAGTGGATGGATAACTTCAAAGGAGACTTTTAAAGATACCAGATGTCAGTAATCGATAGAAAGAGACTAACAACGGAAAAAGATAAAAATGGAGACGTTTCATGTCTAGCTATTTCCGCTAATGAGCTGGCAAAAAGCAACTATAATGATGGTGATAATGAACTATTTTAATGCTATCCGGGAACAAATATTGATTATTGGCCGATAATATATAACAAATCTTTGCTGTTATCTGCGATTAATTTAGTGATTGTCTGATTGATTGACTAACTAACTGATTGTCTGATTGATCAGTTGAAATTGATAGATTGGCAGGGCCTAATCAGAGATGCAAAAAACATAAATATTAAAATAAAAAACATGGAAAAACATGTTTTTTTAAATATAAAAAACAAAAAACATTGCTGGCCCTTACTCATTCTCGCACTAAGCACAAGATCCTTGGCCTATACAAACTTTGTGGTGGACATGACTGCTACACAGGTTTGTCCATGGGACGAGACGTCCCATGGGATTCGTCCTATTGGATGAGATGGGATGGGACAGCACTGTTCTGTCCCATCCCATGGGACAGATCTTCTATTAATTTTTTAAAAAATTTTTAAACTTTCTGAAGCTTTTTAATTTTCTTTTTTCTTCATATAAGCATAATATAATTCAGTGATAGCTCCCCCTGGTGGTCCAGGGGTCCGTGTCCCCTATTGAATGCCTGCCCCCCAATGGCCCCATACTGTTAATAATTGGAGAAGGGACATTAGTGTCACAGTCGAACCAAGCACTTCTATATACAGATACAGATGTCCCTGGTCGGACCATCTAACAACCGGCCGGCCACGCCAGGCAACTTAAAAGATGCCGAAATTTGATTAATTAGTGAGGAAGTTTAGATGTTTATCTGTAGTCAAGCAATTAGAATCGGCCTTTGTGTTCATGTATCTATTAACTGCACCAGTGTGTGTGTGTTCTGGAAATTGAAATGATACAAGGCGGAGAGAGAGGGAGAGAGAGGGGGAGAGTCAAGAGTCAGTTCCGGCAGAGACGATAATAAATTCTTTGCAGACACATGTAGGCCTACTTACCGATTTTTAGTACTTGTTCGATACTCAATTCTGAACAAAAGTTTGCTTAATATTTTGATTTGTCAAAATGTGATGAGGTATTCCATATGAATTTATTGCAGAAAAGGTATTTGAAATTCGCTTTACATTTGCCCTAAGCATAGACGATCTAATTATGCCATCCCAACGGCCCCCACTTGCCAAATCCTAGAGCCGCCACTTAAAATATTTGCATCTATATTTTGTGGTGAGACATAAAAGTTAGTAGAGTTAATAAGTTCTGTCGTTTTACATGTCTTTTTGAACACGTAGTCCTATTTAGTAGACATTAAACCTAAACTTTCGAATAAATTTCATAACGCATAATTTCATTTGAACTGTATTACACATGATTAATATTTCGTCTTAATATTATAATGGGAATCCCATGGGACGATGGGATGGGATGGGACCGGCATAAATTGCCGTGGGATGGGATGGGAATGGGACAGAATATTCTGTCCCATGGACAAGCCTGCTGCTACAGTCCAGCGGACGTTTGCTTGGCTCATCAAATTGGACCAACAGGACTGCCACTGCTGGTCGCTGCGTGGTGCACCATTGCAGCAGCGTCGCTTAATTAACGTCTGTTCTTATTCTTAACCCATTTCAGTTGTCTCTGACGTTGCATGAGGCGGCTTCCATTCAGAATGAATTGATAGCAGAATCTGAGGATGCTCGGGACTTGAAAATTGATATCCAGGAAATAAAATTAAAAAACATAAGGCAATAAAAACAATAAAAACATGGTTTTAAGAAAAGATATTTTTAAAAACATAAAAACGTTTTATACATCGATGGGCCTAATTATGTGTCTAGATTAGCCAAGACTTTTCCTACGACCAGAACTATTCATCTCTGATGCGCGGGGGTTGAACCCCGACTCATCCTCAAAGACGATCTGACGGACCTTTCCTGCTTCATCTGGCTCCAATTCGGATAGGGTTTGGTGCGCCATGAGTTGATGCCCTCGGACAGTGGCGGCTCCACATGGGGGCCTGGGGGGCCAGTGCCCCTATTGAATGCCTGGCCTCCCAGCGGCCCCCTGTTGGGAGCCTAAACTCACTATTACTGTACATATATCTATCAACAAATGGTTGGCCCCGTGTTTAGAAGTTGTCACCCCAACGCCCCCCCCACCTACTTGCCAAATCCTGGAGCCGCCAGTGCCCTAGGGTCTAGGCATTAGGCTAGTGGCGCAATAGAAGTCGATTGATTTATTGATTAGCTGACTGTTTGACTGAATTACTCAATCAATCACTCACTCATTTAATCACTCACTCGATCACTTACTCAATCTCTCACTCAATCACTAAATCAATCACTCGATCACTCAATCAATTAATCAATCACTCGATCACTCAATCACTTACTCAATCAATCACTCGATTGAGCAAAAAACATTCCTACCAAATAAAAATTTGTCTAAACTGAAACCCAGAATAAAGGATTGCATTTGTGGAATTGTATTATTTTCAATTGAAACCAAATACTTAGGATGGCCTTTAGAGGCAGAGTGAATACAATCTACAAGGGTTCGAATCTTACTCATTTCAATGGAAACAAAATCGGAAAGGAAACGCACAAATTTCTTTATTAGAATTGTGATAAAACTTTAATATATTAACAAATAGAAGAATGAAGCATTTATTGAAACTAAATTTGACTGCTTTATTGAACTGCTAACTGGCATCGCCATGTATCTGTGGCTACATCTGCTCACGATTTATGTTGAAATGTCTAAAAAAACTGAATCCAACCTAAAAGGAAAACCTTTACGAAGTCCAAATTATATGAAAACATTAAAGAGTTTTCAAAAGAAAAATACTAAAACTGGATTTATTTGCATATTATAGATTAAAATTAGAGAACAACCCGATCTGCTGATTCAGTCAAAACAATTTGTGACATTGTCGATAAATTTTTCACCCTGCAGAATAGAAATTCATAATTCTAATTGAACGCAAAGTTTAAAAAAATTTTCAGCGACGTCCTCTCTCCTTTTGCTGTGGAAACGCCGAAGCCAAGCGGCTGCCACTCAGGTTCAACGCATGATACCTGCCCACAGAAAGACACAACAGCTATGTCTACACACGCACACAGTCAACTGCTCAATTCAGTCTATGGCGCTTTCCTATCGGTCTATATTCCAGGGGTGTCAAACATACAGCCTGCGGGCCGGATACGGCCCCGCGAAGGCTTTTCATCCGGCCCGCGTGTATGTGGTTGAATACAAGAAAAAAACTATGTTTAAGTTAAGCAAAGTTACTTTATTTAAGGCGTGTGCAAAAAGTATGCTACATATATGAAAGTTGGAAACACAATTTTATATATAAATATATATATGAAAGATAAATGGAAAAGTTTTGTGTCTAGCTATTGCTGCTAATGAGCTGGCAGAAAGCAACTATGATGATGATGATGATGATGATGATGATGATGATGATGATGATGATGATATAAGAAACTTACATGTATATAAATGTATTATATGTTTTGTGTAATAGGTCTATACTGTGGTTCGTGTTAATGTTATGTACAAACCAGGCCTGCGACAACCACAAAGACTTTTATGTGGCTCGTTATATGAGATGAGTTTGACATCCCTGGTCTAATCAGTCTAACGCGCTGAGCAGACAGCTTCAGTGTCCACTCCGGACAAGCGTGTGCCCCGGGATCGAACCCATGTTGACTGACTATCTCTCAGACAGAGCGATGAGGTGGAGATAAGACCGGCGGAGGGTGGTAACAAATAGCGCGTCAGTAATATTCGATTATGGTTCTTGATTTGATCAATATGGTGTACAAGATGTGGCCTACAGTACCTAGCTATCCCTAAAAGGCGGAGAGTTTACGAAGTATGGAAAGCAAACAGGTCTACAACCTCACGATGCTAAAGAAAGTGCAACCGCTTCAGAAAGTTCAATCTGCCTGCAAGCGAAAATCGTGGAAATACTGTATTAAAAGTTAAGATAGACTTTCGTACAGTCTAAAATATAAAAGAGCTTTAGATAAAAGAGAAAATGCTTCAAGAGAGAGAGAGAGAGAGAGAGAGAGAGAGAGAGAGAGAGAGAGTTGTTATCTTTGGCTCAAATTGACATCATTTCTTCTCAGCAAAACTCGATCATACGTATCATACGTATTATATTTTTGTATCATACGCACGTATTTTAACGCATGACACTTTATCATACGCGCTATCATGCGTGAGCAATAATACCATTAGGCCTACATAGCCATGAAATTGCGTCAATTACCGCAGTCTGTTTTAACCATTTACCTGCGCAAATAAATTAAAAGGGGAACAAGTGTTAACGAAGTGAATTTTAGGATCAGATATAGCGACGTGGCGTGACGTCGCAATTGATATTGCTCACTAAGTAAGCAAATTATAAGTAACCGAGCAGACTTATAAAATACGCGTATCATACGCGTATTTTATTTTTTTATTAATACGCACGTATTTTAACGTATTTTATTTTGTCATAAGCGTATGATCGAGCTTTGCTTCTCAGAGTCATCGAAAACAAGTTTCTAAGTTCGTAGAAGCGAAACAATCGAAGTTTTTGATTCAGCGGTAATTGGCATTTTCCCTTCTGTGGTTGGAAAATCAAGCTAAGTCTATAGCTGCGAAAATACAGTCAACAAGAGGATATAAATTCAGCGAAAGGGTAAAAACAGAGACCTTTAGCCTTTAGGCGGTTCTAGTTTAAAAGGTTTAAACGTCGGAATTTCCGAGCATATCTGCCTAAGTTATACTTATAACAACAGCGGTCTACAGCGTGAAATGCTGTGGGCGTTCTAAGTTAGCCTTACCGTGAAACCGATAGGCATAATATAGACAATACTCGAAACATTTATACAATTTAACTAGGAGACTGCAAATGACACTGAACAGTGAACAAGCGATGCAGTTTAGAATTTAGCCTCTGAGAAATCTCTCGCACAGAGGACAAACCGCGGTTCACAGCTCAACGGGGAAAAACACCCAGTTGGAGACGAATGACAAACCGGAACTTAACGATAATATTACTAAAAATGATTACTTTATTTCAAGCGGTTTAGGAGGAGGCTAAGTTAGCCGGTGTGAAACCCATTGTGGTTGACCTAAGTATAGGCTTACCTAGGTATAGGGCCTAGGCAGATTAACTGATACAGTGAAGTGGAGAACTAGTTAGAAGACAGTTCCTACAATGTGAGGTCTTACTAACAAATTAACAATATCAAAGCAGAATAAAAAATATCATAGGAAATGATTGCAGGTTGGAAACCCGAGCGCATTTGTATAATATTCTCCACGTGAACCCATATATCTATAGAGACATCCACAAGGATGAGATAGAGTCTAGAGATGACTTGAGGAATTTATTATAGGGTGAGCTGAATTGGGTCACACAAAGGGAGCCGGATGGGGGAGAAGAGGGATTGGGGTTGGATTGAGAGGGATTTAGGGAGAGCCCGAGGTAGAGGGGAGTAGATAGAAGGAGTATATGTCCATTGACAAACGAAGAAGGAAGTGACATTTGGAATTTTCCACCAAAAAGTGGAAGGAAAAAGCGTCAAATGAAAGTGCTAAACACTGAAAGAAACTGGATCCAGAGTCAATCTCCCAGCTGCGCATTCTTCTGGCCGCCCAACAGCCACCCCCACTCCCAACCCCAAACCTCCTCAACGAATTCAATTCTATTCTATACATAATTTTTTGAAGAGAAATGCTCTGATTTTAGAAAGAAAAAATAGATAATAAGAGCATTGGTAATCAGGCTAATGTGTCAGCACTAAATCTTTGTCATTTGTTAGAGTTTTGTGAACAAGTAGGCCTCTACATGTAGGCAGGGGTCGCCCATCCCCCCTCTGGCTGCTGGAAGCAGCTTCCCCCTTCCCTGTCCTTCCTTCCCTCTCCTACTCCTAAACGGGGATCCGGCATGGATTTATCTACATCACATTATTATCATATTATTATTATTATTATTATTATTATTATTATTATTATTATTATTATTATTATTATTATTATTATTATTATTATTATTATTACCATTATTATTATTATTATTATTCTACGCAAAACTAGCCGTATAAGACTCGACACTGGACATTGACACCCCGCCGCAAATTCATGGAAAAAAGTCTGGGGTCCGGAGTATAACCCCGGAAAACTTTTGAAATCAATAGATGCTCGTAGGTGAGTTTCAGTGCGTTTTGGACATTAAATCGCATACTTTGGTGCACCAGGACAGGTCTCATATCAGTAACTTCTAATTCTTAATTTCAGGAAAGTTCCAACGGTCACAAAGCACTATTAAATGCATGGGCGGATTTAGAGTTTAATATTTGGGTAGGCTAGCATGAGCTGGCATGCCATCAAGCACGCGTGCCATCCAGCACGCGACAGACCTGGTGTTGATGGAAAAAACAATTTTTTTTTGTTTTGGTGGAATTAGAGTTTGGTAGACTTAAGCCTACCCTAGCCTTTAATAAAATCCGCCTATGATTAAATGTAAGTTTGAAACTATGGAGAGATATCGCAGTAATTGCGCTGGCAACTAATCAAAATTACCTGCAAATTATCTATTGACAATATGACCACATCCAAATGCAAATAAAATAAATGCTACTTTTAGTATTTATTTTAAAAATTAGATTTCTCCAACAGCCACACTTACATTATTTTACATAGAAGCATTAAAGCTGCAACAACTGCAAATTGGGTAACTAGATTTAAGGCAACTAACTGAAACAAGCAACTTATCATTAATATTAACAGTATCTAATATTGCACCGTTTCACCGTTTTGAATGGATTGTAATTTGTTGATGGAGGTCTTTGGAAGGCTGCAGTAGGCCTAGTGGAGGAAGTTGCAGTAGTCTAATTTGGAAAGTAAACTTCATGTGAGTCTATTAGTTTGTTTATAAATGATTATATTTCACAGGAAGTTTGCATTCTTCATCATTAGAATGACTGTACGTAAAAGTGATAATAATAATAATACAATTTTATGAATGCCTGATAATAATGAGCTTGAACTTGAATTGAGTAGGCCTACCGGTATGCTTAGGCCTATATGAAGTTACAAAATTGCACTGCAGTAAAGCCAGTAATTGCACAGGCATTCAGGGACCTATCGAATTAATATACTACTCTAACGTGATACCAAAACTCAGGGGGGAATTTCTTCCCCGCTAGGTTTTTAAAGAAGCATTTGCTTCCTTTCCCTCTTGTGTGGGCGCCCCTGCATATAGGGCCTATACGGGAATAGAATTCTATTCTATCTTCAGAAGGCAATTGCTTAGAATTGCGTGTGCGATGGAAAGGAAAGAGATTACAGGAGAATGAGATTACACAGCAAGACCACAATGTGAATGAATGGTTGGGTGGAACATAGTGGTTCTCACACAGGACAGATCCTACTGAACCACTCTCTAAACCTTATTATTACAGAGGCGTAGCGATGGTATCCGGCGCCCGGGGGCAAAGTGTACCGTTGGTACACTACCCTACTACTACTGCTGACGAGCAAAAAAAAGATCGTCACATTGTTCTCGGCGCCCCTCAAGTCTTACGGGCGCCCTCTTCATATTCATAGTGTTGCTGACGAACAAAATAAGGTCATCGCATATGTTTCTTCTTCTTTATTATGCATTTCACTTACCCATATAGGCCTACCCAATTTTGGCGCCCCTCCACCTCGGCGCCCAGAGGCATATGCCCCATGCCCTCTCGCTACGCCCTGTATTATTATTATTATTATTATTATTATTATTATTATTATTATTATTAAACGATCGATGACTGATGAAGAGAGTGGAAACTGAATAGATTGCTGTCTTGTCATCTTACTTATAAACATCGAAGAGAATTGCTTGGCAGAGTGGATTTTCGAACAACCATTCGACCGTCTCGACGTTCTTGACGAGGCACTCGGGAGACACGAACTGCAGTCGCACGGCCCTCCCGATCAGCTCCGGGGCGCAGGACAGCCGCTCGACCCGATCGCTGTCGATCCATCGCACGACCGCCGTGAAGACGTCCAGCTCGCTGGAGATGCAAAGCCGGTCGTCGGACAGCAGTTCCATGATAGAGGCGAACGGAACGAGGACAAAGTGTTCGGTGTTTGTCACCTTCACGAAATTATCGGCTATGAAACCGACGGACTTGTCTCGGATGTCCGTCAGTCCGTAGCTTTCGGCGATCGAGTACAGGTAGATGGCGTTGTCGACCTTGATGTCGTTCATGTAGTCGATGCACACCTCGTAGACGGCCGTTATGCCCAGCTCGTCGGAGGCACGCAGGAGAGGTCCGATGGACGAGGGGCTGATGCTCAGCTCCGTTGTGTAGACGTATCTGAGGAGGTCCATGATCGTCGATATGTCAAATTCCGACATGTCGACGACGACGGTCTCACCGCAAGGATACTCACTGAACTTGGTTACGAGGAAATCGCTGTGGGCGCCCAACGCCAGTTTATGAGCCTGCAGAGAGAGAGAGAGAGAGAGAGAGAGAGAGAGAGAGAGAGAGAGAGAGAGAGAGAGAGAGACCAAACAGAAACACACATCTAACAGAACACACGCACAGTCTACGAAAACTAGAGATATTATGTGCTTCTATATACGAATACATCATCAGTAAGTATCTTTTGTGTTTTAGCAGTTAATCGTTTAAAATGTCGCTTGTTCTTCTCACTCTTACTTTTAAAATTCTTTTTGTGATCAACTGAAATTCAAATCCTCAAATGCGTCTAAGTTTCAAAATAACAGAAAACTCCCTTCTCTTCTGATAAATACTATCATCAACACTACTGCCACTAACACTGCTACATCGTCGTAGCCGCCACTAGTATTGCGGACTATAACTATAGGCCTACTGCTTTTAACATTATCATTACTACTACTACTACTACTACTACTACTACTACTACTACTACTACTACTACTACTCCCACTACTACTACTACTACTACTACTACTACACTACTACTACTACTACTACTACTACTACTACTTCTTCTTCCCAACTACTACTACTACTAGCACTACTAACACTGCTATTACTATTACTACTACTACTATTAGCCTATTATTATTATCACTACTACTACTACTACTACTACTACTACTACTGTTGTTGTTGTTGTTGTTGTTGTTGCTACTGCTGCAGTCGGAATCATGTGGAAAATGCCATTTGGAAGAGAATGATATCCTCATTTTCGCCTGGAGACCGGGTGGGAAATGTTGATTTTGATGATGACAACCTGTAAAGGTGCTAGCAGTCTGTCTCCCAATTCAAGGGGAGACGGCGACACATTTGATATAATAGTTAGCGAAATTCACTTCAGAGCATTTGTCACTGAGTATTTTGTATATTTAAACTGATCAAAATCATGAAAATTTTTATAGAGAACAAATATGTTACTTTTGATATCCAAGGCAACATTTGCGTTTTACTAATAATATTAATAATAATAAATTGTTAAATTTAAATTAGACGGACGTGATTTTAGGTGTCGTTGAAGGAAAGCGATCAAATTATTTTGCCAAGGCAAAGTGTAACTGAAGGAACTGCGTGGCATAGGAAGGACAGCAAAGGCAGTGAGTCTATTCATGTTGCATATCGGTTAAGATCGGAGAACTGAACGTCAACGCCTTCAGTTTTTCTTGGCATCGGCTGAATGAGGGCGGTTGCCAGCCTCTTCTTCTCTGCGATTAAAGACCCGATGTTCTTACTGACTCACAATTGAGTCGATGGGGCGCCAATGTGGTAGAAGCAACCGAAATGCTGCAAATGGCGCGGCTGAGTTCCGAACCAGAACCATCTACATACGAGGCCAAGTTGGTTATGGCCCGACGTCACAACAGCCGGGCCATGTGGCTAAACAGTAAACGCTGGCGATGACCTTGAAGACTATTCCACTATTCCGATCTGATTTGAATTCATTTTATAGACAACCACAAATTCAGAGACACGCCGTGTTACACACACACACACACACACAGTCAGACAGACTCACTTGGATGCTGTCGTCTTTGGCCTTGATTTGTACATCGCACATTTTCTGCTCTCTCCACAGAGCGCACATAAACTCAACGATCTTCCGACACGCCTCCAGGTACTGCTGGTCGCCGCCCTTATCGACGGCGGCGGCGGCGGGAGGCGCCGTTGCAGGCATCGGTTGCCCTCGACCGGAGCAGGGCCATGCTGGACGCCTTGTACATGCTGTCGCAGATGTCCGGACGGCACGGATCGAACTTGCTGTACTTACGACCGACATCGTCGCCCCAATCGGGAGACTGCTTCATTCGAATGCTGCATCCGCTCGGGCAGTTAGGCCAGCCAGGCTGCTTCGCCGATGTCAACGTGGAAGACGAGTGACGTCCGAGGGGAGGACTCATCGAACGGCGCCGAGGAGGGAATCGGAAATGGGAAAAACCGGGAATAGTGGGAACTGGTTAACGAGTCTTCTTCTTCTTCTTCTTTCTTCTTCTTCTTCTTCTTGCTTTCGTCGATCGCTCGACGAAAAAATATCTGGACTTTGACGGAAGGATTCCTCTTGAAAAGTGAAACTAGTTTCGTCTTTCTATTTTTGCGACTCAAGACGAAAACTTAAGCCGTCGTTGTCGAAGTAACTATATATCCTGTGACGTGTCGTTACGTCAAAACACAATGATTTCGTGAAAAAAACTAATTGTTATAACATAATTATTATAGCATAATTATTTTATAACATAATTACCATGGTATAATTATTATAACATAATTATCATCGCATATTTTCATGACTATCATAGGAAATTTTCAACGTTTAACAGCCATCTACAGAAGGTATAGATATGAATGAAGATAGAAAACAACGACAATTGAAATTCTCTGGATAAAGGTTTTAAGCAGAAAACTTGTGATCAGCTTGATGACTTCAGTGGCGGTTCCACGTGGGGAATGACTGGGGATGCATCCCCCCACCGGACTTCCGGATTTTTGTCAGCCTATTTTTCGGTAAAAGCGTAGGAAAATTAGGGCGGAAATTCCCTTTTATCAGATTTTTTCGGCAAAGTTTATTGATTTTTTCATTCTCTTTTCACCCCCCCCCCACCTATCAAGTTCCTATGAATTTATTTCATCCCTCCCACCAAGAAATCCTGGAACCGCCACTGGACGCCTAATTATTGCGATTTGTTGATCTTGATTGTTTCAAGTGAGATATTTTGAAAATAGTCGTAGCAATACTGTTACAGGTCCTATACAATAGCCACCATGATGTCATTTAGTCGATTACTATGTCCAATGCGTGGGTTTAATCTTGTACCAATAAAATGTCATAATTTTCTAATTAGAGATTTGTTAACCTACTAATTTAATTTTATGACCCGCTGCCATGGGTGCCAAATACAGTGGCGGCTCCACCGGGGGGCCCAGGGGGGCCCGTGCCCCCTATTGAGTGCCTGCCCCCCAGTGCCTCCCCCCAGTTGGGACCCTATACTTAATGCTACATACATTAAACAACAAATGGTTGACCCCATGATTAGAAGTTGCCACCCCAACGTCCCCCCACTTGCCAAATCCTAGAGCCGCCACTGGCCAAATACCCTGGGTATTACCATGGTTCGATCACATGGCTACACACGGCTACTTTCAAGAATTGTCATTTTTTAGCATTCTGAATATTTTGTTAGTAAATCGCCCAACTTTTATGGCGCCACTATCATAATGCACTGAACAATCCAGGTACAATTGGATGCCAGAGAAGACTTCATGTCTCTCTCGATAGGTGGCGTGATACGTTTTGATGTCAGTGGTCATCGTGGGTCAAATCAGACAAGAAAAATCACTGCGTTTTGATAATTTTCTTCATCGCAAAAACACTTAATTGAAAGTCGACGAATTTTAAGAATTTCATTCACACCATAGGGCATATCACACATGGCGCGTGTTTCATAAGCGCATACTGGAGACAGTGTTTCTATACTCTACTCGAGAGAAAATATTTAATAACTATATAATATATTATATAATTAATAATTAATAACTATATACTGTATAATAAGGAAAATATAATGATCCTGTAAAAGAAAGTAAGTCCTAGTTATCAGCTAATTGCTTAATACACGCCTCATTATGTCCTAATTCTGTTCTTCTGCAAATTTTAAGTCGTTGTTCTGTTGAAAATGGTCGTTTATCCTTCTTTGAACTGACAACCCTTTCAACAACGAATGCCCTTCTCGGTCTTCCTCAAGGCCCCGCTGCCCAGTTCAACTGACCACCGGGTCAGACCAGTGGTCAGTTTTCCTCTACGATTCTTCGGTCAGCGACGGACCATTGATCCGCTCTGCCCGACCCCCTAGGACTCCCTCTTCCAGGTCGCCCCCAACTGCGCCCCCTCGCTGTGTCCAGTTGGAAGGAGGTGGAAGAGCATGGAAAACGCCTCCCCGTTCGCCAATCGCCACTCAGCGGCTCACAGATGGTGTAAAATTACTCGGACAAGATGGGAAAGGGCCATTTGGAGCACCGCAGACGCTGGGTGGGGGGGGGACTGCAGCCCAATTAGAATCTCTATGACCGATGACCAGAAAGACACACGGTTATAATTAATACTGTTACTGTATAAACGAGGCTCGGGAACAATACAGATGGGTTCACAATCGAACCAGTTTCATTCTTTGTAACCAAAACCTTCGGCAAATCTGTCGGATTTGGCAAATTAATATTATAATATAATAATGTGATTTAAAGTGGTTTAGAAGGCTAAGTAAGTCCGTGTGAAAACCACTGCTGTAGTAACTCTCCACAGTCAATAGCCTAGTTTTCCGAGATAGCTCTTGAACCCATTTACTGTTTCAACTGTCACTCCCACCTAGTCCAAACTGTTCCATTTGTCCACAACCCTTGCACTAAAGTTTTTCTCTTTCTTGGACCCAGCCTCTGCATGCTTAAATAATTATTGCGTTCTGTTTGAAAGACAGGAAAGGCATAATGAGTGAACGGTTGTCTCAATTAACAGCAGAACAGCGTCAAGACCCGCAATGGTTCATCCATCGAGAATCTGTTTATTTAGACAAGAACAGGTTTCCCTTGTGAGGAGTCACTACTTAATTGGATATCAAAAGAGTTTGCTCTCAACTCGCCAAAAGGAAATATTTTTATTATAACGTGTCGTGTGAATAGCGGTTACTATAGCCGAGAGAAGTCCAACTCAGTTCAACTTAACAGTATAGGCTACATTTCGGGTTTCAACGTGACAGAAAAACTGCTAATCTTGCATTTTCTATCGCGCATCCAAGCTCACATTTACGATAAATGGATATAGGCTCTAAATCAATAACCGAAACGGAATTCTTTCAGCGATGTCGCTTTAGAAGTCAATAGATTTAATGAAATGAAGTACAGTAGATACTTGAATAGTTGCGATACTTAGGCCTATTCTGTCGCTCATCCAACAAAATCTACCGGTAAAATTTAGACAAATGCTAGTCACGTGATCTGAGTTTTTGTTATACATGTACTCTAGCTATACTTTTTTAACGAAAATTGCATGTTAGGTAAAGGCAGGCCCGTTCTCGAATGAGGGTAGGTTTCGGAGCTGATCTCCGTGTTCTAGGCAAGCAGCGACGCAGATGGCTAGCCCCATTACCCTAGAGTCTATAGAGTAGGTTGTCATTGCTTCTTCTAGACCCCCGTTTTACCTTCGCAGCTTAATTATGATTCCAATTTATAGAGAGACGTCTAAGCGATGAACGGCTTGGTTGGCCGCCGGCGCCACGACTAGATCCCGGGATGGTTATCCATCCAAGTACTAACCGCGCTCACTTCGGTGTTCTGACGAGAACCGGTCGCACGCCGAATTAGGCCAAATTAATTATAGGCCTCTGGCAAAATAGACATGTATGCAAATATGCAGTAGAATATCTTTCATCGCAAAAAGACTCAAATACAAGTTATACAACGATAAATTATTATACAGACGCTATGAAAATACTGATAAATTGTGCAAATTAGGAAAATTCTTCTGATGAGGTTACATACAGTGTATGTGAAGATCTTCACGATGAATGTCTTGAAGTTCAATTGTCTTCGGACCAAATATTGATCTTTTAATTTTTACTCGGTGTTTTAATCTTAGGTGGCGACATTTGATTTATCAGCAACAGCAGCAGCAGCAGCAGCAGCAGCAGCAGCAGAGCGCAATGGGATAATCATATTGAAAAATATCAACACACTTTTCTAATTCAACAAAATCATCAAAGATGATGGACATACGGCTTTTGTTTTTGATCATTTCAGTGTCTCGACATTTCAATTTTTACGATTTTTAACTGTCATTGATCGCTTAATGGGCCTATAGCTGTTGCATAAACTTCTTGAAGTCTTTTCTTAAATTGAAATAACAATAATAATAATAATAATAATAATAATAATAATAATAATAATAATAATAATAATAATAATAATAATAATAATAATAATAATAATAATAGAGACGATGACGCATTGTGACCGCTTGTGCATCGCAGACAATAGGATAAATATATCTGACTGTTTCCTGCACTGGAAATAACACTTAATCATAGAATTATGTGACACAGTTGATGTCATTACAGTAAAACCCATATAAAGCGTCATTCAAAGTTTTTAAAAACAAGTCATTGTGAATGGACAAGTGAATTAAGTCATTTGACGTGTGACAACTTCTGACACGAAAGTGACCAGCGATAGCTTAGAACAGAGAGCTGATTTCCACTTGGATTGGAGAGTCAAAATTCTTCCTGAGCCTCACAGATTCACAGGACGGCGCTGATCTCCGTTGCTATAACCCTCAAGCTAGGAGTGCATTAGCACTGATGCGGGGCTAGTGCATCGCGTGGCGCACCTGTTTGATTCATCGCAGCTTTTACCACTGCTCCTCAGTTTACCATCGCCCTCTAGAGCGAGAATAAGGCTGAGTCGACCTTATGGCTCCTACGGGTCTCGAACCAGCGACCTCCTGCTCTATCGTCCGATAATTGTCCAATGTTGTTACCACTCTGCTAACTGTCCTTCACGTCCTCCTGTCGTTTGATCATGTCGTCCGTCGTTAAAAGACCCATTTGCACCACAGATGTATTCCTACGCCCAACCAACCACTGCGTCGTATTTTACGATCAGCGGCCACGTCTGCTGCCACTTCAAAAGAAGCGCCATTCGCCCGCAGACGACGGCAGACGACGGCAGACGACGGCAGACGACGGCAGACGACGGCAGACGACGGCAGACGACGGCAGTTGGCAAATTTTCCTCTCACACGACGACTGCTCCACCACACCCTCAGATCTATCGCTCTTTCTCGTGGATCCAGAACAGCAAGTCCCTCTCTCACTCTCTCTCCTCTCTCTCTCCCCCTCTCTCCCTCTCTCTCGGTGATAGCGACGCTCTGGTCCGATACTTCACCGACTCTCGACCGCGAATCTCTTCTTTATTTCCCGCCAAAGTCATTGGTTCTTCTCGGTTGCCATAGGAACGCCCACCGCTGCCTCTGGGACTGGGCCGTCTTCCCCGAGAGGGCGACGAGGGCGGGATCGATGCCGACCAATCGGCGGAAGAGCAGCGGCCGAAGACGGAAACGATAGGCTGCGGAAGAGAAGGAGGAGGAGGAGGAGGAGACCGCCGGAAGAGATAGTGAAGTTCCGGCGATGATGACGGTGATGGTGACGGTGATCTCTCTCCCTCTCTCTCTCCCTCCCTCTCTCTCTCTCTCTCTCTCTCTCTCTCTCTCTCTCTCTCTCTCTCTCTCTCTCTAGTTCGTTGTTGCAGCAGCAGCAGCAGCGCCCTCTGCAGAGTTTTCGTCTGACGTCGGTCGACAGACAGAGACTTCGTTGGAAGATTCCCTTCTGAATGCGATTCCATTGATTGCCTCGCGATGATCGAAGATGGAACGAGTTAAACTGGCGCAGGAGGATTTATCCGCTGCTTCAAAATTGATCTCCGGAGATTCCGGAAGATCGACGCCTCTGTTCTCGTTCGTCTCGGAACAAAGGAGCGAATTTCGAAGCACCCGGAGTCCCGGACGGCGCAAATGGCGCTGCGCCAGCGTCTTCCATGACGCCAGACGCAATGACGTCACAGGAACAACCGAGTCCGAAGAGACAGGTGAGCAGCTCACCTGAGCCAACCTCTGCTCACCTGTCCGACGAACCCCGGTCGCCTCCGTCACCCTCCTCTTCGAGCGCTTTTGACCCCATTGGGGTTCCCGCCGTGACGCCATCGGCCTCTACTTCTCCCCCTCCGGTCGCCGTCGAATCGAATTTCTCGATCAGCAGCATCCTCAGCCGCCCCTCCAAGTGCCGATCGATACAGGAAGTGACGTCACTTCTCGATCGAAGGTCGACGGAGGAAGAGGAGGAGGAGGAGGAGGGGCGATGGAGACACGAACGCCTCTTCGGAGTGGCGTCAGAGATGACGTCACCGACCGTTGCCATGGCGCTGCTGGAGCGACACCTAGGCGACAAACATTGTCCTTGGTTTCCATGGCTTCATCGTTCGTCGCTCTTAGATCATAGACTCAATGGTCAGAAGAACTCGTTTGTCTCAAACATTGAAATACATCCAATAAACACGCCTATATATATATATATATATATATATATATATATATATATATATATATAGGAAAGTAAGTAAGTAAAATCTCGTGAATTTATACAGCGCTCTCTAAAGTAGTGCCATAGTACTAGTAGCTGCTTATTCATTTTTTGCGCTTAATGTGATTTTGAAATAATTTAACCAAAGGCAAAATATGGGATCAGTCAGACTACAGTAGATGATTTTATTTATGTTTATTTATTTATATTATAAATATTAGTGAAGTGCCATGTATACACAGGTGTACAGCGGTGTTCGGACCGTGTTCCCCAAGTCTCGTTCGAGTGCATTCGGCCATTTGCACCACTTGCACCGCTGCATGTATTAATTATAACTCTCAACAGTTGATATAATAAGCTATAGTTTTCCCATGCAGACGACTTTTGAATGCATTTATTGCTTAGACTGTTACTGCCTCTTCGTCCAAACTATATTCCATTTGTCCACAACCGTTGCACTGAAGATTTCTTTCTTTGAAACACCCTCTGCTTGAACAATCTGCATTTGTTGCTCTTGTGCTGCTATAGTGTAATGTATAGCGAATCGATAGTATGTCACATGTATACTTTCAAATCATTATTTTGTATGTTTATATCAAGTTATATATATATATATATATATATATATATAACTATAGTTTTATATATATAATATATATATATATCTTCTCCTTTCTAATATGGTCAATCCACAATATTGAAGAATTTTTTAATAGTTTAAATCTTTGTTGCTCGTCTTTGCACTTTTCTAAAAGCGCTATATCTTTTTTCAACAATGGATTCGTTTAATAGAGAGGCGCTGTTTGCCATATGTCTGGGTTTTCTTAAGCTTTGTCCTCTCTCTTTGCTTAGAGAATTTAGGATCTCTACTGGGATCTGGAAAACTCCATCAGCCGGACTCCTCCAGTCGCGGCTATTCCACCTCCGCCGCTCCTCTTCCAGTCCGAAAAGAACGCTTTCATCCACCGGAACCCAAGACTCGAACTCCGTCTCGACCCATGGCCCTCGGTCCGCGGACCTCAGACCCTTCCCCTGCCCCGGAGGAGGAGGAGGAAGAAGGCGCCGACCGCCCCCAGTCGCTCTCCACCAACTCCTCCATCACAGACATCAAAGTCACCGGCCACAACAACAACAGCAACAACACAGATAATCGTCATCACTTGGACGACGACGACGATGATAACGACGACTGTAGTAACTACGGAGGGTATTCGCCCGACGCGTCCCCTTGCCTGGTCAGCGGGGTCGTTGGCGGCAGCGCCCCCTGCCAGCAATACCGCTCGACGGACGACGACGATGTCCTCCAGACGACCTTGACCTCAGGGTCAAGCGTCGACCTGAAGAACAAGCGCAAGAAGAAGACGCGCACCGTTTTCTCTCGGAGTCAGGTCTTCCAGCTGGAGTCGACCTTTGACCTAAAGCGCTACCTGTCGAGCTCCGAGCGAGCGGGACTGGCGTCGGCCCTTCATCTGACAGAAACACAGGTGAAGATCTGGTTCCAGAACCGCCGGAACAAGTGGAAGCGCCAGCTGGCGGCGGAACTGGAAACGGCCAACATGGTACACGCAGCCCACCGCATCGTCCGTGTCCCCATCCTCTACCACCCCCACCACCACCACCAGCACCAGCACCACCAGCACCACGACAATCCTCCGTCAGGTGTACGGCAGACGGAGGCATCACCCGAACCACCACCTACGATCACACCTGGGCACCACCCGATCAGCTCCACATCAGAACTATCGAACGCAGTCTATTCGGGGTCACTGCCACCCTCTTACCACCCTCTCTTCTACCCCCCGTCGTTTGCCCAACTCTCCAATCTACGCACATCGCTTTCAGACATCGTATGACCGACTTCTGCTATTCTGACTTCTCCTAAAAATAATAAATGACAATTAATTTTAAAAACCATCAATTCAATTTATTTAACGATTCATTCCACAAATGTATCAGATAGAGTGTTTTATACGCGTGATGCAGTTAATCCTGCTTTGTCAATTTGACTTTGCAATAGTAGAGAGTTATTAATTATATTGCGCTATTTCGTGTCTTCCTTAAGACTTCTACTGCGCCTCAGAAGCGAAATGGCCAATGACCGTTCGTTTTGCCACTATCGATTCTATATTAGCAGACAGAAATGGCGTCAACTCATCAATGTCGTAACATTCACAACACAACAACAACTTCAACACACAACAGACCACTAGACACTTTGCAAACGACAGCGAGGCATATAACATAATATATATAATATTTGATGTTAATATATAATATAAGCATAATATAAAGTAGGCCTACACCGTGTGCTTCATGAGTATACATGTATATATAATTATATACATATAATTATAAATATAATCTTATGTATACGATATATATATACAATTATACATGTATATATGCATTATGCATACATACATATGATCATGTTTTTGATACAGCATTTGCAGAGAAGTTTGACGGGAAGTTTCTCGCACTCGTTTGCATTTCCGTGCATTGTATGTTTTTACAATAAGAGCAATTTAAAATGAATCAGTTGTCAACGAATTCGCCGAAATTAACTTTTCAATCGAATCGTTTTATAACGTTTCGCAGCTGTGAAGGCAGAGTGTGAGAGGGCCTATAAGGCTATAAGAACACGCTGTTCAACCTGTTGGGTTTTAGGGGTGTATCCCTCCGCCATGCCCCTTCACTGTCGGTCCGACATCGCGCAATTAAGGTAAAAAATGGCCACTGTCTGACCCATAGACGGTCGAATATTTTTATGGCGTAAGATGTCCGACTCTCATTGCCTTTTTGAGAAATTGACTCACGCAAAACTCTGTTGTACCAAATCCGCCATATCAGCTGTGTCCGGCAAACTCTCCTTCCTCACTCCCTCCCTCTCTCCCCTTTGCTCCCTCTTTCAGTCGCCCCCTTGATCCCCCTCTCTCTCTCTCTCTCTCTCTCTCTCTCTCTCTCTCTGTTATGTTATAGCATTGGCGTAGCTATAGGAAAAAATCCCGACCGGTGCAAACCAGCCGCCCTTTTTCTTCTTTTCTTTTCTTCACCCTTTCTCTCTCTCCTCCTACCTAAACATTAGCACCAAATTCGACCATTTACACTAGCATGCTGTTTTGCGTCGTTCCCAATGACAACTGTAAATATAACACACCACCTGACACTTTTACAGGGCCTGACGTGTGACCACCCCGTATATTGCTTAACGCCATGCATTTATATGTGTAAATTGACGCCCACATTCACTATCTGTTTATTCCATCAGAATATATATATTTTAACACCAAATTCGATCATTTACACTCGCATGCTGTTTTGCGTCGTTCTCAATGACAACTGTAAATATAACATACCTCCTGATACTTTTACAGGGCCTGAAGTGTGACCACACCGTATATTACTTAACGACATGCATTTCTATGTGTAAATTGACGCCCACATTCACTATCAATTTATACCGTCAGAATATACATACTTTTGAAACAAATTCGACCATTTACACTCGCATGCTGTTTTGCGTCGTTCCCAATGACAACTGTAAATATAACATACCTCCTGATACTTTTACAGGGCCTGAAGTGTGACCATACCGTATATTGCTTAACGCCATGCATTTCTATGTGTAAATTGACGCCCACATTCACTATCAATTTATACCGTCAGAATATACATATTTTTGCACCAAATTCGACCATTTACACTCGCATGATGTTTTGCGTCGTGACCAATGACAACTGTAAATATAACATACCTCCTGACACTTTTACAGGGCCTGAAGTGTGACCATACCGTATATTGCTTAACGCCATGCATTTCTATGTGTAAATTGACGCCCACATTCACTATCAATTTATACCGTCAGAATATACATACTTTTGCACCAAATTCGACCATTTACACTCGCATGATGTTTTGCGTCGTGACCAATGACAACTGTAAATATAACATACCTCCTGACACTTTTACAGGGCCTGAAGTGTGACCACACCGTATATTACTTAACGACATGCATTTCTATGTGTAAATTGACGCCCACATTCACTATCAATTTATACCGTCAGAATATACATACTTTTGAAACAAATTCGACCATTTACACTCGCATGCTGTTTTGCGTCGTTGCCAATGACAACTGTAAATATAGCATACCTCCTGATACTTTTACAGGGCCTGAAGTGTGACCACACCGTATATTACTTAACGCCATGCATTTCTATGTGTAAATTGACGCCCACATTCACTATCTGTTTATTCCATCAGAATATATATATTTTAACACCAAATTTGATCATTTACACTTGCATGCTGTTTTGCGTCGTTTCCAATGACAGCTGTAAATATAACATACCTCCTGATACTTTTACAGGGCCTGAAGTGTGACCACACCGTATATTACTTAACGACATGCATTTCTATGTGTAAATTGACGCCCACATTCACTATCAATTTATACCTCAGAATATACATACTTTTGAAACAAATTCGAACATTTACACTTGCATACTGTTTTGCGTCGTGACCAATGACAACTGAAATTATAGCACACCTCCTGATACTTTTACAGGGCCTGAAGTGTGTCCACCCCGTATATTTTTTAATGCCATGCATTTCTATGTGTAAATTGAATGACGCCGACCTTTCGACATCGCTATTACAAATAACCAGCTACTGTGGTAAGAATTTGGAAAGCGCTATATAAATTCGCGAAATTTTGCTGACTTACTTAGGTGGCAAGACAAGCACAAGAAAAATCGCAGCTGGAACGTATTGGCGCAATATTCGGACATTTTACGCTGAATGATTAATACTAATAATAGAGACGCTCTTCCTTCTTTTACTTTTTAAAGGAAGAATCGAAAGATGCGGAAATATCGACTCTCATCCAACAAAAAGACTAAAGAGACTAATGCGTTACCGTATATAGGCCCAATAGGCACATCCTATAGATAGACCCAATATGGCTGTTTAGAAGTAAATGCTTGCGCTACAAAAGCTATGTTCGGCCACTGCAGGTGCCTCTAACGATATGCTTCGTTAACCGGATCATACAGAAAGCGTTCTACGATATGGTACGGCTGATGGTACGAAGTCGCTCCGTCGGGAGCAATCTCCACTAAGGAGAGTGAGACAGACAGACAGAGAGGCACACAGACAGAGACAGAATGACGAGAGATAGACAGACAGACAGACAGACAGACAGACAGAGGAAGACAGACAGACAGAGAGGCACACAGACAGAGGAAGACAGAAGGTCATGTTATAAGCAGAGTAGCGTGGTGATGAGGGCTTCTTAGATCGAGGTTGACACTGATGATGGCGAGGCGGCTAAATTATTCATCTTTGAGGGGAGACGTCGTTAGGACGGTTGACGGGGAAAACTCACAGCGGCGAGAATGTCACCACAGTTGCTCTCTTACAACACATCTACTACTAGACACACACACACACACACACACACACGCGCGCGAACACACTGTCAAAGACAACGTCTTTTACAGGTTTCATATCGAAATGTCACTTTTGCCAAACGCTTTTTAAACGGCGTCTGCAGAATTCAGAGCAAAGCGCCCAGACATTTCCATTTCAGACGAAAAGAAAGCGTCAGGACTCGGGCGACGAACTCGCTGTGAAGTCAATTTCGCATTTCTACGCGTGATGTCTGGGTGAGGACAATATCGAAAAAGGACGAGAAGAAGAAGAAGAAGAAGAAGAAGAAGAAGAAGAAGAAGAAGAAGGAGGAGGAGGAGAAGAAGAAGAATGAAACTACAAGTTCGAGAAAATTTCGAGTCGTCAACATGCGCCATTGCCTTTCTCATTGAGAGAAAAAGGTCATCGACACATTTTGTGCCAAAACATAATCGCTGAAATTTTCAAAAATAGTCAGTTGGCATTATTTTTATGGTTTCGCTAAAAATTTCTTTCCTAAATCTTTTGGCTAAGACATGTCAGCCATTTGGATGGGAGAAAATCTATTTAAGCGGCGACTGTGAACAAGGTTCACTAAACATCTAGCCTATATGGCGCCACTTCTATTGCCATTGGTTTTGGTGCGCCATCGGCTGATGTGGTCAGTCGTATACATGTGTATTGGAAACGTAGAATTAAAGGTCTGTGTGTTGAAATGAACGAAGATGGCATCAGGTGTAGTGAAACTTCAAAATAGACACCCGGGTTTTATTCAGCTTCTAAGAATTATAGCAGAAGAGCTCTGGATTCAAAATGGCGTGTATATCGAGAGAGATTTTTTGCTGCGAAGGAAGGGTCATTTTCTCTGAGGACATTTTTTGTTGTCAATTAAACTGAATTTTAAAATTAGAATTCTTTTATACTCAATTCTGACGCGATTGGGAGAAGTTTCAACAAGAAATGAATTTTTGAAAGAGTGTTTTGAATCGTGAGTAAAAGAAGATCTCGCCAAGCAATAATCTTCTGCATTTTCAGTAAAATCTTCAGCAATGTCCTCCTGTAGCACCGATCTTTTAGGCTACTGCAGGGCGCAAAATTCATCGACAAGACATCCGCTCAGACGGATAAAAGCTAAGTCTGTTGGGGTCGACTGCATTTGTTCGGTAGAAATATTTGGTGGAAAAAGTGGCCAGTGGGGAATGGAGTGAAGCGAGAATTGATCGGAAAAAGTTGCGTCGGGAGACTGTTAAAGTGCAGAATCATTGAAGAAACTTGGACAGCAATGAGTGCCGAGAGAAAGACAGACAGAGACAGAGACAGAGACAGAGATGGAGAGATAATGATAGAGAGAGAGAGAGAGAGAGAGAAAGAGAGGAAAGAGAAGATGTTGATTGCTCTTAGAACACCTTCTATAAATGTCAACTGTCATATCGTAGAAGTTATTAACATATACGTTATTCGTAGTTTTTGTCGCTTTCGACAGAATATTGGTACTCTGTGTTTTGATTAAGACAAGAAGACAAAATCTTCTGCAGAGGCGCCCACTTGATGTGGGGGGTGAGGGGTGGGGAGGCAGTGGGCCGATGGCCCCTCGGCGCAATTTAAAAAAAGGAGCAGACGCTTCTTTGTATTGCTATGGTTTCTCAGGACATTTGGAGGTCTTTACAAATACAGCGAATGCGAATGTAAGATGTTCACTGCTTCACTCCGTCAAAGTGCAGTTAGGCCTAAGTGGCGTCAGGATGCAAATGACCGCTTAAAGTGCGGCACTTGCGTGTGCACTGTTTCCTCTCTTGACGACGAGTGAGAAAAAGTGCGAACGCGCCAACTGCAGACGATCAGTGCATGGAGGAGTGACGATGCTCGCACTTTCACTTCACTCGACCGCTCATCACCTTTTCGTTCGGAAGATAACAGTGCCATGATGAAGACAATTGAGAGGAACAGTGCAGACAAAGCGCCATTTAAAAGCGTTTAATGATGTCACCATGGTTACGGATTGCAATTCGTCAAAAATTATGTTATTCTTGGTTCAGCGTTTCATGATGATGATGATGATGATGATGATGATGATGATGATGATGATGATGATGATGATGATGATGACGATGATGATGATGATGATGACAGAGATGGTAGTAGTTGCGGTGGTAGTAGTAGGCATGGGCGTCCGGAGGGAGGTGCAAGGGGGTGCAATTGCACCCCTGGAAAAATGTGGAGTTATGAAAAAAGTAAAATTACTTGTTTCTTTCGTCAAAAAACCTTGTTTTGCACCCCTCTGAGAAAATTTTTCATTTCTTTCGTCACAAGACCCTGTTCTGCACTCCCCTGGAAAAATGTCTGCGAACGCCCATGGTAGTAGGCAGTAGTGGTAGTTGTACCGTTGTACTAGTAATAAAGAAATAATGAAGCAATAATGAGTACAACATGCATGTACAGTATAGGCTTGTCGTTCCCAAGTGTTAGGCCTATACAGTAGCAGTTTGTCTTTTTCTCAATCGAATACCTTACCTGATTTTCCCAAATTATAACATTTTTATTTATGCATTTATTTGCCATATTTTGCACTGTGCTCTGGTTCAATGCTGCATTCTTCCAGTTAATGCGTAAACCTAACTTTTCCTCCCTTGATGAATGTTAACTATAGCGCACAACCTCTAACTTCTAAACATTGATCTCCAGAAAGTCGATTCAGGGTGTCCGTCCATCCAGAGGGGTTATTACTTGGAGGTCCTTGGCCTTAGTTGTGCAGAGCGCAGATTTTGAGCAGAATCGCCCTGTCAACCAGGGTTCGAGTCTGGAAGCCGGCGGTCGAAGACATTCGCACCTAACGGGAATTCGAATGGTCTGCCTAGTAATTTTTACTGATTCTCGACAAGCGCTACATAATTGATTATCAGAACGCTATATAAATTGAACAGTTGCATTTTGCAATTTACAGCAATCCAGCATCGTGGTGGGAAGGAAAGGGGTGAAATTCCGAGAACAAAGGCGGCAGAGGGGGCGGCTGTTGGAACAGCCGCTGTGGCCGATGCGACATCCTTCCTTCGCTAATGTTTGATCGATTTGCATTCGAAGTGCATTCATTGGACCCTCGAGACAGCAAAGTAATTTAGCTGAGCACAGGGCATGACCGCACGCCAAATTACCCTCACACGCCGCCCTTCGACGGTGGGCCACCCCACCCCCCCCACCCCAAACACAAGAGGAGATTGCGGATTGACTGGACTCGGATCTCAGAGGGCGTTACAATAGTCCAATCGGCTTCTGATGGGATTGATGGAGTCAAAGTCAGGCTGCGGGTTTTCTTAACCGGCTGCCTCTTAAATGCGAAGACACGCTTCTTTATGAACTATTCTGTGTAAAGCCTGACAGTAAAACCGAATTACTCAGTTAATTCATCGCTATTTGCCGATTAACTTATGCGTATGAATACACACGAAATGCTCGACGGTGCAAAGGCGGCTCCAGGCTTTGGCAAGTGAGGGGGCGTTGGGGTGGAAACTTCTAAGCACGGGGTGACAACCATTTGTTGATAGGTATGTAGCAGTAAGTATAGGGTCCCAACGGGGGGGGGCACTGGAGGCCAGGTATATTCAATGGTGTCGTACGTGGGACCAATTGGATTAACGGAGTTTTCTCCATAGAAGCGCAGTTCCTGGGTTTTTACATTACAGGGACGAAATTATTAATAGGACATCAATTTCAACGGAATATCAAATGGTCCGAGTTATTCTGAAGACAAAGTCTGAGATTATGCAAAAAAGCATCCTTAGAATTCATTCTTCATCATTAGACACCTCTAAGAAGTCTAAGGATGCTTTTTTGCATAATCTCAGACCAAAGCAGGCGATTAATTATTTAAATCGGGGGGGGGGGGGAGAAAAATCTTCCGTTACTGGAAGATAGTCAGTCGTCTCTTGAGTCAAATCTCCTCCTAGTTGGGCTATTTAACGCCAGCGTAGCAACCGCAATCCACACAATCGTAAAGCCCAAACGACCGTCTATAGACTCTAGATGGTTAGTAGTCTCTCTCTCTCTCTCTCTCTCTCTCTCTCTCTCTCTTATTTCTCAGCAGCAGCAGCAGCGGTGGAAGCGGAGGTTATTAACTTATTACGCCGTCTTTGCCTCATTACGGCCTTTGGTGTAGGACGATCTGACTGACGGCGCTACATCATCGTCGCCATGGAAACGCGCGTCCAGTGCATTGGGACCAATTATTAGCGGCGTAGAAACACAAGAGACGGTGATGCGGCGAATCGAAAACGCACGCTTGATGATCACGTGGTCTCCTCTTCGTCTTAGGTTTCACTCCGCCACTGAAAGCAGTTCCTGGTAAATGGTCTTATACGGACGGAGACGATGGATGACGGCTGGAACACGACTGACGATGGAACGCCCCTGGGACGAACGAAGCCGATGGCCAGAGAGAGAGAGAGAGAGAGAGAGAGAGAGAGAGAGAGAGAGAGAGAGAGAGAGACAGACAGACAGACAGACAGACAGACAGACAGACAGACAGACAGACAGACAGACAGACAGACAGACAGACAGACAGACAGACGCATCCATTTCATTCGAATGATTGTTAATTAAATGATAAAATGTTTTAAAAAATTGAAGGAAATCAGATGTATTATTATTTTCTTGTTTTTTCTGCGTATTTCGACTTCTTCAAGGTCTTAAAACGCTGTTCTACGGTTTTTCTGCGATTTCCAGTACTTTAGGTTGGGCAATATGGCGCATACAAAATAATAATAATAATAATAATAATAATATTATTATTATTATTATAATGAAACAATGACAATAAGTATACAACAACAACAACAACAACAACAACAACAACAACTACTACTACTACTACTACTACTACTACTACTACTACTACTACTACTACTACTACTACTACTACTACTACTACTACTACTACTACTACTAATAATAATAATAATAATAATAATAAATAATAATAATCAATGACAGTATTTCTAAGATTTAGGGCCTACTGTATATTGGAGAAGGCATTAATCTCGTTGGCCGTCGTATTTCTACAGCATCAGTGTTTTAATGTGAAATGTATTCGAAGGTTGTTTGGAGGGTGAATACCATTTGGGTGTCCTGTGTGTATTTCGTGACTGCGGTGGCTGTTATGTCCACAGTTGAAATGATTCATCTGTTCTTAAAGTGTCGAATTAACTTTGCCGTTGATATAATATATTATATCCGCGCACGCAGCCGCAAAGTGCCAAACGCCAACGGATCCTTTGTCCGATCGCAGTTACGGACAATCCGTCATCGAAGGTGCTAACAATCACTCTTTCGCCATTGGGCCTTGGGGACCGTCGGGCCCGGCGCAGGGTCCCTGGGGGGCCCCTGTGGGCGCTTCATCGCTCCCTGTTCTCCGATCTGAATAGAGAAGGTTTCATTAACCGTTCGGCACCCCTTCGAGCATCGCCACTGCCGTAGACACTGCAGCAGCAGCAGCAGCAGCAGCAGCGGCAGCAGCAGCGTCCATTTATCATCGAAAGGCATCAAAATTTCATCGTTTTGCAAACGAAGAGCAGGATTTAAAAAGACAAACTGTAAACAGATCAAATTGATTCACTATTTTGTGTCTCCCTAAAACGCGCTCCTCGTTTTCTATATCTGCGCGTCCTTCTTATCCGCAACCAATCGCTCATAGACTGACTGATGCCAAGTACATTATTGTGAAGGCGCTATAGAAGTTATATGATCGTGTTGTAAATATAATTAATCGAATGAAATGTCAACATTTAGTCTCAAGGCGTTTGCATTTTCCGCAATGGTCAATTTTTAGAAAGTAATTTGGGCTTGGATGGCACTACCCTAAAGACTCAAAGAGAACGACCTCCACTGAATGGAGGCTTAAACAGCTACTGTATAACCATAGTTATTCACCACCACGAGGGGCTGGACTCCAAACCAGGAGGGCAGTGAAACCCAGCACCATGGCAAATCGAGCGCATAAAGTCATTGATACGATTGTGTTCGAGTACTATATAATTATGAGTTTATTTGTGCATCATCTTGATATCATCTTGATATGACAGGCCTATAGATACTGTTCGATATAAGATTGATGCCATCTTGACATAGTCTTGATGTCATAACAGAAAGCAAAGGACATTCGACAAAAGCGTCATGAACTATTTGACTATTGACAATTCACACGATGAAATCACAGCACGGCATTGATACGCATTCACAAATGCAACACTGCTACTCAGTGGCGGCTCTAGGATCTGGCAAGTGGGGGGCCGTTGGGGTGGCAACTTCTAATCATGGGGGGCAACCATTTGTTGTTTAATGTATGTAGCATTAAGTATAGGGTCCCAACTGGGGGGGCACTGGGAGCCAGGCACTCAATAGGGGGCACGGACCCTCTGGCCCCCGGTGGAGCCGCCACTGCTGCTACTGCCTGTCTGTCTGTCTCTTCTCTTTCGCCAGTTTCTCAGTTTCTTCGGCCTAACGAGGATCAACTGAATCCATGAAACCCGCGCAGAAGAGGTTCTTACTGTACCTATAGAAATACTCGTTCCATATCAGTGATAACAAAATGGCCGCCGCAGAAAGCAGGCGCGCCATTTATACACGGCGGGGCAAACAAAACAGCCGTTGGTCAGAGACTAAAAACCAGTCTCGTGGTGCTCCATTTCTAGATCAGTCTCTTTATATAGTTGTAATAACAATTCCGGGACTGTTACTTATTCCGCACACGATCCAATCTAAAAATAATCTGAAGCGAGTCGGCGCTAAATAAACGAAGCGACAACGGGACGACTTTCCGTCCCTTGTTTCTGCCTTCTTTATTCCTGCGCAGCGGCAACACTTGTGCGAAAGACTTCGACGACTGCCTGTAATGATAATTATCATCGGCAAATGCTGCTCGTCCGCCGCCGCCCCAATTACACCGCCCCAGTCCAATCGGAGAAACCGTCGTTCCCCTAATAGACGGAGGCCGGGAAAACAGCCGCCGTCGTCCCCCTCTCTCGCTCCGTCTTTCGTCGAGGGGGGGCGGGACATCGCCCTTCTCCGGCGGCCCACAGGGCAGCAAAAGACGGGATTCCGAACAAAATCATGCGATCGTTCATCACTATTAAAACGGTCGTCGGTTTCGGAGTTGGGCGGGCGGACGGGTTGGCGACGGGTCGGTCGGTCGGTCGGTCGGTCGGTCGCTGTGGATACAGACGGAGCCCCGTCTTCGGCGGCGGCGGCGGCGGCGGTAAGGGCGCGTATGGGCGGTTTCTCTCTCCCGTCTCTCTGTCATTTGTCTTCATTTGCGTAATGGTCGGTCGACCTTTCTTCGTCTGAACACTTCATTATGAACGCTTACCAGTTTCCTCCTCCTCCTTCTTCTCCTCCTCCTCCTCCTCCTCCTCCTCCTCCTCCTCCTCCTCCACTCTCGTCATCAGTGAGCGATAAATGGGTGCATAAGCATCTCTCTCTCGCCTCTCTTCGTCGCTGCGTCCCATCTCCTCCCTCCTCTTTCCCTCCTTTTCCTATCCCCTTCCTCTGAGTCTCTGAGTTTCCGGGTCTTAGTCCGTCGAATGGGACAACCGTCATGTCCTCCGTCCGTTCCTCTGTTGGTCATTTTCGTGATTTCTATGGAACGCCGACTGCGCAATTAAGTAAAAGCTCCATTTTTAGTAACTTAATAAACCTACTCGACGGCACGATCGCAACAACTTCGATATTTTATATCCATTGCAAATCATCCGAACCATTCTCACTCTTCAGAATTTGCAGATTCGCTGTTAAATGTGCATTGAAAAGACGTCGAATGCAAGAAAGCGTTTTCAGTTTGTGATTTTAAACTCTTGCTCTTTTTCTTCCTCTGTCAAAAAAACAGCGGAGTGCTTCAAAGGCTAGACTTGAAACAGATTTCGTTCAGTTGGCTTTTCCTCTATAGTCTGTCTCATTGAGTAACATCGACTGATACAGTTTTGAGTATTATAGAACTTGTGCTATTAAAGGAGCTGCATGATTGTTAAATAGTTGGATTTTTAGCTGAAAATGACGTTATTGTTGTCACTCTATTATTCCGAAATGCATCTAGTCATGTGTTATATTATTAGGTCGGCTTCTAACCGAACGAGCATTTCGTTGACAAGGAACAGAGTTTTGCTTTTGTAAAAGAGGTTTTCTTGGCTATAGTATTGCTCAGGTTTTCCTTAACTTTGGCATAGCTACTAGGGGCGGTTCATGGGCGTCCGCAGAAATTTTTCCAGGGGGGGTGCAAAACAGGGTATTGTGACGAAAGAAATGAAAAAAATTTCCAGGGTGCAAAACAAGGTTTCGTGACGAAAGAAACAAGTAATTTTACTTTTTTCATAGCTCCACAATTTTTCCAGGGGGGTGCAATTGCACCCCCTTGCACCCTCCGGACGCCCATGGGGCGGTTCCACGTTGGGGATGTATCCCCTACCGGTCCACCAAAAATGCGTCTTCAATGGAAGACGATCGTCTAAACGGATTAGCCTTGATGTATACATCCACAAAGATATGGATATATCCATAGACAATGTCATCGGCAAATTCGCTTCCAGCAATAGAAGACTCGATTTTACACTATGACATTGTACAATCAGACTAAAATGGCTTTTATACATTGTCAATTCTGAACATTATATTCTACAAATCAAATCTACAGATTTCTTCTAAACCGTTTACATATAATTCCGTTGACAATTGGCGGGATCTTTCTAGAAATTCATTGCGTCCCCCACCAAGAGTTCTTGGAACCGCCATTGATAGCTGCCTCTCGATAAACATAAGTTCAAAGTGATCCAACTCTTGCACACATTAATGCAAAGAATCTATAGACAGCAAGGCAGGCTTAGACTTCTATAGTGGGACGTGAAAGGCTAATAGAGTATGAAATTGATCAAGGCGACAGTGGTCTCAGTCCACAATATGACAATTTAGGCGTTCCATAGACTAAATGCGTCGCCCTCTAGCGAGCATTCATTTTTCGGTCATTTGACGTTAAGTCAATTACGAGGAAGAGAGTTTAGTAAATCAAACTTCGACTGGCGTTGTCTCGAATCGTCGCTTGGGGCGCACTTAAGCAGGGCAGAGAGAGAGAGAGAGAGAGAGAGAGAGAGAGAGAGAGAGAGAGAGAGAGAGAGAGAGAGAGAGAGAGACCGGCGGAATTACGAACAGCAGCAATACAGACTCAACGCCCGGGCGTTCGCCAGGCGGCGCTGCTCTCTTCCTGGCTACGCCATTAGACGCTTGGTCGTCTGCCCTGTGGCCGACCAGACGACGTCAATTTATGGAACGCCGTTTGGCGGATGCTCTGTGTTGCGGTGAAGCGAAGAAGGGCGTTAATAAATCGAAACATTAGCAGCGATAGAAGCAAACGGGGCAAAGAGACGGTCTTTCTCGTCTGTTTCGCCATCCTTCCTGGGCCAAGGAACACACGGTTAGAGTTGACAGACAGACAGAGGAAGGGGAAGCGGATAGGAAGAGTAAGTACGGAAAACGTGTTCAAAGATTGAGAAAGAGATCTTTTGACGGTCATTGGCAGAGGTTTCCATCGGAAAGGGGAAGCCCGGGAAGGTATAGGGTTGGAACTTGGGCCCCCGCTTTTTCATTGAAGTTTGCGCCATTGTCGTAGCCATTATAGCAGCTTGAAGAGGTGTCTGGCCGCAGTCATTTCGCCAAAACATGTGTACCAGTCCACAGTATCGGAAAGTTGAGAAGCACTGGTTTAGGTGACAAACGTTTCGAGTTTTCAGTTGATTTTAGTACTTGGATTAACCCCCAACCGACCCCCGTTAAGTCGAGTATTGGACATAACAATGGTAGCCAACATCCATCTTTGCATTCTTCACCAAAATTTTCCTGTAGCAGAGAAGCTACGACAGCTGATTGTCTCATCTCAAGACAGACGCTGTTCACTCCATTCCGATTCTATTCCGTCACGCATCCGTGGTTTTCACCCGTCCGCCCCTCCAAAGGGAGAGAGACAGACAGACAGAAGCAGAAAAACAGAAACAGAGAGAGAGAGAGAGAGAGAGAGAGAGAGAGAGCAGAGAGAGCAGAAATCTGAGCATCGTAGTCAATTACCGGATGGAAAGCCTTTCCATCAAAATTAACGAAATCCGCGGCCATACTCGTTCGTTCGGTGACGCCGAGTCAGTGAGACCACTGAGACGGGAACAGACGCTTCTTGTTCTTCCTGTTCTTGTTCTTCTTCGTCGTTTCGTCTCCACTGTTCTGATGACCTGATATAGCTAAGTGAACAGAAGGATGACAGACTATCTCCTCTCTATTAAAGGGGATTTCCTATTTAGCGTCTTTTCAGGAGCATTGTGTGGATGCTGTCTTGAGTTCCGGTCTAATTAGGCGTCCGGTCATTGGATGATCATCCACCCGCTCACCGAGTAATGCCGTTACAATTATCCGGGGTCACTGAATTGCAGATTACGTGACGCAGTCACACGTCTTGACCACCACACCTAATTCGCCTGACGACCACTCGACGCAGTAACTCGATGAGTCGATGGCAAAATGGCGGAATGGCGGAGCAGCGCCTGCGTTAAGCTATAATGTTACGTAGAGAATTGAGTTAACGCGGTTTTCTGCGAGATGGTTCCACTAAAAGGCGACTAAAACCCGATCATAATCAAATCTGGATCCAGGCCACGACAACGCCATTACTGAACCGGAAATCATCATTTGACTTCTCCTGCATCTATACAGTAGCCACGGGCGTTTATACTGAAACCTCTTCTACAGCTTCACGAAGAAGATCATTTTTCCATAGACGTTTATCTCCGTCTAATACAGTGGTTCTTAACCAGGGGTACCCGCGCCTCTTGGGGGTAGAAAGTGACACGGTAACGGTCAACTCGGATTTCCCGCGGTTACGGGAAAAAGTTGGTCAAGAAGTGCAGCTTGCCGCGGTAACGGTTTCTTGTCATGCATTATACCACGAGTGATGGGACGTTACTAATTACTATACGGTTATACGGATAACGCGGTATATTATGATATTATTATCAAGTTGTAATCTTCTTCAAATCAGAGGGAAATGCAAATATTAAATCAGTAACTTTCGTGCCAAAAAGAAATTTCGACCCACCCTAATATCAGCATCTATAATTCTATATAATTGGCAAACAGCTTGCGTACGACAGTGTCTTAAAGCACGCGTGTGTCGAAAACTCGGAATTTAGTTGTTCGGTTAATGGAGTGACAAATTTGTTCAGCAGATATGCTCAGTAGACAAAAATAACCAACCTTTCAGAGGTACATAAACATTTAGAGAAATTTCAAAATTAAAAAAATTAAAAAGAAAGATTACTATTAGAGTACGGTATTGTATTTCTAAAAATCCCTGCAACTATTTGACAAATTTTCCATTAAATTCTGACATACATCAGTTGCTAGTTATAAGTTTTCAAAAAGCCTAGCGGCAACATCGACTGCTTCATACTCATCGCATTAAAGCGGATGTTGCTGAGGTCGTTTTGCTGTCCTTTTAAACCCTATAATTATTATTAGGCGCCGCTCTTTTCTCAGTCTGACTTCACTTACAAGGCTCGACCGTCAACCATGTTGCGCTGTCTAATTGTCTCTATCATTGTGCTCGGCTTCGGAACGCGGTCTGGAAGTGGACAATGCACGACTTCCAGCTATAAGGATTCAGAGTGCGACACCTCTGAATTGAGAGAAAGAATTGAAGTGATTGACAAGAAACTCGATTCCCTACTTAAGGTCGTTGGAAAGATCAATCAAGGTAACGCTGAAAAGCAATAAAGTAACAGGCATAAGTCAAAGAAGTTATTATATAAAGAATATCCTTTATATGTAGGCTATGTAATAACGCTGTCTTCATTGAACGATGCGCTGTTGCCATTAATTATAGTGATAATTAGTGAAATCCCAAAGATTACATTAGGTTGGATGCCAGTTCATAGGCTGACTCCTTGAATGCACTCTAGTTGGAGACTGAAATCGGGGAACTAAAATTGAAGTTCCAACTTTTGCATTGCTTTGGCAATCAGTAAAATTCTGCGGTAAATTTCTCATACTGCAAAAAGCCAATGCCTGGGCGCCAGCCGACGGCATTCCAACTGACATCCAGGCTAAGAAAGTTCAGTTTGTCAGCTGCTGACACATAATGCATAATTTCTCATATTTGATGCAAGAGGAAAATTGATGTAATTTGAGATTTTGTTGGCATATCCTATGAAAGCCACAGAAACATAGTTTACCCATAAATTATCTCTGATCACTGGCATAAACTTGAATGAAAATTTAGGGGCCCAGCCTCTATGTCTTCTCCATTCCTTATGGTAGTCTCTCAAGAAGTGGAGTGAAAGAAGTTCAAACCTAGAAGCCTAACAGAAGTTTACGCCTATGTGTCTGATGTTAACGTGAAATAGAATAGCGCTTCACTTTCCTAATTAAATAATCTAATCTATATACAGTAATCTAATCTTAAACTTCTATGGCGCCGCTCATAGTGCGCAGAAACATTAACCGATGGCACCCCACATCAAAATCATTTAGGACCCACGGTCAACTCTATGGTATTCGGCGGACGACAGGTTGATTGGCTGCAATGCAATGGAGTTGCTCCAGTTCAGTTTACCGTCAGCAAATTAATTAGTGCATTCTGTCAACGTTGAAACTTTTCTCTTATTAAGGATGTCATAGATCTTAGAAACGTCGACTGCAAAAAATTTCAACAACGAGACTTTTATAATGACGTCTTTAATTCGCTTGAGTAGAAAAAGAACAGCTGTTTTTTTCATTTTAGGAAACTGTGAGAATGATTCAGCTGTTTACGATTGCTCCGATATCAAAGCCAACGGTAGCACCGTAAGTGGAGTGTATCGAATCCATGTCGACCATCAAGGAAGGAGATATTCTAAAGACGTCTACTGCGACATGAGCACTGCCAATGGTCAATGGCTAGTGAGTGGTCTTTCTTTACTGTTTACACTCAGGGGCCACGCACCACAGATTAAAAACCTCTGCTGTAATGGACAGAATTTGACGCGCGGAAATGGTCCCATGCATTGGTGTGAATCAGGGGAACTTCGAAAGTTTTGCATCAACACATATTTCGTTTGCCCCGTTAGGCCACTCTATATGTTAAAACCAGACCAAACTCATGATGTCGATTGTGCGAGAGCTTCTTCTCCTAATCGAAGAGCAGTTTTGACGTTAAAAGGACCTAAAATGATAAAGATAACTAATGAATGATTACCATAATATGATATAATTATACTCATTATCTTAAATGAACAATTGCTATTCACCAGAATAACCGTAGATTACTCAGCAGAACGTCCTGTTGTTTCAAATGCAGATCGTGTCTTGGGCCACCCATATCAGCGCTAGAAAATTATGGCCAGGACAAAGCTGGAGAATTAAATGTGGCACTATTAACAGGATGTCATTTAAGAGTTTAATTTAATTTAATTACCTATTTATATTGCGCCTAATCAATTAATGTTAGCAAGTGCATTACAATTAATGTCAATTATTGTAAGCACAATTAAACAGATGTGTTTTCAAATGTTTACGGAAAGCGACGGGCGACTTTATGTTCCGTAGCGCTGGTGGAAGGGCGTTCCAGGTATGGGGTCCAGCGTACGAGAAGGCTCGTTGCCCCATGACTGTCCGAAGACGAGGTTTCTGGTATTGACTGGTAGAGGCTGATCGTAGGCCTGGTCTACCAATGGCGGTTGATGTTGGCTGGAGCAGATCGGCCAGATAGGTCGGACAAAGGCCATTCTGTGCACAGAACATCAGCGTGCATAGTTTGTGTTGTATCCGTGACTGGACTGGAAGCCAATGAAGTTCACGAAGCGCCGGAGTGACGTGGTCTCGAGGTTTTAGGTCCAGCACCAGACGTACAGCAGCATTTTGTACGCGCTGCAGGTTGGCCACTGTAGACTTTGGAAGGCCGGCAAAAACGGAATTACAATAGTCTAGTCTGGACAGAACAAACGCAGACACCAGTTGCGAGGCGACTTCTTTGCCAGCGATTCGACAAATCTGGCGGATACGTCGTATGTGATAGAAGCAGCTCTTGGCTAACTGTCCAACATGTTGCTTCATGGTCAATTCGTTGTCGAACAGGGCTCCGATGTCTCTGACGACGGAAGAAGGGCGGACAATGGAGCAGTATGTCATGTCATCCACCGTGTCGAAAGCCGAGCTGAGGTCAAGTAGTACAAGTGCAGTGACCTTGCCATCATCTATGGCGCGCACGAGGTCGTTGTGGACTTTAATTACCGCTGTTTCTGTTGAGTGAAATCGCCGATATGCAGATTGATGAACTGGTAAAAGGTGATTGCCCTCAGAAAACTCAGCGAATCGAGCAACGACTGTTCGCTCCACAAGCTTCGACACAAAGCTCAAGTTGGAAATTGGTCGAAAAGATTTCAGATCTCCTGGATCCAACGTTGGCTTCTTCAGGCGGGGAAGGACGATAGCCGATTTGCAGGCATCGGCACAGTTTCCAGTGTCCAAAGAAGTGTTGCACATCAGACTAAGCAGAGGAGCGATGACATCAGCAACCTCACGTAACAGCCAGGTAGGGATCGGATCAAGCGAGCATTGCTTGTTTGGCAACTTTGATAACAGAGCTTTGATCTCAGTTGGTGTTACTGGATAGAAAGAGAAAGGTGGGGTTTGTCTTTTAATGATCTCCACCTCAGGTGCATTCAAGTCGCCGAGGAGCATCAGTGGCGCCATGAACGTGACGACTCTCTCGAACAGGTTGGCGATATCGTTCTGAAAGCTATCAGTTGCTCGCTGAGAACCAGGTCTATACAATACGACGACGAGCAGGTTGAGTCCACCACCGTCAAGGTGGACGCAGAGGTGCTCGAAAGTCGGGTAGACAGGAGTGTCAAAATTCTGCGTGCTTTATACATCGCACGATAGAAGAGACACACTCCGCCGTGGTTTGTCGCAATATACGTATCGAGTTAAGAGTGAATCCAATGGTGATTGTGGAGGGGGAGATTTCTACTTGTCTATTTAATCCTTCCCATTTCTATTGAAACTTTCAAAAAGAGTCAAGTCAATGGACAAATCAATAAGCAGAGACCACAATTTAACCCCTTCGTCCCACAACTGCAACTCTGATCAGAAGGCATATTGAAGTGTTGGAATTGTTCTCTTTGAATTCGTGCAGGTTTTTCAAAGACGAAAAGATAATACGATCGCTTTTGACCGCGGATGGAGCGATTACGCAAATGGTTTTGGAGACCCAAATGGAAATTTCTGGTTAGGTAAAATATATCTCATTTGCAAAGTATAGATAACACTGGTCTACATTTTTAAAAAAAATTTCTGCTGACCTAGGTATTTTTGCTGATTTTACCCAATTGAGAGGTGCTGATTCCAGATATGAAGTCAAAAATTATGCAATACGTCAAATTTTTTCGCAAATTAGGTATAGTAAACGGGAGTTTAAGCCCGTCTACTATATGGGGAACCAACTCACACGAGAGTCTTATGATGATGGAATTGACTGCTCGGTTCGCCGTGCTATCCTCTGACCCCGTGTAATATTCTCAATGTCTGATGTCGCAAACGAGTCAGAGGAAAGCCGTCAGCTGCCCCGAACTTAGTCTTTTATTATAGATAACATCCAATAAGAAATCAGCTAATAACATTACAGCCAATCCCTATCTACTATATCTAACAGACATGAGGTGAATAATGATAATAGTTATGAAGGCGATTATTAAGGTCCGCCTCTGCACTTCTTTACTATAATACTCCCTCCCTCGGGACATCACGACTCGGGATGTACAAAAAAAATATGCTATAAGAGTAGTGTGGGTCCACCCAACGAATTTAAAAAATATATATATTACTTGTAAAAATGTAAAGTGGTCGTGGGGATTTCCCTTCTTTGAAATCAAAATCAAGGTAACCATGGACTAGAGGTAGGAACGGGGTTTCGGGGGTGGGGAAGGAAGTATGCTTAAATAAACGTAAAGATATGCGATTCTAAATCAGACTTAGGCGAACGATTATGGAAACACTCGCCAAAATTCTCAACGACTCGTAATACGAGACAAAACCATTAATAAAACAAGTTATAAAAGCACCGAGAAACTTGGCAAAGGATGTTGATGAAACACCCACAATGTTCAAGACTAATTAGTTTAAACTGAGTTCAAATCTGAAAATTCTGCCTCGCTATAGAGGGTAAAATAAACATGAAACTGATGAGGACATCCAAGTGATCTCATAACTGCTAAAAGAACACAAGATAGAGATTATTTAGAATAGACACATCCGCTGATTAGACGACTTGCAAAAAGTCTACAGGAAACGAAATCTAAGATCAACATATTATATACAACAATCATGAAGTGTACTTCCACGCTTAAGATTAGAATTGGCATGAAACCAATGGAAAACTATCGCTTCATAGACACCAAAGTCTCTCTGAAAATAGCATATAACCCGAAGTAGAAAAGTTGGCAACTGCGAAGAACTGGAAACGCATTAATTAGGAAACACACGTCAAAAGACATTTCCGGCAACTAATGTTAATGAGCGAATACAACACTTCAAAAGAATGCGTGGAAAGCCAAACTCTGGAAAGTCATTTGTGGACTCGGGCCAGGATATAATACGACTCTTTCCGACGACACTAGTTACCAAAATGTAATAAGAGATTATTTGGACAGGAACTCGAAAACGATTAAGGCGAAAATGTTAAAAGCGAGTCTAAGCGCATCCACTTAGATTTAGAGATAACACGAATATGTTGGCAAAAGTTATATAGCACGGCTTAACATAAGAATATGAATTTAAAGTGAATAATGATCAAAATAATTAAATACAACTTATACAATCAAATTCTAGGTAAGCATTGATATGAAACGTAATAATGCAAAATGCTAAAAATTTATATGTTTACTACGAAATAATCTTGAATCTTGATGGTAAACTGAAATTAATGCTGTCTCAATCTGCTAATACTGTCTCAAACTGTCTCAATCACTGAACAAATCCACAAATTTCAAGCAAATGCACTATCTCAAGGAACATTTATCCGACTGGAAACCCGAAGCACTAACGGCTAACATAAAGAGGTTTCACGTGTCTAGCATTCTGTCATTACTTAGGACATCATTTGAATACTGTACTGACAACCGGCGTCGAGACATTTGATTCATCTAAAATAATGCAAAACCTGAAATTCAATCTCACTCTCTTCTATCCTAAAAATGACGACTTCTTATATAAAGACAGAAACATTCTAGCAAAAATATACTAACTTGCAAATCTATATTTTAAGGGTAAGATGAGATTTTTCTGTTTTTCACATATATTTTCTGTTCTGTTCTATTTTTTTGTATTTTTCCAAATAATGCAACGCCATTCTCACGATTTATCTCAATAAATCAATTTTTAACTACAGTCATCGAAATTCACCCAATTGACTCTATTCAATGAAACAATGACTTTAACTGATGATTAACGATTTCAACTTTAAATTTCGACTGCAGACATCACCTACGTACTCTAAGGACTTGGCCAGAGTCACCTAGTGAACGAGAATAACGCCTTAAAAATAAAAATTCTGCAATCATAAAATGCAAATGTGTACCAACATCTGAAAATCGCTCGCAATGACCTTTAACCAGCAGTAAAAAAAATTTGATCTAACACACTCCATGGGCAGAGGCTCCGTCGATGTTCAAATGAAATCTAATATATTTTCCACGATACTGCATCCAAGAGAATTACTAATCAATCTCTTCTTAAAGATTACAGTACTTGTGACCTTAAAAACCAAAGCACGCCACCGCTACGGAGTAAGTGTTTAAAAACCCTGTACGTGTCGACTATAAATAGGACTGTTTCCCAGGAACACTCTCGAACTCCAAGTGGACCCAAACTGGGTGCCATTTATCTTTTATACTAGCCCTTTTCTAGTGGCCCATTATGGTACATCTGATTATTCACTGCGCGCGCAAAACAAGCGTGGCTGCTCCGTTCCAAAACCCGGTCACTGATATCGTTATGACTTCTGCAAACAACTCTTATAGAAACGTGAAAAATAATCCGGCATTGACCTCGGATATCAGAGCTTGCCTCATTCTTTACATTAACTTTGCAATGCCATAACTAATGCAATCTGGAATCAATTAGACTTATCATAAACTCCTTTAAACACTTACACATAGCACTTTATCCACTTAAAATAAATAACTGAAATACCTTGAGGACAAAAAATTCACGAAAATGAACAAAACATAATATGAAATTTCAATTCTGAATATTATGGACGAGTGATATTGTTTTAGTTGTTCTGCAGTCAAGAGTTAAAAATTTTAAAATATTACAGTGATGAATGAACGATTAATGAATAAATGAAAGAAATATTTGAATGTTCAGGGAGGGGAAAATGTTTTTAGAAAGTTACTGTCTGAATTTTTCTTTCCTGGTGTTGCATCGGAACTTTGGAGGTCTCTGTCGTCCAGCAACAGAGAGAATAATTGGCGACGATGATAATGTCCAGGAAGGAAGGAGGGCGTAGATAGGATTCAGCGACTGGTTTGATTTCCGACGACGTGATAATGAGGAATTGTTCTCTGACAGCACGAAAGGACCGCGCCGTCAGAACGGTCTGAAGACGATGTTTCCTGGCGACGATGACATCGGCGTGGCACAGCGTCGCGTCGGAAACACGACGGCTACTGAAGAGTGAAGACGATTGGCGATGAACTTTGACGGCAGGTTGACAGACGCAGAGCCATTCAAAACTTGCGATACAATGAAATGGACGTTGACTGGCGAAGACGAAGTTTTTGTGACCCCGCAGCGTTCTCAGAAGGGGTGGCGGTGGGGACGAGGAGGACGAAGACTAGCAGACGTTGCGTTGACTGATGTTTCCGAATGCACGTTTTCCCGATGATTTCTGGCGTAGTTCGAGAATTCATTTCGACTGAAATGCGACTGTTTCAGCCCTTAGATGAACGTTGGCTCGCATTTCTCACGTGCCTTCAGGTTGATAGAACTGATCGACAAGATAGGTTTTCGTTGATTTTTCTGCTTAACGGTGATCGAAAAAGTTGTCACTTCGAGCAGTTTTTCTTCCGAGCATTAAGTAGATGAAAAAGTCTGTCTGCTCCAAAGCTGACAATGTCCAGTTATGTCACGATTTTCATCCATGAACCTCACGGCGAAAAGTTCGACGATACGAGAGGCTTGGAGACGAGGGGTTTTTCGTACCCCGGTTCTCCACCAATTATAGTAAACGGGAGTTTAAGCCCGTCTACTATATGGGGAACCAACTCACACGAGAGTCTTATGATGATGGAATTGACTGCTCGGTTCGCCGTGCTATCCTCTGACCCCGTGTAATATTCTCAATGTCTGATGTCGCAAACGAGTCAGAGGAAAGCCGTCAGCTGCCCCGAACTTAGTCTTTTATTATAGATAACATCCAATAAGAAATCAGCTAATAACATTACAGCCAATCCCTATCTACTATATCTAACAGACATGAGGTGAATAATGATAATAGTTATGAAGGCGATTATTAAGGTCCGCCTCTGCACTTCTTTACTATATAGGAATGCTTAATTAAAGGTGTTAAAGTCAAACATAAGGGAAAATAGGAAATTCTGAAGAACCGATAACACGTAATATTTTTTATTCAGCCCAAAAATGAGTCTGTCTTCTAACCAAGAGAGCAATAAGAGCAATAGCTAGTTGCTTAAATTTAAGTTTTGAGAAAGGAATCTTCTTTTTGGATGCTCCGGTATAGTTATGGTCACAGTTGTCACGCTGTAAACACCAGCAGTAGTCTGCCATAATGTTCGAGTTCCATCTGCCTTGATATCTACGTTCCATGGTCTTGATGTCTTGATGGAAGCATTCTCCTTGTTCTTCACTCATAGCTCCAAGATTTGAAGTTCAGATAGCTATGAAAGAAATGCAACTTGACACTCATGTTTGCTCCCAGTCTTCGAAAAGCAATCTTCGAATTTTTAACTGAAAGGTCATAATTCTCGACTCTTAAGTTGCCAAGTAAGTCAGTAATCAGGTCAAAAGCATCTTGTCTACAACTATAACATCCCATTGATTCAAAAAGTCCTTTGCTGTTGATGCAGTATACAAACTCCTCCTCCATATGGAAATGTTTGAAAAGATTCATTCTCTCTGCCATGATACATAAGCGTGGTTCCTGGGGCCAACACTGAACAGATTCTTTTCCTTCAGTCTTGAACCCAGTAACTCTGCTGACGACTTCGGCAGATCTAGGTCTCATATTAGGTCATTAAACTCAGCTTGGTTGAATGTTTGGTGCATTCCAGCGTCAACTTCTAAGGCCACGAAATCTTCGCAATCGGTGTCTGTTGACTGACAAAATTCATCTTCGTAAGAAACTCCCAAAGTAGTGCAAATAGGTACAGGAACTTTGTCACAGTGAGCAACTGGTCTCAGAGCAGAGGGGAGATTTGGGTACTGGATGGAAGATTTTGCCTTTGTGGACATGCCTGAAATATTTACCAGACAGAAGTAGCAGTCATCAACATGCATGGTTTCGAGGCTCTCGCCACACCATTGGAACTCCAAAGTTAAGACTTTTTCTCTGACCTTTAGTCACATTATGAACTGTCTGAGGCTTTAAACACATGTCCTGCACACTTTATGTGGTGCCCAAGGTTTTCCTGGTCACTCAATTTAACTGCGAAATATGCATGCTAAGCTCTATGCACAAATTCAGACACCTATCTCCTTTGTTTAGGTGTTGTAAAGCAACCTCAGATGTAGCAAAATTTGTCAGGATCATTCCTGCACTGCTCACGAAGTGTTCGGGTGCTGGGTGACATATTCCACAGAAAGCTAGTTAGAATAGTTAAATTTACTGCGACTTGTAAGCCTCATGAACGACTGAATGCTGCCGTCGGTTTCACGCTGCTTATATAGGCCTATATCCATAAAATGCTGACGTCTGCAGTTTAAAACTGCCTATTAAACTGTTGTATTATTAAATAGTTATGCCCACTGCATATTAAGCATATCTTTTTGCACATCCTTAACTTTTTGCATATTCAATATAGCTAAAGAATTATAATACATAATGCTACATTATTACAGTAAACAGTAAATCAGTAAACAGCGTTTTGCGGAAAAACTGGACGTGATAGGAGAAAATGGGTGTGATTTTTGGATTCAGCACACCAAAATACATAAAGATCACATGTTGTCTTCAAGTCAGCAAAATTGACGTAGACCAGTGTAATGTCTTATGCTAGGAACCTTCGAATAACACATTTTTGCTCGAATCAAATCACGAATCGAAACGGCTGTCAAGGTTCGAATTCGAATCGAATTAGTTAATGGCGCTAACCAGTAGAATAGGCCAGAGATAATTGTGTGTATTGTCGGTTCAGACAGGTTTCGCCAATAAAAGAACAATGAAATGTGAACAATGAACAAATCTGCCAGATTCGGCCACGTTCGGCTACGGCTGTAATCGCGTTCATAATATTCAGCATCAATACGGTTACGGTCGTAACTAAGTACGAGTTACGGCCATAAACCGAAACTTTCAGGGTGATGACTGTAAAAGCTATATGTTGTTGTCAAGTAATTTCTCTTAGTTATGACGGGTACGTTAGTTAGTTAGTTAGTTAACAAGTCAATTTCTATAGCGCAAAATACATGGAAGAAGGCCAAAGTCAGGAGCGATTTACAATCCATACGATATCTGATAAAGGTGAGTTTTGAGTTTCTTTGTGAATAATTCCGGGTTCAACTCTCTTGTTACGTCACTAGGTAACGCATTCCAAAGCACAGTAGTTCCTTGCGTGAACGATCTTTCTCCAAATTTCACCGTCCGTGAAGGAGGAGGAACGACCAACTTGACATCTCGCCCGGATTTGAGCTGAAGACGCCTGTTAGTAGACGGAAGTCGGGTGAACCAGGGCTACTAAGTAGTCCGGGAAATACGGATCGTGCAAGGCCCGGAACGTTAGCATGCACCTCTTAAAGGGCAATACGCTTTGGAATGCGCAACCAGTGTAAAATGTCTTTCAGGAAAGGGGATATGTGTACTTTCCTTCTTACTCTAAAAATAACTCGGGCAGAGGCATGCTACCAGGAATGACATACGTGTCATACATAGGCCTACTACGCCATTTAAATATTCATTACGTATGCCATTTCATATTCTTGTGATTCGATCGATTCGAAAATTTTCGAATCTATCGACTCATGCACTTTCGAATCGAATCAAGCGCATTTACGAATCGCATATCAAAGCTTCGCCGGTCCCTATCTTCTACTTGGTGCTTCGATAATGTTTAATATTTCTTGTTGCCGCGCTTAAGCTCTTCTAGAGTGAATGGGGAGAGCAAGTGGCAAAGATGGATAAGTATTGACACGGGTGGAGGGGGGCTTGTCATCCTATTCTTTATTTTAGCCATTGCCGTATTACAGCAATGTTATTAGTCTAAAGTGCTTTATATCTGTCTTAAGGCAACGAGTTTCTTTATCTTCTGACTTCTAAGAGAAGATACCGACTTCGAATTGACTTGGAAGATTTCGAAGGACAAAAGCGTTACGCAGAATATTCCACCTTCGAGGTCAGTTCATCAGAAGACAAATACAGACTGAAGGTTCGCGGTTTTTCTGGAGACGCAGGTAAGCTGTCATCAGTAATAATCATTTATCAACGTCATCATTGCTGTTGATTAACCAGATACAAAATTGTTTGAATTCGTATCGATAGAAATACTTTGCGTTATCATTGACGATCATATGTCACTTAATCACTCTTGCAACATGATGCCTAACATAATAGAATACAATGCAAAATTAAACCACTTCTAAATATCTTTTTAGTTGAATAAATAATCAGTCCAAGTATTTGTATTTAATGGCAGTCTTAACCGTATAATGTCGAATATTTCATGTTACATTATTATTTCCGTTTTGCTTCAACAGATCAGTATATTTTTGACATTTAATTGAACATAGGCTTCTATTCGCAGTTAGCACTTAATCTAATGCTCGTAGATATTATAGTTATAGCAAATCAACTTAATTACATAATCTCTATTCATTTCAGTGCAAAATCGATTTGCGGTATTGTAATTGTAGAATTTATATAGCGCTCCTTCCTACGAAGCTCGAAAACACATGGGTCATGGGTCAATGGATCTTAAGACAAGGCCCATCAAAGTTTTAAGACTTCGGATGTAGTTACGCACCGCATGAAATGTTAAGTTCACGTTCACTGAAAAGTAAAACATTTATAATCTTCGAATGACGTTACTCTTTATTACTTGTTGTGATGGGGTGACATTTTTATTGATTTTTCTTCTGAGATATTTTATTATTTAGGGTATTTATGTCCTTTTATGTTCGATCGATGATCATTGGCGGCGCCAGGTTGAAAACTTAGGCAGGGATCGAGGCAGGGCCTGATATGTTTTGCCAGGGCCAGCCCGGCAAAAGAACTTTTTGGTCAATCAGAGAATTACGCAACGCATATGCAATCGATTGCAGTTAAACTTATTGATTGCATTAGTAATTCTAACCTAATCAAAGAAAGAAAAAAAGGCCATGAACTATTCCGTGTAGTTCAGTTACATAGATCGTACGGGCTCATGCACGTAACTAACTTATGCAGACTAAGCTAAATAAATGACGACTTTTTGGTTGTCAGTGTTTTTTTGAAGTTTAGGGAGCCATTATTAAGTTTTGCTCCTTGGCACCGGACACCCTCGCTACGCCATTGGGGAACTGGATATGCCACTGCCTTGTATTGATGGAGTTTGGAGCTTTTAATGTTAGTTCCAGGTTAAGAATGTGTCTTCTCTGTAACGTTTTCAACTCAGGAAATAGCTTTGGACAGCACAGCGACAATCAATTCAGTACAACAGGTGCAGACAACGATCTTTTTGATGGAAACTGTGCAGGATGGTATCGTGGAGGATGGTGGTACTACAGTTGCTACCTATCGAATCTCAACGGTGTTTATCACCGAGGAAACTATTCAGGAACCAACACAGACGGGATCTCATGGAACGACTGGCATGGCAAATGGTATTCGCTGAAGACAACGGAGATGAAGATCTCACCAGTGGCCTAGGACCAGGGATAACGATGATTACTTATAGTTAATGATCTGTTTAGATGGATAATGGTTTGCTTATACTCAGAACTCCGCTTTTGTATTTTCGGAAAATGTCATTTGATCATAGATACCATTTATGGCGAAGCAGATAATTCTATAAATATATTAAGACATTGATTAAAAGGCAGACAGCTAATAAAGCAGAAAACAAGGTAAACCCAACGGAAGAGGGACGGCTGACATCATGCAATGGACTGATAGGACAATGGGGACGACAATCCGAATGACAGACAACAGAAAACAGATCATTCCCGATGGGGCCAACCATTGTAGCTAGGATGGCTTATGACAAGACAAGCTATCAAAACTGGGTTGTATGCAGAACAGTAGTCCATGGCGCGATGCATAATAATACTTCAGGAAATACAAAACATTTGCCAGAATGTACGGTGCTGCTTTCATTTGAAGCACCATAATATTTTTGTTTTGATCATAAAATATTGAGATATATTTATTCAGAATAGGGACGCTAAGGTGTTTTCAGAACGACAGAGGGTTTTAGGGTGTCGAAAGCTCCCAAAGGGTCCTCCCAAGCTGAAGATTAGAGTAAGAATAAAATCTTGAGATATTGAGCATATTTTCAGCCTATATGATGCCATATTGACAATCAGAACTGATAGACCGTTTTTATCGATAAAATACGAATATAACGACCAGTTTAGACCTAAAATTTGAGGGCTCGGACCTATGGGCCCCTCGTCTCTGCGCTATTGAATGGACTTATGTTAGCTCCGACTATACTGTATTCATTTTCTTATATAAACTATGCAGATTATTATGAATAATTCTTATCTTACTGATGTATTAGTAATACAGAATTCATTGATTGTAAGTTGCTGTTCGTTTAATATGAACCGATGATTTAAGCCGACGCCTCTCTGGCTTACGTCCAGCCGTCAATTTTCAATTTACTTGTCAACAAATTCTCAAACATACTTGATAAAGTTAAGTCTATGAGCTTTAAATACTAAATCAAAGTTACACAGTTCTAAAAAATGCAATTATAAATTCTCAATAGACGAGTTCAACAAGTTTCAATTAAGCAATGTTTAACTTACATTTTGAGACAAATCTCTCGAGATTACTTTAAAAAGTTTTCATATTCATGACCATTAACAATAATAATTTCATCTGATAAACTGGCGCTGAGCAGTTTGGAATTCCATACGATCTGAAAGGCCGTCATTAGTAATCAAAACAATCACTTGCCAAATATAATCTTATTATATAATTCTCGATGTCTGTCGCGTCTGTCCGCAACACGGCGGGTATTGCAAGACGCTGTTGTCATTGACAACCAAATATTGTTTAATCAAAACGGAGCGTTTAACGAAGCGTCTTAATTGCAGCTTAAACCCCTGTCGCCTCTTCCCTCACCCCATCCCTCTCCCAATCGCCCAGGCCCAACCCATTCTCGCCCCGGCCCCAAACCCCCTTTTCCCTTCCCTGTCTTCATCTCCTTCCCTCTCCCCATCCCCTCCCAATCGCCCCCAAATTCCCGTTTCTCTTCCGTCAACCCAACCCTTTTCCCTCTCCCCATCCCTCTCCCAATCGCCCTCCCCCAAAACCCCCGTTCCCCTTCCGTCTCCCCAACCCTTTTCCCTCTCCCCATCTCTCTCCCAATCGCCCTGGCCCCAACCCATTCCGGCCCAGACCCCAAACCCCGTTCCCTTCCTCTCCCCATCCCTTTTCCCTCTCCCATCCCTCTTCCAATCGCCCTGGTCTCAACCCATTCCAGCCCCAACCCATTCCCGCCCCGCCCCTAAACCCCGTTCCTCTTCTCTCTCCTATCCCCTTCCAACTAACCATCTCTCTCCCAATCGCCCAGGCCCCAACCCATCAGTTTTTTTCTGCCCTATCCCACCGGCCCCAAACCCCGTTTCCAAACCTACACAACGCTGCTCCGAAAACCCGTACAACCCACCTTCCTCCTCCCAAACCTCCTTCCCTCTCCCAATGCCCTGCCCCATTATTATATATATTTATTCATTCCTAGCCTCAATACCTATTTTTATATTTAACCCCTCAAGTGGGGATTAAATTTTCAGACGCCGTCACCGTACTGGGGATTTAATTTTTGGAAAAGCGTTCTCAGAAATGATTGCTGTAACGTTTTAAATTTGCTATATCTCAGGCTATATAGGAGCTAAAAAGATGAGGTTTGCACCATTGTTTAGATTGTTTATTCCTCTTTCTAACCGTCCGTGCAAACAAAAAATTGGGGTAGAGTCCACTTTACGGCCTAAAATATCACCCTCTCCCCCCGAAAAAAGTTTAAAGCCCCCTAGCATAATATTTTAAGCGGTAACCCCACTTTGGTCAGCGGCAAAGTTGTAAAGGGATGTCAGAGGAACAAAATAAACCGAAAAGTTTGAAAATCGGTTGACATTTGGCAAAGATCTATCAATTCTAACCCGATGACCCCAATGTTTGAACATAAGTATTATCGGCGAATTTCGCGAAAGTTTTGAATTCTGAGAAAGTTTCCAATTTTTTTTGAATTTGCTACATCTCGGGCTATATAAGAGCTAAGAAGATGAGGCTTGCACCATTGTTTAGCTATTTTATCCCTCTTTCTAACCCTCTCTGCAAAACAAAAAAGTCCAGCGTTCACGAGCTTTCCGACAATCAAGTGAGAATGAGTAGCAGGCTGTTGCCTGGCGTGAAAAATCAGCACAGCAAACAAGAGAATCAAGCACTGCATGTCGTTCGACAATGCCAAATCATTACACTAACGTTGACTATCAAGTTTCAGAAAATTCACGCGAATGGGCGTTAACTCGGTTGAAGGAAAAGGCGGCGAGTTAAGGACAATCAATTGCGCAAAATGCTATTGCATTTGCGCAAATTCGGGTGGTAAAACAGCCAATCTCCCCCGTCAAAAAATGCTATTACATTTGCGCAAAATCGGGTGGTAGAACAGCCAATCTCCCCCGTCATTTTTGACGGGTAAACACCTAGTGACATTAATAAGATCGTGATGCACTTCTTGCTGCAATAGCCATAAGCGAAATAGAACAAATGTATATATTACCATAAAACTCTCGGCAAAACATCCAAGCCGATTTATGTATTATAAACAAAATATAGTCAAATAAGAATACATACATCAAAATACATACATTTATGTATATTAAATTCTGTATAATTACCAAATCATTGTATTACTTTGTAATATGTGATATCGTTGTTTCCAACTCAAGTTACAACAACAGTATAATAATCAGTTAAAAAGTAAACGTTTAGAAAGTTCGCTACAGCTCGCTTATACGCTGATAACAAAAGTTGGTTATGATTGACTTTACTGCAATGTAATATAATGCATTTAATTAGCACAAGAAATGCATTATGCATCAAATACTTTAAAATACGTTTCGCGTTCAGCAATTTCCTTCGATCAGTGTTTTATCCAGACTCCAGGCTTGAGGGATTTGATTTGGCTTTTGGCTAGAGAGGAAGGGACATAGTTCAATGCAAAAATTTGTGTCAGTGCTGGGATTTGGGGATTTTTGTTTTTTGGGGGGAGAGGAATTTACCACCTCAGGCCTGTATAAAGCACTGACTTTGAAACAAAATACTTAGTCATAAAAGAAACATACCATGACCATGTGGAACCCGAAATACAATGCAACTTAAAACATCCTGAAAATTTGAAAATTCTTCATTCACACCTCGACACTAAAACTTTCATCCATCCAAATTTGTATTTGATTTACAAGATATCAAACAGCAATTACGAAATATTCTAGTATTGATTAAAGTTGCATTTGCTATATTATACGGCGATCGCACAACTCTAAAGCGATTTGGTCAGTTGACACAATACATGACAACTGCGCAACTACCGAGTGATAGAGAATGCCAGGGAAAGACTGCCGACACTCTTGTTATTCTGGGACATCTTTGCAGTCACTTTGTAGTCGCCATTGGCAAGAACTGATGGGATTGAACTGTCGTGAACAAAGAATATGGAAGGTGAAAGACTGCAGGTTTTCTGAAAATTACAAACAAACATAAGCAGATGATTCGCGATTTATTGAAAAAATATTGGAAAAATCGACAAATCCGTAAAATTTCATCACAAAGCAAAACGAAAGATTACTACTACTACAATCAATTAACTCAAATAATTATGGTTTAAGGTAAAATGATAAATAAATTAGAGTATAAAGGGGCGGATCCAGGAATTCAGGCTGGAGAGACCCTTCCTATTCCATCCCCACTCTGTCTTACTTCACACCTTTTCTCTTCTCTACTTTTCCGTCCTATTCCGTTCTTCTATTTTGCCATAATTTTAAAGACTGAGCACTGTGAGATCATTGTGGGATGCACACGTTGCCAAGATATTTGGCAGTATTTGGAGAGAGAGAGAGAGAGAGAGAGGCGAGTGAACCCAGTAGCTCTGTAGTCCCTATAGAAGTAAAACCAGTTACTGTCACTCTTATATCAACAACGTCACATAATTCACTATATCGAGGCAGTATCCACACAGGATGTTCAACTTCTTATAACGACAACGTAAAATCCGCTTCTTCGCATAAACAGTTCTATTGCCTCAACATTCAATGGCCTTTGTTAGCGAAGTAGTAAATATCTGGTTTAAATGTTAATATTCACTCACTGATTAGGCCTAAAAAGAATCAATACAAAGTCACTTTAAGATCTTATTCCAGTTAGATTCACCAGACCAACAAAGAGCTTCACTGTATATTTACATTATTCAACAGAAGCATCCTTTTAAGTACATACACAGCATTATTATTTATACTCGGCATTAATATCCTTCATCAGTATTGCAATGGTTAATCTAATTTAATTTAGACTGAAGTAAATCAACATCATCTGCTCTAAAAGAACAACCAGCAATTCATCATTGAGCTTAAGAACAACAATATATACTGAAACAGACAGAAGAGATACTCACGTGGTCAACTGGACAACTATATGGAATTCCATGTTTCTGGAATATTTCTGGGCAATCGATTTTTTCCAGAAGCACGCAAACGTCGGGATAGTTGCAAGAGCCAATGTCGTGCACACAAGGAATTTTTATCCAGACTACCACTTTCTTTTCAACAGAAACGTCCAGCTGAAGAAATAAGAAAACATGCACAACTATTCAGTGCAAAAAAAAAAACACAAAAACCTCAGTTGAAAAACCACGCTTAAACAAGTTCTAATAACTCCACACAATTTCTAATAATAATAATAATAATAATAATATTATTATTTATTATTATTATTATTATTAACATTTTTGGAGGGGATTCTGTATTCGGCAGGGTTGGGCCCTCATCCCAATTTTTTAAAATTTTGCATGGATGGTTTGACAGAAGAATAAAAATGCAAAACACCAATTGCAAGTTGAAAAAACCACAATTACGTGACTATACGCAAACGCTGTATTTCTCAAGGGCCAAGGCCCCCTGACGTATGGTAAGCTGCCCACTTCGTTTAGTTGTAAATGGTTCTTGCAAGCAAGGCCTGTCTGCAGTTTGTCAGCTGCTGACCGCAATTAATGGTGATGTACGGGGTTTTACGTCGAACTAAAAATAGCGAGCAGCGGGTTGTCGTGATTGGCTGGATCGATTAGGTGACCGTTCTGTCCTGAACCGCTTGTAAGTAAGTAAAGTGAAATCTCGTGGATTTCTATAGCGCCTTGGAAAAAACACAGCAGTAGCTGCTTATTCTTAGGCGCTCAGCCTCTCTTGTACTGCTTCATATTCATCGCATTAAAGCGGATGTTGCTGAGGTCGTTTTGTTGTCGTTTGGAACCCTATATTATTAGTCGGCGCTCTTTTCTCAGTCTGACTTCACTTCCAAGGCTCGACCGTCAACCATGTTGCGCTGTCTAATTGTCTCTATCATTGTGCTCGGTTTCGGAACTTGGTCTGGAAGTGGACAATGCACGACTTCCAGCTACAAAGATTCAGAGTGCGACATCTCTGAATTGAGGGAAAGGATTGAAATGATTGGCAAGAAACTCGATTCCGTACTAAAGGTCGTTGGAGAGATCGATCGAGGTAACGCTGAAAAGCAATAAAGTAACAGGCATAAGTCAAACAAGTTATTATATAAAGAATGTCTTTTATATGTAGGCTATGTAATAACGCTGTCTTCATTGAACGATGCGCTGTTGCCATTAATTGTAGTGACTGATGCTGGATATATAATTATAATTAGTGAAATCCCAAAGCATTGAATCACTTTTATGCACACGACGACAAATATTAATTCGTCCTGGTTACCTTATGGTGCTGGTCAACTTCGGATCCGCTCTATTGACTGTGTCTAAAGAACGTACGGAAAAGAGAGAAGTAGCCCAAGAACTGACCCTTACGGGACGCCGCTGAAGATCTCAGGTTGTAGCAGCAGTCCTGTCGGTGAGATATCTCCGCAGCCTGGAGACGGTCGAGTCTTTTAGTCCACTTGATGTTGCGAGGCGTTGTATAGGGATGTTTTAGTCCACGGAATCAAATGCCGCCGAGAGGTCAAGAAGACATAACATAACCATTCGGCCATCGACTGTGGCGTTGACAATGATCCTCCTCCTCCTCCTCCTCTTTATAATCATCGTCATCATCATCGTCATCATCATCATCATCATCATCATCGACGTCGTCGTCGTCATCATCATCATCAGCATCAGCATGGTTTGAAAATAGCCAGACACGAAACTTCTCCATTTATCTTTTCCGTTGTTAATTTCTTTCCATCGTCTGCAATAGTTCTCTCCCTCTCCCATACTCGGACGGTTCTTGGTTCTCGTGCTTTCTCAGTGGCCGCCCCCAAACTCTGGAACAGTGGAGCTCAATGCCTTAGTATGTGCGCATTGCAAATTCATTACAGATTTTTAGAACAAAATTAAAACACCATCTTTTTGCCTGGATTATCCACAATAGACTGTTACCCGTTTGTCCGGCCGGATACCCTTGATTTGGCCTGGATCTTTAATGCTTTGGATTTGGTCTGCCATCGGTTGATGCTCCTGTGCATTATGAAGTGGCGCTATAGAAGTTCGAGATTAGATTAGATGCCAGTTCATAGGCTGACTTCTTGAATGCACTCTAGATGGAGCCTGAAATCGGGGAACTGAAATTAAATTCCAATTTTTGCATTGCTTTGGCAATCAGTAACCTTCTGAGGTAAATTTCTCAAACTGCAAAGCCAATGCTTGAGCGCCAGCCGACGGCATTCCAACTGACATCCAGGCTAAGAAAGTTCAGTTTGTCAGCTGCTGACACAGAATTAATAATTTCTCATATTTGATGCAAGAGAAAAATTGGTGTAATTTGAGATTTTGTTGGCATATCCTATGAAAGCCAGAGAAGTATACTATGCCTATAAATTATCTCTGATCACTGGCATAAACTTGAATGAAAATTTAGGGGCCCAGCCTCAATGTCTTCTCCATTCCTTATGGTAGTCTCTCAAGAAGTGGAGTGAAAGAAGTTCAAACCTAGAAGCCTAACAGAAGTTTACGTCTATGTGTCTGATGTTAATGTGAAATAGTATAGCACTTCACTTTCCTAATTAAATAATCTAATCTATATACAGTAATCTAATCTTAAACTTCTATGGCGCCGCTTCATAGTGCGCAGAAACATTAACCGATGGCATCCCACATCAAAATCATTTAGGACCCAGGGTCAAATCTATGGTATTGGGGCGACGACAGGTTGATTGGCTGCAATGCAATGGAGTTGCTCCAGTTCAGTTTACCGTCAGCAAATTAATTAGTGAATTCTGTCAGTGTTGAAACTCTTCTCTTATTAAGGATGTCATAGATTTTAGAAACGTCGACTGCAAAAAATTTCAACAACGAGACTTTTATAATGACGTTTTTAATTCGCTTGAGTAGAAAAAGAACAGCTGTTTGTTTTTTTTCATTTTAGGAAACTGTGAGAATGATTCAGCTGTTTACGATTGCTCCGATATCAAAGCCAACGGTAGCACCGTAAGTGGAGTGTATCGAATCCATGTCGACCATCAAGGAAAGAGATATTCTAAAGACGTCTACTGCGACATGAGCACTGCAAATGGGCAATGGCTAGTGAGTGTCTTTTCTTTACTGTGGACACTAAGGGCCACGCACCACAGATTAAAAACCTCTGCTCTAATGGACAGAATTTGACGCGCGGAAATGGTTCCATCGATTGGTGTGAATCAGGGGAACTTCGAAAGTTTTGCATCAACACATATTTCGTTTGCCCTGTTAGGCCACTCTATTTGTTAAAACTAGACCAAACTCATGATGTCGATTGCGCGAGAGCTTCTTCTCCTAATCGAAGAGCAGTTTTGACGTTAAAAGGACCTAAAATGATAAAGATAACTAATGAATGATTACCATAATATGATATAATTATACTCATTATCTTAAATGAACAATTGCTATTCACCAGGATAACCATAGAGTACTCAGCAGATCGTCTTGTTGTTTCAAATGCAGATCGTGTCTTGGGCCATCTATATCAGCGCTAGAAAATTGTTGGTGTTACTGGATAGAAAGAGAAAGGCGGGGTTTGTCTTTTAATGATCTCCACCTCAGGTGCATTAGTTGTCTGCTCACGAATTCGAGCAATCTTCTCCGTAAAAAAGGTGGCAAAGTCGTTGACCATGAAGTGTGATACAGAGGTCAGAGGCGGTTTGGCAAGCCGATCGACTTTAGCCCAGATCGCCCGACTATTTTCTCCGCAGCTTTGAATTTCCCGCGTCCAGTACTGCTTGAACTTATCTTGAAAAAGTTGCCGGACTATCCTCGAGTGTAGTCGCCAAGCCTCCAGTGTATCAGACGTCAGAAGGCGCCTGTAATGTCTTTCAAGTCGACGTCGCTTATTGGTTTCTTGGCAGTAGCAGCACGACAATCTTCGTCGAACCATGGAGCAGAGTGACGTCTGGATGTCTGGACGGTTGGAAGTGGTGCACGTTGAGCGCTTATCGATCAGGTTTTCTCACGTCAGTGTCAGTTAAAGCAAAAGAAGCTTATGTGGGCCGTTGACGTCTTTAGGTACAGAGGACTGGATGACCGATTCGATAAACATTTGATGAAGATCAGACTCAAGAAAGCAATCGATGTCTAATTGACGCCATGAGCGACGTTGAACGCAGCGTGCTCGGGGTGTGAGGGAGGCATTTGGACCAGATAATAAAGGCTGGAATTTAAATTGAAATGCTCCCGGTCAGAACGCCGTAACGCAGCAGTGATCAGAGAATGATCTGAGAGAATACCTGAGTAAAGAGGTGGATCGACGCATCTGCTTCAAAAAGATTTATGACATCAACGTCCTGTCGGGTGATGATGACATCAAAGTGTATGTCCCGCAGAATGTGTTCGGTGAGTAGATCCTCTGTTTCAGGCTGTATATGATGTCGTCGAGAAGTGAAACAAATTTGGCCGACAGAGGATCGTCTGGCGTATCGAGGTGTAGATTCAGGTCGCCGAGAAGCATCAATAGCGCCATGAACGTGACGACTCTCTCCAACAGGTCGGCGATATCGTTCAGAAAGCTATCAGTTGCTCGCTGAGAACCAGGTCTATACAGTAACGACGACGAGCAGGTTGAGTCCACCACCGTCAAGGTGGACGCAGAGGTGCTCGAAAGTCGGGTAAACAGGAGTGTCAAAATTCTGCGTGCTTTATACGTCGCACGATAGAAGAGACACACTCCGCCGTGGTTTGTCGCAATATACGTATCGAGTTAAGAGTGTATCCAATGGTGATTGTGGAGGGGGAGATTTCTACTTGTCTATTTAATCCTTCCCATTTCTATTGAAACTTTCAAAAAGAGTCAAGGCAATGGACAAATCAATAAACAGAGACCACAATTTAACCCCTTCGTCCCACAAATGCAACTCTGATCAGAAGGCATATTGAAGTGTTGGAATTGTTTTCTTTGAATTCGTGCAGGTTTTTCAAAGACGAAAAGATAATACGATCGCTTTTGACCGCGGATGGAGCGATTACGCAAATGGTTTTGGAGATCCAAATGGAAACGTCTGGTTAGGTAATATACTGCTTTGCAAAGTATAGATAATATCTTATGCTAGGAACCTTCGAATAACACATTTTTGCTAGAATCAAATCACGAATCGAAACGGCTGACAAGGTTCGAATTCAGGAAAGGGGAGATGTGTACTCCCCTTCTTACTCCAAAAATAACTCGGGCAGAGGCATGCTACCAGGAAGGACATAAGTACTATGTATTCTCTAGAATTCTGCTTTAATGTTTGAAACATTATTATTATTATTATTATTATTATTATTATTATTATTATTATTATTATTATTATTATTATTATTATTATTATTATTATTATTATTATTAACGTACTGATTAATGTGGAAACTCGTTCAAAGACTAAATAGCGAATTGGGAACAATAGAGCCATTGTAGTCTATACTTTGCAAGTTCGCATAAATTATAAATCTTATTGGAGTCAAAAATGGAGGAAACGTGATGGGTTTACAGCAGATGTTTCAACTGATGTTAGAAAAATAACCTTTATTCATCATTTATTCATCCTTTATTCACCCTTTATTCCTCTGACTGATCTCTGGAATGACCTGGTCTTCTGCGGATGGATTTTGAAGTACCATCGATTGATGCCCTTTGGTATTAGAACTGGTGCTATAGAAGCGCATAATTATTACTATTATTTCGATTCCAATGTTTTGCGTTATTTGATTTCTTTGGTCTCATGCATCAAAGGAAGTGTAACTTTAATGCTTTGTGATAGGAACAACTGTGACTGGATCAATATACAGAGGGTATATGTCCCGTTATGACCGCTCCCGTTATAACTGCCACCGTTTTGGCTGCTCCAGTTATGACCGTCTCCGCTATGACTGCCCCCCTTCGTCCGGCATTCTGAATGTGCTGTCGGCCCTGATATAATTATTAGAGGCAGTAGACAGTAAAGCTGCAGTGGCTGTCTCATAGACTTTAGGTCAACAGGAAACGTGTGGCTTACAGGGAATTCGAACGCCCCACCAGTCGCTTACGTCAGCGCTACCAGGATGGACATATTTAATAATAATAATAATAAATCAATAGCAATAATAATGTGATTTAAAGTGGTTTAGGAGGCTAAGTAAGCCTGTGTGAAAACCACTGTAGTAACTCTCCGCAATCCGCATTCAATAATCTAGTTTTCCGAGATAACCTTTGAATCAGCGTTATTTCTGGCTGCATAACGGCGCCGGTCATAACGGTGCTGGTCATAAAGGGGGCGGTCATAAAGGGGGCGGTCATAACGGGGCAATAGATAGTAACCCAATGGATTATAGAACCCCTCCTTCGCTGAACTGATAACCATGTTGAACGCTAGCATAAGATTTTAGTTGCAGTTGGCGTGAGATTTAGTAGTCGAAATGTTACGAACAAATACAAACTCTTAGCATAGTATAGAACATTTGCCCTTTTCGGCTATAGTCATTGAAATTTATATAAAGTAACTTATCAAGTAACAAAATAACTTTTGCTTATATTTTATATTAAGCATGTGTTTTTAGAATATCCAATGTGAAACGTCGCTGTTCTCTAACTTTTAGGACTGTAGGTCTTTGTCAAAAGCTTCGGCTTCGGCCGAAATCTGTTACAGTACAGCCAATTGCGTCTTAGCTTTGACTACGGCCGAATGCAGGTATCAGTGACGTAGCAACATGCTCGGGGGTCTTTGGCAAAAAAATGGGCAGGTTTTTTTGCTTCACCGTCTTTTGATCTTTGATCTCAACTTCTTTACAGCTGATGACGAGGTTTGCGAAAACGTTGACGACCTTTTTTTGCTTGTTTGGTCTTTCGATCTGACATTTTTACAACTTTGGGAAAAAATTTTTGTACATCGGGTCGGGGGCCCTTTGCAGGTCGGGGGCCCTTGGATTTTGGTCAGGTTGTCCATGTGGCTGCTACGCCTCTGGTAGGTCTGCAGTCACGGCTCCAGCTACTGCTACGGCCGTAACTGTAAATTGCAGATTTGGTCTGGCTTTAGTTAAAACATTACTAGCAAATTCCTGCAGTCTCAATGAGTCCTATGAAGCAAAAGCATAGTTGAACGTATAGAAAATCATATAGATAATCATATTGAAATACATTAGACTTAGTCTCTAGCCTAATTTCATGAGGTCATGTAACTTATGTTATGGGTTATTCTTAAAACTTGATGCTGTGGACTATACTATGGAAAAGGACCATTACTCTACTATCAGACAACGCAATGATGCAAACTGCAACTTAAACCTACAATAAAATATTAGTAAAATCACTGCACGAAATAAAAGCTATAATTCATTGAACGAGTGAAAGTGAAATGTAATAAGTAAAGTCGTTTTTAACATTTTTAATTCAATTCTGACGAGCTGTTACAAGCGCACGTTTTCGAAGCGGTAGCACTAAACAGGGGGTTTCATTGGCCTATTTTCACACTATAAGTTTATGCGTAATTTAGGAAATCGACTTTAAATTTTGCGGTTTAAGCTTCATTATGTCTATTTGCTCAGAAGTAAAATCAAATTTGCAACAAGTTTCAACTTTCCAAGAACGTTAAATTTTCTGCCACTTTTGGCTTCCGATTACCGACTAGTTGGAGTCTAGTGCCCATCATAATATCAGTGTCGCAAGTAACTTACACGCAGTTCCTGTAACTTAGACCGAAAAGCAGGCGAAAGCTCAGCTCATCAAAGCTGTCAACATCAGCAGCAGGAAGGGAGGGGGGATCAGCCGAAGAACAATCCGTCGGCGTGTAGGCTAAATGAGTGATTGGGAAATCGAAACGAAGGACCTTTAGATTGAGTTTCCTCTCGCATATAGGCCCCTATGTCTTCTGAACTATACTGGTAGGGGTCTTAATAATAATAATAATAATAATAATAATAATAATAATAATAATAATAACATGATTTTAAGTAGTTAACGAGGCTAAGTTAGCCTGGATGAAAGTGAAAACCACTGCAAACCAGTAAGCCAGTTTTCAACTGTCAAAAACAGCTCATGCATCCGGAGAACAGAGCAGAGATGTCCATGGGTTGGGTTAACCCATGGGTTGGGTTGGGTTGGGTTGGGTTGACTTTTCCATATAAATGTTGGGTTGGGTTGTGTCAGAAAACTTAAGAAACTGTAATGTATTACAGTGGGTTGGGTTGGGTCAAGTGAACCTTCTATTGACATGGGTTGGGTTGGGTTTGGTTGGAGATTTGATGGGTTGGGTTGGATTGGGTTCTAAAAAAATGGACCCATGGATATCTCTGGAACAGAGCAACAATAAATTCTAACATTTTGCACCAAGTCACCATTTAAAATCTGTGGTCGTCCACATGGAAGAGACTACAAAAAGCATATTCGGACAGTGCTGGCGAAACACGAAGTGTCAATACATGCTGCACAGTATTTCACTCGCTAAAACTTCAAAGACCAAACATGCAGATGTCATTCGAAGAGAGGATCTTCGTCACGTTCCCCGTCCAAGAGGATTTACACCGACTCGTATCGTTCTAACGAATTCTGGTTTCTCTCGGCCGCAGATCTTGCCAGCAAATTCTTTCTTTGGAGCTTTTTCGTTCTGAAAAATTCTTCCCTTTCGAGTTATCCAGTTCTGAAATGATGTCATTCAAAGCACGTTCAATTCTTGGAATAATCAAGCGATCAATTGTATTGGCTCTTCGGCTTTTGTGACCTTGTTGACTTCATCAAGGATGACGGATAAAATCGACCGACCAAAGAGAAGCCAGGTCGATGAGCAGCTTTTGAAAAGTTCTTCTTTATGCGATCGATCAGTTGCCTATCCGTTGCCATGGCCGTGTAGTCGTATGCATCTCAGCCATCATGGAATGCTTCAAAAACACGGAGATTAACACCGTCAACGTTGCGTCTCTTGGCTTTCGCCTTCAGTTGCGCCTTATCCGTGTGTTCAACAACAGCACTAAGTTGTTGGCATTAGCGCCCATCGCAAACGTCGCTTCCCTCATAGCGTCCACCATTATCGTCGTTGTTTTCTTAAGAATTGCTCTGAACTTAATCGTCAATGCAGCATTGCAGAGGACTTCTTCAGCAAACCGTGACCTCTCCGCGATCCTCTCAGACGTCTGTGCGTTAATGTCGGTGTCATACTCGACGGTAAGACGCTGATCATGCCCTGTAATGACTGAATGGACGCGGAGTCTGCGAAATGACCGCAAATGATCCGGATTTATTCCAACTCCACTCTTCTTCCTCCGCCGCCATTCAGATATTCATTACGTATGACATTTCATATTCTTGTGATTCGATCGATTCGAAAACTTTTGAATCTATCGACTCACTTTCGAATCGAATCAAGTGCATTTACGAATCGCATATCATAGCTTCGCCGGTCCCTATCTTCTACTTGGTGCTTGGTTAATGTTTAATATTTCTTGTTGCCGCGCTTAAGCTCTTCTAGAGTGAATGGGAAAGAGGAAGTGGCAAAGATGGATAAGTATTGACATGGGGAGGGGAGTTGTCATCTTATTCTTTATTTTAGCCATTGCCGTATTACAGCAATGTTATTAGTCTAAAGTGCTTTATATCTGTTTTAAGGCAACGAGCTTCTTTATCGTCTGACTTCTAAGAGAAGATACCGACTTCGAATTGACTTGGAAGATTTCGAAGGACAAAAGCGTCACGCAGAATATTCCACCTTCGAGGTCGGTTCATCAGAAGACAAATACAGACTGAAGGTTCGCGGTTATTCAGGAGACGTAGGTAAGCAGTATCAATAATGGTCATTCATCAACGCCATCATTTCTGCTGATTAACCAGATATACAAAACTGTTTGAATTCGTATCGATAGAAATACTTTGCGTTATCATTGACGGTCATATATCACTTAATCACTCTTGCAACATGATGCCTAACATAATAGAATACAACAATGCAAAATTAGACCACTTCTAAATATCTTTGTAGTTGAATAATTAATCAGTCCAAGTATTTGTATTTAATGGCAGTCTTAACCGTATAATGTCGAATATTTCATGTTACATTATTATTTCCGGTTTGCTTCAACAGATCATGCAGTATATTTTTGACATTTAATTGAACATTGGCTCCTCTATTCGCAGTTAGCACTTAATCTAGTGCTTGTAATTATTAGTTATAGCAAATCAACTTAATTACATCATCTCTATTCATTTCAGTGCAAAATCGATTTGCGGTATTGTAATGGTAGAATTTATATAGCGCTCCTTCCTACGAAGCTCGAAAACACATCGGTCATGGGTCAATGGATCTTAAGATATGGCCCATCAAAGTTTCAAGACTTCGGATGTAGTTATGCATCGCATGAAATGTTAAGTTCACGTTCACTGAAAACTAAAACATTTGCAAATTGCAAACTTCGCATTACGTTACTCTTGATTACTTGTTGTGATGGAGTCACATTTTTTTATTTTTCTTCTGAGATATATTATTGTGTAGGGTATTTACGTCCTTTCATGTTCGACCGATGATCATTGGCGGAGCCAGGTTGAAAACTGAGGCAGAGATCGAGGCAGGGCCTGATATGTTTTGCCAGGGCCAGCCCGGCAAAATAAATTTTTGGTCAATCACAGAATTACGCAACGCATATGCAATCGATTGCAGTTAAACTTATTGATTGCATTAGTAATTCTAACTTAATCATTAATTTCTAGGCCCAACGCCGTGTCCCTTACTAGCCTATACCTAAATTAGAAACACTGTGAATAGTAGCAGTAACTGTATCATCATCATCATCATCATCATCATCATCATCATCATCATCATCATCATACAATCTGATCTGTAAGTATTCTACGCAGAGGTAATAGCTGGAAATTAACAGTTTCTTGATTTTTGGCGAATCATGTCCCTGGAAGTCTTCTATCGTTTTGTGCATTTTACAAAGAACAAGTTCTGAGTGAAAGCGCAAACCTTTTTGCTAAGTGATAGCTACAGTCCACAGACAGGCTAATGAGCTCCTTTAACAGTATGTGGCAGTTTGGAAACATCTTTATGAACATGTCGACAACTCGCTGCATATACAGGTTTTTAGTACTTCATGAGTCCATCGACAGCTTCGCCAAATCACACAAGCGATGGTCACTCATTGCGATATGCAATAAGTCTTAACTCGTATTTTAAAGTGTCAAACAAGCACTTAACAGCAGCTGTTGTAATTGGAATGGTGCAAGAAGCTGTTCTTACAACGCAGCATAATTCATAGAAGACATCTATTTATCCATCTGCAATGTTTGTAATTTGAGATTGTTGTCGTGGAGTAGTAATTTTTCTGGATATTTTCAATCTACATTTCAAGATTCTATGCCTGACCTACAACGCCATCCAGTTTTCAAATCCCATGTACAGTGGTGTAGCCAAGGGGTGGGTGGGTTCCGAAAAATATTTTAATGAGTTTCCATGCATTTTTAATTTTTACGCGATTTTCGGGGTCAAAACACCCCTTGCTCTAGACATGAAAGACGGAAGTAAGGGGCGATAACGTTTTTTCTGCTTGTTAGGATTTTTTCAAATTTGGTCACGGTCAAAACCAAAATCCAAAATCTCCTCTTCTGGCAATCCTGGCTACGCCAATGCCCATGTACCGTCGTAACCTGACTTCGTAATCTGACTTCTGATTTCGTAATCCTCCGACCTCCGCAGAAGCATTCAGTTCATTTGCCTTAACTCTAACGACAAATCTTCATTAGCTTTGTAGTGCTTAAGAAAGGCCTTTACAGCATCAGTGATTGCCACAGACCCATGGGCTCATAGGTCGTCGAGGGTTCAATTTGTCAATTTGAGTGACCCACTGCCATTTCTGACATACATGTAGATAGTAAGTGGAAAAGGCTTTCCTGAGCCAAACTTATCAGACAAACAAGCTTCTTCGAAAGACGTTTATCGTTTCTGATACTTGGACAAAATTTAAAATAGTCTCAGTGGAGTAGCGACGATGGAGCATGGAAGCAACCGCTCCAACGCACCAAGGTGGGAACGCCAAAATCGGGGTTATTGTTAGGCTAGCAAAAAAGAAAAAGGTCATGACCTATTCCGTGTAGTTCAGTTATATGGATCGTTCGCGCTCATGTAACTGACTAAAGTAAGCAAAAATAAATGACGCCTTTTTGCTTGTTAGTGTTTTCCTGAAGTTGAGGGCGCCGTTATTAAGTTTTGCTCCTGGGAACCAGACACCCTCGCTACGCCACTGAGAGTCTGGATACGCAACCGTCTTGTATTAACGGGGTTTGGAGCTTTCAACGTTTGTTCCAGGTTAAGAATGTGTCTTCTCTGTAATTTTTTCAACTCAGTAAATAGCTTTGGACAGCACAGCGACAATCAATTCAGTACAGCAGATGCAGACAACGATATTGCTGATCGAAACTGTGCAAAATTTTATCGTGGAGGATGGTGGTATTACAGTTGCTACCGATCGAATCTCAACGGTGTTTATCACCGAGGAAACTATTCAGGAACATACGAAGACGGGATCGCATGGAATAACTGGCATGGCGACTGGTATTCGCTGAAGACAACGGAGATGAAGATCTCACCAGTGGCCTAGGACCAGAGATAACGACGATTCCTTATAGTTAATGATCCGTTTAGATGGATAATTATTTGCTTATACTCAGAACTCCGCTTTTGTATTTTCGGAAAATGTCATTTGATCATAGATGCCATTTATGACGAAGCAGATAATTCTATAAATATAGGCCTATTAAGACAGTGATTTTTAAGTAGACAGCTAGTAAAGCAGAAAACAAGGTAAACCCAACGGAAGAGGGACGGCTAACATCATGCAATGGACTGAAAAAACAATGGGGAAGACAATCCGAATGACAGACAACAGAAAACAGATAATTCACGATGGGGTCAACCATTGTAGCTAGGATGGCTTATGACAAGACAAGCTAGTAAAACTGGGTTGTATGCAGAACAGTAGTCCATATAGCGCGATGCATAATACTTCAGGAAATAAGAAAAAAATTTGCCAGAATGTTACAGTGCTGTTTTCATTTGAAGGACACAAGGTCGTCGGAACAAATTTTGGTCAGAGGGTGCAGATTTTTCGAAGTTAAATTTGTCTCTTTCAAATCCTTGACAAGCAAAAAAAGGTCATCAACGCTCAATTTAACCTCAAAAAGCCTTGACAAGCAAAAAAGGTCATCTGCACACTCTGCACCCCTCTGCACCTCCTGTGTTTCAGGGTACAGGGAGTGCAGACCATCATCTTCCCCACTACATTTTTACAGGGGGTGCAGTTGCACCCCCGGCACCACCACTTTGGGCGGGCCTGGAAGGACAAGAAGATTTTTATGTTTTGATAATAAAATATTGAGATATATTTATTCAGAATAGGGACGCTAAGGTGTCTACAGACCGACAGAGGGTTTTAGGGTGTCGAGAGCTCCCAAAGGGTCCTCCCAAGCTGAAAAAGGTTAGGTAAAGATTAGAGTAAGAACAAAGTCTTGAGATATTGAGCATATTTTCAGCCTATATGGTGCCATATTGACAATCACAACTGATAGAACGCTTTTATCGATAAAGCACGAATATCACGACCAGTCTAGACCTAAAATTTGAGGGCTCGGACCTATGGGCCCCTCGTCTCCGCGCTATTGAATGGACTTATGTTAGCTCCGACTACTACTGTATTCATTTTCTTATATAAACTATGCCGATTATTATGAATAATTCTTATCTTATTGAGATATTAGTAATACAGAATTCATTGATTGTAATTTGTTGTTCGTTTAATATGAACCGATGATTTAAGCCGACACCTCTCTGGCTTACGTCCAGCCGTCAATTTTCAATTTACTTGTCAACAAATTCTCAAACATACTTGATAAAGTTGCACTGTAAGTCTGTGAGCTTTAAATACTAAATCAAAGTTACAAAGTTCTACAAAATGCAATTATAAAAATCTCAATAGACGAGTTCAACAAGTTTCATTTAAACAATATTTAACTTACATTTTGAGACAAATCTCTCGAGATTACTTTTAAAAAGTTTTCATATTCATTGTCATTAACAATAATTTCATCTGTTAAACTGGTGCTGAGCAGTTTGGAATTCCATACACGATCTAAAAGGCCTTCATTATTAATCAAGACAATCACTTGCCAAATATAATGACATTAATAAGATCGTGATGCACTTCTTGCTGCAATAGCCATAAGCGAAATAGAACAACTGTATATATTACCATAAAACTCTCGGCAAAACATCCAAGCCGATTTATGTATTATATACAAAATATATTCAAATAAGTATACATACATAAAAATACATACATTTATGTATATTAAATTCTGTATAATTACACATATCGTATTAATTTGTAATATGTGATATTATGTGATATCGTTGTTTCCAACTCATGTTGCAACAGTATAATAATTATATAATCAGTTTAAAAAAGTAAATGTTTAGAAAGTTTGCTACAGCTCGCTTATAGGCTGATAACAAAAGTTGGTTATGATTGACTTTACTGCAGTGTGTAATATAATGCATTTAATTAGCACAAGAAATGCATTATGCATCAAGTACTTTAAAATACGTTTCGCGTTCAACAATTTTCTTTCGATCAGTGTTTTATCCAGACTCCAGGCTTGGGAGGATTTGATTTGGCTTTTGGCTAGAGAGGAAGAGACATAGTTCAATGCAAAAATTTGTGTCAGTGGGGGGTTGGGGATTGGAGATGGGGATTTTTGTGGAGTTTTTTGGGAGGAGGAATTTACCACCTCAGGCCTGTATAAAGCACTGACTTCGAAACAAAATAGTTACAATCACAAAAGAAACATACCATGACCATGTTGAAAACCGAAATACAATGCAATTTAAAACATCCTGAACATTTGAAAATTCTTCATTCACATCTCGACACTCAAACTTTCATCCATCCAAATTTGTATCTGAATTACAAGATATCAAACAGCAATTACGAAATATTCTAGTATTGATCAAAGTTGCATTTGCTATATTATAACTATGGCGATCGCACAACTCTAAAGCGATTTGGTCAGTTGACACAATACATGACAACTGCGCAACTACCGAGTGATAGAGAATGCCAGGGAAAGACAGCCGACACTCTTGTTATTCTGGGACATCTTTGCAGTCACTTTGTAGTCGCCATTGGCAAGAACTGATGGGATTGAACTGTCGTCAACAAATAATATGGAAGGTGGAAGACTGTAGGTTTTCTGAAAATTTCACACAAACATAAGCAGACGATTTGCAATTTATTGAAAAAATATTGGAAAAATCGACAAATCCGTAAAATTTCATCACAAAGCAAAACGAAAGATTACTACTACTACAATCAATTAACTCAAATATGGTTTAAGGTAAAATGATAAATAAATTAGAGTATAAAGGGACGGATCCAGGAATTCAGGCTGGAGGGACGCTTTCTATTCCATCCCCACTCTGTCTTCCTCGCCACTTTCTCTTCCCTGCTTTTCCGTCCTCTTTCGTCTTTCTATTTTGCCATAATTTTAAAGACTGAGCGCTGGGAGATCATTGTGGAATGCACACGTTGCCAAAATATTTGGTAGTATTTTTAGAGAGAGAGAGAGAGAGAGAGGCGAGTGAACCCAGAAGCTTTATAGTCCCTATAGAAGTAAGACCAGTTACTGTCACTCTTATCATCAACGTTACACAATTCACTATGTCGAGGCAGTATCCACACAGGCTGTTCAACTTCCTATAACGACAACGTAAAATCCGCTTCTTCGCATAAACAGTCCTATTTCCTCAACATTCAATGGCCTTTGTTAGCTAAGAAGCAAATATCTGGTTTAAATGTTAATATTCACTCACTGATTAGGCCTAAATGAATCAATACAAAGTCACTTTAAGATCTTATTCCAGTTAGATTCACCAGACCAACATAGAGCTTCACTGCATATTTACATTATTCAACAGAAGCATCTTTAAGTACGCTGCATTATTATTTATACTCGGCATTAATATCCTTCATCAGTATTGCAATGGTTAATCTAATTCAATTTAGACGGAAGTGAATCAACAACATCTGCTCTAAAAGAACAACCAGCAATTAATCATTGAGCTTAAGAACAACAATATACTGAAACAGACAGAAGAGATACTCACGTGGTCAACTGGACAGCTACATGGAATTCCATGTTTCTGGAATATTTCTGGGCAATCGATTTGTTCCAGAAGCACGCAAACGTCGGGATAGTTGCAAGAGCCAATGTCGTGCACACAAGGAATTTTTATCCAGACTACCACTTTCTTTTCAACAGAAACGTCCAGCTGAAGAAATACGCACAACTATTCAGTGCTGCAAAACAAAAAAAAAAAAACAGTTGAAAAAACAACTATTCAGTTCTAAAACAAAAACAACAAAACCTCAGTTGAAAAACCACGCTTAAACAAGTTCTAATAACTCCACACAGTTTCTAATAATAATAATAATTATAATTATTATTATTATTATTATTATTATTATTATTATCATCATCATCATCATCATCATCATTATTAGCGTCTCCACGGGGAAGGGCAAATGAGGGCAACTGCTCCAACCTGCCCTAGACCACCTACCAGATTCGCGCAAATCTGGTGAAAGTTATTTATGAAGAGGTGGGAAGGTGAGAAAGGAATCTAACACGCCAGCCCCCTTTTGCCTACCCCCAACCAAAAATTCGCGTCTAAATGCCATCCGCGTCCAAATGCCCTCAATGCTCACCTCGTTCAAACAATGTCGGCTCCAGGATTTGAACGCGGTGAGCAGGATTTGGCAAGTGGGGGGGTGGCGTTGGGGTGGCAACTTCTAATCATGGGGGAGGGGCAACCATTTGTTGTTAGGTATGAAGTATTAAGTATAGAATCCCAACGGTGTGGCCACTGGGGGAGTCAGGCACTCAATAGGAAGGGCACGGGCCCCCGGGCCCCCTGTGGATCCGCCACCGCGTTCAAATACCCTCCGCGTTCAAATGCCCTCCGCGTTCAAATGCTCACCGCGTTCAAATGCTCACCGCGTTCGGAAAATGTCTTCCTGTCCAAATGCTCACCGCGTTCAAATGCACATAGACCACGGAACAGATTCGCGCAAAGACGGTGAGAAAGTTTTTGTGGATGAAGGAATCTGACACGCCAGCCCCTTTTAGACCACCAACCAAAAATCCTCGACGCCAAAGACGGTTATTATTATTATTATTATTATTATTATTATTATTATTATTATTATTATTATTATTATGCCCCAATTATAATTACTCCTATTATTATTATTATTATTATTATTATTATCATTATTATTATTAACAATGATTATGAACTTTATATCGACACCCGTTCTAATACACTTGTCATTGAAGGTACTGAGAGTCTTCTGCAGAAGACCGCTCAATGCAGAAATTTCAGTCAGAGGGAAACAGAGGAACAGAATAAGGAGGCAAAACCAAGATAAACGCCGTGCATTGCAATACAGTTTACTTGCTTAACACCTTAACCGTGTATTTAACTGTAACTCAATGTAAAATGGACAGATATATCCGGGATCCCCAGTTAAGGGGTTAATGAGGAAAAACGTTTTTAAAAGTCGATTATAAGACCAGATATTCGCAAATAAGATTAATGCAATTAATTTACTGCTCTTTTAAAACGTCTAAAGAGGACATAATATCTATCGTGTTCTGTGTTGTTTTCGCAAAACTCAACCGCAAGTTTCCACTAATTGGAAAACAAAATGCCCTGTTAATGACTTGGTATTTCTCAATTTCTTTCATTTCAAATTCTAACATGTTCTGCTGTTTATATACACCTGATGATCAGTTTTCTCTGCGTGATTGCAAAGGCGGATGTGCTGCACATAGAACTCAAGACGTGTACTACAGACAAACCTCGACTGGTGCCGATAGATCGACGCCAAGAGTTGCCTCGAATCCAAGGCTGACATTTCCCGGAAGCTTAAGAGGATCCGGTGTCAGGCTAATCTTAGTCACGTGACCAGGGTCAGTTTTCGATCCGCAGTCATTCCATTGGAAGGAGCTCAAACTCAGAACGTTCTGTCTTTTCTAAGTTCACAATAAAGACCAGAGCATCAACAGAAGAAGCTATATCTGCTTATTATAGACTGCGATGCAAACAAACAACCGATTAATTAATTAATTATTATACAACACGGAAGTAGCAGTAGTCGGTAGGCACTTCTGCATATGAATGCATACACTTAGGCTTTCTGTTTGTATTCGCTAATCTAGTCAACGCAATCGCATTTTCATGCGAAGAACAGGTCACTGATAAATAGATACGGACAGAGTGTGCGAACTTACCTGATACATTCGATGAACGTCATTTGGTAGTTTCACAGAAACAGCGAACGAGGACAAAACTACCAACAGCAGACAACACGAGAGACCGATCACCCGATGCATCGTCGTTTCTCAGCGAGATTCTTCGACTGGCTTCGTCCTTCGATGGGCAAAAAAACAGGACGACAACTGTTTCGTTCGTCCAATTATATTCAACCGTCATATGACGCTAGCCTATATAGCCTATATACAGTAGGGTAGGCTTCTCTGCGTATATACAGCGTATAAACATGGAGTGGTCATGCTGCTACATCACGTGCCTGTCACTCGTGCGTTGGTAGACGACGACGACGACGACGACGACGACATCTCGTAAACGAACCAGTAGGCCTATCAGGAAACTATGCATAAGGCCTACGCATGCTTCGAGGTTGACTTAAGAACCACAGGCCTAGCAGCCTGAAGGTTAGCTAATTAATATTAATGTGAAAATGTATTACTGCACAGGCAGGAGTAATTGTTGTAGCTCCGCCGTAGACCTTGTTACAACTTTCAAAGCATATACATAGACGGATTTAGGGGCAGGCAGGGCAGGGGAAAGGGGGTACAGAGGCATGTGCTTCCAGCCAATTCAATTCCAAAATTATGTTTCTAGTTTATCACCATGACAAAAACTCAAAGAGGATACAAAGGCACGAAACGAGTTCGTATACTTTCTTGCTTTTCAATAATAATAATTGTAGCACGTGAATTCACCCATCCATATGGAAGAGGAGGGACAGAGCAGAACGGGGGAATGGAACACGAAGTACCCTTCCCACCCAACTGAATTCTTAGATTAATCAGCTGACATGTAACACATTATTCTTTTCTCGTTATTTATCTGAATAAACGTTACTAATGGAAATTTAGGCCTAGTGACCAACAAGTTATTCCCTGGGAAATTGTGGATCAGCGAAGTGACTTTATCGTCGGTCAACCGAACTTTGGCACTCAACTTGACTTGTCACAATCCGATTGTTTTGAGTCATTTGATTCTGAAGTCAATTGGCTGTCTATCCGAAGAATTAGAGACAATTCAGTAGAAAACTGGGTCTCATAGGCTCTTCACTTAACTTGTCAACAGAACTGAAGAGATCTCCATCCACTGCTGGTCATATGACAAGTGATTCTGGTATTTCTAAATGTTCGACTTATAGACATTTAATTCGATCGTCTGCGACTGTTTAGGAGAAAATAATAGTATATTAATATATTTTGGAGCTGTTTGAAACGGAAATAGAGAACTTTAAGCGATTGTTGTTTTCAAATAAATTTCGAACATCGTCAAGATCCATTTAGATTTCAGACACAAAATAAGCCAATTGAAACGAGGACTTCAAAAGTAAAGTCCATCGTACTTTGGCCCAATTAATGAATTTCTGTAGTTTCTGGACCAGAGGTTGATTTGAGGACCATCGGCCCCAGTGTCTAATCTAGATTCTGGACTCCAGAGGGTGGAACTGACAAAGCCGGGGGGAAATCAGCTAGGGGCTGATGTTAGTTGATGTAGTATGCCAAAATTTTCGAAGGGAATTTGAAATTTCCGGGGGGGGGGGCAGAGGGCAATTTCTTATGGAAACCAGTGGTAAATAATTTTAAAAAAATATACCAATAATTTCATGTTAGAATTTGGTTTAATAATTTTCTATCGCGTAATGAACATTTGTTTGAGTTTATTCTTGAACATTGCTAAACAGGTTACATGTTTAATCAATACTGGAAGATTATTCCATAAATGAGGGCCATTAATTTTAATTGTGAAGAGTCTAGTATTTGTTCTTGCAAATGGGACAGATAAGTTGTTACAGCTTCTGGCATTGTAAATAGTTCCAATCTTTACAGCTTTGAAGTATTCATTAAGATAAAATACTTTAGGTAGTAGGTTATTAATGTGTTTATACATAAAACTGCGCATTGATATTTCTATATATTTGAGACACTTAATATATTTAGATTTTTGTAGAGGAGGCTAAAATTTGAGTATTTATTTGATGAAGTTATTAATTTAATCACTTTATTTTTGCAAAATTTGTATTTTTGAGATACGATTACCCGATATACAGTAGGATCTCGCTACGGCGACATCGGTTACAACGACAGTCTGCTTATAACTATGCAGGTCAAACGCTTTACGTTATAATGTGTGTACAGGGCAACATCTAGGATATTTGTCGTCCATGGAAGGATATCAGAAAATTAAATAAGCAGCCTAGAAAATCTTTAATTAACAAATATTGGCATTTTATCGACACAAGAATGACAAGATTACAACTACAGATGCACTTTTCTTTGCTTTTACTGATGCGAACTGGTCTATAATGATGTGCTTTTCAAAGTCAGTTTTCTCAGTTTCTCCTTCTCTTTCTACGCTGAATTAAGCAAGAGCGCAGAGTTTTCTGGCTCCCCTTCAAGCGATACTTCACGGCATCTGCCCTACAATGCTATACCATAAGCAGCTGTACTTTTATAGAGAGTCTAGTTGTGCATATCTTCAGTTGATGATGATGACCTGTCTTTATCGTTGATCAGTCTGATTGCTGTCAACAGGTGTGATCGTCCGAGGGAGACTTCTTCCGTCAAAATCGTCGTCTGTCTTCACATTTGACGTCCAACCACCTGCTTAGACCTTTTGATCGTCTATCTGGTTCGAATAATTGACTGTAAGTTTTCCAATCTGCTGCCATCTGTTGTGAAAGACTTGCAAACTTTAAATTGTCTCAACAATCTCTTCTTTGGGCAATCTATCTATCTATCTATCTATCTATCTATCTATCTATCTATCTATCTGTCTGCCTGCCTGTCTGTTTGTCTGTTTGCCTGTCTGTCTGTCTGTTTATTCTAGCATGGTATCCTCGATGTTCAGAAGATGTTTGTTTGCCGATTGGTCTGTTCGGAGAACGGAGGTATCAGTTGTTGAAGATGGAGGTGATGGTGATGATGATGATAGGCTGATACGTCAAAGGATTTTGCTGAATTCGCTGAAATCGATTCTTCCGCGTGGAGGAGGGAAGACGGAGCCAGAGCGTGACGAGATGGAGATGATGCTCGGTTGCTGCTGCTGCTGCTGCAGTTGCCAGATGACCTTGAACGAGGCTGCGCAAATCAATAGATAGCAAAAACAATGAAATAGGCTACAGAAATGTATTATCAGCCTCTCAATGTTAACTCGTGAAACAATCCTCAAAAAGCACAGAAAACGATCTCTCATTGGCGTAACCAGGGACACGGGGGTGCTGACCCCCCTATTATCCTGGCTGGAACCGGTCGTGGAATTTGTGCAAACCCGTTGAGAAAGTTGGATGGGAAGTAACATGATCGAAAAGATGACGTTAATGGGCGATGAACTCTTTGACGAGCTATTTTGCTTTTGCCAGAAAATTTCGATGTTTCCCCTATTGCGGAACTCTGGCTATGCCACTGCCAAAATTTTCAGCCTTTTCTTAATATATGCATGTTTGCGTTTACAGCTGTATCCGAAGCCAATCCAGTCGTGTTTCAAACTGCATTTAATATTTTAAATGGAAATTGACCAAGTTCTCTCAAAGTTATCACACTTTTTATCCGAACACAGTGAAGAAATAATGTCTACTTGCACTTCGAAGTAGTTCTAGTCAAAGTCGAAGTATTGTGCATGCAAGATATAATTGCCAATCGTTCGCCAACAACCAGTGAACGTAGCTGAGCACCTGTTCTTACCTGTTCAGGTGGAACAGAGCAGCCCTTGATGCGATGTCGATGGCGACAACATTCGAAGACCGAAACCGAAAGTGAAACGAAGAGAAAAGCAGCGAAGATGAGAAAGACACCTCCAACCTCATCCACCTGAAGACCTCGGCGGGACCCTCCGGCGGGGGAACCGTCTCCCCCCGCCGCCGCCGCCACCGCTGCCTCCCCTCCTCCGTCGCTCCGATCGCAATCTCCGCCACCGAGCCATCTACAGATGCCAAGTAAGTAAGCACGTAAACCGAATTTCTATAGCGCCACAATATCGCTCAAAGTAAATGTCTGATTGATGAAATTCTTTTCGAGTTGGCGATCATCACCACCACCATCATAATCATCATCCCCTTCCTTCCTCTCATTTCCCTATACACATCTATCTCATTCCGCTATCTTCCTTCTCCACTTTTTCTCTCATTTCCACATTCCTATCCCCTTTCCATCATCTTCCACCTTTCCCGCATTCCTCAAGGTCAAACATGTGGAAATGTTTCAAAGTTAGCCTGTCTTTTCCATGACCATCGTGACATGTCGCATTGTCAAGAGCAAGAAACATCAAAATACAGATGAAGCGATGTTCCGATCAATGACTAATACTGGACAGAATCATATATCACTCTCCAAAAATATAATATATATCGGCAAACATTTTACAGAAAGCAACCGTGAAGAAGAAGAAGAAGAAGAAGAAGAAGATGATGATGATGATGATGATGATGATGATGATGATGATGATGATGACGTTGAAGCAATTTACTGATAAAATCGGTGTCCATTAATTATGACCAACCTTTCCGTCATGATTGACGGGCAGACAACCAGTTAAGCATAATAATTGTCCTCTTGTTTTCACTAATATTTCGATATTATCTTAATAAGTGCTGTTAATATAACCAGACGATTACAAAATGAGCATCTTCAAATTGGATGCTAAGAATGTGATAATTTGATAAACGTTTTCAAAAAGAGGCTAAAAACTTGGTTGTTCCACACCAACTTTAACTCTGTAATGTGTTCACGTATAGCCCACCTGTGGACGAGTCACCACAGTAATCTGAACGTTACTTACTTACTTACTTACTTAATCAGTTTAGACTCGGAATATCCGAATTCAACTCACTTATTCTGTAGCGTCTGTATTTTCCCTTTTCCATCAGCGTCAGAATCGCCATGTTCAGTTGATCTCTGTACGGGGCTCCCTGGGGCACCCCGAGCCCGTAGCGCCTCGCATCGGCAACAACGCCCAGCTCGACCAGCTGACAGTTCTGAGCGACCGCATAGCTGACCGGAGCCGAGTCCCAGACGAAGCAGCGGTCGGCGCCCGGGTCCCCGAGTGCGAGCTCGGAGCGGTCGATCAGTCCGTCGTCGTCCAGTATCCGCTGCCAGACGCGATGCACGTGCGGCTCGGAGCTGCGTTCGAGGAAGGCACCGACGGCGCTGTCGCGGGCCGTCAAGAAGCGCACCTCTCGCCGATCGAGCAGTTCGCGGACGGTCCTCGGGGACCCTAAGGGCGACGGCGGCGGGCGGAGGCGGCGGCGGCGACGGTGGTCCGGTCCGTCGAGAGGCCGTCAACAGGGCGGCCAGGTTGGCCGTGTAGGAGGCGATGAGCAGCAGCGAGAAACAGTGCAGTCCGGAGACGGCGATACGACCGGCGATAGTCCGAGGACAGAAGGAGGACTGGAGAAGGAGGATCGTCGACAGAGTCAGCCAGACGGTGTCCCGCAGCATCATCCGCCGCCCATCGTCATCCGCCGTCCCCCGAGGAGACGGAGGAGGAGACGGAGGAGGAGGAGCAGTAGCCCCAGCGGCGGCCTCTTCCTCGGCGGCGGCGGCGGTTGCCTTCCGTCGTCCCCTTCTTCTTCTTCTTCCCGTTCCGTCGTCGATCGAAGACGACGACGGAGAGAATCGCTCGACGACGTAGACGTTTGCGGTGACGGCGGAGAGGGCGGTGAAGAGGAGGATCCAGACGACGGAGGAGAGGGGTTGGCAGAGGAAGAGGAGCCAGTGAGGAAGAGGAGGAGAGGAAGTGGTGTTAGTTTCGTTCGGAGGATCCGATGAACGTCGCCTCAAGGCAATCAGACTGACGCCGGACACGTGAAAAGGAACGCTGAAGTCAATGACCTCTTCAAGGGCAGAGGTCATCGGAGCGGCCAGGGCTATGGACGCATTCTACGCAAGAAAAGAAATTCATCATCATCATCATCATTATCGTCGTCCTAATCCTCATCCTCATCACCATCATCATCATCACCACCACCACCATCATCATCATCGTCATCAATCATCATCCACATCATCATCATCAGCATCACCATCATCATCATCATCATTATCATCATCATCATTGTCGTCAACAACATCATCATCATCATCATCATCATCCATCATTTATGCAGTGGCATCGCACAGGCATATGTAAGACGTGGCACTGGAGCTATTATTTCTGAAGTGCTATTAATTGCCAATATTTAATTGCTAATCAAGATTTAAACCCATTTTTCTATATATATATATATTGTTGTTTGACCAAAATTCGTGAATTCTGTAATATCCGACCTGAACACCGCTTTACGAAATTACAGTCATTTTTACACAATGCTTTTAGTAAGCGTTAAGACTCGCCCGAGTTCAAGACAGAAGATCCTCTAGAAAACAATGAAACAGACAGACAGACAGAGACACAGACAGAGACACAGACAGACAGAGACACAGACAGACAGACAGACAGAATTTTTCCAGACGCTTACTCTGTCGATGAGTTGTTGAGCGACTCGTTCCCAGACTCCTCCTCCTCCTCCTCCTCCGCCTCTCCTGGAGTGACTCTTAGCTCCCTCTGCCATGAGCATCTGGAGTTTGTAGGTGAACGGCTGGAGTTCTGCCATCGCAGCCAGTAGGTCGACGGCGAATCCGCTGTATTTGTCGTTTCCCAATCGACCCGAATGGTCGGGCTTCAGCATCGCAAACGGAGCCTCCTATATACAGTGTGTGACAGAATACATTAAATACAAGAGACCTGTCCTGTTTGGGAGAGAACGCAAAACGAATGCTCTATTTCTCTGAAGAAGAACTTTTGAAAAGCAAACATTTCTCAGACCTTGGCTGCCATAAAAGTCTGTTATCTCACATTTAATATTTTGGACGAGGTGGGAGTGACAGTTGAAACAGTAAACGGATTCAAAGGCTATCTAGATAAACTAGGTTATTGAATGCAGATGGTTACATCAGTGGTTTTCACACAGGCTTAGCCTCCTAAACCACTTAAAATCACATTATTATTATTATTATTATTATTATTATTATTATTATTATTTTATTATTATTATTATTATTATTATTATTATTATTATTATTATTATTATTATTAACATTCATCGACATTTGGCAATAGTGTCAACACACTAAAGATTTACTCAGAGTCAAATAATTTACTACCAATATTTAGAACTGGATTAAAACCCATCTTTTTGACCCGGCTTCTTATCCACCATAGACTGTTACCTGGCTGTCCGGCCGGATACCATGGATGCGACATGGATCGTGAATGATTTTGATTTGGTCTGCCATCGGCTGATGCTTCTGTGCATTACGAAGTTATTGTTATTGTTCATGACAATTTATATAGCGCCGTAGCATGGCAAGGGCCAAAGTCAAAGGCGCTTTACAAGAAACATGGGAACGAGATGTTAAATAGGTGAGTCTTTAATTTGATCGCAAAGTCCTCTAATGAAGTGGCCGCCGACACTGTAGCCGGTAACGAATTCCAGATGAGAGGGTTTCCTCGGGAAAAGAACGTTCGCCGAAGTTGAGTTGAAGTTAAAGTGGCGCTATAGAAGTTTAGGATTAGATTAGATTAGTTGAAGTCACCCCGATGACGATCTGCTAGCGAACGGTTTCGTTTCGTTTCAGAAATGTGGACATGGAATATTGAGGCGTCAACCATAAATACAGTGTGAATCTGGAATTGGGTGGGGAGAGGCGGAATTTCCGAGGGGCGTTGAGATGCTTATTTCTCGGTCGATGTATCCAGAGGATGGATCGCTGGATTTCGATTGTCAGCTTCGACTGCATGGGTGGTCGACAGAGGGGAGGCGATTGACAGAACGTATGCTTGACTGCGTTCGCGGTTTTAACGTTTCACTAAACAACTGGTTTTGATCGATCTATCATACGAAGACAGCGACAGTGAAAAAGATCGATACATTGAATATCCAATCGAACAGGCTTTGCGTGAATTAAGTGAGACCAGAACTTCAATCCTAACGGAGTAACACTAGGGTTTTAATTGCACTCAATAGGAATCCATATAAGACATCTGCTTCGATGATTAAGGAAACAGTGCATTCTGCTACACAATGAGTGCAGAAGACCTTCGCCTATAGTAGCCAGAGGCAGGCTTCTATCTGTCGATGGCTGGAACAGTGTCGGTTCCAAGAACTCTTGGTGGAGGGGGGGACAATGAATTTCTAGAAAGATCCCGCCAATTGTCAACGGAATTATATGTAAACATTTTAGTCTTTTAGAAAAAATCTGTAGATTTGATTTGTAGAATATAATGTTCAGAATTGACAATGTATAAAAGCCATTTTAGTCTGGTTGTACAATGTCATAGTGCAAAATCGAGTCTTCTATTACTGGAAGCGAATTTGCCGATGACATTGTCTATGGATATATCCATATCTTTGTGGATATACACACCAGCTTAGGCTAATCCGTTTAGACGATCGTCTTCCATTGAAGACGCATTTTTAGAGGGCCGGTGGGGATGCATCCCCAGTCATCCCCAACGTGGAACCGCCTCTGGTTGCAAGTTTAACCTTCACACTGGTTGAGGGTCGAAATTTGGGACTGGAGTGGGTCGACACCCCCACTGGTTTGGAGAGTGTCGAACCAGAGTCTCATGGGCGGAGGAAAATCGATTGGCCCTAATGTTGAAAAACGGAGTTTATTCTCGGAGAAGGCGTCTTCGTCTTTGCGTATTAAAAGGGTGTTGTCAGTTGAGCTGCGACAGAGAACTGTGATCTATCATTTGTGGGTTTTCCGTTTACGATTTTCATTTCATCGTCGAGTCTATTTTTCCGATCGTGTTCGGATGTCGTTCAATCTCCAATTCAACCAAGTGGAAATGCTGGCTGACGTACAGAGTTGCATGTACTGTCCGGAGTATCTCGCTCTTGTAAAGACAGCAGATGATAGGAGATCGTCCTGTTCTCGTAGGGTCTCAGGTTCTCCTCTCTCCAAGACTCTCTCCTTTGGTTTCTTGTCATTCGGCCAAAATCAATAAATCAGACGGAGAGAGAAAGAGAGGATAAAGGGAGATGAGAGAGAGAAAGAGAGTAAGAGATAGAGAGGGATAGGTAGACAATCAGATAGAGTGTGTGTGTGTGTGAGAGAGAGAGAGAGGGGGGGATAAGAAAGAAGTGTATATATAAAGTGAGAGGGAGATAAGGCAGAGCGAAAGAGAGGATAGAGAAAGTAGGAGATTCAACCAAGTGGAAAGAGAAAAGCTGTAAGAGAGAGAGTTTCTTGTCAGCCAAAATCAATAAATCAGACAGCGAGAAAAAGGGAGGGATGAAGAGAGAAAGAAGAAGATGGATGGATGGAGAGAGGGTGAAAGAGAGAGGAGGGGATAAGAGAAAGAGAGATAAGTCAGAGGAAAGAGAGTAGAAGAGGAAGAGATGGAAAGAGAGGGAACGGGAGAAAGAGTAGAGAGAGAAAGAGTAGAAGAGAGAGATAGAAAGAGTAGGAAAGAGAAAGAATAGTAGGAGAGTAGGAGAGACAGACAGACATAGAGACAGAGACAGAGATAGAGTAGCTTCTCTAAGCGTCGCCATTCCTAAGAGGAATGTTCATTCGTCTATAATCACCAGAAGACGGAAGTTGTACGTGATCTTCTGCCTGAATCTCTTCGCTTAAGATTCACGAAACTCTTTCTCTCATTCACTTATTTCCTCCTTTCGTCGACGCCCGAAGTGGCGCCCCCTCGCGACCAACGCAGCAGCAGCAGCCAGCATCCCTGTCTTCATCTCCTCCAGTCTGTGGCTGGAGGAGGAGGAGGAAAATAAATTCGGGACGAACGGGAACTTATTAGGACGGAGGTCGTGGCATCAGCATAAATATTTTCGGCACGTGTCTTATACCAACTGGGGTCTGCCATCCATCCATCCATCCATCCATCCATCCATCCATCCATCCCATCCAAATAACTATCCTCTCTTATGCCGGACTTGAAATGGTCTGTAAGGGATTATTCCACGTCTTAGAACAGACGCTTTCTACGCAAAACGAAACACGACATTTGGCATGATTACCAGAAAAACGGAAACAACGACACAGGACAACAACAACAACAACAACAACAACAACAACAACTGCTGCTGCTGCTGCCTATCATAATTCCATATTCATTGCTATCAGCTCACCTGATCAAAGAATGATCACGCGCTATTAGCACACATCCCACTTCCGTTAATTACAGAGTCATATATCCGCATACACCAGACATAACAACCTAGGCCAATTATTAACCGTCTCTACAAATAATAGACCTCCTCACAATACTAATACAAACGACCCGGTTTCGAAAAATGCCAATATAGATAATTGTAAAAATTGCCCGTAGCTTACAGTTTCTACGACATTCTGCAGCTCATACAGGCGGCGTTCGTACAAGATAAACTCTACTCTGGACGGTATACCAGCTCAAATATAATTATCTATTTAATTACTTGTTGAGAACGCAATTCCAATATTATGTTGGAGAGACAACACTGTCGCTTAATAAGTAGGTTGATCAACCCCAGGTTTACTATTAGAACAAATAGAGATGCGACTCTCGCAAACCACTTTACCCAGAAAGACCATTCTGTCGACGATCTATCCATAATACCAATTGAACAATTACAAAACGAAAACGATGAACGCAAAAACAAACGCAAACGCCTAACTAGAGAGACATGCTGGATTAAGGAACCAATGACCTACAAACCACATATACGGAAACAACTCAATCAGTGACTAGGGCCTATACATGTAGACGCTGCTGAAACAAAAGACAAGATGGAAGGAAGGTTGTGTCCAAGCACAAATTCTCATGACTTTTCATTCGCTCGTTTATCCATCCAATCCATTCAATCCATCCATCTATCCATTCATTAATACAAGCTCCCATCCATCCATCAATGTCTCGACTCCGTTCTTACAACTGCCTTTCCAATAAATCACGCATCTGACGCTGAAATGCAAAGCTTCTTTGGAAGACATTTTAAAATTCATCTACGATTATGTAGCGCAATCATTGCTACAGTAGACCGCCAAGCACGTTTGATGTCATGACCTATCCGGGATAGGTCATGACATCAAACGTGCTTGGCGGTAGGCTATCCGTCTGCACGTTTGTCAACCATCATGACTCTGGTATGAATCACTAAAACACGAATGACTCTAATGCTGTGCGAATAATATAGGATACCCATTCTACATCACTGACGTCTGGTACTGGTGCTAACATTCACCCACCATCAGATTTCCGCTTCAAAGTTGTTTTCTTTTTGGGCCACTCTAGAAAACTTACAGCCGGCGTCCAAGCTCCAATGCACAAGAACAGATAAAATGTAATATATTAATCGCAACGCAGTCACTGAAGAACTTAACAATATCGCATACTGCATAAAGAAAGGCGTTAGATAAAGGATGTAACATCTCCCAATGTCCCTTTAACATCTTAGCTGAAGCATTAATGAGAAAAGCATTAGATGGATATAAAGGTGGATTCACGATAGGAGGAAAATTGATTAACAATCTCCGCTATGCAGATGATATTGTCCTAGTAGCAACATCAGTTAAAGACCTTCAAGAGCTAGTGAAAAGAATAGAACATACTGGAACCGAATACAATATGAGCATAAACGCAAGCAAAACAAAAGTAATGTCAAATATGGAGCATCAAATAACAATCTTAGCAAATGGACAGGTGCTTGAGCAAGTTTCTAACTTCACATACCTTGGAAGCCTGATCCAAGATGATGCACGATACAAAGATGACATCAAAACAAGATTGGCCATGGGAATGAATATAATAAAAAAATTACTAAAAGTTTGGAAGAACAAATCGGTCAGTAAACTTACAAAGCTAAGATTGATCAGGACACTGGTTTGGCCTGTTGCCTCGTACGGCTGTGAGTCATGAACACTAAATAAAGAAGAAGAAAATCGAATTCAAGCATTTGAAAACAAATACTTGAGGAAAATGTTGAGGGTCCGTTACACGGATTTCATATCCAATGAGACACTATACAAAATGGCTGGAGTAGATCAGGAATTCCTGAAACATATCAAATCAAGAAAAATGAGATATTTTGGACATGTTACCAGAAAAACAGAAGGCTCATTTGAAAACTCAATAATAACGGGTTTGACGGAAGGAACCAGCTAGAGGCAAGGCAGACCCAGAACCAGCTGGATAGACAACATTATGAGACATGATGGTCTAACATGAAAGGATCTCCACTAATGGAAGCAGCTATAGAGAAAGGGAGCAGTGGAGAATTATTGTTCAACGTTGCGGCCAATCTTCGCATAGCGACGACGGCTTCATGACATGACATGCATAGTGTAATAGTCGGGAAAAAGGAACTCATAAACATATGGCAATAACGACCTCAGATCTGCACCGAATTAGACAAAATTTTTAACATACAAAGCGACATCTATTTGTGTCAATAGAACAAAATTTCTATAGAATCCGTTAACTTCATAGAGCGGTCTGTAGCTTTTGCGGTCTCATCTGTCATCACAGATTAAGTTTTCCGCTTATTTATTGGCTGCCGTCATTTTCTACATCATTGAGTGTTTGACAAACAAAAAAATGTTTTCAAGTGAAGATCATATTCAATTTAATGTTAAATCAGGATTGAAATTAGGTCTAGAATAAAAATTATAAATAATTGACATTGGTTTTCTAATTATCAAAGGGTTAACTTTTTCAGGATACGGTGTATATATACATGTACCTTTATGTGGTAAATTCGTCTTACCTCGACAATGAGCACCTTGTACGGATGATGCGTTTGTGGATCAGTGGTCGTCGACAGTGAAAGTGAGAATTCCTGAGCTATTTTTAGCCTTTCGCCTTCCTCGTTCGACGAATTCCAGACTCCAATCTACTATACAGAAAGAGGTCAGGGTAGGTCACTAGGTGCGCGTCTTCCAGTCTTATATTGCTTCTATTTCGTGAAATGAAACAGTGTTAGTATAGCCGCTAGACCTCTCCTCAGAGATGCCAATGGGTCACTCAAAATGACCCGGGTACGTGACAATTAGGTGATGGCATGCCGATTGAGTCCCGGACGTTTAGGTCCCGGGAGTTTAGGCCACGCCCAATTACGAATAGACAAATTCAAATTATAAAAAACATTTTCCTTTACATTCTCTTCCAAACTAAAAATTAGTTGTACTAATACACTGTATATCTCAAGGTCAATGTCCCGAGGCCAAGGTCAATGTTCTAAAGCCAAGGTCAATGTCCCAAAGTTGCATCTCTATGGCGATTACTTGAAAAGACATTGTCCATTCGTCGTTGTTTCAAGATTGTTTCACTATTCATGAGTTATCTCTTAGTGTCATCATCACCCTGTCTTTAGCTATGCTCTTCATACGGCGCTATACAAATAGGCCGGTATACATGGATGCATACATCACCTACGGAATCTCTTAATGCGACAGACAGATAATGTGAGCAGCCGACATGCAGATGGGAATGAATTGGATGAGACGATAGTAATGGCTACTACTACTGCAGATACTTTCAAAAGAAACCTAAATACTGGATATAGGATAGGATACTGGGTATAGGATACTGTATTGGTCTTGTGCAGCTATTAGATACTGTAGATAGTATATTGTAGAAGAATTCAGAGTACAGAATCTGATCGGTGAGGCATTTGTGACACAGCATAGGTCTACTGCAAAGTTTAGTTGTTATTTGTAGATGCAGAGATAAGAACACAGAGAAGGAGAATACAGAAACAAACCTAACAGAGGACAAGATGTCAATAATAATAATAATAATAATAATAATAATAATAATAATAATAATAATAATAATAATAATAATAATAATAATAATAATAATAATAATAATAATATAGTATAGTATAGTATAGTGTAGTGTAGTGTATTGTAGTATAGTATAGTATTAACAAAGAATATACTATCTAATTCTGCGGGGTGGGAGTGGGACAGCAAAGGTTGGTCCAGGTCCTGACTTTACATAAATCAATCAATCAATCAACGACATTTTACGTGCCTGATAAAATCAGAAGTCGCATTTTTCGGCGATCAATAACAACCGAAAGCGGTCTTCGAAATGAACGGCCTTACAACGTATACCTGATAAGGTCCTTGCAGGTTGAGGCCGAAGATATTGATGACGTATCCTCTTCTGGATCCGTCTTCGCGAAAGGACACGTTTCCCATGGCACCGGCTGCATGCATCTACAGTAGCAACATTCACATCATCTCCCTCCTCATCATCATCATCAGAGACATCCCCTTCTACTCCCCCCTCCTCCTCCTCCTCCGTGACCAAGCGTCCGAATTCCCGTCGACAGGAGACGCCACAGTGACCGCCGCCGTATTCGATTAATCTCAGACTACGGAGTCCGAACACGAGGACTTAATGCAACCGTAATATTAATCACTGCAGGAAAAACAAAAACGAAAACGAAAATTTCGAAAAATATGAAGAACTGAAATTTAATATTTGTGTTGTTTGACATTGAATACTGCAAATAATTGTGCTTGGTTCTTTTTGTAATAACAGCTGTGGCGAACAAAGGGAAGATGGAATAGAGGTGTGTATGAGTTACAGTGGTTTTCAACACAGAAGACATCCTACTAAAGCCCTTAAAAACTAGTTATTATTATTATTGCTATTATTATTATTATTATTATTATTATTATTATTATTATTATTATTATTATTATTATTATATTAAGTATTTATCTGTATCTGTAGCATCTTGCGTAGTTAATCGCGTAGGTCAGAATGCAGTAAATCATAATTCTCTTTTAAAAGAAGAGCGGAGGTTCATTGCATAAAGCAAAGCTATTTGAAAATCCCTGATGCCATCCTCCTCCATGCAAACGACATCAACGAGGAAGACAATCTCCTCCTCCTCCTCCTCCTCCTCTATCATCTCATGCATTCAGAAAATCAGAAAACACTCGACACATTGAAACAGCACAGGACATCCACACGCACCAACAGTCCACCGATGCACACTTTACAAGTCCGTTATAATAATAATAATAATAATAATGTGATTTTAAGTGGTTTAGGAGGCTAAGTAAGCCTGTGTGAAAACCACTGATGTAACCATCTGCATTCAATAACCTAGTTTATCTAGATAGGTTTTTGAATCCGTTCACTGTTTCAACTGTCACTCCCACCTCGTCCAAACTGTTCCATTTGTCCACAACCCTTGCACTAAAAAATTTTCTTTCTTGGACCAACCTCTGCTTAAACAATTTGCACTTGTGGCCTCTTGTGCTGCTATAGTGTGCCAATGTAAAGAATCGATCATATCACATCTACTTTCCCAGTCATTATTTTGTATGTTTCTATCAAATCCCCTCTATCTCTTCTCCTTTCTAATGTTGTCAGTCCACAATATTGAAGTCTTTTCGTAGCTTAAATTATGGCACCCATTGACCATCTTCGTTGCTCGTCTTTGCATTTTTCTAAAAGTTTATATCTTTTTCAAGAATGGATTCCAAGCCTGAACACAGTATTCCAGATGAGGCCTTACTAATGACTTATAAAGTTTAATGATTATCTCTTTGTCACGACTCATAATTGTCCTTTTCACCATTCCCAACATTTGGTTTCCCTTTTGCTGCCTCCATGCATTGGTGAGATGGATTCATACTTCTATGGGTGATTATCCCCAAGTCTCTTTCTTTTTTCTGTCAATCAAGTTAGAACATTTCCCCCTAAAGAATATTCATTACCATTATTAGACTTCCCAACATGCATTACAGAACATTTATCAATATTGAAAAGCATCTGCCAGTCCACAGACCACTGAAACAATTTCCTTAGATCTTCTTGTAAAATTTTTGCATCATCCTCCGAATCTATATTTCTGCATAACTTTGTATCATCGGCAAACTTTGAGATTTTGGACAGTAATCCTTCATCGATATCATTTATATATATTAGAAAAAGCAATGGCCCAAGCACTGAGCCCTGAGGCACTCCACTGATAACTCTTGCCCATTGCGAATGGCCTCCCTAATGCCAACCTTCTGCCTTCTTCCCTTCAACCAATTTTCGATCCATCTGAGAATATTGCCCCTTATTCCACAGGACTTCAGTTTGGCAGCCAGCCTTATGTGGGGTACTTTATCAAAAAGCTTTGGCAAAATCTAAATATATTATGTCTACTGCCTTGCCCTTGTCTAGCTTATCAAAAACCTCCTCCAGAAAGTCCAACATTTGGTCAGGCATGAACGCCCCTTTGTAAATCCATGCTGACTATCTTTAACAATTTTTTATGTATGCACACACTGTGTCCGGAAAAGGGAATCCTTTGATAATAATAATTATGAAAACAAATCTCAATTATTTGTAATCTTTTATTCCAGGCCTAATATCAATTCTGATTTAAAAGTGAATTGAATATGATCTTCATCTGAAAACATTTTGTTTCTTTTGTCAACACACTCAATGACAGATTATGACCAGTGGCGGCTCTATGATTTGGCAAGTGGGAGGGGGGCGTTGGGGTGGCAACTTCTAATCATGGGGGCAACCATTTGTTGTTTAATGTATGTAGCATTAAGTATATGGTCCCAACAGGGGGGCCACTGGGGGGGCAGGCACTCAATAGGGGGACACGGGGCCCCTTGGACACCCCCCCCCCCGGTGGAGCCGCCACTGATTATGACACAGACGTCAACCAAGATAGAAGTCAGGCAATAAATAGACAGAAAATTGCATTCTGTTGCAAACCGCTCAGACGAGTAAACAGATTTTCATGAAATTTCGCGCTAATGGCACAAATACAATTGTTCTCAAACAGGGCATACCCTACTGAACCACTTTAAACCTTATTATTATTATTATTATTATTATTATTATTATTATTATTATTATTAATCTTTATTATTATTATTATTATTATTATTATTATTATTATTATTATTATCATCATCATCATCATTAAATAGATGTCTCTTTACGTGTTCAAAATTGTGTCTAAATCGGTACAGATCCGAAGTAGTTATTATTACGATATGTCTAGGGTTCATTTTTTCTGGACACAGTGTGCGTATATATATTTGTAACCGCTATCCCATCCTACCCCTACCCATCCACCCCGAACACTTGGGTGGAGGTGGCATAGGGTTGCACTTGCATCGCCGGTCAATCGGCGGTTACATTTGTACGAACTGTGCACTTCAATTACTCTCCTACTCCGCAGAGCAGAAAAACTGCAAGCATAGAAACACCAACACGATACGTCAACAAAGAGAAGACGGCGCCACCACTACCACTACCAGCGCCACTACCAACGCCAGTAGTGCAAACGACAAGAAGGCGCTTCAAAGAACGACACGAAAGGGAAAAGATGCTCTTCCACGTCTCAGAGGAGATTTCGAAGATAGAATACAGATAAAAAGTTAAAGCAGAAAACGACTGCGATGCTATACTATCGCCCTGTGGGAAGGAGAGAGATGGAGAGATAGAGAGCGAGAGAGAGAGAGAGGAAGTTGGAGAAAGATATTGGATAAAATGTGAAAGTGAAACATTTGTGGAAAATATTTGGAGCGCCAGCGATGAGAAACAGACGCGGAGAAGAAGACGTATTTTGAGATTCGGAGACGAATCAATCGACGAGAAATACAATCGAAGACAAACAGAACCAAACACACGCAGACAAAGGTCAGAACAAATAAAGAAAACGAGAGAGAGAGAGAGAGGATGGAGGCAAATAAAAGCGAGAGAGGGAGAGAGGGAGACAGAGAGACAGAGGCGGACAGACAGACAGACAGTGAGCAATTAGGAACTGTTGAGATCAAAACACAATCATATACTTGAACAGACGGAATCAATGAATGGATGGAATTATGTGCAATATGTAAGGACGCTCAAATGGGTGGGTTTTGCTTTTTCTGCGGTGGGGTGGGGTGGGGTAGAGATGGGGTTGCACCGTACAGGGACGCAGGAGAAGGTAATTTTGCCGACAGCTGCGTCTGATAAGACTGCCTATACTTGGCATATTATGTCGAAACAGTCAAACGATGAGAAAAAGACCGTTGGGGGTAATCGAGCCAATGGGACAGAGTAGACATTCGTCTCAGAATTCTCTTTTCTGAGCAAATGAGCAACAGTTGGACTCGCTGGCAATCTTCAACACCCGGCTCTTTGAACGTCTAAAAGACGACGCTATAGTTTTCCACGCAAATAATTCCGCATTAATAATGCAGTTCAAGACGGAAGACTGAAGGAAATTCCGTAATCACCGCCGACAGCCACTGGTTCAGCGCCGATCAGTTGGGGCCGATCACGTCTGTTTAGAACGCTTTGCTTGACTCTTTTAGACTCTTCTTTTTCAGCACCCAAGTCATCGTGTCATTCTCTTGAAAGTCTTCCAGTCTTGGTGAAGCCAACCACTTTGGCGAAATCATTTTTCCACGTACTTAACTTTTCAGTCGTCTATCAGTTGAGACTGAGTTTACTCCGTTTCACCTTTTGCATCATGGATTCCCCGCAGACTGAATCATCCTCAATTGAAATCTCTCATTGATGACCATTTTCATCTCTTCAAATTAAAAGCAATTTCCAAAAGCATTTCCTTCACAGCAATATAATGCTTCTTCTTTCTAGTTCTTTAGTCCATACTCATTAAAGAGGCTGCAAAAATACACGTCTCAAGTATCATACTTGCAAAGTAGGATACCTGAGACGTATGTCTATTGCCCGGTTCTACCAAACCTTATTAATTTCATATCCATAGGCCTATCTATGTCTTGGAAGATTCTTTTCGTCGCGTCAATGTTTCAAGTAAATTCCTCTTCCCTTGTTCGGGTGCATTCCCCAAATTTTTATCCTCAATCCTGTAAGGTTTCGTCAGGGTATAGTTACCATGCATTTTGCGTCAAATTTGTCATGCATTTTGCTGCGAATTCACATAGTGGCGTAACCAGGATTCTCGAATAGGGGCAACATCAGCATTTTCGAACATCGCGCCTTCCTGCGCTTTAATATCAATCTCACGCAAATTTTAACTATTTAACGATAAGACAGCGCTATAGAAGTCAAGCTCAACTACTACAGAGTATGCTTCACCTGTCTCTCGGCAACCAAAATACATTGATTTAGATTTGGTAGGAGACACAAGTAAGATAAATCTCATCAGTTATTGTGTAGAATTAAGTTAGAGCTGCTCATCACCTTTGACAGTTTGTCGATCAATTCGTTTCTTCCGATCCAGTGACAGCTGCCGGTCTCTTCGTGGTACAACCGGATCCCATTATATAGCGCCTGCAGACTGTCGTAGATGGTGGCATACTCGCTGACTGGGAACTGGACGATGGGGAAGTCCTTGGGAGGGAGACGGGTCAAGAGCAGCTCGTAGGTCATCAGATTGGCACCAGAATAAGAGTAATCGTTCACCAGGGAACCAGTCTCGTTCTACAATTGATCAGTTGGCAGACGATAAAGTGCTTGCTATCGGCACTAGGCCCAGGGGCGTAAACCTGGCTTCAACATTGGGGGGATAGAATAATTTTTAAAAGTTGACTTCAGAAATATAAAATATCCCCATTTTGGGGTATATTGCATATTATGGTGGGGACTTAAAATCGTCCATGAAATACGTCTTGACAAGCCAAAAGAAGGTCATCCTGATATTTTTATATTTTTCCCTCTCCAAATACCCTGACAAGCAAAAAAAAAGGTCATCCGAAATGAGAGAATGTGGATTTGGCGTAATTCTGGCATCAACATCATAGGGTAGGATAGAATTTTTTTACCATATAGCCCCAAAACATTGGGGGGATAATTGATACTCTGTCCCCTGCCAACTAATTATTCAGGGGACCGTCCCCGCCGTCCCCGTGTTTTACGCCCATGACTAGCCTACTACTACTACTACTACTACTAACTACACTACTACTACCTAAACTACTACTACTACTACTGCTACCACCACCACCACAAACCACCACTACCACCACCACCACTGCTGCACCACCACCACCACCTGCACCACCACCACCACCACCACCACCACCACCACTGCCACCACCTGCACCACCACCACCACCACCACCACCACCACCACCACCTGCACCACCACCACCACCACCACCACCACCACCACCACCACCACCACCACCACCACCACCACCACCACCACCACTGCTGCACCACCACTCCACCACCTGCCACCACTGCACCTGCTGCTGCTGCACCACACCACCACTGCCACTGCTGCCACCACTGCCACTGCTGCACTACTGCTGACACTACCACCACTACTACTACCACCACTACACCACTGCTACTATTACTACTACTACTACTATTAATATTATTATTACTACTACTACTACTACTACTACTATGAGCCATGGGTGAAGGAAGGGGTTTCATGACGCATGGGTCATTTCGAGTGACCCACTGCCATTTCTGATCCATGGAACACGTTAAATGGTTTAAATGAAATATCTTCTGGCCTCAATAAGCCTGATAACACTGGTCAACAAATTTTATGCAAGTTTTTGTTTCCTCTACAAATTTTGGTGAAACTAATAGATTTTGACTTGCTGAACACAAATATGTAATTAGAATTTCTGTATCACGTAAGGTTTTTAAGAAATCGACAATTTAGCATTTAGTATTGTAACGTCTTCTGCAACATAATCCTACAGAAGGATCTAGGCAATAATGACAAGACATGAGAAAATTAGAAATGTTTTGATGTAGATTTTCGTTTGTAGTCACTGTCCTGTGCTTCACGTATCAGTGACCAACAGTAGTCTCCGAGCATAGACAGACTCCACTTTCCCTGGTAGCGTTTCTCGATGCTGGCAATGTCTTTGTGAAATCTTTCACCATGTTCATCACTGACGGCGCCGAGATTGTCCGGGAAGAAGTCCAAGTGAGAATGAAGGAAGTGTATCTTCAGTGACATGTTGCATTTCATTGCCACCTTTGTAGCAGATTTCCAACTTGTTCAACATAGTTTGGCGTCTTGTATTTGCCCAGAAAGTTAGCAACAACATCCCTGAAGGCTGTCCAGGCAACATGCTCGGCGCCCTGCAGAAGGCCCTCAAAGTGACTGTCCTTGAGCATCTCTCGAATCTGTGGGCCAACAAAAATGCCTTCTTTTATTTTAGCATCACTGGTGCGTGGAAACCTCTGTCGTAAGTATGTAAAGGCTTCACTTTCTTTGTTCATTTCTTTGACAAAGTTTTTCATTAACCCAAGTTTGATGTGCAAAGGTGGGAGATAAATGTTCTTCGGATCAACGAGAGGATCATGTTTAACGTTCTTCTGTCCTGGAACCAAGTCCCTGCGAGGTGGCCAGACCTTTCTCACATAATGTGAATCTCTAGCTCGGCTGTCCCACTCGCAAAGAAAGCAGCAGTACTTGGTGTAGCCTAGCTGCAGACCGAGTAGAATTGCAACAACTTTCAGATCTCCACATATATTCCAGTTGTATCTCGAGTATTCTATGTGTTTCAATAGCAGCTGCATGTTCTCATATGTTTCCTTCCTGTAAGCAGCATGTCCAATGGGTACTGAAGGGTATGAAATGCCATTGTGCAGCAGAACAGCCTTTAAACTTAACAGCGAAGAGTCAACAAAAAGTCGCCATTCGGATGGATTGTGCTTACAGCTGAAAGCAGAAAGCAATCCATCAATGTCAATGCAAAAAGTAAGACTGTCGATTTTTTTGAAGAATCGAGTCAAGTCTTCATGCCGTTTACGAAATACTGAAATTTTTGTGTCTGGAGAGAGCAGATTCCATCCTTGCAACCTAGATCCAAGCAATTCTGCTTGATTTTTTGACAAATCTAAGTCTCTGAGCTCTGCCTCTGAGAAATCAAATGAGGATTGCTGGATGTCGATGGCTCAAACTCTGGGTCTTCCGTAGCTGAATCATCAACTATCTGCAGCATTTCATCTGTCTCTGCATGCTCGTTTTTGTCCTCCAGTGTCCAAAACTCGGGGGGGGGTTGGAACAGGAAGACTCTCGTTGTGTGGAACTGGTCTCATTGCCGAGGCAAGGTTAGGATACTCAATAGACTTCCTATTCTTTGAAGAAAATCCTGTAACATTCGTCATGCAGAAATAGCAAATCCGTTACATGATTATTATTCTGCTCCCTCCATATCATTGGTATGGCGAATGGCATGGATGGACGCTTACCTGCAAGCCAAGCTCGCAGACTGGTAGCACAAGATGAACAACATATATGAGGCGCCCATACTTTGTCCTGGTCGCCAATTTTGCATCCAAAGTATAACTCATATCCTTTCTTTATGATTGCTGTCATACTCCGCTTCTGCGATTTCAACGTAAACTCTCCACAGATGTAGCAGAACGTGTCACTGCTATTGCGACATCGACGCGACATTTCAGAAACTTTAATTAAATTAGTTAATATATTCAATTCACAGCCTTTAACTAAACAGTTATATCTCATCAAATAGAAAGACTGCAGCTGCTTCCTAGTGCTGCTTGATATTTATATAGAACTACGTAACCATAGCAACAATACATGCTAGGCATGTAGTCTTGAAGACAGGTTTGGGCGCGTCTGGGCATGTCTGGACATGCCTAATTATACTAATTTTCAAAATCCATGTAGTTAAGTGAGCCAGCAGTGCATATTACATCTGTTATGGCGGTCACATAAGATTCTTGCCTAACCTGAATACCCATAACTCAGATAACTCTCGAAAACCACGATTTTAAAATTCTTATAATTTTAAATTTTAAAATCAGCTTTTTCTCAAAAAACTTACGTGATAGGAAAATTTCAAAATTATTCCTGTAATCAGCATGACAAAATCTACCTGGAACACCAGAAATTGCACAGGAAACAAAAACCTTGTTGACCAGTGTAATCTGAAACAACAGCCAAGAAATAGAGATGAATTTTCAAAACGAGAATTCTAGGAACCACAGAAAGCGATTTTGCTTGTTCGGCTGAGACACGGATGACACCCGAGTACATCAAACGCAGGAGAAAAAACCCCAACTCATCCCTTTCTCTCCAATGCGTCAATATCATTCGATGCACGCGGTTTCTTTGCTTTACGAATTGAGGTTCTGTGCTTTAACCCCTTAACTGTGGATCCTGGATATATCCGTCCATTTTACATTGAGTTACAGTTAAATACACGGTTAAGGGGTTAATACGTAAGACCAAAGGATTGAATGCAGAGCATCCCGTGGGTGGGGAGGGGTGTCTGAATTTTGGTGCGCGCAGCATCACGTGACAGTAACAGAGTGTCGTCAACCTGAGTTCCACTCGTCTTCTCGCAGATCCGTGCTCTGCGTTCTAATTCGCGAACCTTCTATAAGCAGAGAGCAATGATCACAACTGCCGAAAATGTCAGATGATCAGGAGGAAAGGCAATACGAGATTCGTGATATTACATCCTATACTGTATATTATGCAGCATTAGATTCTATAGAAACTCTTATGGGGGGGGAAGTATTACAAAAGCAGCAATACGACACAGATGATGCCCGCGTATCAAATTCTCGTGACAGTAATCGTCACAAGATATCTAGGCCTATAAGCCATTTTAACGGCATTTCTACTATAGGTCTTGCATAAAACAGGCGATGAGTGTCGTAAGTAGGACTGTCAGTTCTTTAAAAGAACTGCCCGGGTACCCGTCCACATTTTGTGTACGGGTACCCGGCTACCTGAATTAGCATAATCACCTCTATGACCTCTCTTATCTCTGCACCCAACTAAATAACCACACTGCTCCTCCGGACACTGCAGCTGATAATAGAACACATCGGCCGTTACGTCACACCCCCTCCGGTCGCTGCATCTAATTATTCTCCCAGGGACTGGAGGGCGTTACATAATGGTGTCATACTCCCCCACTCCGATTCTATCCTTAGTTGCAGCGAATGGAAGGGGGAGTTTGACATAAGGGTCATGTTTCCACCGGTACCCGTACCAAATATTACTGCCCAGGTAAGATGACCCAAACGGGTACCCGGGTACCCGTTGACACCACCTAGTCATACGACCCGTATTTTCATATTTAGGGCCATCCATAAATGACGTAACGCGATTTTGACAGTTTAAAAAAATTAAGTGTATAATAATTATAAGTATAAAATGCGTTCAATTTTGCGGTAACATAGCACTGCGGTATTAATAAAAATATTTAGTATTATGTGTCGTCACATTTTTGGAACACCACCCCCCCCGTGACCCCGTCGTCACACATCGGCACAAATGTTTGAACCCCCTCCTCCCTAAGTGCGTGACGTCATTTGTGGATGCCTCCCCCCTTTAACAGCTGTGAACAAAGCAGGGCATGCGAAAACAGATCTTGCATTGAGAATAATATTCGACGAAGTTTCTCCACAAACAGAGAACCAAATCGTAAAATGGCGATCGTTATGCCACATCAGGAGATGTGGCCATTTTGAAAGCGCCGCTTCGTATCTTATTAGAATATGTTATATGCTCTGAACGCACGCAGCAAATCCTGATCAAGAGTCTATATCTATATAAGCGCAATGGATGCGATGCAGGAAAAGTGCTGACTGGAAATCACCGCATTCCATTCTTCTTGCATATTGAGAGTGTACCACCGAGAGTGTATCGTTGTATAGGGATAGTATATCCACCGAGAGTGTATCGTTGTATAGGGATAGTATATCCGCCGAGTGTATCGTTGTATAGGGATAGTATATCCACCGAGAGTGTATCGTTGTATAGGGATAGTATATCCACCGAGAGTGTATCGTTGTATGGGGATAGTATATCCACCGAGAGTGTATCGTTGTATGGGGATAGTATATCCACCGAGAGTGTATCGTTGTATGGGGATAGTATATCCACCGAGAGTGTATCGTTGTATAGGGATAGTATATCCGCATGACGGAATCGGCGCTTGTATACGGCCGAGAGATCATTCCAAATGGATGACGACTGTTATGCAGACGATGCAGATGTTAGCTGTTCTTTTTTCAACCACCACCACTACCGCCAGGGGTCAACCAATACATTCTCATTACCCGACAGGCGGCGCGAGAGATGAAAGCGTCCAAGTGCCGCGGATGTCATGCGCAGAGCAGGACAGCCGCTGGAATGACCGAAGTGCCGACTCAATTTCAAAATGACAGAGGACCAATATTTGTCCTAAAAACCAGCCCTCCTCAATACGCACGACAGACCAGATGAGTGGGAAATCCAATACCCGCCCCCTCTTTCTGTCTCTCTCTCTGTCTCTGTCCCTGTCTCTCTGTTTCTCGGCCTCTTTCTCCCTCCATAAGAACGGTTTATAGGCGGGTGAATCCGAGCGATTGTTTCTGCCCCTTTCCGTCGGAGGATAATGCGGATTCATCCTTCTCCTCCTCCTCCTCCTCCTCCTCCTCCTCCTCTTTCTTCAGCGTCGTTTGGGGCCTGGTGGCCTTGGAGGGAGGCCGTGCTAGGGTCGGCGAAGGAACATAGAACCATAGGACCCTCTGTCAGTCGCCGTAAATCTAACGCCGCCTCAGAGTTCATATTCACTGAACGGTTGCTTTATTATTATCGAATGCTTAATGTGCTAAATGATGTCAGCCATTTGATTGCGACATTATCAGCTGCGGTTGCTTTAATCCACTGGAACAGAAAAAAAACAACTCTCGAATGCACTTCGTGTGCTTTCGGTCATTCCTTCAATTCTGTCGCAATCATTCGATGCACGACTGTCATCACTACCAAGCTCCATTCAGTTGAAGGAGGAGGAGGAGGAGGAGGAGGAAGAAGAAGAAGAAGAAGAAGATCTGCTATCAAGAAGCTGTATCGTCAGTTAATATTAAGTTTCCGCTTTAGATACTTCCGCTAACGCATTTCGTTTCAATCACATTCACAGCCATCATCATCATCATCATCATCATCATCATCATCATCATCATCATCATCATCGTCGCTGAGCCCTTTGGTATGTGATGCCATCCTTCGTCTGTTCCCAGCCCTTCTATTTGGAGCGCTGTGACTTGCAGACTGCTTCAAAGGCCATTTCATAGCGTCATCACAGCATGTGACCCTTGTGGCCTTCCTGTTTAGAACCATCCATCATTCCTAACAGCATGGCTTTGATCTTTCTGTCATCCTACATTCTGTATAATCTTTTGCATCAAGGTCTCTTTTGGTTGGATACCTTGGTATTTACAGTCTGTTACTATATTGAAATGGAGAAGACGATGTCTTACCAGCGTGGGTATTATCCACGTGTGGCGGTTCGTCATCATGCTCAGTTCGAGAGCCTGAAATAGATTTTGCACAATGAGAAAATCAGTTTCATGTGCTCTTCTAAATAGAAGTACTTTGTGCTATTAATCTGAAGCGGAAATATCCGAAGACAGCTGGGTCTCGATCGATTGCTACCTTGTTTCGCGTGAGTTTATTAGCAAAAGAAGTGCTACAGCAGACAGAGCTATCTGGAGTTTTCGGCGCAACATGGCAGCAAGTCAGAAAATTAAATTTGCAGGTTAACAAATCTATAATTAACGAATCATGACATTTTACTGACACAAGATTAAATTAAGATTGCACTTTTCTTGCTTTTACTGATGCGAACTGGTCTATGATGTGCCCCTCAAAGTCAGTTTTCTCAGTTTCTTTTCTTTCTCCGCCGAATAGAGAGCAAGATCACAGAGTTTTTGGGTGCCCCATTCAAGTGTCGTCTAGGGGGGGGGGCATCTGTCCTACCTGCCCCACTCTAGGTACGCTACTGTATTAGCATGATTAAAAAGTGACAGACTGCGGAATGGCGTTGGCTGTCTAGAGAGTGACTCTGCTCAGATGAAGCTGCTCAGAATGACTCACGGCGTTGAGTAGAGTCTTCGTCGTGTCACTTGAGCACGTCACGATGACGTTGACGATGTCAAGGGTCCTGACCTGCAACAGGAGGTCACGTGTCTGAGCGGATGTCGTGGATCGGTTTATGATCCAACCGCGGACCTGAACCGAAGGAGATCGAACTAAAGACTCGATCAGAAACGATCCTTAAAACGAGAAAACAGATCAGAAGAAAGTCAATGCTTTTGCTTTTTACGGCCACAGTTTTCAAACTGATAATTAGAGAAGATTCATCTAAAAGTCTCGGAGAACTAAGCACACTCGAAGGAAAAGATGATAAAGATGCTAAGACAGTATCAGATACCAGAGTGCATGATGTTAAAAGTAACTTAAGTACAATGCGATACTTGATTAGACATTTGTATGTTAGTTCGATTTAAACATAGGTCTAGTGACCGATAAATACGGATGGTCTATCGCACGCGTGACGACAGTAGAAGTCGGAGTTAATTGCGGTTTTCTCTACTCAGATGTCGTAAATAAGTTGGAACCAGGCCTGAGGATAAGAGGGGGAGTACAGCCGGTACATTGTACCGGGGCCCATGGAGCTCTTAGGGACCCATGGCCGGTGATGACGATGTATTAATATAAGTGATAACGTTTTTTTGCATGTCAGGCTGTTTCGGAGAGTAGATGAGGTTTTTTTGCTTGACGGGTTTTTCGGAGACTTTAAAAAAATTTTCTGGGGCCCCACAACTTTTTTGTACCGTGGCCCGGAGTTTCTCTCGGCAGCCCTGCAGTTGGAACCTATCGCTCTTCCGTCCCTCGCTCCATAAGTGCGAGCGAAAGTGACAGAGGCCGTCGGAGAGAATGTTTCTCGCCTGAGCGTCAATCTCACACTCCCTGACGTGCCTCGTGTCACGTACGTCCAACGTCAGGCGAAACAGCTTTGCAAATGTGTCGTTCGAATAACTTCATAAATCAGTGAGACATTTATGCATAAAATATCTTAATTAGTTTAGCCGTGAGTTAGACAACGAGTAAGACAAATGGCCGCGTATGCAGTTGCGCTGAATGTCCGATATATAGGTCTGTTTTTAACATGGGAAGACACGTTTTCAGATCCATCAAAGACATATGGAACAACAAGAGATACATGAAAACCGTAAAGAAAAGACTCTATCAGTCCATCGTTCGATATTCGCCAGAACCATGGACCGTATCAAAAGGAGACGTGAAAAGGCTGGAGTTGGTACATCTTAAACGGTAAAGGAAAATGCTGGGATTTTCATGGATAGAGAAAATATCAAACCAGGAAATAAGACAAAGGTTAACGGGACAGGAAGCGCTGGACACAACCACCGATCGGGTGAAGATACGCAAAATTTGGAAATGTTTAACGCAAATGGGTAGCGCAAAAATGTCTATAATAAACGTCCAGACATTCAGGATAGACAAGAACCTAAAATAACATATTCTGCAGATCGTAGGCCTATTAGGATTACTTCTCTTAAAAGTTGGAAGACACGAAATCACCCGGCATTGATCGAAACAACCGTTGATTCTCGATTAAAAAGGAGCTAAATAAAATTCGAGGAAAGAATTTCTGGAGAATTCTAAAATAGTCTCGTTTTTGGACTTCAGAGAATCCCCGCGTTTTACCTTCGGTTCCTGTTATTCGTATTCCTGTCTATGGGGTGGGTGCAGGACCGTCGAGAGGGGGCAAATGCACGGGGGCCAGGAACAGCGTGAAAAGAGCGACAAGCAAAATGGTCATCATTAGTTTTCGAGAGTTGGAACACCCCGGTGAAACATGGGGGAGCAGCAGGCTGGCCAGGTGGGCCATGGCCCACCCAATATTTAGGCCCAATGGGTCACAATGTGTTTGGCCCACCCAATTTCAATAATTGGCAAATTACAATGTTTTGTGGAACTAATAACCCCAAATCCCCAATATATTGGCATAATATTGCCAAATATATAATTGAGATGTCACAGATGTGGAAGACCATTCAAATTATTATTATATTTATATAACCATGCAACTGTGTTTTTTCAATGATCGATTGATCGTAACGGCAAGAATTTCTCGCTGCGCTGTCTTGACTCTGAAGTACTGGCCATGTTGGCCCACCCAATATTTGGCTTGTGGCGCCCTCCATGGTTTTAATTCGTTTCATCACTCTTCTGAATTTTTGCATATCTATAGATTACTGTACAACTAGCATTGTCCAATTTCAAACAGGGTATCAATTTTATAATACTTTTGTGGTCTATAAAACCTGTAATAGAAGAAACCAGCTCTCTCAGGCGCCATCTTATCTCTCGATTGATTTTTTAGAAATTTGACAGATAATAGATTTCTGAAAGATTTTGTATAGTGTTGTTTCAAATGGCTCATTATTTTTGTGGCATTTCGAAAGCTCTAGAAAAAATTTGAGACAGAATATATTGACAATTCTACTACGGTTTGACATAGCTAAGCTGGGGACAGATGAAAATGTGGTTTTAATTCATTTCATCACTTCTGAATTTTTGCATATCTATAGCCTACTGTAGCACCAGTCTTTGCATGGTCCAATTTCAAACAGGCCATGTTGGCCCACCCAATATTTGGCTTGTGGCGCCCTCCATGCGGTGAAATAAATGACGAGCAAAAGAAAGTCGACAGTACATCTTACGACGACAGGGACCCGCCGGTCATTCTGCGCAGGGCCCAGGATTTTTTTCGGTGGGCCTGTTCCTACAGGACTATTACTATAGATAGGCAAAAATTCAGAAGAGTGTTGAAACGAATTTCATCCACATTTTCTTGTGTCTTCATCTTCTTTGCATCAAACCATACCAAAACAGTAAATATATACTGCCTCAGTTTTATTCCAGAGCGTTCGAAATGCCACGAAAAATGGTGAGCTATGTCAAACGACACTATACAAGGTCTTATAATATAATATAATATAACAAGGTTTAAAGTGGTTCAGTAGGAACTGCCCTGTGTGAGAACCACTGTTGTCTTCCAGAATTATATTCTTTGTCAAATGTCTACAAAGTCGAACGAGAGATAAGAGGGGACTTAAGATAGCTGGTTTCTTGTATCACATGTATTACACCACAAAAATATTATAAAATTGATACCTTGTTTGACATTGGACTGCATAAAACTATTCCTACAGTAGGCCTACTATTTCCTATAGATATGCAAAAATTGAGAAGAGTGTTGAAACGAATTTCATCCATATTTTCTTGTGTCCCCATCTTCATTGAGTCAAACCATACTAGAACAGTCAATATATTCTGCCTCAGTTTTATTCTAGATCGTTCGAAATGCCACGAAAAATTGCGAGCTATGTCAAGCAACACTATACATAGTCTTCCAGAACTATATTCTAGCTTGCGATGAAATTTTTTATGTGTTCCCATATATTTTTTATTTTCGGACGCGGTTTTGGGGGTCAACCCCCTTGGCTGGCTGCCAACCCCACATTTAATTTCTAAGTGCTAGAGAAGGTAAAGGTGTAAGGTGACGATCTTTTTTTGCTTATCACGATTTTTACGAAGTTGATTACGATCAGAACCAAAAAAACCCTTCCGGAAATCCTGGCTACGCCACTGAATCAGCAGATCGCCACATATTGAACTTGATACAGATGCGGCGACCACTTATCATTAAATGGAGCTGGATAACTACAGTAATGCTCCTTTGAAAACTACGCCTTAACCCCTTAACTGGGGATCACGGATATATCCGTCCATTTTACATTGAGTTACAGTTAAATACACAGTTAAGAGGTTAATAAGCCTACACATACACTCCACAGCGAATACAAGGTGTGGAGCCACCAGAATCGATCAGTCTGTCTTGCGTTCGATTCGCCTGACATTCGCCTCAGCCAGGCTCACGCTCGGCTCGGTTATCACAAACGAGTACCATATTTACTGCGCTATAAAAACGCGTTCGTCCCACATGTGTCTGTGTTATCGTCTGGGCAGACGATCGAGCCCAGTTGCTAAGATTCGGAGGAAACCGCGTCGAACCAACCGACCTCCCCTCCCCCAGCGACCGTTAAATTAGTCGACACCACAAGTGAAAAGTTCCTTCGTTCGACGCCAGGAGGCGATAACCGACTTTCTTACTTATTTCCTATTTATTTTCCGACTGAATTCACCGACCACAGTACCGCGTGGCGAGAGAGAGAGAGAGAGAGAGAGAGAGAGAGAGATTCGTCGTCGGCAAAATTCATGGACAGAAATAAAATCAGAAGAATCTGTCGAAGGAATTCCCCCACCCCAAACTCAACAGAACAATGTCTTTAATGCGTGTTAAAATATTGTGCTTACAAAATACCATATATTTGCAGTATTACATACAAGATGCATACAAATTACATATATAGGACTTATATATAAATACATACATATGTACATGCATATACTGTACATAGCATATATTTGACGAGGCACACATATACAGGTTAGTTGTTAACACAGAGTGATTGCTGGCTATTTTATCTATTTTTCACTGTAATTTTCTCTCACATTACTACTTATTGATGCACTGGTAAAGTCTTTCTCCAAGTTTCAAACGAGAACGTAAACATAAGTGATAAACATCCAACACTTATTTAAAATATTTATAATAACTACTTATTCAAGTGTTATTTTCAGATTTACAAATCATAGTAATATTTAGAATTAATTATTAATTAATTAATTAATTAATTAATTAATTATTAATTAAAGTAATAACCATCCAAATACTCCTCATGTCTTTCAATGACAAGCAAAAAAAATTCAACTTTTTCGACGAATCTGAAAATTTCTACTGTTCTGAAAGGGACAAACGCATGCTGGAAAACAATATTAAGCATGAAGGGTTTTTCTTGTATTCAGCCACATACACGCGGGCCTTTCTCTCTCAACCGCTCCTCAAAGCTCAGTTCTCTAAAGGCATCGGACCGCATACGCCTTTGCTGAAATGTGTTTTTAATGGAAAACGGATCTCTGTCAACTTTCTGTTTGCCTTTATGTTCTCTGTCTTTGTCTGTTTCTGTAATTCTGTCTGATTAATTGATTATCTCTGTCTTTCTCTCTGTCTGATATTCTCTGTCTGTCTGTCTGTCAGACCTTTTCTTCACTCTGTCTGTCCCTGTCTCTCGATTTCGAAAAGGGACATTTGTCAAAAATTCTCTCTCTCTCCCTCCCTGAGCAAGTCGGACTTTTTATTGCATATCAAGGGCGTACAATCGCTAAACTTCCCGATGGGACATTTAATCCACAATTTCATCGTAAAGGATTCCCACTATAAATTTAGATTTAAATCCAAGATTTTCTTACAACAGGATACATACAAAGCATTACATTTCCTCGTGAATTTTTAGTCGGAAACTACCTCAAGTCCCTAATTTTTTCACGCGACAATGATTTATAGATAAATACGAAATAACATAATTTTAAAACAAGGAGCCTCAAACTAGAAAACATCTTATAATTCCAAGCAACGTCAACGTATGCGTTTTTTCAAATAACAAGCGAGGTCGAAACAAAATTTCTGTTAACTTTGTTTCTCAGGAGAGGGTTTTGGTTTATTTTCCACCAGAAAAAATTTTCTCATCATCTCTCAAAATCCGATTTTCACTTTCAACTCAATCACAAGTTAGACCATTGAGGTTCGCGAGAACTGGTTAGTTATTTAATCTGATTACAATGTCATCGGCGTTAGTTAAGAGACGTTCCTCCAAAGCCACAGGAGCGTAGCGACGGGAGATGTATCGGTATTAAATATAGGGGCCTATACTTCCCAAATTAGCAGGGTACGATTCGTGACCTGGAGCAGTGGGGGGCATGTCGAGCTTGGGGACATAGTTGTTGGCCTGAAATGTAGCAGTGGGGATGTAGCCGTGGGGATGTAGCTAGAAAGGGGATGTCTCTGTCTGTTGTCTCTGGCTGTCTGGGAAGATTCTCCTTCCTCTGTCTACAAATCGCCCTGCAAATTAGTATATATATAATACAGTATACTGTATATAACATATATATACACATATGTATAAGATATATATAATATATATTACACATATAATCTATATGAAACAATATTTCCTCGTGAATTTTTATACACCCAAGTCAAATTTTTTTCAATGATTTATAGCTACGAAATAACCCCTTTTTAAAACAAAGCCTCGTCCTATTCTAACGCGAAGCCGTCTTCTTAGCGATGGCGTCTGGAGGTTTATAATCCGGAGCGTCCGAATGAATCAGGTGATAGGATCCGGTGTTACTCCGTCGTCGTCGTCGTCGTCTTTACTAATGATAAAAGATTGCGTCCTGGACTTCGATGAGGGCGCATGTGGCGAACAACAATAGACTGATTGTGTCGAGACAAACAACCTCCCACGTCCACAGACACAAATCGCTGTCTCTCTTCTTCTATCCTCAGTCTGCACACACATCAAATTCCTGGCTACGCCCCTGCCTAAGTCTCGGCAGAGAAAAAGAGAGAGAGATGAGAGTGAGAGAGAGTTTACTACAGACAGACAGAGATAGACAGACAGAGACAGATTGGGAGACAGATAGACAGAGACAGAGGGAGACAGAGATAGACAAACAGAGAGTGAGAGAGGAGACAGAGATAGACAGACAGAGACAGAGGGAGACAGAGAGACAGTGGGAGACAGAGACAGAGAGGGAGGGAAAGACAGAAGGGAGGGAAAGACAGAGAGGCAGACATATAGAAAGACAGACATAAAGAGGACAAACAGAGAGAGAGAGAGAGAGAGAGAGAGAGAGAGAGAGAGAGAGAGAGAGAGAGAGAGAGACTGGCAGATGTTTGAATATTTCTCGTTGAATGTAAGATATGTTTGGCGTAAAGCTGATTCTGGTAGAGACAGCAATCGTCATAACCTCCGAATACAATGAGATTAGTCTCCGTCGAAATGACGGCTGATATTAAAAACACGAGAAGGAGGAGAAGGAGGAGAAGGAGGAGAAGAAGAGGGAGGAGGAGGAGAGGAAGGAGAAGGAAGCCTCGCATTCTCTTAAAACCCTGCGACGGGGTTTCTTGGTCGAGATCATCGATTTATCTCTATGCTTATTTATGACTGATTTCAGAGACGCGTCTGCGCATTTGCGTTGCTTGTCCGGGGTCCGGCGTTTGACCGCTTTATGGCTGCCCTTCGACCTCTCGGCAGTCACTTAACTCTGGAACTCGAAAGAAGAACTGCCGAGAGAGAGAGAGAGAGCGACTGCTTTAAAAGCGAAATCTGGATCCAAAAGAGAGTGTGTGTTGAGGTCTGAATGACAGGAGTCGATCATAAGACGAACGCTTCGGAAACGAACAGCAGTCTGTCTCTCTATCCGGTGTGAATCGTCGTCACCCGAGCAGCAGCAATCAAACGAGCACTTCGCACCGAGTGGGCGACGTGCGCACGACTCGTGAGTTGAAATGTGACGACTCATGACAAATGATAACAAGAGAGAAAAGAGAGAGAGAGAGAGAGAGAGAGAGAGAGAGAGAGAGAGAGAGAGAAGAGCTTGGCTCTAAACACTTGTTCTATTGAAACACTGAAAATGTCCTATCCCAGAGAGAGAGAGAGAGAGAGAGAGAGAGAGAGAGAGAGAGAGAGAGAGAGAGAGAGAGAGAGAGAGAGACAGAGACAGAGACAGAGACAGAGAGACAGAGACAGAGAGACAGAGACAGAGACAGAGACAGAGACAGAGACAGAGACAGACAGACAGACAGTTTCGTTTCGTGTTTCGTTTTTTTAAAAACTAACAGCAGAGAACAAATGGTATTGTGAACGTATAAAGAGACACCGAATGTCAATTAGGCAGAGTGTTACATAACATACACCAGTTATTATTATTTCAATATGTTCGCTAAAAACAACAGGTGAACGTTAGAAACTGTTTTAGAAACAAACTCAAGAGAAATGAATAATAAACATGAGACTCAAATGCACAAGAAGACAAAGAAGAAGAAGAATACAGGAACAAAGCTATTGGATGACAAGATGGCAAAGAATGAGATTACACAGCAAGACCATATTGTGAATGATTGATGGATTGGGTGGGTGGGTGGGTGAAAAATAGTGCAGATAAAGACGTGGGATAGGTCCACCCATGGGTTAAACAGAGTTGGGTTGGGTCAGAAATTTCTGGTTATAGTGGGTTGGGTAACTTTGGTTGGTCACAGAACATTAATTTTACTGATTAATTTTCTACAGTCAACATCTGATTTTAGAAATGGTAATGTAGCCTAGGGGCTGTCCATTGCATGTAATTATGTCAACAATTTTTGGGCAATTTTTGACCCCCTCCCCCTTGTCAACAACTTTCAACTTTCACTTACCCACCCATAATTACGTCAACAACTCTTGAACCCCCCCCCCCACAAGATCAATGACAGGTCCCAATAACAAGGTTATTATTTTTGTGATGATGATCATTTTTTCCCTGTTTTCCTCATCGAGTGTCAAAATTTGGTGGTGATTAGCTTTTTCTAATGCTTTTTCCATTGTAATAAGCAGTATTCTATGAAATTTCCTATTTTTTGATTATTTAAAAAAGTGAAATTGTTGACGTCAACTTCTCTTGCCACCCCCCTCCGCCCTGTCAACAACTGTCAAACTTTTCCAAACCCCGTCCCCTAAATTGTTGACGTAATAAATGGACAGCCCCCTATCAGTATTTGCGGTGAGTTGGGTCGGGTCGGGTCAAGTAACCCTATTGCTTTCGTGGGTCGGGTCGGGTCTGAATCATGGTGGGTTGTTTTTTTTTAAATTCGACCATTGTCCATGTCTGAGATAGTGGTTCACATGGACCAGATCCTATACACTGAACCACTCTAAATGCTGTTGCTAGCATTACTCTTATACAGTAATTAGATGCATACGGCATATCTAATGTTGTCACTGACCGTACGGTCTCTCGTAGACAACGGCAACCGTTGTCCAGTTGTACATTCGGACGATATCGACGGTGACGGAGTACAGGTCGACTGTTCTCGGGCGGACAGAGATGAGGTTGTAGGGCAGGAACTGATCGCCCCAGTGCTCGCCCATCAGGAAGTACGGAATGCTGTGCTTCTGAGCAGCGGTCAACACCGGCTGGACATAGCGCCCGATGACCGCTGACAGATTGTCCGATTCCATGTCGATGAAGGCTGAGAAGAGACGACACGCACACAAAGACCAAAAAAATTCACCAAAAACTCGATCAGAGACGACTATTTCGTGGACAATAAATTATCACTTAGAACAAGATAAAACCCATTTATTTTTTACCTGTCCTATTTTCCACCATATACACCACCTGGCTGTCCGGCCGGATACCATGGATCTTGAATCAGTGGCGTAGCCAATGGGGAGGATTGGGGTTAAACCAAGGAGAGTTTAACCCCAACCCCTCCCTTGGTTGCGCGGCCACAATTTTTTATTGCGTATTATCATTCTGTGGTTGGAGGGGCGTTAAAATGGGGTTTAAGGTAGCAAAAAAGAAAAAAACGAAGCAAATAAAAATATGAATACAGTTGTACGCGTTCACATACCTATATATAAATCACTTAATAAAGAAAAATAATAGTTGACGACCTTTTTCTCTTGTCAGGATTTTCCGTTGGGAATCATGGGAACAATAACCTCCCTTCGGGAAATCCTGGCTACGCCACTGTCTTGAACGATTATGATTTCGTGAATGATCGACTGATACTTCTGTGCATCGTGAAATGGCGCTATAGAAGTCCAAGATTAGGTACTGACGAGTTACTAGTACCGTGTAGGGACGTTTGTTTTCGAAGCAATGGATTACGTTTGGACTTAAGATTTCGCAAATGCGATGGTTGAAATTTTGAACGTAATTATGGTTTCAAATGGGAAATTATTAATTTTTTTTGAAAACTTCCAGGGACTGCAGGACCTGCTCTGACCTTCGATAATGGAATCCATCGTCATGTCCTGGTAGCGATCCGTCGTTTCCATGAGTATTTCCACTTCGTCGGCTGGTGACGTAGTCCGGATCTCATTCCAGGCAAAGGAAACGGCTTCCTGGAGAGACACTCCGTCACGCTTTTCCACCAAAACTCCTGGAAGAATGGAAAAACTACTCAACCTTAAACAACACGGCATCCTTCGAAACGTGCAATCAATGCAGACTAGATTGAAATCTGACCGACCGGGTAACTGACAGATTCACTGACTGATTGATTGATTGATCAATCGAGACTTGATTGATTGACTGGCAAGCGCAAAGAAGCAATCGCCGAACGAATCTGACTTCCATTACTAGGGATTTGTGTGTCTAGACGCAAAAATTGGAGTAAGACAGATTGAAAAAAGACGAAAAAACTCCTGCTATTGAACCTTCCCTAACCGCGCATCATCTTCTGTAGAAACTGAAAAACACAACAGCGTTTGTAACGACGCAGCAACGACAACGATGATAAGAATGATGACTATTTTGTCGAAATCTGTATACAGAGTTGTCGCAAAAGAAGAATTTCGCTCTATAATGCGATATTTACGAATGCAATTTCAGTTGGGATTTGTCTTTTCGATAGGTTAGAAAACGACGCGACTTTGTCATTGATGAAACAGGATTTCGCGAGGGAAAGAAAATGAAGAAGGAATTCGCTCGAACCCTAGAAGTATAAGTCGGATGATATTCAATTTCCATGACCGTGGAAACCAATGAGAATGCGGGATTGCCTAAGCGAAGAAAACTTTGATCAAAACGTATTCATCTATGTGTTATTGTGTATGAGTGTATATGTGTGTATGCCAGTTTGAGTGTATGCCTGGGTACAGTATGTCGGATGGACGGATTGCTGGCTGGTTGGCTGGCTGGCTGGACGGATGGATAAACATAATCTCATGATGTCATTAATAGAGTTCATCCCTTGTCTGTGAATCTGCCTATCCGACCCTCCATTACAGTTATCTTTCAAACATTTCTACGACGTACGGTTGCCAGTTTTTTATGTCCAACAAAATTTCGGACTTACCCTCTCTACTATATGTCTCCTTTCTCTCCTCTCCCTACTCTTCCTCTTCCCCTTCTAGCCTTCTCTTTTACAGGAAACAAAAGCGCCTGCGTGTTTCAATGTTTATTAAGGAAGACTGTTGTTCACAACGCTGAAGCGACACATTACAGCCGGATACAATTTTAGAAACTAGGCTATATGCCCAAATACTATTAAAGTTCTGTCACTTAGCTTCACTCCTCTATATTCGTTTTTTCTCATCAAATTATAAATTATTTATGCGTGTTCGCTTTTTTATACCTTTCAGCGACGACTTCTATTTGGATGTAGAGTTTCTAAAAAGAGAGCGCGATAAATCAAGAACGCAATTAACGATCGTAATAAATATATTGAGATCAATTTTCTAAGATCGCGTGATATTTCTGCATTTTTCGGACAATCCGGACTGTCCGGATACGACAATCTTCGCATTCCGGACTAGATCCGCTATTTTCCGACAGTCCGGAAGAATTCCGAACTGTTGCAACCGGAGAGTCCGTGAAATGGAAAAGTCTTCATCGGAAATTTTTAAAAATCTTTGAGAATCCTTCACGTATGCGAAGCAGTTTAAGCTTCTGTTTGATTCATTCGGAAAATTCCAAATGTCTCCTAAAGCCAGGAGCGCCTCTGAATGAAAATAGAAAAATCTATAGAAGTCCCTTATAACATTGCATTTCATTATGATTACCCATCGATCGTTAAATACTGCTCCTCTCTACTCCTTTTATGCAGCGATCGAAGTTTCAAAACTCAATGGGGACGTGCCACACCACAGATTTCAGTTTCCAAATGGAAAGTTCGGAGAGCTAAAAATCACTTCTCCACTTTCTTTCTCGATCAAGGGGAGAGACAGTAATTCCCTCCACCCCACCAAACCGAACACTGTCTATATAAAAATAATAAACCGACAAATGCGTAGAAAAATCTTCTTTTCCTGTTTTGAAACATTCGATATGCGATTGTTATGGGTGGAGTGGTGGCAATTCCATGATGTTCCTGGAGTCCATGTTTTTGAAAATAACTTAATAAGGATTTGTATTTTGGTTGGATATTAACAAATACTTGATTGTATACAGAATTCGGTAGCATAAACACTTTTTGTTAGTAGATTTAGGACCTACTACTAGAAAGGCAAAAGGTATGCTGCCGCTTGCGAGATTTTAAAATGTATCAGGGTTATGCCGCAAATTGAAGTTCGGAATAATAATAATAATAATAATAATAATAATAATAATAATAATAATAATGTAATTTTAAGTGGTTTAGGGTGCAAGTAAGCCTGGAAAGAATGGCGTGGAGAAATAGCAAAGAAGTATAGGCGTGCAGAAAGAGAAGAAGAGTGTGGAGGAAAATACTGATTAGTGATTGGGTTAGAAAATAGATAAAATGGGGGAAGGGTTAGTCAGCCAATCAGCTTTCAATTAGTAAGCGAGTCAGTGGGTGATGTTCCGCATATTCGAATCGATCGATGGTAATCGCAGTTCGTTCGTAAATCAAACGGAGTGAAAATAGAGATTCCAGACTACTTTCGGTTGCTATAATTAGGTCGTTGCTTAGTTACCCTCTGACCTCCGACATAAATATCCGCAAATTGCTGTCCATACAAAGGTCACCGTTCCAATCTCACAGCGGGACTCGTCGTATGTGTTCATCGAGGAGCAGAGATATGCTCTACACAGCAGGGCCATCTATCCGCCTTCTCTGACAGATTAAATTTCCGAAACGCCTGAGTTCAATAGATTCCAGATCAAAACGATACGAACCACGAAATGAACCGAAGATGATATCAATTGGTTGCCCCATCTGTCTCCCGCCCACTATTTACCACCATATGCATATTTTTGCGAACAAAATCCTAGAACTAGAGCAACGTTCTAGATCCGAGTTTGCCTAGCTTCTTCCGGTGGAAACGATCCGTTTCCGTGTTTGCCAATTTATGTCCGCGGAGTTTCAATTTTCGGCGAGAAAGTCAGTCGCTTTCAGACAGCATGCATGGACTCCTTAGATGTGTGTGTGTGTGTGTGTGTGTGTGTTGATGAACTGCTTATAATGGGCGCATCAGTTATTAACGGATGGTTCGCATATACTGACGGTCGAAACTAGGAACACAGTTGCGCAGATGTCCGGATTAAGAAGACGGAGAATGTCAAAACATGATGTACTCAACTTACAACTGAGAACCAACCGATGGATTTGCAACAGGGACGTAGCGACGGGGGGAGAGGGGTATATCGGTATATACCCTAAAATCAGTAGCCTATGTATATAATACAGTATATAACATATATAAATATAGGCTACATAGCATATAGGCCTATAATATATAATAGAAGTAATATAAGATATAATATATATATCCATGTATTTTATATATATATATATATAACATATAATATGCTTGTCACGAATAAAGATTATTATATATGCCCCACCAAATTTATACCCTCCCAAATCAATTCCTGGCTACGCCCCTGATTGGCAAATAATGGAGTGAAGGGTAATCTATGACGACTTATGAGAGAGCGATGCACAATTGAAGTTTTCTTTTAGAAATTTACGAATAGAATTTAATAACAGCGCGATTTCCATGCACATACAGAGAGCAAGAAGCATTTTCGGCGCATAGTCAACATCGCAGACGAAAATCTCAAAGTGTTATTTTTGGAAGATCCTCGCAGAAACAACTTATTCTTAATGGTTAATGCGATCGAATAAAGATTTTAAATGGCAAAAGTCTCTGTGTGTGTGTGGGGGGGGAAGAGAGCAAATCCTGACATCATAGCGAATAAACGGCCTCTAACTAAGCGGATTAACCGAAAAAGTAGAGAAACTGTCCAAGACAAATGCTGAGCGCGTTGCTTTTCGTGTTCGCTCAAACATTAATCGCTGATAATAATTAATTAAACGTGCCCAGGGTCGACGCTTGGTGAGAGGCAACGAATTGCGAAATGTTCCACGACAGAAAATCTGATAACAGGAAACATAGAATGACAAATAGAAGAGCAAGACAGATAATAAAATACACAGATAACCTAAGAGAAGAAGTAGGATCGAAGACAACATTGAACTGATAGGAACAGCCAGAGACAAAGTGTAAATCCATGATCTGTCTGTCTATCTGTCTCTCTCTCTATATATAAATATATCTATGTCTTGTCTGTTTGTCTCTTTCTGTCTTTGGTTCTTTCTGTCTTGAAAGCGATTGTTTAGAAATGCTATCGGTCGTGGAATCTGACAAATCCCCACAAACAGAACAAAAAGACTCCTCAAAAATCATGTCCGTAAATCGTCCTGTTTCTGTGTAAGAACCCCATTCGCTTTGACTGCTACGTGGCATCACGTGACAGTCAAGCCAAGGTCATCTGCAATGACCTTGCAATGACCTTTCGACCGTCTGTTTCTCATTAATATAATTGATAGCCTGTTTGCAGTGCGTTGCCCGGAATTTTTGGTTGGGGGGGCGAAAGGGGCTAGCGTGTCAGATTCCTTACCCACCCCTGCTCCCCTTCACATAAAACTTTCTCACCGAATTTGCGCGGATCATTAGGTGATCTGGGGGCAGAGACACTTTAACCTTAACCGTGTTGACCGCGGAAGACATTCGACAGTGTAGTAGTATTTAAAGCAGTTAAAGTTCTAGTGATCCCGAAAAGACCCGATCTCATTTGACAAATCTCTGAGCTGTCACTGGACTAAGGAATTTGGAAATATTTTAAGAACACAAAAATATGAAAAGTTTCTCTTAAGTCGTCCTTTGAATAACTGTCCATGACTTTTAACAGTTCACAAACACTCGTTTGCCATTGGATGATGTCGAAGTAAGATGTTTTGTAGTCTCTCATTTCTAAAGTAGTAACAGTAGTATAGTCATAGTTCAGATCTGGTTAGTTAGTAAGTCAGTGGCGTCTGAATTTTTTGTTGAAAAGATCCGTGTCAGATTAACCACCGCTGCCCCCTCCTCTTGACTGAAAACTTTTCGGATTTGGCGAATCAGATAGGTGGTCTAATTCTATTGGGAAGCACTTGCCCCATTTGCCCCCGTGTGGCGACGCTAGTGCCTGTTTGACATCGGATAATGCAAGGATTATTGCTACAGTAGGCTATAGATATGCAAAATCCAGAAGAGTGATGAAACAAATTAAAACCACATTTTCGTGTGTCCCCACTAGCTGAGTCAAACTGTACTAGAATTGTCAATATATTTTGCCTCAATTTTATTCTAGAGCATTCAAACTTTCCAAAAAATGGTGAGCCATTTGAAAGGACACTATACAAAGTCTTTCAGAAATCTGTTCTCTGTCAAATGTCTAAAAATCGAAATTGAAATGAGAGATAAGAAGGTTTTTAAGAGAGCTGGTTTCTTGTAAGACAAGTTCTATAGAAAACAAAAATATTATATAATTGATAGCCTGTTTGCAGTGCGTTGCCAGGAATTTTTGGTTGGGGGGGGGGGCGAAAGGGGTTAGCGTGTCAGATTCCTTACCCACCCCTGCTCCCCTTCACATAAAACTTTCTCACCGGATTTGCGCCGATCTGGTAGGTGATCTGGGGCAGATTGGGGGCACTTCTCATCATGGAAAAGTTTGTGGCGACGCTAGTGGTAGACTAGTCAGTAGTAGTAGTAGTAGTAGTAGTCATCCAGTGAAATAGTAGTAGTAGTAGTAGTAGTAGTAGTAGTAGTAGTAGTACTATAATTATTATTAACGGGGGCGGCGGTGCTCCATGCAGTGCCCCCGTATTGGCTACGCTAATACAAAAGCAACTGATTTCAAATGTTCACTGCTGTTTAGACGATTAGCTTCCGGCTTGAGTCGGAAAAGGTCGTCCGCGTTTCACCGATTAGCTTAAACGCCGTTAGAATGGTTTCTCTGTCGTGGTTTTATTATTCTTCGAAAGTTCAAACGAACAAAAAAAGTTGTCCGCTAAATCTCCGGAAAGAAAATCTCATCGAGAATTGATTTCAATCGATGCACTTTGCTCGTTCGAAATCACTCTGCCGACATTAATTGGAGAAATCAATTGAAATATCTTACGCGTGAAAAAATCCAAAAAAGGAAATGTGATCAAGAATTCACCTCTCTCTCTCTCTCTCGCACACACACACCACACACACGCACACACTGAAATCAAATCATGATCAACATAAGTGCTGGCCTATGCAGCAGCAGCAGCAGCAGCAGAGCATGAAGTAAGCTTGATGCTGAAGCAGAACCAGACGAAGACAGAGGAAGAGATCAACGAACGCACACAGATAGACACATACACACACAACCAATCAGGTAGAAAAACACAATACATATGATCGGAAACCAACGGAATGACGGCGAGAACAACGGACCGTGAAAACAGCCACTTCCGCCGACACAGAGCGACAGTCGGTTCCAAGCGGTCGACCCGCGCATGGTCCGACCTATTTCATCGGCCTAGAAAAGAAATATTCAACAACACGAGAGAGAGAGACAGACAGACAGAGAAAGAGAGAAAGAGAGAAAGAGAGAGAGAAAGAGATAAGAGAGATAGGAAGAAAGGGAGAGAGAGAGAGAGAGAAAGAAAGGAAGAGAGAGGGAGAAAGAGAGAGATAGAAAGGGAGAGGAGAGATAAAAAAGGGAGAGAGCGAGATAAAGAAAGAGAGAGAAAGAAAGAGAGAAAGAGAGAGAGAGACATCTCATCACCGTATTTGTCAACTTGATGCTTTGTGAAGCGTCAATTAAACAGCGTTGCTTTCCAAAGGCTCTAAACAGCCATCTAGGTTCATCCGTTTTAGGGATGAAGAGCTTTCGACCAGAGCAGCCTAACGATGACCGTTGAATCAATTTAATAGCGAAGTGAAAATGACCGTTCATGTGCTGCAAACAGTGCCTTTACTTACACGACAAGAGTTCCTATTGAACCTCTCTCTGGATGCCACAAGCGTTAAAAACAAACTATTGAAAGAATTCAGTTGGGATAAGACGATGTTATCTTAAGCGGCTTAGAAGGCATTAACCTCTGCGTGGAAACCAAATCAATTTTTTCATATTTCCAAATCCAAATCTCCTATAAATAGCTTTTGAATCAATCTATAGTTTAGACTGTTACTGCCTTTCCGTCCAAACTGTTCCATAAATCGACAATATCTTGCACTAAAATCTAAATGTCACTATCCGAAATCAGTTTACTAACAAACCAGCCAACAGAGTCCAACAACACAGCTATAATAATTATAATACACAATGTAGGCTAATTATGTAAAACTATAACATAATTCAGAAGAAATAATATATATCTTAATTTGAAGTCGACAATTCAGTAGATTCGTGGCGAATTTCTGACCTAGTATAGAAACCGGTTTTCTATAGGTAGGTAAGTATGTCATCCCAAATGCAATATAGCCTACACATGTATATACCAACTATAGGCATAGTCATTGGTAAAGCTTAACTGGTTTCATTTCAGCCAATGTTGGGCCTACTTCTTCTTCTTCTTCTGCCCCTCCCCCTCCCCCGTCTATTCTGACATCGTTGTCAGCGGCATTTCGCCGCGTCTTCGTCCTCTTTGTTTTCTGCTCTCACTTCGATCGGTCTATCAATTTTTTCGGTTCAGAAGCTTTGCACAATCTATTATCCGCTCCATTCACTCGCAGCCTCTTCTTCTTCCACTTCCTCCTCCTCCTCCTCCTCCTCCTCCTCCTCCTTCCTCTATTTCTGTTCTTTAGAGTCGCAACTGAACAGCAGACTCGAATTTTAGCAATATTTTCGACCATGGCCGTAGCTTGGAATTTCATTTAGGGGTATAATGCGATTTGGGGGTATAGATCTTTAAAAAACTTTGAAAATCTTAAAAACGCATTAAAAATGTGAAGGTAGCCTGATTTTTAGGGAGTATATATACCGACATACCCCGTCACTACGCCCCTGTTTTCGATGAGTGGGAGAGCATTTCTATGAACGTGGTGTAGATAAAATCGTAAAATAAAAAAAACCATTCGCCAAAATACAGCAATACAAGACTGTTTATCACTCGACGACTAATTATTATTTCATTTAATTCACCAAAGTACAATAGAACCTCTTTATGGCGACTCTTCCTATAGCGACAACCGCTTAAAGGGACACAAAAGGCGACGGTTTTGACTTTTGTTTAACGTTCACAGACGACTGAAAAGAAAACCCGATATAACGATCATCTTCGTTACAAATCTCAGCCAGTCTATTTTCATTCAATGCCAGTGGCAGCTCCACAGGGGTCAGAGGGCCCGTGCCCCCTATTGAGTGTCTGGCCCCCATTGGCCCCCTGTTGGGACCCTATACTTAATACTACATACATAACAACAAATGGTTGGTCCCCATGATTAGAAGCTGCCACCCCAACGCTCCGCCCCCACTTGCCAAATCCTGGAGCCGCCACTGTTCAGTGCTGCTTGTCTTAAAGCGTTTGCTGCCACCGTGGATTTTAGGTTCGTAAGTTCACTGTCTTAGTGCGCCTCGTTGGCGCTCTATGCGTAAGCACAGGAAACTATACATAAAACATCGTTTCAAAAGAATCGGATAATTTACAAGAAGTGCACAATGCACGGAAGAGAAACACTGCTAAGCAAGATTAGCACGGCTGCTGCTGCTGCTTATGTGTGCCGACCATAAAGCACATTGCCCGTCGAATGCGATGGGGCAGTGGCGTAGCGTGACTTTTTGGGGCCCGAAGGGCATCTTTGTCATGGGGGCCCCAAAGTTTCAAAGTTTCGGGCTGACGAGCAAAAAAAAAAGGTCATCATCTCCTTTTTCACCCTGACGAGCAAAAAAAAAAAGGTCGTCAGGACGATCACTTCTAGGATTTAAGTTAAGAAGTTACGGTTAACCCTAACCTAACCCTACCTTAGAAAGAATGGGGCCGGGGGCAGTCAACAAAGTGCCCCCGGCCCCCCACGTTACGCCACTGGTTTCGGTCCTAATCGGTACGTTTCGGCCCTATTCGGTACGTTTCGGTCCTATTCGGTCCTATTAGGTACGTTTCGGTCCTAATCGGTGCGTTTCGGTCCTATTCGGTCCTATTAGGTACGTTTCGGTCCGAATCGGTGCGTTTCGGTCCTATTCGGTACGTTTCGGTCCTATTCGGTCCTATTAGGTACGTTTCGGTCCTAATCGGTACGTTTCGGCCCTATTCGGTACGTTTCGGTCCTATTCGGTCCTATTAGGTACGTTTCGGTCCTATTCGATACGTTTCGGTCCTATTAGGTACGTTTCGGTCCTATTCGGTACGTTTCGGTCCTATTCGGTCCTATTAGGTACGTTTCGGTCCTAATCGGTACGTTTCGGCCCTATTCGGTACGTTTCGGTCCTATTCGGTCCTACTAGGTACGTTTCGGTCCTACTCGGTACGTTTCGGTCCTATTCGGTCCTATTAGGTACGTTTCGGTCCTAATCGGTACATTTCGGCCCCATTCGGTACGTTTCGGTCCTATTCGGTCCTACTAGGTACGTTTCGGTCCCAATCGGTGCGTTTCGGTCCTATTCGGTCCTATTAGGTACGTTTCGGTCCTAATAGGTACGTTTCAGTCCTATTCGGTACGTTTCGGTCCTATTCGGTCCTATTAGGTACGTTTTGGTCCTAATCGGTACGTTTCGGAACTTTTCGGTACGTTTCGGTCCTATTCGGTCCTATTGAGTACGTTTCGGTCCTAATCGGTACGTTTCGGTCCTATTCGGTCCTATTGAGTACGTCTCGGTCCTACTCGGTACGTTTCGGCCCTATTCGGTACGTTTCGGTCCTATTCGGTCCTATTAGGTACGTTTCGGTCCTAATCGGTACGTTTCGGCCCTATTCGGTACGTTTCGGTCCTATTCGGTACGTTTCGGTCCTATTCGGTCCTATTAGGTACGTTTCGGGCCTAATCGGTTGTTTCGGCCCTATTCGGTACGTTTCGGTCCTATTCGGTCCTACTAGGTACGTTTCGGTCCTATTCGGTACGTTTCGGCCCTATTCGGTCCTATTAGGTACGTTTCGGTCCTAATCGGTACATTTCGGCCCTATTCGGTACGTTTCGGTCCTATTCGGTCCTACTAGGTACGTTTCGGTCCTATTCGGTACGTTTCGGTCCTATTAGGTACGTTTCGGTCCTATTCGGTACGTTTCGGTCCTATTCGGTCCTATTAGGTACGTTTCGGGCCTAATCGGTACGTTTCGGCCCTATTCGGTACGTTTCGGTCCTATTCGGTCCTACTAGGTACGTTTCGGTCCTATTCGGTACGTTTCGGCCCTATTCGGTCCTATTAGGTACGTTTCGGTCCTAATCGGTACATTTCGGCCCTATTCGGTACGTTTCGGTCCTATTCGGTCCTACTAGGTACGTTTCGGTCCTAATCGGTGCGTTTCGGTCCTATTCGGTCCTATTAGATACGTTTCGGTCCTAATCGGTACGTTTCAGTCCTATCCGGTACGTTTCGGTCCTATTCGGTCCTACTAGGTACGTTTCGGTCCTATTCGGTACGTTTCGGTCCTATTAGGTACGTTTCGGTCCTATTCGGTACGTTTCGGTCCTATTCGGTCCTATTAGGTACGTTTCGGGCCTAATCGGTACGTTTCGGCCCTATTCGGTACGTTTCGGTCCTATTCGGTCCTATTAGGTACGTTTCGGGCCTAATCGGTACGTTTCGGCCCTATTCGGTACGTTTCGGTCCTATTCGGTCCTACTAGGTACGTTTCGGTCCTATTCGGTACGTTTCGGCCCTATTCGGTCCTATTAGGTACGTTTCGGTCCTAATCGGTACATTTCGGCCCTATTCGGTACGTTTCGGTCCTATTCGGTCCTACTAGGTACGTTTCGGTCCTAATCGGTGCGTTTCGGTCCTATTCGGTCCTATTAGGTACGTTTCGGTCCTAATCGGTACGTTTCAGTCCTATCCGGTACGTTTCGGTCCTATTCGGTCCTACTAGGTACGTTTCGGTCCTATTCGGTACGTTTCGGTCCTATTAGGTACGTTTCGGTCCTATTCGGTACGTTTCGGTCCTATTCGGTCCTATTAGGTACGTTTCGGGCCTAATCGGTTGGCCCTATTCGGTACGTTTTCGGTCCTATTCGGTCCCTATTAGGTACGTTTCGGGCCTAATCGGTACGTTTCGGCCCTATTCGGTACGTTTCGGTCCTATTCGGTCCTACTAGGTACGTTTCGGTCCTATTCGGTACGTTTCGGCCCTATTCGGTCCTATTAGGTACGTTTCGGTCCTAATCGGTACATTTCGGCCCTATTCGGTACGTTTCGGTCCTATTCGGTCCTACTAGGTACGTTTCGGTCCTAATCGGTGCGTTTCGGTCCTATTCGGTCCTATTAGGTACGTTTCGGTCCTAATCGGTACGTTTCAGTCCTATCCGGTACGTTTCGGTCCCTATTCGGTCCTACTAGGTACGTTTCGGTCCTATTCGGTACGTTTCGGTCCTATTAGGTACGTTTCGGTCCTATTCGGTACGTTTCGGTCCTATTCGGTCCTATTAGGTACGTTTCGGTCCTAATCGGTACGTTTCGGCCCTATTCGGTACGTTTCGGTCCTATTCGGTCCTACTAGGTACGTTTCGGTCCTATTCGGTACGTTTCGGTCCTATTAGGTACGTTTCGGTCCTAATCGGTACATTTCGGCCCTATTCGGTACGTTTCGGTCCTATTCGGTCCTACTAGGTACGTTTCGGTCCTAATCGGTGCGTTTCGGTCCTATTCGGTCCTATTAGGTACGTTTCGGTCCTAATCGGTACGTTTCAGTCCTATTCGGTACGTTTCGGTCCTATTCGGTCCTATTAGGTACGTTTTGGTCCTAATCGGTACGTTTCGGAACTTTTCGGTACGTTTCGGTCCTATTCGGTCCTATTGAGTACGTTTCGGTCCTAATCGGTACGTTTCGGTCCTATTCGGTCCTATTGAGTACGTCTCGGTCCTAATCGGTACGTTTCGGCCCTATTCGGTACGTTTCGGTCCTATTCGGTCCTATTAGGTACGTTTCGGTCCGAATCGGTGCGTTTCGGTCCTATTCGGTACGTTTCGGTCCTATTCGGTCCTATTAGGTACGTTTCGGTCCTAATCGGTACGTTTCGGCCCTATTCGGTACGTTTCGGTCCTATTCGGTCCTATTAGGTACGTTTCGGACCTATTCGATACGTTTCGGTCCTATTAGGTACGTTTCGGTCCTATTCGGTACGTTTCGGTCCTATACGGTGCTATTAGGTACGTTTCGGTCCTAATCGGTACGTTTCAGTCCTATTCGGTACGTTTCGGTCCTATTCGGTCCTATTAGGTGTCAAGGTCATAGATGGATTTACCTATCCTGTCCTCGACATTATAATCGATGCGCATAGGTAAGCTATATCAAGATGAGTTATGAGTTAGATCAACCGAGAAATAATGTAAAGCAACACAGTGGTGGTATTTCAAATATTATTAAAATGTCATCTGTCTTCCACCTAACAACATGAATATTGGATTAACAAGTTCTCAGCAATATATATCAGTTACTTAAATTACTATTCTATTATTAGTCTACCTAGAGGCTGGTCAATTAACAAGAAAACTTATCACTTCCCTCCCCATCTTTGTGATCCAAGGATGATCTCTTTTCCATCGTTCTTTCTCGACTCTCGATGTTGACCGTGAAGATTCGTTGAGTAGTTTCGAACAGAGTTCTTCTTGCTTCCCTGAGTTTAGGCACAAATGTCCATGTCGTCAGAGCTGCCGTTGAATGTTTTCGACAATCTTCCTCTGCTTCTTGTTTAACGTCCCGATATAATCGTCTCGAAAGATCGTTCGTTGACTTCACGATTAGGCCTATCCCTCATTACTGAATTTTCTACACTGTAGTTTTATCGTTTTCTATGACAGATGTGTCATAATCCTCATTCACGCCACGAATCCAGTTTCTTCGTTAACGAACCCCACGAGAGGTGTCCATAAACCCTCTGCTGTCCGATTCCCCCTTCCTCTCAACGTATTTATATTTTCTTTAGCGCCCTCTGGCTGTCCATCGACGTCGCAGTCACGTTCCGATTGGTTGATGACAGGCTCCCGAGTCCTCCCACATCTATTATTATTCATAAGCGACCAGCCTCAACGACCAGCCTCAATTAATATAATCACTTTTCTTAACCTGAACGATTTTAACATATATTGAGACCATCACATATGCCCCCCTTTTAAAAAGTCATTTATGACGATTAAACAGTCTCATTATGTTAACAATCGTCAGACATGCCAATCATTACAATTTCCATCAATTAATAAAAGTCTATTCACAGCTACTACTGATTATGTGTGCTTAACGTCGCATTAAACATCGACTAAACATGCAAGTACTCAAACAGAACAAAACTAAATGCGACCTTACTTTATCTCTTCAGCAATTCCACTTTAAGCTTTATATAACACAAATATGCTGCTTCTAGATGAATAAACTCAGTTATGCACATGTAGGCTATGATTACTATTTAAACTCTTAAATGGTCACACTCATTATCGTGCTTGCTTAAGAATCTACCAAAGACGACTTAAACAGTCTAATATCTTATTATCTTCTCCCTTGATGTACTTAATATAAAATTATAAAACTAATTTACTAATTGCTAGAGCCCACCTCATTATTGTCACATTAAATATGGAATATAACATGCAATATACTCTAAGGGTCATGACTCATCAGTCATCATTTTAATTCTAACAATGCAACTTAAAGTAATCCGCCATCGCATCGTGGTTTCCCTACATATCCCATAATCTTATTTCGAACTAATAATTGCTACTGAATGAATTCACAGTGAATTAACGATAATAAGGGCTGCCTATAAATAACCTCAGCTTCTTTACATTCTAGACTGCTTTCTAAAGTCAATGAAGTTTCGCATGACAAAACACTGCAGAATATAGCTACAGGTCCACTAATAAGGCTTGAGAATTCATGCAATTATCAAAACAAAAAAAACAAATATGGTCATCCTCTTTAACTAATATAATCAGATTCATATCTGAATTTCAATATTACGGTTCTAAAAGCAGCTTTTAATTACTTGATCCCTTTCCCATTCTCGCATCCGCAAATTATATAACTTGCTATGAAACTTAGATTTTCTTAAAATAATTACTAAAAGGTTAGTATAAAACTAATATACATGCCTTAATCTATCTTAAGTATGCTCAGTCAGTCTCTCTCCATCCTTGTCTTTTCCCCATAACCAAAAAAACTTCTCTTCCATTAATTCTGCATCCTGATAAAGTCTAAAGTCACGTCCCTTTAAAAATGTCTCTGACTCGTTTTCACATATAGCAGAAGCATATCCGTTGGCTTTTCATCGTCTGCCCTTCAATTTCGTATTCCAGTGCAGACTCTTAAAGAATTCCGAGTTTGTCTTCTCCTCAATATTGAACAAACTATTACCAACAACTATGCAGCGATAATCTGTCTCATTCATCATACGGAAATAAATGTGGACTCCCGCCACAGTTGCTGTCTTTAAATCATCAACAGATCCTATCTGATTAATAAATGGTTTGTGAGCCCCAACCAGTCTGATATTTAACTTCTCAATTATCTCCACTGCTCTCAATGTGGAATCCTTTTTGTAAGAACACAAGTCCCAGACCTGTTCCATCATCCCGCAGCAAATGAATAACTCCCGGATCTCTGAAATCCTTAGTAGAAGAACTTTCCTCGGTTACACATGACAGATCATTGTTTCCATGTATTTCTCTTTCATCTCCATGGCTTCTGCGAGTTGAAAGCGACTTCTCTCTTCTCTTAGCAATTTCACATTCGAATAAAATCTTCTTCCAATTCATGTACCTCTGTATCTTAACTTTTCTCGAAGATCTTTGCTTTAAGCAGCGCCTCAGACAGACGACTTTTCTATCTAATAATTTCATTAATCCAAATTTGATCCTCCGTTTCTTGAAAGACTTCTGTAACTTACTTTTCTTCGATTTATCCGTAATATCTTTCGCAAACACTTCTGATCTCTTTTCTTTATCCTCTTCATTGTCTCTTTTTGAATATCTCTGCGGCCTGAAAATTCCATAATTAGTCTTTTGCACAGTACCTTTGACAACCACGAGACAACCTGAAATATCTTCGTCATTTTTCTCTTTGACACTACACTGAGTTGCATCTAGGATCTTTAACTGAACGAATCTAAAAGCCAGCTTCTCTTGATTTCCTCTGATTGGATTCTTCCATTCAGCAAGCTCGCCAAATCCACGCAAAGCTTTTCGAGAACAGACATTCTCGCATCCAGAACCTCCATTACCGTCATTACGCCAATTCAACTTCACCTCCCACCATAGATTCAGCTTCCCTCCGTCATCTCCAGACAAAATAGCGTGCTTCATTCGTCCATAGAAACTCTTAACATCGTCCAAAGCGTCCCTTCTACAATACGAGACTAACACATAATTTCCATTAGCTTCACGCTCGAATATTAGATTCCGAAGGTTTTCACGATCTTCATCAACTTCTGAACTTTCGTATTCGTTTCCGACTGCTCTCCCAAGTGTAATCCGAATGACCTTTGATTCTGTCATCTCCTTTGCTTTGTAATTTATTCGTCTTCTTTCCATGAGATCAAATTGATTCCCAAGTGCTGTACACACGATATTAGCTGCATTGTCTTCATTCTCCCAATTCTTTTGTTTCTTCCCGTTCGACTTGACGGAACTACCAGCATAATTAGATAGTAATATACTTTCTTTAAGTCTGATTGAGCTCTTCATGGCAGAAACTTTTAAATGCAACTCCATATGACCAATCCAATTTCGAAATCTGAGTTCATTTCTTTCCTCGATAACAAAACATTCGATAACAAAGCATTCGAAACTTTTACCAAAGTCTCTTAGAAGCGCTTGCAGCAGATCATTTGTCGTCGAATACAGAAGATTGTTAATGATCGAAGACTCCATTACTTTTCTCGTCTCCCAATTAAAGCACTCTACCGATATGTCATTTTCCTCCTCGCCTGAGGGAATTTCAATTCGCCGAAACACCTGTCTCTCTTCTTTCAGATTTCCTGTCCCTTCCTTAATCTCTGCATTCCTATCGCTCGCTGACATTTTAACTGCTGTCTTTCTGCATTTCTCACTTTCCTGTACTCTCCTTTCAAGCGTGACATCCGATGTGGGCAAAGCTAATAATTGAGTCCTTTGCAAACCGTCACCGCTGAACCGTGTCTCCCCTGACAAAAGTTCAAATCTCCAAATTTCCTCATAATTGTCAGACACATGACAATAAATTTCCGTCTCCCGTCGTTAACTTCAGCAGTTGATTTTCCTGCGATAGATTCGTTGATCTCGTCGTTAGTCGAATTGTTCTCCTCTTCTTCTTCTTCTTCTTCCTCTTCCTCGCCGTCTCCTTCTTTTTTTTTTTCCTCTTCTTCTTCTTCTTCTCTTCTTTTCTTTCCTTCTTCTTCTTCCTCTTCTTCTTCATTTCTTCTTCTTCTTCTTTCTTCCTCTTCTTCATCTTCTTCTTCTTCATCATCTTCTTCTTCTTCTTCTTCTTCTTCTTCTTCTTCTTCTTCTTCTTCTTCTTCTTCTTCTTCTTCTTCTTCTTCTTCTTCTTCTTCTTCTTCTTCTTCTTCTTCTTCCTCCATCCGAGCAATTAGTGTCATCCTTTCATGAGCACAGTTCTCTGACAACGAATGGTTCATAATTACTTCCGCAGCAGGTGGTCTCTTCTTCACCCCTACTCCCACGTCTTCCTCCTGACCTGTAAGTTGCCAGCCCAAAGTATCTGTTGCACATCCTCCCGTATAGCTATCGTTGAAATGGCAGACCACTCGCTTTCCCGCATTCCTTCTTGGCGAAATCGGATCTTCTCTCAAGATTGCCCCGTCTTCTAACATACAATAATCGCGTATTCCATCGGCTGTATCATTAAGACTCGGGGTAGAAATTTCAAATGGGGTCGAATAATTATTCCCATCTGCTATCAGTTGAAGAATCGCATTTTCCTCCTGTGGGTCACAAGGTTGACCTCGGCCTGCATTCGCTTTAGCTGTCATCTGGACAAAATCTTCCCCTCTTCCTTCTGCATCAGGTATCCTGTTTCCGCTGTTCCGACGCTCCTCATTGTGTAGACGTGTAGGTCTATTCTGCTCTCTGTCTGACGTTTCAACCGTCTCTTTGTCTTGTTGAATTTCCCAGTTTCCACGTTGAAACTTCAATTCATGGTCGGCTTGTTTCACAACCACCTCCTTCTTCTTCTCAGAATTTTCCGCTGGCACATGCTTGTCTTTGTCATCAACTGCAAGTTTATTCGTCTTCCTGGCAGCAATTTGTTTATCAAGCTGTTCCAACTTTAATAGTAGTTCGGCTTTCTTGAGTTCATACTGTCTTCGCTCTCTCTCCTCTGCAATATTCCTCACTTTCCTTTCTTCTTCGAATCTCTCTTTCTCTTCCTCTTTCTCCATAGAAGTTCTTACAAATGTGTGTAGAGAGTCTCCTTTTAGTCCAATCTCCTTACCTAGCTTTAACCATTCTCTGTAGGCTGACGTCATTGTCGTCTTATAACAATCCTCTTGATCTTAATCTCTTACAGCAGTGGCGCTATATAAAATCTCTCTCAATCTTTACAACACATCTCTTAACTATAGCAGTGGCGCTATATAAAATCTCTTCTCTTATAGCTATGATGCTATAAAACTTACACAATTCTCCTTATTGGCAAGGCGCTAAAGAAAAAATCTTCTCTTATACTATTAGCTTGGCGCTATATAACTTTCGGCCTGTTGCCCTTACTCTTTCGTATTAGCGTGGCGCTAAATAATTCTAACGACTATAGCTCACTATAGCTATATGCAAGTCTTCTATCACTTCACACTTCACTATCTTGGCGATAGCATTCAGCACTATACTCCTAATTATTTAATAGCTAGGCGCTATAAAAATCTCATCACCTATAGCTCTTGGGCTATATAAAATCAATCTTACTTCACTGTTCAACTATTAGCTTGGTGCTAAAATTTCCTCTTAAACTATTACCATTGTTATACTGTGTTACCCTCTTCAAGGCGTATAGATCCTATTCTCTTTTCCCACCTATAGCTCTTTTACCAAATGCAATCGATCAAATTGTTAATCATCCGCGGCCGGGCCCCCATATGTGAAGGTCATAGATGGATTTACCTATCCTGTCCTCGACATTATAATCGATGCGCATAGGTAAGCTATATCAAGATGAGTTATGAGTTAGATCAACCGAGAAATAATGTAAAGCAACACAGTGGTGGTATTTCAAATATTATTAAAATGTCATCTGTCTTCCACCTAACAACATGAATATTGGATTAACAAGTTCTCAGCAATATATATCAGTTACTTAAATTACTATTCTATTATTAGTCTACCTAGAGGCTGGTCAATTAACAAGAAAACTTATCACTTCCCTCCCCATCTTTGTGATCCAAGGATGATCTCTTTTCCATCGTTCTTTCTCGACTCTCGATGTTGACCGTGAAGATTCGTTGAGTAGTTTCGAACAGAGTTCTTCTTGCTTCCCTGAGTTTAGGCACAAATGTCCATGTCGTCAGAGCTGCCGTTGAATGTTTTCGACAATCTTCCTCTGCTTCTTGTTTAACGTCCCGATATAATCGTCTCGAAAGATCGTTCGTTGACTTCACGATTAGGCCTATCCCTCATTACTGAATTTTCTACACTGTAGTTTTATCGTTTTCTATGACAGATGTGTCATAATCCTCATTCACGCCACGAATCCAGTTTCTTCGTTAACGAACCCCACGAGAGGTGTCCATAAACCCTCTGCTGTAAGATTCCCTCTTCCTCTCAACGTATTTATATTTTCTTTAGCGCCCTCTGGCTGTCCATCGACGTCGCAGTCACGTTCCGATTGGTTGATGACAGGCTCCCGAGTCCTCCCACATCTATTATTATTCATAAGCGACCAGCCTCAACGACCAGCCTCAATTAATATAATCACTTTTCTTAACCTGAACGATTTTAACATATATTGAGACCATCACGTTAGGTACGTTTTGGACCTAATTGGTACGTTTCGGAACTTTTCGGTACGTTTCGGTCCTATTCGGTCCTATTGAGTACGTCTCGGTCCTAATCGGTACGTTTCGGCCCTATTCGGTACGTTTCGGTCCTATTCGGTCCTATTAGGTACGTTTCGGTCCGAATCGGTGCGTTTCGGTCCTATTCGGTACGTTTCGGTTCTATTCGGTCCTATTAGGAGGGAGGGACGGAGGGAGGGACGGAGCATTAGGACCGAAACGTACCGATTAGGACCGATTAGGACCGAAACGTACCGATTAGGACCGATTAGCACCGAAACGCACCGATTAGGACCGCAACGTACCTAATAGGACCGAATAGGACCGAAACGTACCGAACAGTGGCGTAGCGTGACTTTTTGGGGCCCGGGGGGCATCTTTGTCATGGGGGCCCCAAAGTTTCAAAGTTTCGGGCTGACTCGCAAAAAAAAAAGTCATCATCTCCTTTTTCACCCTGACGAGCAAAAAAAAAAGGTCGTCAGGACGATCACTTCTATGATTTAAGTTAAGAAGTTACGGTTAACCCTAACCTAACCCTACCTTAGACCCCTCTTTGGGGGCCCCCCTTCGCCCGGGGCCCGGGGGGCAGTCAACAAAGTGCCCCCGCCCCCCACGTTACGCCACTGGGGGGATCTCTTAGGCAGTGTACGTGCCATGTACTGTGTATCGGTCTCGTCCTTTTGCGCATAATCGCATGTGTGTAGGCAGCTTGGATCGTCGCTTGGGTGTCAGTGCAAGGCTTGTAGAGGAGGCTCTGGTCAGTGGCTCTGCTGGCGGTGACTTGTGGCTGTGTCACCTGCCGCGGGGTCATCGTTCTGTCGTCTGCGAGTCATTTCAACCGTCAATCAGAAGACGAGGCTGTGATGACACGCGAGTGACAACGACGACGATGATGATGATGATGACGATGATGACGATGATGACGATGATGATGGCGATGATGATGATGATGATGATGACGATGATGATGTTGATGATGATGATGACGACGACGATGATGATGATGATGGCTAAAAGAGCATCGGCTTTAGTAGGGAAGTTGGAATGAGACCATGGTACAGTGATTATTTAGCTAAGATAGCAAATGCCTTGAAACAGCGTCACCCGATCCTTCCTCGAGTGAAAAGAATGGATAAGATGCAGTTGTCTCCGAGAAGATAATCGTTGGTCTGTGGAGACGCTTTCCAGACTGAAGAAGTGAGCATTTCTGGTCTTTCATCGGCGGAAAAGAGTGAAAGGAGTGTCAAAACTAGATACTCTCAGATCGGAAGAGGACTTTGTCACGTTTGTCTCAGTCTCTCAGATAAGCCTAAACTATAAATTGTTCTCCACAGTCTGCAGGGATCCTGGAGTTATTGGTTGATTATTCCTTAACTATCTATGTGGGTGATACAGTAATAATAATGCTGATAATAATGTTAATAGTAATAGTAGTATTAATAATAGTTACTGGTTTGGAGTGGTGCAGTAAGACCTGTCCTTCCTGAGAAGAACAATATAGGCCTATGTAATTATACAATTATATATATATAATATGTATAATATTATATATAATATAGGGCCTATATAATATATATATATATAACAATATATACCCCCTTCCACCAATTTATAACGCACTAAATCAAATTCCTGGCTACGCCTCTGGTCTTAGAGTTCCAGGAAGTGTCATCACACGTTCGTTGTGTATCGTCCGTGGCTTTTTGTCTGTCTCATGACATGACGCCTCACCATATATATATATATATATATATATATATATATATATATATATATATATATATATATATCGAGTTTCGACTGACCGGTCTCTGGCTATGTCTTGTATCGGGAACTGTCAGCTGCTGCTGCTGCTGCTGCTGCTGCTGCTGCTGCTGCTGCTGCTGCTGCTGCTGCTGCTGCTGACGATTCAAGACACGCAACGCAAACAGCCGCACAACTGTTTGCCTTGGACAAACCACTCGATATAGACCGACAGTATTTGTGAAGTTTACTACGGCTTAAGTAGATGCAGGCTATATATATGAGTAAAAGTTATAACCTTTATTATTTAGTATTCAACTTGGTCATAGTTATATTCCGACAAAATGTTATATATATATATATATATGTTTTTGTTTTGCCGGCGGTATCCAAAGTATTTTATGACATAGTCCGTGGAAAAAGAAGAAACCGCGCAGAACGGAACTATAGGGCGATAAACACTGTTGTAATATTCCCTATAGCATAGTCTACCGTGGTTTTCACACAGGTCTATACTTAGTCTCCTAAATCACATTATTATTCGTCACAAACTTCGCATTTACAGTGTCCTGTCCCAAATCCCTTGGCTCTCCCAGTCATAAAAGCTACCTCCGCCGCCCACGAAATGCGCAACCATCGCATAAGAATGATGACTGCATATTACAGTGTATACTCCTGGTGGTTTAATTTTTAAAGGAAAAAGACTCTCTCTTCACAGCAGACGCAATGAAGGCAGCGAACATAACGTCTACTCAGATACGTTTTCCACGGACAAATAAAATGTGTTTCGTGCGCGATGAGTTGGAGAAAAACAATGAAAAATTGAAGAGACAAAATCTTCGATAAATCGCCTCCCGGGACCTTAGGTTGGTCAATTTGAAGCAACGGAAGGAAGAATCGAAGAGTGCGAACGACTGAATGAGTGACGGACTGAATGAGTGACGGAGTGAATGAGTGACGGAGTGAATGAGTGACGGAGTGAATGAGCGACGGAGTGAATGAGTGACGGAGTGAATGAGTGACGGAGTGAATGAGCGACGGAGTGAATGAGCGACGGAGTGAATGAGCGACGGAGTGAATGAGCGACGGAGTGAATGAGTGACGGAGTGAATGAGTGACGGAGTGAATGAGTGACGGAGTGAATGAGTGACGGAGTGAATGAGTGACGGAGTGAATGAGTGACGGAGTGAATGAGTGACGGAGTGAATCCACGCCAAAACAAACGAAAGAATTCAAGATGGCGTTCAACACTTTTCTCTCTGAATTTTCCAACCTCCCTCTCCCTCTCCCTCTCTCTGCAGTGCATTCCAATAAAAAGATTTCAAGAACATAGACGGACGTCTAAGCTTAGTCCTGGCTTCTCTCTCTCTCTCTCTCTCTCTCTCTCTCTCTGATCTGATCTGATCGTAAGCATTTGGTTCTCTTCCTCTCCCCGACGGAATATCACGTGATTTACCTTTACCGAAGCACCAACTAGCCTACTTGATCCGCTGTACCTAAGAGATCTAATCCAATCTAATCGTAAACTTATATAGCGCCACTTCATAGTGCACAGAAGCATCAGCCGATGGCACACCAAATCAAAATCAATTATCCTTCGCCTGTCTGTAATGCCCTGTTATTTAAAGTTCGTCTCTTAGTTTATCAATTTGCAGTAATCGCTGTCAGAACACATTGCTAGAGCGTTTGGCGTTTGGGTCTGCAGTCACATTGGTCGACTGTTGTTAGAAACAGATGGGTTTCGAACGGAGATCATTTTACACCTCATAACTCTCCCCTAACCTCGCTCCCCCAATCGGAGAGCCACACTCCCTAATTGTGGTGCAGCTAAGATGGTGGCGCTAACAAAGGAGAGGGTGGGACCCCATAATATATCAACACCTCCAAATTGATAATTAATTATCCTAGAAATATCCCTGGTTTCGAAGTATCGTTTTCGCGCGGATTTCTATCTAAGTGCAGCCGTATCCATGGCAACGTCCTCCGTCAATGATTGCAGACGGAGAGGAGGAGGAGGATGAGGAGGAGGAGGAGGAGGAGGAGGAGGAGACGGACAAAAGAGTGCGTCTTCACTCCAACTGCACTCCGGACGAACGGACTTCCGCCATTTAATGAAAAAGCAACAGGTGTTCAGCTGACCACGTGACCTACGATGCATCCATTCATGCATTCGTCCTTCCGTTCGTCCATTCATCTCGATCCTTTAGTCTATCGACTTCGCGTTTATCTTCCGCAATTCTCTTCTACCGGTAATGAAAGTTTCTTGTCGTGTTCTTTCTCTGTTGTTAAGTGCTAAGCCGTCGAATATCGAATAGCATTCGAATTTTAAAGAAATTTGTCTAAACCAGGTCAGAAGATTCGACATGGACAGCAGCTTATGATACACTCAGAGTCAGATACAGTCAAAATACTGGTAACAGCAGTAGCAGTATAGCAGCAGCAGTAATAGTGGTGGTTATTATGGTGGTGACGGTGGTGGTAACAGTGTAGTCAATGGTTGCGGTGGTAGCAGTAGTAGTAGTAAAAGTAGTATAGTATATTATTATTATTATTATTAGTAGTAGTAGTAGTAGTAGTAGTAGTAGAGTAGTATAGTAGTAGTAGTAGTAGTAGTAGTAGTAGTAGTAGTAGTAGTAGTAGTAGTAGTAGTAGTAGTAGTAGACTAGTAGTAGTAGTAGTAGTAGTAGTAGTAGTAGTAGTAGTAATAATAATAATAGTAGTAGTAGTAGTAGTAGTAGTAGTAATGTAGTAGTCGTAGTAATGTAGTAGTAGTAGTAGTTTTTGTTTTCGTTGTTGATAAACGGTTGAAGGCATCCATATTAGCATCCTGGTTTTCGTTGACGGAATTTAAAATGATTGCAAAATTACGTAACAAAATTAATTGACATCTGCGTCCTTCGTCGTTTTCCAATGTTTTCAATTACATGACATCTGATTAGATTGCTATTTTGAAATGTAAATGAATTGAGCATAAGCCATGATTTATGGAAAAATCTCAAACAGCAGAGTTGACAAGAGTCAGTCAATGACAAAGCAAATGTCCGTGAAAACAATTCGATTTCATCAGATAAAAACTAATAGATGAATGCCAAGATTACTTGTTTGGTTGCATTGATATTCAATCTTTCTGCTTTGCTTGTGGTGGGGTGGGGGTGGGGGCGTGGATATTGCACCACATTGAAAAATTTCTACCGGAGAAAGGACTGAAGTGCAATTATCTCTTAGGTTTGTATAGCTCAATTTTATTCCACTTTGTTTATAATTAACCGGGGACGGCTCCACGTTGGGGATGACTGGGACGCATCATCCCACCACTCCACCAAAAATGAGGGTTCAATGGAAGACGATCGTCTAAACGGATTAGCCTTGATGTGTATATCCACAAAGATATGGATATATCCATAGACAATGTCATTGGCAAATTCGCTTCCAGTCATAGAAAACTCGATTTTGCACTATGACATTGTACAATCAGACTAAAATGGCTTTTATACATTGTCAATTCTGAACATTATATTCTACAAATCAAATCTACAGACTTCTTCTAAACCGTTTACATATAATTCCTTTGGCAATTGGCGGGATCTTTCTAGAAATTCATTGCGTCCCCCCACTAAGAGTTGCTGGAAACTTATATAGCCGATTGATATTTCACCGGCGCGGTTCAAAGCAAAGGTAAAGAAAGCCATCAAGGGAGAATATTAATGAGTAGAATGTGTGAATTCTGTGAATGTGAAATAACCGCTTGATTGGAAAACATTAGGCGTACAT